>OY776296.1:25533822-26225721 GCA_963675345.1 Trididemnum clinides | reverse complement strand
TCAGAGTACACATCGCATGCAAAGCCATCATGTTGGATACAATCAGTTCCTCAGTGTCTGAGCGTTCGCTGTGAAAGGATTCCTAAGATATGCAACTTTGTTTTCACCAAGACTTGGAAAGTAGCCATTAATTTCCTTTTCCAACTTTATAAGATGTTCAATGACCAATTCTGACAACCTTATGGTCTCAAATTGGGGATTTTGACACAGAAATTCGGTTACAGTACTAAATATGGAAAAGGTGCCCGAGCAAATATTTTCCCTCCACAACCAAAGTTTCACCAGAAATGCTTTGACTTTAGCTATGAACTCACACACTGTTAGGTCTTTTCCTTGGAGACTCTTGTTCAGCATTTTCTGAGCATCAAAAATATCAATAAGGTAGGCAAGGATCAAAATAAAAAAATCATCTCTAAGGATTTTTTTAGTGACAAAATTTTCACATTTGTTGAATTGTTGAAAAAATCCCAGCAATTCTTTACGAAGCTCATATACACGTTTAGTAACATTTCCACTGGAAAGCCAACGCACATTACTGTGAAATAGAAGTACACTGTGATCGTCACTTAAATCTTTACAGAGGATTTTAAACAATCGGCGCACTCCATTTTACCTTGTTGATCATCTTAATCACCAGTGCTAAAAGGTCGAAGAGTTTAGCAGGAAGGACTTTGCATGACAATGCAAACCGGTGGATCATGCAGTGCAAAAAAATCGCATGAGGAGCTACTTCCATAACACGAGCTCTAAAACCAGACTTTCGTCCTAACATAGCCGTTACCTCATCCGTTGTGCAGCCTCTTTGATTTTAAATTTAGAAACTGAGCACCGTTTGTTACATCTGTAGATACGTCAAGTTGAATTGCCAATCCACTTTCCGATCTACAAATATCACTAATCACTTGCTGCTAAATATCCATTGACATTTCCTCAATTCTTCGTTGGACTGTATTATAGGGCAGAGATATGGAGTTAAGTTTTTTTACTGATTCATCTCCAAACACACAACGTACTATTGCTTATGCAGCAGGTAGGACCAGGTTTTCCCCCAATGACATGTGCTTTTTTTGCTTGGCAATCATGAGGAAAACTTCATAAGATGCCTTTAGTGAACATCATAAGATGCCATGTTTGTTGCCAAAACATGCTCCCTTTATCCAAGCGTTGTTTCTTAGACACTGATTCTCTTTGCATGAAAAAGTCAAATTCTTTGTCTTTAAATTCCGAATGAGCTCTTTCCAAATGCCGAGTGAGAAGACTTGGTTTCACCGAATCATTTTCCAAAGATTTTTGACGAAGTACACGTACTAGTATATCCAAATCATTGTTTATCGTAAAGGTAAACCCGAACTTTAGGTAGGTTTGTGAAAATTTTCTTTTTTTGACACTCATTGTTTCGCTTTTTTACAAAGTCCGAAAATAGGCAAAGATTTTAAGTAATACAATAGAAGTCTTTGAACTCAGCTGCGTGATTAGCTAATCGTTAAGCAAATTTATATTACACACTAAACCTGAAAGCAAATGAAGACCTGAGTTAAAGAACTACATAAATCACAAAATAAAGTTTTTAAAACAAGAATGTTGAAGTTTTGAAAAACATTGCAAACTTATTTCAAAATCATGTTAAATATTTTCAATCTTATCCATAGATAGGCTCAGGCTACACCTGAAATTCATGCAGTCTTCAGTTTTTTTTCCAGTTTACTCCTTAGGCTTTCTTTTCATTTTTTTGCAATTACTATCAGTACAGTAGTCCCCGCTTATTATGCCCACGGTTAATAAGCGCACCCACTCAATAAGCCCAAAATTACTAAATTTATTCCTGTAATAAAAAATCTACTCTAAAAACCCAAAAGCTGCTTAACAACTGATACCTTTTGTCTTGCTTTTGACGGTTTCACACTTCGTTATGCTGCGGACCTAGTTCTTAATTCAACTGTTTTATCACATATCGTTGATTTGTGCCGTAATCAATTGGCAAGACCACTGGTGCTCTGTAGATTTTATTTTCAAAACGTCAGAGAGAGACATCAATGTTGTTTAATAAGCAAGGGGATTGTATTTGCTTTTTAGTCTTTGTAACCACAGTTCTCGTAGCAATCAATCAGTTGTTTTGTCTTGTGTGTTGTGATTGGACAAAATAAGTCATGTGAACTGCGAAAGTGCACTTGATAGTTCCTGTAGTTGTATTTAAAGCTTCTACTAGGGTAAAAATGTAACTTCCTATGGAGTTCTTAAACTCAGGTGTTCAAATTATTAACATCCGGTGATAAAAACTATTTTAAGACAGATTAGAAGTTATGGAAAGAATATTCTTGTACTTTATCAAATGCACCTCTTGAAAAGTCAAAATGTACTCCTGGGGGTACATGTACCCCAGTCTGGGAACCCCTGTTCCAGACTGTTTAAGAAATAACACTGCACGACAATCATTTGGTTCTTGCTTGACAAAGCACCATCGTTCAAGTACACAAAAAATTCTCTCGAGGCTTTATTAAAGCAATGTAGTTGTGCATAGTTTTTGACGTATTATTTGTTCAACTTGGTAACCGTTAGTAACTTTTGAATGCTTTCTGACTGGAAACAGAAATAACTTCCCACACTTTTCCGACACGATTTGTTTATTTTCTTTGTTTTGTTAACTGACTTTTTCGGCTTAATATTTGTTAAACGTTGCCAGGAAATGTAAAAGATCTTTTAACTCAGCCTGGGCCAACTACTGAATCTGTCGCACGCCCAGTCGAAGCTTTTAGCCAATGCGTCTTAAGTTCGCCTTCCTTCTTTGCAGCTGTTCTGTCAAGTATACGAGTCTACTCGACTCCTTTAGTCCAAACAAACGCGACAGCCACACAGGCGACACAGAGCGTACTGGAAAATGGTTGTAGTTAACGTAAAAAATAAAGCATAAATAATAATTGTAAAAAACGTTAACTTGCCTACAACAGAATAATACTGATATAAATACTTACCTAACTGTTAAGCTTCCAAAGAGACTTGACCCAAGCAGCAGAAACAACTCAAATTCCTTAAGATTCTGTTGAAGGCAAGTGGTAAAATCTTCTAACAACAAGAGGGCGAAAAAACTGCAGTCCGCTCGCTGGCAACTCAAAACAATAACTAGCACGAAGCCAATAAACTAATGTAATCGCGGCGGTCTGGAGGCAGCCTGAAGCTTAAACAGGCGAGATAATAATAATTTAACTCACTTGCCATCAATAGTAGAGCGAAGTAAGAGGCCAAAACTTTAAAACTTACACCCAGCGACACAATAAAGGCATAAACAAATTTAACAGGAAATAGTAAACAAACTAGCGAAACAGGCCTGTCGGCATCTGTCATTACATTATGATTATGCAAACAAAGCAGCTTTGCTCTCAAGTTGCAAATGCTACAAATAGATTGTGGCAGCTAACTCTCTTTTTAGGATTTCCCTTTCTCTTTTCTTTCCTAGTTTTCCTTTTTCTGCTCTACTCATTGATTAGCCTAACTGCTTGTTTATTGCATTTTTGTAACAAATTGATCTTCGACTTCTCATTCAACTGATGGGTGTTACGTTTTGCAATACAATTGACTAAAACGTTATCATATCATTCTGTAAATTTTACAATGAAACTCCGTAATCTATGAATTATTATTTGTACATCAGTTGCCTTTTTTTGAAGTGTGCTTATATTCGTAACGTAATGTTTAGCGCTGACAACAGATGTTAATTCTTTTTCAATTTTTTAAAAGTTTCATCTTTTGCATTATAATTTGAAACTATTAGTGTACATACAGGTCTATTGTGACTCGGAGAAAGAGTTCTTAGAAGGTTTGGAGTTACATGTACTTCATAACCTTTATCATTAATTTTTTATACATTTCTTACTATCAATTGGAGGGTTGGCACTTCTGCTTGCACATTTGTCCTGCCTTAACATTTAAACCTAAACGTAAAAAATGAATGCCAATTTGGTGCTTGCGATTTTAATTTTATTTGTAAATATCTATTAAACCAACTTTGTGAACAGTCAAACTCAGGCTTCATGTTTGCATTTGCTTTTTGACTAGACAAAAACGACGGATGGATAGATTGCAGTGACGGAAGCGATGAAAAAAATGAAACATGTCCGACCGAGCTTCCACATCGATGCACATGCGGTCACAATTGTATTAAACCAGCCAACTTTTCATTTGAAGAAAAAACTGCATTTTATGGATTTTCTTGTTTTTCAAATTGGGGTAATATTAGCATTCTTTATAATATATTTGCACTTAGATGTACCGAGATATTCTTTAGGCTATAATTTCACAATAAATTTTCGTTGTTGCCCATGTGCAAGAACGATTTTGCAAAATATTATGTATCCTGATAATTTTTACGAACAACTAGATCAATCTTCTGTAAGAAATGCTACTTGTTAAAACTTTACATTTTGTTTCAGACTAGGCTATTCGTTCTTACAACGTCTGAATTTTTTAACAAATGAATATTTTGATTTTAAATAATTCTTGCAAAAGATATTGTTGCTTTTAATGATTTGTTAAGTGGCTTTTAATAGCCAAAAATGCTTAGTAAAAATTCTTGAAAAGAGTTAATGGCTGCACGTTTCTGGGCTGCATTTTATTTCAACAATTGCACAGTCTCAAAATTTGTTTTTGCATTTGCTCACGCTGGTATTCCTTAGTAAAAGTGGCTAAAGGTATGTACAGAAATGAGAACATGTGATAAATAATATTTGATTGCTAGAATTAATGCGGAAAAAATTTGATATAGCCTACTTAGGACATGAAAGTTTTCATTGAAGACAATGTTTAACTTTTTTTCATAAATGTTTTCTAAATAATATCGTATCTTCAAAACTAACTCCAGAATTACATTAAGATGAATGTGATGGAGTTTCGGATTGCTCTGATGAAAGTGACGAAAATATCACAACTTGCCGAAATTGCACATACGATTATAGAAAAATCAAATGCAAATACTTTGATGGATTTAAATCTCAGCCTGACAGCACTTCAAAATGCATTACCAAAGAAGGTGAAAACAAAACAAATGTAAAGACAACGAAGTGTCATCAAATAATTTAGAATTTATCGGTATCTATTCTTTTTGTGTTTGTTAAAGAGTAGGTCACGCATCACGTGTACGCACTTGGTAATTGAACAAAGCAAAAACGATTTTTATGAAAGTAAAGAGATGAAGCGTTTGTTATTTTGTTCTATTTTTGATGATCGAGCAGTCTGTATAACTCATGAAGTGTTCTCAACACTAACTGAATCTTTAGTTTGTCTTGCTGAAATGACCCATAAGATTTCGTACTGTATAAAGCAAAACAGTGCAACTACATACGACTCATGCAAAAAATCAGTTTCCCAGAATTCTTAGACACTATTTCTTCTCTCACGTGGCAATAATCTCAATAAACTTTTTCCAATGATTCGTTTCCCCACAAATGCTATAAATGATCCCGTTAATGAACGTTTTATCTGTAATGTAAAGCGAGTATCTGTTGCCAAGCACGAACATGGAGTAGCTCAACTGCACTGAATATTCAAACTTCAAAAGAAAACTAGGTTTAAAAATTATTAAGTGAAAGATTAATGGAAAGGGTATAAATGATAAAGAAGATTTATGTTTTCACATGTTTTAAAAGCGACCTGATTTATTTTTTTTAATTTCACGTTTTTTAAGCTTAAACCAAATCCATCTATTTTTATTAATCAGCTTAAATTAGTTACTTTAAATTCTATTTTTTAATAGACGAATGCAATGGCGAATTTGATTGCGACCGCGGAAGCGACGAATGGAATTGTTCTTGTACTTCTGATCTTATTGCTTGTGCTTCCAGAAATATCACAGCAAGAAATCCTTTTCTTAGCGAACTACATGCCGTGCGCATTGGAAATGGTACCTGCCATCAGGAAAATGGTAGATCAACAAATATTCAATTGTTCTTAGAATATGACTAAAGCTTAACCACAAAAAATATGTCATAGTTTTGGAGAAAGTAATATTTTTTAGCAGAGTGACAATCTGGCACCAATCTAATGCCAGTCAGTCGTCTTACTTTAAAGATTTCTTAAAAATTAGACTTCAATTGAAATATAAGCTACTTTGATTTCTGAAGTGTCATTTGCAGAAGTATAGAATGTTTCTTAGAAAAATAAAAAGTCTCTTTTTAACTTAAATATGCTTCATTTGCCTCATTAATTTTTTCTCAAAAATGTTTTCTTTAAGAAGGAAGAAAGATTTTTTTTACGATTTCATTCCTAAAGTAACGTCATTTGGGGTATTCTTCTCACAAGGGATGCCACTAATCTCATCTTTTTATAAAGTTTCTGGATATTTCATTATCCGCCGTTGCCAATAAAACTATATTCGCTTTTCTATAATAGCAGTATATCAATTTTGATATCTAGAGTACATTTTGTTGAGTGTTATGTAGTTTTCGTTCTGTATTACTTTTGTTTTTTTCGTTGCCACAACTCCTATACCTTTATGTTTTCCAGTACAATTGAACAGTTATTGTAAACTTGCAACAGTAATTATGCACCAGGCAAAAAAGGCCACAATATTAACTTGTGTTTTGCTACCTATTTTGAGAACTCTTGTTTGCTGCGAGGTCAACTATACAAACAAATTTTCAGCAGCCAATTGATAATTGTCGCATTTTAATAGTAATATTATTAAATATAGAACTTTCATCTTAAATTTCTTTAAAATTGAGGCGACGTGTGATAATCGCTCGGATAATTAGGTCTGACTGCACCGTAATAATACTTGGAGAAGATTGACTTCCACTAAAAACACCTTAAACCACTTTGATAACAGAATATGGTATTCACAGAAATAGTACTTTACAACTTCAAACTTCTTTGCTCAACACTCTCAGAACTAATCACTTTACCACACAATCAGGAAACCGCCAAAACTAATTTTACCAGTAATAACCGTACAACACTTGCCACGTCCACAGGCTCCTCAATAAATTATCACAAAAAACAATAGCTCTTCTTTATTCCGTCAATCAATATCTCCCTCTCTTCGACAACGTTTCTCTACCTACTACTAATACTAACTAACTAACTCAAAAAAATTCCCGTCGCGTTATATATAAGTCCAAAAACAATCCAGAAATCTCTAGAACAAAATCACGTGAAAAAAGAAAAAAAGCATTTCAGCTTATGTAATCGGTTATCGAAATTCTTCGAAGAAGCTAGAATCACTAGATCAATCTGGAATTTTGTTATGACAGCAATCCAATTGCGAGGAAAAAAAAGGTCTTTTTTCTATCGTTAGCCGAGCGAACAAAGTAATACAGCATTACACACATAACAAAACTATTCTTATAAGGCAAATTTCCTTATTCGTAACAATAATTTTGTCGTTCAGATTCGTAATACCAGCCATTCTAGATAGAGAAGATGGAATCAAAAACGTTGCACGTCCCATATTTATCATATAGTTTTACTATTTTAGAGTATTATCATTTAACTCTAACGAGAATTCAAAACAGTATGCCTAATTTGGATTTTACATCCAAACACTATTTCACTTAAACACAGATGGCACGTGACCAAAAAATTGTTAGTTGGGAGTTTAATTGCATTTGTAGTAACGGTCACCAGTATTTATTAATCAGAGTTGAACAAATTGCATAGCTGTTTTGATATATCAATTAAATCCGCTGTGAGTTTTTTTTTTATCCAAATTCTTACCTGAATATCATTTGCGCAAGCTCCGTTTGATATCTTGACGAATCGTAAATGCAAGTTGTAAAAAAACGCTTGAAAGTTATGCTTCCCCAAGAAAGTTAAAACTTACGCGTCTCTTCTCGCTTCGACAAACAAACAAGCCCAGTGATATTAATAGCCGGCGCGGTGGTGTAGTGGTTAGAGCGTCCGCTTCGCAGTCGGTAGACTAGGGGTTCATTCCCCTTGTTGAGTCCTACCAAAAGACTTTAAAAAATGGTATCCACAGCTTCCCTGCTTGGCGCTCGGCATTTATGGGAGGTTGTAGTGAACAAGCCGGCAAGTTCGCTTGTTGTGTCCTTGGGCAAGGCACTTAACGGGACGCCTCCGCCTTTATGTGGAAGACAGGTGGTCCAGAAACCTCAAAAAATGGCAACTCCCAAGCGAGTGCGGACGTCCCGTCCAAAATATAGCGATACAATTCGCTTTCTCGTGAATGGAGGATAAATATGAACAAATACAAAAAAAAAATAGTTTGTCGAGATGCACTGCAAACAAAGGATATGATACACGGAACGAATGAAAAAAGGTGGCAAGAGAAACGGTTTTCTACAATGATAAAACTTAATCACCGAATACACATAGGGTAACAACGCTAAATCAGTGTATTATCTAAAGTCATGAAAAAGGAATTATAAAGCGACCAAACTATTGATTCAAGCTTGAAAATCATTGCTTGACTAATACTTCATAGAGTGTGGACAATGATCACAAAAAATAAACATATTAGACTTGCCGAACAAAGATCAGACAGTGGTACAAATGTGCAACTTCGCAACGGTACGCGGATCTTCATTCCTAGCTCTAACTTCAAACAGCACATACAGATAACTTAATGACAGGCAACTCACATTGTCAAAAACGAACATTTGAAAATGGTTTTTGAATTGGACCGACAAGCTTATGTGTTAGCTTCAAAATTACTTGAAAAATTTTCTAATTTTTGGGTAAATTACTCACAAACAAACTGGAGGAACTTAAACTTTAAACTTTACGAAATATTTCTAGATTCAATGTTAAAAGTTCAATTGCCATTTCCTGCCACTTAAATAAAATAGTTAACAACTAAAACAGGGGTGGCCAACCAGTGCTGTACGACGAGCCAAAATCGATAGAGACCATCACTAAAAGAGCCGCAACGCGGCTTTTACTCTAAACTTGCGCACCTTTCGAGCGAGCAGAGGGTGCTGAACTTTTTTTTAAGATTGGTCTACACAACACTGCAAATGCTATGTTTTTATACTAAAGGTAAAAGAGTTCAGTATTAACCTTATGTTAACTTCGCCAGCCTAGGAACTTAACATGCTTCCCTTCACTTTACGCATCACCGCTCTCAATCACTGTTCTCAGAGTTGAGTCAAAAGAGCCGCCATCTAGGACCCAAAGAGCCGCGGGCTGGCCACCCCTGAAATGAAATAACAAGAAAAATATTTTATTCAGGTCTTCAACGGTTACATCTACCATCTATTATCCAATTGTCATCCACTGGATTTTTCTGTCATTCAACATCATTGAGATGCTTGAGAGTTTCTTAACGACCTTTTAAATGAGCGGCACAATGGCGTAGTGATTAAAGCGTCAGCTTCGTAGTCGGTAGACCATGGGTTCATTCCCTAAGTCGAGTCATCTCAAAAGATTGTAAAAAATGATATTTACAGCTTCCCTGCTTGGCGCTCATCATAAAAAAGGGATAGTGTGGAGAACAAGCCGGCAAGCTTGCTTGTTGTGTCCTTGGGCAAGGCACTAACGGGATACCCCCACCTTTATGTGGCAGACAGGTGGCCTACCCGTACTTCACCGATTTACAATTGTGAAGTTGCTGACCCAGCATGTCGTAAAAGGCGACTCTTGAGTACCTTTTAGTGGCAGTCCGCCTTTTTGGTGGTGGGGTTACTAGTCACTCATGACTGATTCGAAATGGGCTGCCATTTTTCTCCTAGCTTAATTTCAAATAGGTTGACGGCATGAACCTGAATTGCCGTTCGTGCCGTACCTCCATCCCAAGGAAGAGGAGGGGTAGTCACAACAACAACAACATTTTTCAAATCAACACAAATGATCTTGTTATATGCATAGCTGATATTAGATCACATTCTCTCACTTGTTGCAATACCGTAGTTGCAAAAATCATTTGGTCATCTCATAAATATGCGCAGCCGTTCTTTTGACAATTTTGTTTGTAAACTTAATAATTTGCTCATTTTTCTCAGATTACAATTAATGTTATAACTAATGCAGCGTACAAACCGCTAAAAATTTTTTGTGTTACATTAGTTTTGTGTTTGTATGTTGCGTTAGCTGTAACATCAACGGTGTTCTGAGAAAGATCCTTGGTTCCAAAAAGGAGCAAAACGTTAAGTTTATAAACAAAATTGTCGAAGGAACAGTTATATCTATTTATGAGATCAATCGATTTGACAAGCGGAAAATGCTTGACATTTTTAACATCTTGGTATATTTAAATGCTCAGTTGTATCTGTAATAAACGTTAGAACGTTGCTTTAATACTGCAATATTTTACCATAGCAATACACATAATCGTATCAAACGTACTTCTTATTTTCTCTTCAAGATACAAAAGCAAAAATGGTTTCAGAGCGGATAAATAAAAAACCATTCTAATTTTTTTAATTCAGAATCAAAATCTACTATATCACTTGAGATGTGATTCAAATGAGTGAACTAAAAGTATCGCTTATATAATTTTTTGGTTTGCAGTCACTTAATATCAAAAGAAACTTTTTAAAGATTGCTCTAAGCTTGATTTTTGATAATTTTTCAGGCACATAGGATCATTTTTGCAAGTCAAAAAAGTGTTTTACATTACTCTGCTGCTAGTGTTGTTTATATACAGTATTACGTGTTTTAGGTGTTGCAGATTGATGTTCAAACACTGATGCTACGAGCTAGCTAATGTCGTAGAGCGGTAAATAGACGATTTGATCTGAAGCATTTAGTAGTTGCCGGTTTTGCAATGTATTGAAGAAGCGAAAAACAAAGCTTTGCTCCGAAAATTGGGTAGCCAAGTGAAGCAATGAAAACATGTTATTTTTTTAGGAACATGCGATGGCATTCGAGACTGTCCTGGATGGACCGACGAATTACAATGTGAGTCCTGCCCTGAACTTTTTCCTTGGAAATGCGCATGTAATCAAGGTCGAGACAACAACAGCTGCTCAGGACGATCGTGTATCAAAAATGAAAGTAAGTTCATATATTGAGGTTTATTTTACTACTGAAACTTCTACAAATCTTTTTCTTTTAATCAAAAACGGAGGAAGTGGCTTACTCGAGTTTGCGACACCAAAGGTGATTCAAAAGTGTTATTTCAGAATTATAAACTGTAACCTCTAAAACAGAATGACGCTTAAAAAAGATTTTTCAAAACTAATCTTGAACCAATGTAGAAAGTTCAAAATAACGTTACTTTTATTGCAATGAATCACTTTTACAGTTTAATACTGTAGCCTAATGTCACCCAAAGCAAACCGCTTTTTTCCTCGTAGTGATATAGACAAATGCTATTTGACAATTTGAAAATATTTTTGTGCTTACGCAAGTCTGCTTCTGCTTTTTTCTAGCATACAAAGATTTCAAAATATTGCAATTTGATTTTTTGCAGTAACTTTTGGGGATTTGTCGTGATTAGAATCATTTTGGTTTTTATTTTATAGCAAAATGTTTTGGTATAATTTTTTTGAAAGTTTAGTAGTACTCTGTCTCTAAAGAAATGACTTATTTTCGAAAGTTGCAATTCCTTCTAAACTAAATGCCATTTATCCAAACACATTGAGTGTTTTGTCATTTTAAACATTTCAAATAAATTTATCCCTGCTAATGAATAAGAACTCAACAAAAGCTTGAGCTGGCTAGATTTGTTACAAAAAATTATCAGTACTTTGTTTTCATGAAATAGTTTTCGGTAGTTTATGCTCTTTGTTCACAAAAAGCGAAGGATTTATCATTAATTTTCCACGCATGGTCAAAAAATTTGGTATTTTAGTATTCCTGAAGTCCTACTTCTGATGATCAAACAGACTACGTTCGTAAGGAGGACGACCGTTTTACAAGAAATTATAATGAAATACGTAAAGCGCAATTTTGTCTGCGTATCTACCTGTGGGTCTTAACTCCAAAACCACCAGGCATACAAGCATCAAACTTAAGACGATTGATTACTTCCTGGGGGAGAGTGTTATGAGGGGGTTTATGAGGTCACGATGATGTCATAACCAAAGATATTTTTTTTTAATTGCATTTTTGAACCGAGGAAAGAAGTTTTATTTTTAAACAAAAGCTAGCACCCGACTAACAACTTTCACAAAGTTTACTTCTTTAGAATGTCACATTACGTCATAATTAACAAATAAATCTAAAATTTGTTTTCATTTTTGCACAAAAGTACTGATAGTAGAAATGCAACTAAAAGCTTTTTGGAGAGATTTTAGCAAGGTGCTTTCGATAAAATTAACTCTACAGCAATTAAACTTCGTTGGCAATGCAACAACAGATTCTCTATTTAAGCATTTTAAATCTTCTAAGCATGCTTTTTGCTTTTTTCTGCACGCTTCAACTAGGTTTATAATGTCATGCTGCTGCCTGGTACGATTAACGCAGCTTTCGCTACCAGACATCATAATTTGATAATGTTTTCAAAAATGGCAACGTCTTTACAAAATTGGTTTACTTAAAAACTGATTTGTGATTTCATTTCTCGATAGGTTTTCAAACTTTTTTAAAAGATTAAAGGGTATTTCAAGAGAATTCCGACAATACATGCGTTATGTTGCATTTACTATTAGCTTTCACAGTAAAAATACTGCACCGAAACATCTGAGGTTAAATTTTTTGTTGCTCCAAACAGTAGTAAGGTGACTAAAAACAGGTAAGTTTGAAGCAAAAAAGTTATGATAAGATACTAACAATTAGTGTGGTTTGAAAGCTGAGCAAGTTTTCTATCCAGCAATATGTAAATCCAATTAGTTAAGGCTAATGATTACTTCATAATGGCATATCAATAATTGGTTGCCATACAACATGTTACACTTTTAGTTGAACAATTAGCCTACCAGACCTAAGAAATCTACATTTATTAGGAAAAGATAGTTCTTTAGCACACTTTGACAATTTTTCTGGGCAAACGTGGTTCTTTGGTATTATCTATCTAAATTTGCAAAGCTATTCATCAAATAATAAAGATTTAAAAAATTTTAAGTGTAGCCTACCGTTTAAAAACACCCATAATTTTGGTGGCTAGACTTCACAAATTGCAATTTGTAGAAAAACTTAGTTGCTTGATACATTTTCATTATTTTTCTCAAAAGCATAGTTCTTTGTCATTATCTTGGGTCTATTAGACTCTACGGTAAAGGAAGGGTTAAATAGTTACATGCTTAAAATATTTGTTAAAAGCTATAAATATGATCTACTTAAGTAAAAGATGTAACTACTTAAGTAGCAGTAGTACTTGTTGCGTAATGTACCAAAGAAAACCAAGTAAAAAGCCAGTTACTGAAAAACTTATGTAAGTGGAATTACTTTGTCTGATGTTACAGAATATCTTTTTATGCAAGCCCAATCAAAGTAAAAATGTTGGTAAAAACTAAACTATGACCTGTATTTTATTGGGAGACATAAATATTCTATCTTTCTCTTCAAAGTAACAGGTTTACTTAAAAAGGTTCATTTTATATTTTCTTTTTGTATAAAAGCAAACTCAAACAACTACATTTACATACCGCCTTGTTTTTCGTTCAATGAATAAAAATATTTAAAAAATTTGGCCACAAAACTTTATTGACTAGTTATGTAGTTGATGGAAGAACTATTTTTTATACTAATTCTAAAAGTGTTTAAAAGGAAAAAGTTAGTAATCACTTGAGAAAAAGACCATTAGCTAGATTGCTGCTTCACTCAGGTATATTTTAGGCTGAGAACATAATTATGTTTTCAAAATTTAAAACGATGATATTTTTAGCTGTTTGTGACGGAACAGACGACTGCTCAGATGGAAGCGATGAAAGAAATTGCTCTTCTTGTCCAGAACACCGACCCTACAACTGCAGCAAAAATGCTACTAAACCTTGCTACCCTATAAACGGTAAAAGCTATTTAATCTTATGATTTTTTGGTTATTTTCATAAACAACTGTAAAACACAGCTACGCCTTTTTCGAAAAAATGCAAGTCTAAAGCTTACCTGACAGCAATTCTTTTATGCATTTACTTTTTAAAAGAATATCCTAGCACTAAATTTAGTCAATGCCAGATTAAGCTTTTGGAACCCTAAGAAACAATTTTTTTGAATCCGTAGTACTTTTTTTATAAAAATCTTTGTAATAGGTTATGCGTAAAATAACGATGTTTACTTCAAGAAAGAAACTCAACTAGAATATATTAGATAAAAATAAAAATAGCAGTGTACAAAGATGAAGCCTAGCACTTTTAGTTCTGCCATTGTTAAGTAAAATAGCCCGATTTTTGCTCTTGGCATTTTGTAGAGTTGAAGACTTTTATTTCTGGGACCAACTGTCTGAAACCAAGAACTTCTCCTAATTTGGTCTCCAAACAGACAAAAAGATTTTTCATTTGGAGATTAACTTTTAAAAGCAAAAATTTTGTCAATTTGTGTCTGATAACAAATATCAAAACTTTTTTCTTTTCTCGTTTTAATCTATCAGATTGGAACGAAAGTTCTGTTCCATTTGTTATTTTTAAATGAAAATAAAGATCAAGCAAAATACAATTTGATTTAATCATCAGCATAATCACCATTCTTATCAATGACCTCTTTCCATCTCCCCACAAGCTATAATCGTTCGTGGTATGATATACCCACAAGGTATAATCGTTCATGAAAATATTAAATTTACAAGGGGACAGAACTTTCGTTCCAACCTGATATTTTCATCCGGGTTCGGGGCCCTCGATTTCCCTCTAAATAGGCTCCTGAACAAGTGTTAAGCATTCTTTTTCAACTTTTTGTCAAGCACTAATTTTTAAATTTTTGAAAAACTTTTTTTAATTAAAGAACGAAGTGGTTTATCTATTTTGTTTTATTTGTATAAATCAATGACGAGATACGTCTTTGCCACTTAACGCAACAAGTAATAATCTAAACGAATTAGATCAAAATATTGCAATTTATTCAAACTTTTTCTTGTAATCAAAAATTTCCGAAAATTGCTTATTGATGGGGGCCCTGCGGGTAAAGCCACAAGAGACGTCTTGTATTTAATGATTTTTATTGAGAGATAATAGTCCGCGAGTATCCTTGGACCCGAGGTCATAGGACTCGCCCTTTTTCTAAATTGGATCAAGGGCAAAAAGCCTTTATGTCGAGGCGCTCTCATTTTCCACGAGCTTTGAAACATATTTACTTTCTGCACCCACATATCATAGATAAAGCACTGGTTGTACTGAGTCATTGCTCCATAAATTTTAATTAACACACCGCAGATGACTCCTGAACTCTAATAGCGTAAATCCCAAGCACTCTTTTGCGTGCCAGTGTTTGTTTATTAGCTCATTTGTATTGACTGTATCCATATTTCTGCATTTACGATTGGTTCAGAAAAAATTATTACTAAACTGGCTTAGGCATGCGTCATAAAATACTGATGGCAGAATACTAAAGCTTACCAAACGCAAAGTATTCCATTTTAAAAACTGGCATGTTTTACATTCCTCGGCTTAATTACAATATTATTGTTTGATTAATAATTTTGTTTGTGTGCGTGGCTCATTCATACGCAAAGTAGTCAATCTGGGTATATTACTTATTTGATGGCATGCGCGTATGAATCCACCATCATGCAATAGGAACCATTAATGATTACCGGTACTCTGTTAGGGCAGTTAAAAACGGCCAATAAGAACAAAAACAAATCATACTCTACAATACCCCTCCCGCAAAGTAAACCCAAGAAACAGTTTTCTAGTACAAATATTTTGACGGTTTGCTTAATGCCTAATCTTAAAACTTTTTGAATATAGTATTTTAAGAAACTTGTTAACTATTTTTAATTTTTGTAGAAAAATGCAACGGGATAAATAATTGTGGAGATTGGAGCGATGAATGGCACTGCAATTGCAGTAAGGTCTGTGATCAATGCATTCCTTGCAATTGTAGCAAAAACAATGGAATTTGCATCGACTCCAAACCATGCTATAATATGTCGGGTAAGCACTACGTCCATATATTCGCAATTGGTTGTCGAGTACAGTGTTTCTAAAGACTAAATAGTTTTTATTACTTAGTAATTCTTTTGCTTTTTTTGCAATACCTTCTTGAATTGGTGATGGAGGCGTTTTCAAAACAGAAATTCTGAGCTGTCAAACATAAACATTTCCTAAAATGTTATCAAGGTGTCTAGCAAGCAGTTCTCTGAAACGAAAAGGTCTTTGAGTGTCGAAGCAAGATCTTCGAAACCAGAAGATAGCAAATTTTCATCTGGTTTTTGACCTAACGAATTTCACCCTTAAACGTTTAGATTTCTCTTTAAAGTTAAAAGTGCGCTTTTCGGCCGCCATCAACGGACTTATGAGAAGATGTAGCTGCTTATATTAAATAATTTAAGCGTGTGCTTTAGAAATGGAGCCGCAAAAACTTATTTATAAAATTTGCTCACAAAAAGACTTGAACGTTTGATAAATTACTCAAAAACACACCTTCAACAACTTTTCGGGGGAGCCTCAAAAGAGCCCAATGCTACTCTTCAAGTTAGGGTAAAACTCACTCTAAATTTTAAAATTGCTCACAGCTTTTTTATTACTTGAGCTAAAAAGTTAGTTTTTGGCTGAAAAGTTGCAAAATTGGCATTTTCAAATCTCGTTTACGGAAATAATTTTTGCTACGTGAACCAAAGAAAAATTATAGCCAAAATATTATATTTTTACATTATATTTTGGCAATCCATTAATATTTACTTTTCACAATTACTTGTTCGAATGTGTTTATTGACCAAATTCAAAGGTATTGTTTTAAAAACATAGTCAAATATGAAATGGAAATTAAATTAAATTAAAAAGAGCAAAAGAATATCAAACATTCCTAGGAAAAAGAATAAAGCCAAAATGCTGGTAAACATTTTTTTAAAACGTTTCGCTTTTATACTAAAAGCATCATCAGCTAATTAAATGATCATCTAAGGCTAGGCTAAACAGATACTGCATTGATAGCTAATCGCTGTACAACTAAATTTAGTAAGGTTATCAGAATTATGACATCACAAACTGATAAAAACAAACAACTGCCATTAATTAGCAAGACAAGGTTAACTTAAGAAGCGCACTGCAGATATACTTTCTGTAACTATTACGTATTAAACAAATAAATTGATTGCGATGCTCCATCCAGGTTAATTTGCGGTTGAATTTTTTGAATAAGTAAAGTTACTTTGATTCGTAGCTTTCTGCGGTTGTTGCTGTGACCAAGTATTTCGGGAGAATCGAAATTAATCTTGTGGTTAGGATTGCCCACAAGGTGCTTTGCAACATCTGATTCGTGATTTTGTTTTCCGTTTGGTACATGTTCTTGAATTCGTGTGACTAGATTACGGTGAGTTTGGGCAATGTATGATTGTCCACACGAGCAATTTAGTTTATACACAACTCCTGCATTGTGTAATAGTGCTTGACGATCTTTAAATTTGAAGCATTTGCCAATATTGTAAGTGTCGTGTACCAATCTGAATCGAAATTTTGTAGAAAGATTTTTAATTAAAAACTGCCGAATTTCTTTTTCAATTTGCAGCGATATATTGCCAAGGTAAGGTAATCGCAGGAAAAGTCATCATTCTTTTTTTTGGCAGGAAAAGTCATCGTTCTTTCTTTCGCAGGAAAAGTCATCGTTCTTTTACGGCTTGAAACATCAAGACATTGGCCTATCATGGGAAGAACGCGATGCTTTACAAAAACTGGCATATAATCTAACACTGATTATCTGCGAGCCAGACAAAGGCAACGAAGTGGTTGTTATGAACAAAAATGACTATATAAACAAAATGAATAAAATTTTATCCAACAAAACGCAATTTGAGAAAGTATCTGTTGATGACAATATTGCCAACTTATCCAAATTTCAACGATTTCTCTTTAATCTAAAACGGAAGCAATTTCTCAAAAAAGAAGTTTACGATCGAATTAGACCCATCTCAGCTCTTACTCCTACACTTTGTGGTTTGCCAAAACTGCACAAAGAAGGATACCCATGTCGGCCTATCTTAGTATCAAATGGTAGTTACACTTACGATTGCGCAGTATGGTTAAATGAAATACTCACACCACTGCGCGAACATCCATCTTGCATCAAAGACACTTTCGATTTCGTATTCCGATCATCAAAATTCAACTTCGGTTCAAGCCACATGGTTTCATTTTATGTAATTAGCCTATTTACCAACATTCCACTGAATTTAGTTATTGATATTGTTTTACAAAAAATCTACTCGAATAATGAAATGACTCTTTTTCATGGGCTCACAAAAGCTCAATTTAAAAAGTTATTAATCTGGACCACCAAAACTACTACCTTCCAGTTCAACAAGCAATACTACAAACAGACAAATGGTGTAGCTATGGGGTCTCCCTTAGCCCCGCTTTTGGCTGATTTGTGCATGAATTGGATCATTGACCAAACGAAACAGATTCGATCACAACCTACTCTATTTTATAGATACGTAGACGACTGTTTTGCATTGTTTTCAAGTCAAAAAGAAATTGTAAAGTTCTACCGACAACTCAATATGATTCATCCCAATATACAATTTAACTACGAAGCTGCTGAAAACCATCAAATGCTTTTTTTAGATGTTTGGATAGACAATAACGAAGGAATATTGAAGCTAAGCACTTACCGAAAACCTACAAACACTGGTCTTTACATTAATTGGCAAAGTTTTGTTCCCTCCCGTTATAAATTAAATCTTGTTAAAACCTTGCTACACAAAGCATATAGCATATGTAATTCGTATAGTTTAATCCATAAGGACTTTCAAGGCATATCTTTTATATTGAAACGAAATGGCTATCCTCTCCGATACATCGACAAACAAATATGTTTATTCTTGAACAAGCGACATAAATCACCAATCATGCAGAAATATGATACAAGTAACAACTGTGAAAGTCTGAAAACTTTAGAAAGCAAAGAAATTCCCCTTTTCCTGCGATTACCTTACCTTGGCAATATATCGCTGCAAATTGAAAAAGAAATTCGGCAGTTTTTAATTAAAAATCTTTCTACAAAATTTCGATTCAGATTGGTACACGACACTTACAATATTGGCAAATGCTTCAAATTTAAAGATCGTCAAGCACTATTACACAATGCAGGAGTTGTGTATAAACTAAATTGCTCGTGTGGACAATCATACATTGCCCAAACTCACCGTAATCTAGTCACACGAATTCAAGAACATGTACCAAACGGAAAACAAAATCACGAATCAGATGTTGCAAAGCACCTTGTGGGCAATCCTAACCACAAGATTAATTTCGATTCTCCCGAAATACTTGGTCACAGCAACAACCGCAGAAAGCTACGAATCAAAGTAACTTTACTTATTCAAAAAATTCAACCGCAAATTAACCTGGATGGAGCATCGCAATCAATTTATTTGTTTAATACGTAATAGTTACAGAAAGTATATCTGCAGTGCGCTTCTTAAGTTAACCTTGTCTTGCTAATTAATGGCAGTTGTTTGTTTTTATCAGTTTGTGATGTCATAATTCTGATAACCTTACTAAATTTAGTTGTACAGCGATTAGCTATCAATGCAGTATCTGTTTAGCCTAGCCTTAGATGATCATTTAATTAGCTGATGATGCTTTTAGTATAAAAGCGAAACGTTTTAAAAAAATGTTTACCAGCATTTTGGCTTTATTCTTTTTACTAAGAAATGCGAATAAATCCCATTTTTATGGTCCTAATATCAAACATGTCTTACAGTGCTGTGACTCGCAAATGACTGTATTGTTATCGGCATTTAATGTTTGAGTTGACACACGCAGGAAGCGATGATGCTTATAAGTTACAGTAATAAGAGAGTGCTCACAGTTGCAAATGAATGAGCTTTAAATTTGCAAAACTATGTAAAGTTTTGAATTAATAGATAATAGTTAGTTGTTGCAGTTTAATCCTATTGCAGGAAGTCATATGAATGCTAAAAAAAAGCATCATTGTCATCAATTCATCATCATCTCAATGAGAAATATCTATTGGTGTTAAATGCAGTCATCTATTTGTCTGATATCACTTTTTGTTTAATGGTATCATCGCGTCGTTGATATCCCACAACAGATGAGCTTGTTTAAGAAACTAATTTATTGGGTTGCTGATCTGCTTGATTGTGGAAAGATTAAGCTAACCACAATGAACGCTTATTGATGTTGTTCAGCTTCCGATCTGTCAGATTTCTAATAGCAGATGGCTCAAATTTAAGTTCATCTAATGGTACCAGCTAAAAATATGATTCTGCATTAAAGATCAATTTTGGTAAAAGAAATAGTCGAACAGATGAAGAAGGCCCAGTCACATTAAGCTTGTTCATTTTGTTGTCATCATCATCATTCAATTGGGTAATATGAGTATACCCTTTTTCCGGTAGAACTTGCTTCCTGGTTTTGTTTCTCAGCAACTAAATTTCGTTGACAGCTAATTGTGGGATTTTCATTTTGTCACCTCCAAACATCGCTTTTATTAAGTTTTTGGAATTAGTTTAAAGGCACTACTTTGCAAAAAAGCTTTTTCAATCTCACAAACTTTTGCAATATTAGAAATTGAGCAAAGATGAATAATTTGAAACCACGAAAGGAAATAAATTTGAATTCAATATTTAGCCAAAATTTTAAAATTTTTGGCAGATTTTTCTCTGACACATATTTTCGAAGAAACCTGCAGCTTAAATTGAGCCATCTTGGTCACACGATTTGCCAGCTTTCGAATGCTAAATGTATACGTCAACTGTTTCTCAAATACTGCCTCAACAAATATTGCGGGCATAAAATGGTCTGAGCTTAAATTGTCAACAATAAAAGATGGCAGTAGAGGAAATTCTGGATTCATAATTGATTTGAAATTAACAACATGTTACTCTAATACCCTTCTACCCAATTCCAAGTCAATAGCACAAGAAAAAATGAAAGACTCTTCGTTCTGCCACTCAAAATGTTAAAGATGTGTCTCAAAGTAGTTCATTGCTAAGCAACAAACATGCTGTATTGTCCGCTGCAGTGGCCTTTGCAACAGTTTTTTCAAGCAATAAATGACTTCGTTTTTACTCTACTTATAGAGGCCGTTTTCATCACTTCCACTGATCGTCCATTTCCTGCACAGCTGACTATTCTCAAAGGCGTGAAGTAAACTCTGATCAATAGATATACCTGTGCCATTGATTGGGGCTACATTCGATTTGTAGAAAGCACCTGGTTCATCAGCTATCACGTAGTGCTCTTCAAGCTCAATCTGACCATGATATTTTCCATTGATTTTTGTGATTAAGGGAGTCGCATCTTTTCTTCCGGCTATATAAATATTAATAGTATTAAGAACATATAATTTTTCTAACTCTTTTCTCTGAATATCTTTTTGATGTGTTTCTATTTTGCGCCTTAAATTATTTTTATTAATACCAGGGTTTAAATCGATATCACTGATTATTTCATGATCTGTTAAAACATTGGTTGCAATAACCGCATTAGCTTTGCCTTAAAGTTAAAAAATGATCACAAACGATTGATAAGATATTCGGTTTTTTTTGATGTTTAATTCACTTTGTTGAAGACCAAATACCCTTGTATCCGACATACTTGCTGTTGTTTTCACTTTCACATATTGAAACAACATAAAATTCTGCTAAAAAATTGAAGGGCTACCATTAGTTAATAAATGGAATTTTTGAGCAGATTTATTGTTAAATCTTCTCACGAAAAAGAAATCAGAATCTTCAAATGATTTTTGATTTTACCAGCAGTTATTCTTAAGTTTACTGGACTTTTAGGTGACGCATTTGAGGGGAGTTGTCGCAGAAAATATCAAATAGCTTTTCGGCTTGTTTAGTGAAAAGTTTTTGGTCATCAAAAAATTTGCTTACTTTGTTAACCTTCAGATACTACGCAAGTTTTGAAAACTATGTGACCATGTCAACTATTTTTTCATAACGCTTTTGGAGCTCAGCGCATACACGTTAATGCTAAAACCGCCAAGATTTTTGTCTAATTACTATCATTTTTACCGCTATCACTGAAGTACACAAATTAACAAAAATTTTGAGGTGTTTTTATTTTATTGCTGTAGTGCAGTTTATATACAGATAAAAATGCAAAACCAAACTGGTAACCACACCTAAAGAAATTAAGTGGTAGCATTGCCTAGGATTTTCATGACATTTGATTCCAGCAATGTCTACACCAAATGGAATGATTAATGTTAATCGAATGCTAATGAAAACCACACCATTTCGAAATAGCATGTTTATTTATCAGTTGCTGCCCCATTGTGCAGTTTATACGAAACGATATTGTGTAGCTGTACATTTTCTACAGACCAACTTACCACAAGCTTTACATGATTTTGCAAGCAATTGGCTACAATCTGTTATTGCTTTCACTCACCTCCAAAGTTCCGACTACTGCATGGAAGCGGTACTTTACGCAGGAACAATCTTACTTTTCATGTAATCTTGTCGCAGTTCACTGATCAATTTGGAGATAAAATCTATTCTAGAAATTTTTTCTATTGTTTGTTCTTTGTACAAAATGTATGCATTTATGCTAACCAGATTTAAAATTTCATAAAAAACAGCAACCGGCCAATGGCGAGTGCGTGCTTTCACAGAATACTGCCGAGCCATTAGATCTGCAACATTCTCCTAACATTTGGTCTTTTTATGGTAAAATATTGTAACCGTTTTTTTTCTCATTTGTTTCTGTACTTGCTGCCATTTAAGCAGAACTGAAAATACATACGCTCGTTAATTCAACTTTTTGGCTCAAGTAGAGATTTTTATTTTGAAATTTAGGTTATCACATGGCATATTTGAGACTACTTTTAAAAATTTAATGAAAACGTATTTCGGGGTGTTTTGTCAGGGTTCTAAATTTTCAGGTTACAAATTTCTCAAAAAAGTTTTTTTTAGACCACCCTGGTGTGTATTAGCTCTTTTCAAGTAGAGATGAAGCAATATACATTTTGTGGCGCTTTTAGCCTCAAGGTTATTTTTGACCAGGACATGCTTCAATTATGGCTTGAATTGGGTTTTGCATCTCATTTTCCACCGTATTCTATTGCGGAAATTTAAGCAGGAAATCTTGGCATCAGTGAGCGATGCGCATTTTAACCACCAAACTAGAAAAGATGGTTTGTTTTCTATCTTAAAGCTATTTAAGCATTTTATAAATTTGGGGTGTCCACTAGAGCGGAAGCATAAATGTCTTGCAGCTTGGTATTCACTCAAAGCTACAAACCTGCCAAGTAGTGCACTGCAAATCTTCTTCAGCACACCGGCACTTTTGAAACAAGGTCGTGTTTGCTCCAGTTTTTTATTTTCATTGACGATATGCTACTACTGATGAGTGATTGAAAATAAAATTGAACACAACAAAAGTTTTTCAAAGTTTGGTACCACAAGTTTTTGATTCCAATATCGAACCCTCTGTAAAAAGTGCTACTGTCTATCACATATTGTGATCATTTAGTGTTCTTAGCGCGCACTCTCTTATTTTCCTCATCGACTCTTGCTGAGATTTAAAACTACAGATTTTTAATTGCCAATTAGTTGCTCAGATGCTGACAAAGTCATCGAAATGTTGTGTTGATCTTCACGCAAAAACCTATAGACAAGGCAAATTGAACACTCTATTTTGCTTAGTTGAGCTTTCAAACACCAATTTATATTTCACGGTATTGTCAATAGTTAACTTTTTCTTTAAACTTGATTGTGTATAACTGTAAATCGATAATATAATTGCAGAGCAACTTTGTTTATTTTCAAAATGATTTGTTTGTAGTGAAGCGTTTTGTTTTTAGAAAAATGCAATGGAGAATTCGACTGTTTGGATCGTAGTGACGAAAGCAACTGTTCGCAGTGTCCATCAGAGCGACCAAATCGATGTCTCTGCAAAGTAAATGAAACTGCTGTTCCGTGTAATACTTCCTTGTGCTACGCAAACAGATGTAAGATTTTCTAAAATTGTTAACAGTCAAAACAGCATATCACTTTGCCTTTCTAACGAGAATGCTCTGTATCAAATAACCATTACCCATTAGGTGAAGCCGGTGCAGCCAGGTGAAGCAATACTCTTAAATCAAACACTACTGACGGAGGCCCTGCAGGCGCCGCCAGAAGAGCTGCCTAATGGTGGCTTAAATCACAATAGTATTTGTTATGGGGGCACAAATTCTTGATCACATCAAAACAGAAAGATTTACCAATTGACAAAATGGTAAAATTAATAGAATCTTTTACTTAGGCATGTAAAGACTTATAGCCATACCCATCGGCATTAGTAAGCAATTTACTGATATCGTGGTGATTTTTTCCCATCACAAGCCGGTCTGCCGACGTCGTTTGCAGAGCCTCCCATTAGTAATGTGCGGGTTAAAAATATCGCTTCATCTAGGTGCGTCGACTTCACCTAGCAAGTAATGATTTTTTGGCATAGCCAATTACATTGACACGCTAAAAAGTGCCTTTTTTTTCAAACAGAATCAATTAAAAAAAATTATGGGAACACGGGCGTAGCCGGCATATTTTTTTCAAAGTTTTTGGACTATCCGAAAACATCTTATTTGCCCCGTTTTTAGATAAAAACTGGCTGAATTGAGCAACTTTGCTATACATGATTGATCTTCAAATTCTTGAATAGAAGGTCCGCTTAACTTTCACCATTTTGGTGATTGATAACACATTGCTAGTATGTTTTGCAAGTAGCCTGAGTTACTCCTATAAAATAATTTCAAATAACAGTAGAAGATTATCACAAACAAGAGTTACAGTAAAAATTTTATACACCTTGCTACCAACAGTAACTCAAACAATGTTTCCAGAAAAGAAGCATTCTTTGCATCTGTATTAAATTTCAAGATTAGTAGTCGCTTTAGTTTGAAGACAACTGGGCCTACTTGTTGGAGTGGTAAGAGAAAAAAGTTGTGGAAGAGCAGGCCAATCTCTCAATCATGCTTTCATAAAATGATACAAACCTACCGTAAAAAAAGCGTGATTGCTAGGCCTTAATCTAGAATTAATTTATTATTGTCTACAATGATTACAACTTTGTTTTGTACAGCTAAATGTGACGGTAAAAAAGATTGCCGCAGCGGAAGTGATGAATGGAATTGTTCATGTCCAGCAAATAGCATTCCTTGTAAATGTAAATCGAATGAAAATGAAGATGTTTGTGTGGGTAGCAGTTCGTGCTACCAACAAAGAGGTGGTTATATTGTTTGTGATTGTTTTATTTGAACACTTGTTTGTTGCTTGAAACCATCAAAATATTATAAAATTAATACCAAAATATTTGTTTGTTTGGCCAGATATTGCTGTCGGAAACCGAAGAGCACGTCGCATGGCTCTTATATTTAACTTCATAAAATTGCTATCTTTTTGGGCAGATAAATGCAATGGTTACAAAAATTGTCCTGATGCCACAGATGAATTGAACTGTTCGTGCCCCGGTTCTGCTAAGAAATGCAAGTGCAAGCTGTTTCAAAACTCAAGCGTTTGCGTTGGACCGAAGAGCTGCTACACTGACACTGGTAAGTTTGACTAAAAAGAAAAATTAAATTCTTTTCATTTACTGTTTTGTCCATCAACTTTGTTTAATATATAAAGTTTAGCTTCTCTGTGAATGTGTTGATTCGCGCGTTAGCTTGACCTCTTCCGCAACTACTGGGCGTACAAACATCAAATGGTGATTTTTGATATCATAAGATGGTTGGTGACGTAATAAGCAAAGATAATCGTTTTATCTGCATTTTTTACTGTAGAAATATTGTTTTTTGCCCAAACAAGACCCTACCATCAACTTATTAACTTGGATGGCTTTTTTTAGTTTGGGGTGTAAGATGGACGTCACAGTTAACGCTTGATTGCACCATTTATTCGCTGTATTTTCTCAAAAAGTACGGACCGTAGAAACGTGATTAAAAGCTTTTTCGACAAATATTGACGAAGAGCTTTCGATAAAAATTTTCACAATAATTTGAGATGAATCGACAATGCAGCCAGCGATTCATTTTTAAGCAATTTAAACATTCCAAGCATGCTTATTTTCATTAATCTTGATTGCTTCCAACTAGTTCTAAGATGTCATAATGCTGCTTGATACAATTAAATGAGAAACAGTGCTCCATGCAGCAGCTGCAATTGAAGTTGTCATACATTGTCATTTTAAAAGCAAACAAGTGATATGTTGCATGGTGAAGAAGAATTGATGCATTACCATGATAATTATGGCAAGTTTTTATTTACCTAATAACTAAAAAAATTACTTAAATATTCAAAAAATTGATTTTACTGTCCTAACAAAACTCTGACTGAATAATTTAATGTTTCTTGAGTTTTTATATCGAAAGGAATTTTTAATTCACGAAATCACACAAATCCTCAACAAAGTTGCATTATGCATGTCTTATATAGGCAGTCAACTCTGCAATCACCAGATGCAAGAGTCAAAATGCAAAATCATGTTCTGTTTTACAATGTTAAGCTTAAAATTTTGTACTTGGCGAACAGTTTTCACAGCATGGAAAAACTTCTTTCTAGAGAAGCAGTTGTAGGCTGAAAATGTTGAAGTAAACTGTAAACAGCTTATAAAATGTGTGGCTCTTCCATGTTCATTACTTTATATTGTCATTGTTTTGCATTCTTTTTTGAATGTAACGATTAATGCTGCTAGTGTCTTTTCAAGCTATTGGATTGCTTGCACCGCTTCTTTGATGGTGTACTTGGCACTGTCCATCACTTTTATAAGCTTAACTCGGCATTTATATTGGTTTTTGATACTGAAAGAAGTTGAGAAGCTAAACCAGTTGTTCGCAAACGAAATTTTACTTGAGTTATTAAAATACCAGACCATTCAAAATTTTCCACAATCGCTTTTACTTTAGATAAATTCTTTGCATAATGTAAAGTTGGTGGCCCCTGCTTTAGATTATACAGATATGCCTTCAATTACGAAAATGTCGTAAGTATAATGTCTAACAATTATGGTCCACACTGATAGATACCGCCTTACCATAGGGTTGTAATTTAGTTTGACAAACCTTGTTTGTTAATTTTTTTGATTTAGTATTAGTCTCTTTAGATTTAATAAAAAAGATTACTCAATACTTTTGGTTTATCACAATGTTTTCTTTTCCGAAATTTCTGTTTTCAAAATTTTGGGATTGCGACAATTAGGTACAAAAAGAATATCATAAAAATGGTATATTTTGGAGTTTTGTGAAATTGTTGAGTTTGCCACAGGTACTAAGTAAGTATTCTATTTCAAAGTCATGACGCTATTTTCAAATTGGTGTTTGCATGCGTTGTTGCAATTTTAAAAAGTCATACGCGTCTTTATGGATTCAAGTAATACATTTTGAGAGTAGTTTGAAAGTACGCTTATGCTGGAAAAATAGTTAACAAGACGTTTCCAGGAACTCCAGAAACTAGAAAAATATACTGTACCAGCTCTGTTTATTCCCCAGTCGCATATTTTTAAAGTAATTTCTTTCAAAATAACGGCATTTTTATTTTGTAACAAAAATGCCCTAAGACAAAAAATCATTAACCCCACTGGGTGAAACTTGCACTGCTGGGTGAAGCGATATTTTTAACCCTAAGGTTGTTGATGCAGACCTTGCGGGCAAAGCTTGCAAAGCAGGTTATTGAAAAATTAATAAATGAATATCTGTTTTATCATTTTTTGCTAAAATATAGATAACAAAAACCAAAATTTTATTTAACAGTATATTCTACTTTTTCTCCAATAGCTTTAAGCATAAAATTCCCAACTTGCCGCGCACCTACCTTTCATCTCGTAATACGATTACGGTTTGGTTGTTGCTGCTGTGCCGTGTAATTTGTGGCTACTTTTTTTGATTAAAGGGGATTATTGCTCCTTGAAAAAGTTAGTCTTTAGATTTTCCAAAATCCTTCAAATCATCCTGTTTTTTTTATAAAATTCTAAAATGAATTCAAATGTATTTGATGTGTCTCATTTGCAGCGAGATTTTGTTCCACCGTTAGTTTCTGCTACGTGTCTGCGCCAAAAGCGTCACCATAAAAGGTGGGTGGCTATATCATTTATTTTACAGAAACTATGGAGGAAATTTTTTAAACCTTTAGATTTAAGATGACTGTGGAGGATGAAAACAAAAAGAGGTTAAAAAAAACTCAAACCTGAGGCCCCACAAAACTATTAGGCTCGAAAAATCAGTAACGTAGAACTTTTGAATATTGCTTCTTCTAATGAGTAATGGATTTTTTGACACAAATCATTCAGTTTAGATATTGACACTAATGTTTTTTCAAAGGAAATCAATTAAACAAAGCACAATGGGACAATGCGCACAGCCAGCATAATTTCTTCAAACTTGATGGGGTCTTCTTTATCATCTTGTTTGCTTAGTTTCTAGCATAAGCGTACAATTGAAGCAGCAAACGATTTCATGAACCTACGCGTTTATTTGGTGAAGTGCCTGAAATACATAAAATCAAATTTTTGGTAGGACGCCAAAGTGACTGTTGTATATTTTCGGGAATAAGCGATTAAAATTTTGGCCCAGTGCTTACGATTTTTCAAAACACTAGGTCTATATGTATGATCTAAGCCAGGGGTTCCTAAACTGTGGGCCATGGCCCAGTAGTAGGCCATGAGACCATTTTCAGTGAGCCACAGGGCTATTTCCGTGGTAGAGTCTGTTTGTCACAAGTCGGCCTCTTTAGCAATTAGTAGGCCTTAAAGTTAAGGCATGCTGGTTAAGGCAATGTCTAGTTAAGGCTTACTAGACATGGACAAAAATCCCCTGGATAATAATTGTACGCATTGTTTTGACGCAATGAGGTTTTAACAGTTGCTTTGTCTAAAAACCTTGGGCTCGACTGTAATTTTATTGTCATTGTATTCAGAGCAGATTATATTATTACTAAAAACACTGCAAATAGTTCAATGGCTAAAAGGAAGTACAATGACAGCTATATAAAATTTGGATTTACTTCATTGAATGATCAAGAAATAGAAAAAGGGCAATGTTGTGTGCTGCCGTGTGTTAAGTAATAAGTCGTAGAGGCCAAGTAAATTAAGCCATCACCTGAATACAAGTCATCCTGAGCTAAAAGACAGAAACATGGAGTATTTTAAGAGACTGGAATCCAACTGCAAACGTCAAAAACTTGACAGTACTGGCAGCTTTCAATAAACTGATCAGAAACTCACTGAAGCTTATTTTGTTGTTAGCCAAATAATAGCCAGGCAGAAAAAAAACTCATAATATTGGTGAAACTGTTTTTAAGCCTAGTGCACTAGCCATTGCTAGAATTGTACTGTGCGAGAATTATGAGAAGAGACTTCAAAGTATTCCTTTATCTGGTAACACAGTAAAGAGACGAATTGCGTTGATGTCAGACGACATAAAGGAACAAATAATCACTGAAATAAAAGATAAATCTCGTTTGGTCTGTTTTCTATCCAAATCGATGAGTCTGTTGATGTGGCTTCAGTCTCTCAAACTCATGGTTTTCGTTCGTTACGCAGTAAACACATCTGTAAAGGAAGAGTTCTTTTTTTGTAGTGCCCCGGACACCAATACAAAGGCGTCAGATGTAATGGAAAAGGTAGACCACTTTTTTAATGAAAATGGAATTGCCTGGAAAATTTATGAAGTGTGTGCACTGATGGAGCCCCAGCGATGCTTGGGTCCAAAAGTGGATTTCGAGCACTTGTGGAAGAGAAGACACCTAACGTTTTGTTCACTCATTGCTTCATTTACCAGGAAGCTTTGGCTTCCAAAACTTTGCCGTGTAGACTGCAAGATGTACTTAAAGTTACTATCAAAATAGTAAACTTTGTGAAAAGTAGCGCTTTTCACACACGTCTATTCAGAAAACTTTGAGAAGATATGGGATCTGAACATATAAACCTTTTGTATTACACAAAGGTCCGGTGGCTTTCTAAAGGAAACGTTTTATCCAGAGTGTTTGAGCTCCGTGAGGAGCTGAAAATTTTTTTAAATGTTTTAAAACCTGAGTTTGCAGTTCACTTTTCTGATTCAAAATTCATTGCTTGTTTGGCGTACTTGGTGGACATCTTTGATTCTTTGAACACTCTAAATGTAAAAATACAAGGGAAAGAAAAAAATATTATTCACTTTGTGGATTTGATTAATGGGTTTATCAAGAAATTGTCAAACTGGAGACGTAAAGTACTGAAAGGTAGTTTTGCAATGTTTACCAGTTTGGCTGATATCTCCCACTTGGACGATGAGCCAAAGACCAACGTTGCTCAACATCTCGAAAAAGTGGAATGTGAATTCAGATCATACTTTCCCGAACTTAGTAGAGATGACCTGTCACTTGCAAAAAATCCGTTTCGACTTTCCTCCGAGAAGGTAGAAGACGAACTGCAGAATCAATTCATTGACATGAAAAACGACTCTAGCTGTCAAGATGTGTTTGAAGCTTTCCCGATTACGAATTTCTGGCTAAGAATGAGATCATCGTATCCAGAAATAAGCAAAACTGCTCTAAAAAAATTATTGCCCTTCAGCTCTGCATGGCTATGTGAATCTGCTTTTTCAACACTTTTGACTGTGAAGACCAAGCAGCGGAACCGTCCTGATGTTGAACAAGATATTCGTTGTGCTCTCTCTCGTCAACAGAGCCAAGAATTAAGAATCTTGTAGCAAAAGTGCAGTCACATGCATCTCATTGAAAAAATAAATAGTTAGCAAACATTTTGTTTAGTTTTGTGTTACAGTTCTATAGTTTATACTTTATGCTCATACAGTTTGTTACTTTTGTGCTATTAATCTGTAGTGAGCCACGAACCATTTTAAATAAATATTTGGCCCACGAATCATAAAAATTTGGGAACCCCTGATCTAAGCGTATGTAGTTGATCTTGGCTTGAGCACAGCCGCAAAAGGAGCAATCTAACTCGAATTCGAGCACTTAGACTTAAGTTATTGCAAAAGCAGAATTCCTACAATTGACATTTAGGTTGAGAATATCGGTTCATCCGGATGCATCGACTTCACCCAACGAGTAGTTGTGAAAACAGTAATAAAAGTTAAAAATTTTTAATATAAAAAATTTTTGTTCCCAAATCAAAAGCAGCTTTTGTTTAAAAGAAATTGAGCAGAAAAGCATACATAATTGCGCAGAGCTGCAGATTTTAAATTCCATACCTACGTTTTTTACATCCTGTTTTCAGTGAAGACGCACTATATAACTGGACTTGCTCACGCTTAATAGTTTCACACATTTTTAGCCTTTCATTTTACCAATTGTATGAAAGCATTAATTCAAAATTGTGGCAGAACGCCGAAGTGATTGTTGTGTATTAGGACTATGCTATTAAGTGTTAGGCATTATAGTTAAAACTTTTTGTGATTGTATATACGATCTGAAACCTCTGGCTGCGCATGTGTGAATTGATCCTGGCACAATTGTAGACAGGGAAAGAGCACATTTTTTTACAGTAATAAATGCAGATAAAACAATTATCTTTGCTTATGACGTGATCAAATCATGTCATAAAAATCACCACCAGAAGGTGATTAATCACGACAAATTTGATATTTGTAAGACAAGTGATTTGGAGAAAGTAAAGCGCAGATACGTACACCCGCACGCACAGACCGAAGTCTGATTGATATTTAAGAGTCTAAACGCGGAAAGCACAGGATTTAAACTTATGTGGAAATCGGGTTGCATTGCTTTATTTTGTACGTCATCACGTTGATTGTTTTATAGAATGATTTGTAGCTCTTCATAACTACGTGTTTTTTGCCGGCGGCTTTACAAGTCATCACTTAATTTAAAACATTGATAATATTATTAATGATAATAATATTAATAATAATAGTGTCGTCGGATTGCTGGCGGTAGTTCCTAAATAAAAAATTTTACGGTATAAAATATAATAGTAAACTGGCTTATACCAGCTAACTACAATAAAGCTTATTTATAGGGTGTTTATATTGCCTCCTTTCTAAATTTCAAAGATGAAAAAATATGAACGGTCTGGGTTAATTAAACTTATTTGACCCTACGGCTGAAAAGTCAGTAGCAGGTCAGGTCAACATGACTAAGATGTTTTGAGTCTTGTGATTGAATGCGCTGCACAAAGGCTAATTCTTCCAATTCTGGCAAGATCAGCAGTCAAAGAAAACTGTGTTCACTGCATCAAAAGCGAAAAAAACTCATGGATAAAAACAAGAAAGCGCAAGTTGCGTGCGAGAGAAATGGAGGTAAAGAGGAAAGAGCGGCTAGGTCGGAGCAAAAGTTTAAACAATTAAAAAAGTTAATAAAGTTGTTAGAGCAACCGAACAGCTGAAGAGTTTGCAAGAAAGCGCTAGATTCAGTGGGAAATAGAGCAATTCGGCCAGTAAAAATGTAACGGATGAGTTCATAATCAAGTTTATGGTGAGCTCATGATCTCGATAAGCAAAATTAAAGGAGCTTCCTTTTATATAAAAAGAAGGGAAAAAGCCATCAATTCGTACTAAAACGTAGTGACATGGAAGAAAGTCAAAATGAGCAAGAGCAGCATTTTGAAAAGAAAGAGAAAAGTCGAGTATATCAAAAGGAGTAAAGTGCTTGTTTCGTTCTGAAAAAAGATTTTTGTGAAAAAAAAAGAAAGACAGAATCATTGGTGGGTAGACAAAAGTTTCTCCACAAATAAGTATTTATTTAACTTTTAATTTAGCTGATTCTGAAAGAGGGTTGAAACAGAAAACCCTTTTGAAGGAGTACACGGTAAAGTAAGTCAGGATGATCTGCAAAGATAATTGTTAGCAAGGGTGAGAGGCAACCAAACATGGTGTGGATAGGCATTTTTTCTTTGCCAGTTATCAACTCGTATCAACTTCATGTTGCGATTTCTCACCTCATTGGGTCGAGTTGAAATTGCCTCTATGAGAGTCACAAAAATCTATGACACTCTCCCGCCAGAAGCTTGTACTTACTAAGCCACAATATGCTTTGATAACATGTTAGCCAGATATTTCTCTTTTGTACCTACTAAAGCGCTTAATTTCTCGAAATCGATAAAAAAATTTTTGGCATTTTATAAAAATTGATGAAAAGAGTTTTTTCTAGAAATATTCTTTACTTCTTGTTGTTGTTGTCGTCGTCGTTAAGTCGACACAAAATCATATGCAATCGACCTGTAGAGACTTGGCGATCGTCCAATCGATCATCATCGATCTGTTGGCCACTCCTGTGCAATCAAATTGGGAAAACATTTTCCAGTTAATAAAAATTACCAATATGAAAAAATCAACGAAAGTTGAAATATGAGTTTTATGGTGTCCAATATTGATTACGTTTTTGCTTAGCTATCAAATTACAACCGCGTTATAGAACGATATAAATCGCTTAACGGTTTCGAACAATAAGAATATTAAACAACTGACATTATGAATCATTTATTTAAGTATGGCATGCTATTTTTTATAAAAACTTCCAAAAGAAATTTTTATTACGTTGCTATCAATTATCAAACAACTGACATTATGAATGATTTATGTAGGTATGGCATACCATATTTTATAAAAACTTTAAATCAAAAATTTTATTATGTTGCTATCAGTTGAAATGTCTGAATAAACTTTATAGAACATTTTAACATATCTCATCGTAAATTATTTAGATGCTTGCAATGCCCAATCGGATTGTCCAGAACGAGATCCTAAGGATGAACTCAATTGTACATGTTTATCCAACCAAACAGCTTGCGACTGTTTCAAAACTAACGAACCAAATTGTTCTCGAGAAGATGGTTGCATTGACAAAAGCAAAAAAAACGATGGAAACTTTGATTGTAAGGATAAAAGTGACGAACCACATTTGATATCATTTGTTGAAAAAAGTTGCGAGTCATGTACGTTCAAAATCTTTAGATTTAAATCAATAAAAGGATGTGAAAATATGACAGAGGAAATTTGCGATAACAGTACATGCAAAGCTGTTTCTAACATAAACTGCACTGAAACATTTTGCAACGAACCAAATAATTTTATATGCTTTTCTAAGTGTTTGTCTGCCGCATCACCAACCCCACTTCCTGCTAACTGCACAAACTTTTTTATTTGTAAAAATCGTAAGATTACCATGGCATCAAGCTTTTGTAATGGGAAACCAGATTGCAGTGATAGCAGTGATGAAATTCAAAATCAGTTTGGTTTCAAATGCCAAGGATCTAAAGAATTTTCGTGTGTTCTTCCGCAAGACAATTTGCATGATGGCGATACTCGGCAATGTTCTAATAATGCCAATGTTTTATTGGATGAAAAACCAATTGAGCAAGCAAATCGTTTCAAGTGCTTAGATAACTCGTCCGAAATTTCAATAGACCAGGTGTGTGACAATATTCTTGATTGCCCGGACCTTTCTGACGAATGTTTATGTCCAATCAATTTACGTCAATCTCTTTGTAAAACACGATTTGAAAACAGCAATGTAACCGTTCCAGGCCATTACTCATGCGGAGCAGTAAATACTGACTGTTCAGATTTCCAATCGATTTATATCAAAGAAACCGCATGCGCCAGTGCCAACGTAGTGTCAAATATTAATTCTGAAACAAAAATACAATGTCAAGCCAAATATAGAATGGTTGTTGCTACACGATGCAATAATATACCAGAATGTAGTGACTTTTCAGACGAGTGTTCCGGATGTAGCCCAGAGCCAGAATTTTGCAAAGATAAATGTCACAAATTTTATCCCATGGGAGATCGCTATTGTGATGGTTATGATGATTTGGCTTACAATTATTTACCTAATTCAGAGTGTGATAAAGGTTTTGATGAAAAAGAAATGTATTGTAAACACCGTTTTTATTGCAAGGCTGGGCTACAAGTCAGCATTCCAAGGTTATTAGTAGGTGATGGCGTGATCGACTGTGATGATGGAACAGATGAAGCGGATCAATTTGCATCTAGTACAAAAATGATTAGAGATGATGCAATCTCAGCTTTCATGTGGATCATTGCTATTGTAACTTTATGTGCCAATGCCTATGTTATTTACAGCACCTGCCACCTTTTGCGCAATGAAAAAATGTTCAATTCGCTTCGTATCAATTATGTATTGATTTTAAATCTCTCTACTGCAGATTTTATCATGGGAATTTATTTATTGATTATTTCTATAAAAAACTTACAGTTTATGGGCAGATACGGTTTGGAAGATTTAAAGTGGAGATCAGGATTTCTCTGCACATTATCAGGAGCACTTGCAATTATTTCTAGTGAGACTTCATGCTTTATCATGAGTACTTTAACGACTTTCCGATTGATTACTTTACTACAACCAGTAAAATCGCGTACTTTACCTGTCAAGCCATGGTTTGTAATTGTCGGTCTGATATGGTTGTTTTCATTTGTACTGGCAGTTTTACCTTCATTAGATTTTCTTGAAAATTACTTTGTATATCAATTATACGTAGATGTCCCCTTTGCTAAAAATCGACCTATTAATAAAAGTGATGTTTTAGATATGTCTTGCAGATATGCAAGCATTTCTAATAATAATAAAAGTTTTGTACACACTAATGACTGGCAAACGCTCATACCACACTTGAGAACACAATTTAATACCAGTGTCGAAAAAATAAGTTACTACGGAGAAACCAGTTTATGTATGCCCAGATTTTATGCTCATAAAAGTAATTCTGCATCCGAATTTTCAATTTTCATTATTTCCCTAAATTTTATTTCTTTTGTTTATGTTTGTGTGAGCTACATTTTCATTTACAAAGTGACATCAAATCGACCTATAAGTAAGAAGCGGGTGGACATGCAAAATGCAAAAATGCAAAAACGAATAGCTCGGCTTCTTTTGACCGATTTTGTTTGCTGGATTCCGATTTGTGTCATAGCATTTGCAAAACACGTTACCGATTTTCGACTTACAAATGTTATCTTTGCTATAACCATAGCATTTTTGTTGCCTGTAAACAGTGCTTTGAATCCTTTGCTTTACACTTCATTTTTTGATAAGCTTTTTGATAAAGTACAAAAGCTTAGAGATAAGCCTATAAAAGCCAAAATGCCAAGTGCTTCTGCGCCAACTTTGCAAACAACATCGAAAACTCGAAATAATGTGATGACCACAGCAACTTAAAAAAGTGCTCTTCCCGTTATTAAAAATTTACCATTTACACGTTTTGATGTTAAAAATTGCAAGTATTACTATATTTAAAGCAGAAAAATATTTTTCACTTGCTTTCTTTTAATTTCGTCACTGAATAAACTACAAATACAAATAGTATAATCAATTATTGATAAATGATTTTGTTTTTTAAAAAATGCTGTATCTTACATAATAGCAACAATTTGAATTTTTACAGAAAGCAACTATCATTTAGTTGTAGTGCGGTTTGGTGTATAGTGTTATGCTATTAAGTTCATGTAATTACTGTACACTTTTTAAAAAAGACAGTTTGTCTTGTATAACTATACACAGTACATTTGTCCAAATCAAAAATTTTTATTGTATGTACAAACAAAGAATATTTCAAAATATACAAAATGGTGACCTTTAGATTGTTGTATCTTGTGTTTTGATTTGTTTGTCAGTTTTTGTTTTATTCATTAATGTTTTGTATATATTGAAAAATTAATCAGTATTTTTAGTGCTTGATTTTTTGTGTAGGCCGACCAGTGCTTGGTACTACCCTCGTATTCAAATTTGTTCCGCAATAATTTGAAATTTGGCAAATAATAATAATGCAGTTGGACTAAATATGAGTGTAGACAAATAGAAAAACTGCATTACTATTTAAAGAGTGACGTCATACATGACGTCAAGTAAGATGACGTCACTACAGACGCCTGAATAATGTAATTGCATCGTTAGCATAATCCTAAATGAATGTTCGTTGCATAAATTTGTTTTAGCTTAATAGCCCTACAGTTGTCACATACAAAATTGAGCTTCGCATCCCGTAGTTCTAGATATCCCTGACGCAACACTAAAGGCGCTAATAGCGGCCGCTATTTTCAGCGCCGCTAGTGCTCATCACTGTCAAGAATCGAGGTATAAGCATGAGGTATAACTTTCGTACTTGTATCAATATGAAGAAAGAAAGAAAAAAAAATTGTCAAAACTCTATACAGTTACCTTAAAACGCCGTCGAATAAGCAAGCTGATGCATGACTCCCCTGTCCAAAGGCCATATCAACATCACCTGACTTGTCGTAATTAATGTGGCCAGATGATATTAACGCAAACCCAAGATAGGAATTAAATCAGCTTGACTAGCTTGTGAGTACTAATTAACAGAATTTTTTTGAACTTCAAAGAGCTTAAAAGATAATGCTTTTAAATAAGTGAAAAGGTGACTTAAAATATTCAAATAATTACACCCCCATCATCAAGAATCTAAATTGAGATGAGTCACCACTTCCCTTAAAATCACAAAACTAACTGAGATGAGACTATAGTATTCTCAATCAACTTGACGAGCAGAGCAGTCTATTAAAAAATGGTACTCATTTCCTTCTTATCCTAGTCACCATGAATGCAAACTGTCGGCTGCTATGTATTGATACTCTTTTATGTCGATCATATCTACAGCTAATTTGAGACCCCATTTTCGGTTTCGACAAAATACGCCTTCCATTTATATCCTTACTTAGACTAAGTCAAGGTTCCATTACAAAAGCATTCTTAAACAGAGCATCCTTATTCAGAGGTAGATCTGGAATTCCAGACAATTGAGCAGGGTCAGAGATAGAGCCACTTAGAACAGCACTTTTCACAGCAAATATACCCAACACGAAACACACTTTCACCACATATCATGCCAAGAGGTATAATTTAAGAGAATCATGAACTTACTATAGTCAACTAGCTCTAGTACAGCATTCAGCGAAAGTTTACGCTTTCTTTTCGGTCTTCCTGCAGCACTTTGCAAAAGAGCCGCCATTTTGATTTGTGAGTTATCAGGTTTATGCACGAAAAATATGAAATGGAATAACAGTAATATTTTCAAAAACTATGATAACATTTTACTCACTCAATTTCAATCGCTGAAAAAATTTGAAAATCAAATATGGAGTAAAAGTAATGGTGTCAAGATGCTCACTCATTTTTGAGAAAATGTGGCTTATCAGGTTCATGCATGGGGCCACAGAATTACAGTTTAGCTTGAAGAGCTTAATCATTCTCAAATGATTCCAAAAGCAACAAATTTCATGAGCTTTCACGAGGCTAGTGCTGGAAACTGGCATGTGTGCAGGCAAATGAAGATGAACTCTGTATGCTCCCGGATCCATAAAAGGATGGTCCCTAGGCCCCGAAAGCAAAAGGAACTTGGCAAGCTCACAAACGCTATATGAGCCCCATCTGTGCCCGTAACCTCATCTAAACATTGAGGGCCTAAGGGCAGGGAAGATCTGTGTAGTCAGCCAATTGACCACCAGATATAAGGCACTTGTCAATCTTCAACAAAAGACTCGCTGCACTAAGGCCGACCAACTAGTGATACCACACATTTTACATTGGCTGGCTTAATCTAAAGCAGGAAGCATGGCCTGGTTACGTTGGTACACGAGAAGCTAACCTGGGCACTTAATGTTTGATTTTTGGAGGGGTAAGCAATTGAGTGGACGTTGATGGTTGTTAAATTTTCAACGTCTACAAGATCACCAACCTCGCGATAGATACCAACTGCCATTCCAGTGTTGCCACACTCCTGCCTCTATGCTGGTGACTTCAACTGCCAGCACAGCAACTAGGTTTATCATTCTACCAGCCCGGATGGAGAAAGCTTGGTTGAATGAGCAGCCAGGGGCACACTAACTCTCCCTTAAATTCCTAATGATGCTCCTAGCTTTTTCTCTGGTTGTTGGAATACTGTAACTCTTTAAGACCTGGCTTTCGCGAGTGCTGGATTTGCCAGCTGGCAATTAAACAGACATACTCTCGAAGTTTCCTAGATGCCAAGATCAACCATCTCTGATTATTGCCTTCCGCAAAGCCAACAGGGAACTTTACAGCCTTATCACAAACTATCTTTTTCAGAACCTACCACTTTTTGATTCTAGGCGTGTTGATCAGGCATACCAGGACTTCTGCAAACGATCTTTACTGCAGCATTAATATCAATACCACGCGGTGACTACAGAACGTGCTAGGAAAACGAGTATGGGAAGTTATATCAGGTTCTTTTCAGGTTGAATGTAGTAAAGCAACTAGTACAGCTGCATTTGCACTGCTTTCTCGGCTTGACGAACAACAAAAAGATCGCTGGTCTGAGGCTGTCAATCCCATGCTGTTGTTGTTACCCGACCCCTTCCGAGAGATGCGAGCACAGCGAAAGACCATGGAGCCCCAGAAGCCAGGCAACTCCCCAGGGCCTGGACCAGAGGTCGTTGAGAGACAGAGTCGCCAAAGAGTGAACGGCGCAAAGAGTACAAAGCTGGACAGTGCAGAATGAGATGAGAGGTGTCCTGATGCGAGTGTCCGCAGGCGCTGCAGGAGAAATTCTCGATTTTGCCAATTTTAAAGAGATTGGAGCTTAACAGTAGGCTATGTCCGTTGCAGCGTAGACGAAAGAGAACACAGCAAGCGTGACGAGGGAGCACAAGTTCCTCGGTGGAAATCGAGGAAACTGTGTGTCAAAGAATTTAAATGAGACGGTGCACCTACAGTCCAAGAAAAAACAAGAGTGGATACGAGAGATTAGAGGAGTTAGACTACAAGGGATATCAGAGGCTGCAAGTAGCGCTCCCCGTCAGGCCAGCTCATCAGCCGCGTCGTTTCCTCGGGAGAAACACGTGTCCGGGGACCCATTGTATCCTGATAGAACAGGAGAGAAAAGACGGCTCCTTCCAAATCTGCCAGAGAGTTTAAGGTAAAAGGAAAGATGGAGGAAAAGACAAGATGATGAGGAAAGAACAAGAGTCAGATAGTAGGAGAAGAGAAGAGAAATGGCAGACTTGTTGGTGTTGCCTAGACCAGCAAGGAGCTTGCAGAATGGCGCAGGTTTCAGCGGAAAAACTTGAAAGATAACGGGCCTGCTGAAAAGGAAAGAGTGGCCTCAGTGCCACTGAGAGAGCAGTTGGCAAGTATGCCAGACGCGCCTTTGCCAAAACGAAAAGGAACAAAGCCGTCTGTCCAGAGCACCAGATCGTGAGGCGGAGAGAGTCAAGGTGGGCGAGAGCCGCACCTTGGAGAGAGAGAGGGAGATCAGAGCGGGAGCATGCAGAGGAAAGCGTGGACTCCACAGTGAAGGAAGGCAGGTTCCAAGAGGAGAGGGAGAACAAGTAAGAAAAGCCTCCCCAGGAGAAGTAGAAGGAAGCATGAGCGGGTGAATGGACGCAAAAGCTCTCCAGCAAGATCTGCAGAGTCTTGGTTTCACTCCATGTCTATCCAAACCTGAAATGTGAAAGAAGGTTGGGAGACGAAGATCCCGCTCATAAAATGACAGAGTGAAATGAGTCAGGATGACTCGTAGAGGCGGTATAGACGCCTCGGAGAGAAGAAGTGGAATAGGGGAGGACGAGAGACAGCCGGTGATGACGCGACTAGCCGCTCGGTGAATGCGTTTCAATTTGGTCATATTGGTAACGCTTAAGAAAGGAAACCATCCGGATGAAACATAAGTGAAAAGGAGCCGACGAAAACCTTTATACCAAAGAGAGAAGAACTTCTTAGATGGGCCCCATGAGGAAGCAAAGATATAATGCCTTGTGACGAAGGAAGAACTTGGCCTTCAGCAAAGATACGTGTTTAGAAAAGGAAAGAGTGTGGTCGAAGGTGACCCCAAGAAAAGTTGGAGTGGGATTGAAATGGAAGCGGGAGTTGTGTAAGGAGAGGTTGGGCTGGAGATTAGTTTGGTGGGGATCCACTGAAAAGAAAGAGGCCTCATATTTGCTCGGATTGAGAGGAAGACACCACTACTCAGACCAACGCTCCAATCGAAACAGAGCTCCTTGTGAGGCCTCCACCGCTGCAGTGACCGAATGGCCAGATCGTCAGCGTAAAGAGAGCAGCTGACGGAAGAAGGCAGAGAAGCAAGGAAGATCATTGATGAAAAGAGAGAAAAGTACAAGCCCAAAAACGGATTCTTGCGGAACACCTCAACGGACTCGAAAGGAACGACTTTTGTGATTTTGATATACCACGCAAGCATGCCTATAAGCAAGGAAAGATTGAGTCCAACGAGCAAACCAAGAAGGGGGCCAGCCGAAATGAGTTTATGGAAAAGGGCGGGATGCCAGACAGAGTCGAAAGCTTTACAGAAATTATAGGATGGTCTGAGAGCCCGGCCTGGGTTTGCTAAACCCATCCGAGATGGACTGATAAAAATAAAGAATTTGATCTAGAGTAGACCGTCCAGGGCGGAAATCGGCCTGGCGGGAAGAAAGAATGGAATTAGATTCCAGAAAGAAGAGTAGACGCGATAGAATGATGCGTTCAAAAAGCTTTGATACGCAGATGGTGAGAGAGATAACCAGGAAGGAAGCAGGAGAGTAGAGAGGCTTTTCCATCTTGCGGATGGGAATAATAAAAAATGTCTTTCAGATGGAAGGAAAGGAATGCAAAGTCCAGGAGAGATTGAAAGTGTGAAGTAGAAAATCCATGCCAGAACAAGGAAGGTGCTTTAGCATGGAAAAGGCAACTATGTCTGGGCCAATGGCAGTGGACGAAGAGAGGTTGGAGGCAGCCGCAAGAAGTGCAACGGGGGAGAAGGGAGAGCAGAAGGACGAGTGAGACTCCTTTGGGCATGTAGCTCAGCAAAGCTCGGAAAGGTAACCTCTGGCTTTGCTACGAAGGGCCTTTGGCTGAGATAGAAAAGTGGGATCTCGGGTAATCGGCGAAGACCAAAGCCGACTCCCTGGGAAAGGAACATTTGAGAAGTTAGGAGAGGATGAAGATGAGGACAAAGAACCGGTGACAGAGCGAAAAAGAGAGTGTGTAGATTTAGGGTAAGATTTGGGCGAGAGAGAAGAGCAAGTCGTTTTCCGCGCCTCAGCCTTGGCCTTGGGAATGACAGACGAAGTACGTCGAGAAGCGAAGATGCAAACCTGGCGATCTTCATCACTTATGTGAGCGGCAGCGAAAGCCTTACGTTTTGCAGTAATTGCTTCTTCCACTTTAGCGGACCACCAGGCTTTAGGTTGGCGTTGGATGCGGCTGTAAGAAATGGAAGATTTAGCCACATTCAATGCCAGAGAGCTTAAGAGAGCAGCAGCGGAGGAAAGAGAAAGAGACAAGTATTTTTCTGCAGAAGGGCAGTGAGAGTCAAAGTAAAAGGCAAACTCATCCCAGCGAGCTTTTTGAAAATTGAAGGAAGGGGGACGCTCGTTGGGGCAAAAGACCGGAGAGATAGGGACAGCTAGAATAATTGTTAAATGATGAGAACTTAGATCCTGAAGCACCTCCCAGGAGCAGGAGAGGGCGAGAGAGGAGGGAGCAAAGGAAATGTAAGGGGAGGAGCAATTGCCAAAGGAGGGAAAGAGAAAAGTAAGTATATCAGAGTCATTGAGAAGGAGGAGGTCAGAAGAGATAACCCAGTAGAATACTTCCTCTTCACGCGGGTTGGAAGTACCTCTTGAGTCCCTGAAGGGTTGATGACAATTGAAGTCCCCCAGAATGAAGAGATTTCTGGAGGAGGAAAAAATAGAGGAATAAACGGAGTCGGTTCTGCCATCCGTCAGAGAAGAGCGAATAGGGGGAGCATAAACATTAAGGATTGAGAGCGAGGAGGAACTGTTTAGTGAGATCTTGACCCCTACATAATCAGAGTAGAGGTCAAGTGAAGAAGGAGAGGAGGTAGAAAGTTCAGAAAAGGATAGGCCCTGCCTGACAAAATGATGACGCCGCCGCTAGCGTGCGTGGCATCACGAGAGAGAATGCCAGACCGGGAGTGGGTGCAATCAGATCGCAGAGCAGATAATCCAGAGATGCGGAAAGAGGAAGATGAGCTAAGATTGGATTCCTGGATACAGACAATGTCAACGGGATGGGACACAAAAAAGTGTAGCAGTTCAGAGCTCCTGGCTCGGAGACCACCAGCGTTATATTAAAGATCCCTAAGAGAGTCAGGGGGGAAGAGGAAGCAGGAGGCGTAGAAGGACAGCCAGGAGCAAGAAACGGTAAAGAGAAAGCATAGGGAGAAGATACAAAATGAGCTAAAAGGGAATAAGAGGTTTGATGGCGAGGGTGGGGCTGGATTGCAGCATTAGCAAAGGGGGGCCAGATTGTACAGTGGAGGTACACAGGCCAGAGGAGTCCGAGGAGGAACGCAGCAGGGGGAAAGTCCAGAAGTGATAGCTACCAAGAGTTCCGAATTTGGAGAGGGAGAGTAATGAGCACTTTAGATGGATTCATTTGGAGGAAGTGCAGCATTGCACTGACTTACCGCGCCAGGTCACTTTTCCAGCCACACCGAACAGGGAAAGATGGTCCCGGGTATGGATGAACGTTACCGCTTATCAAGAGAAGGAAAAGAAAGAGGAAAGGAAGACGGGCAAGAGAAAGACAGGAGAAGAGAAAAGACAAGCAACCGATTTTAAAAAAGCTGTGTACTGCCCTTTAGCGGTGGTTCAGGGAGCTGCACGGCGAAAAATTAAGGGAGAGTGCCCGGGGTAACTGGGACTCTCGAGAAGGCCAACAGCAATTTCAACCCAACCCAAGCGGGATCGGAGACCGCACCATCACGTTAAGGCGGGTGTTGATTGGTGCAGTGTTAATCGCATCTCCTTGACGCATTCCAATAGGCTGGCGTGAAATACAAAATTTGGAATTAAAAAACACACGATGATATATTTTTTGCAATCCTATGTAAAATATAGATTTAGAGTCTATAAATAAAATATAGAGTCAAATAATATTGATATTAAAATTCTGTTGCGCTACGACAAACGTAATGCTTCGCGTAACGCATGTAAACCTATGAGAATTTTGGCAACAACTGAAGTGCATTAGTGCTTGTTTGACAACACGTTTGTTTAAAGTGGCTCTTCTTTTTCGGTTTGTAGTTGCTATGCCATAATGGTTTTGCGGACTTTTGTCCTAAATACAGTATTAGCGTAAGACTGTATTTTATGTTTGATTTTCAGTACTACAATCAGAGTGAACAAAAAGGCACTGATGAAGAGCAATTATTTACAAAGCACCAAAATCACGTGCTAATTAAACCACCTATATGCAAAGAGCTATAGTGTTAGTTAAAGCTTTTAGAATTATGGTTTATGGAAAATATAGTTTGGGTTTTAGTAGTAGAACTAAGTTTGGTGGGGATGTTTTAGCTTTTTGACACTTGCTATTTTGGCATTCAACATTCTGAACAGATTCCTCGCCTAAAGCGCGTGAATTTTACTATAGATTAATTACTACAGGTACTTTACAATCTTTCTTTCAGACAATTGTTGATTGTTAGTTACGGTTTGATTACTAATGAGGTTTGGATTGGCACTTTAAACGTTTGGAGTGTAGTAACCTGTAAAATTTTGCTGTTTAGTAAATTTCAAGTTGTTTGCAACCTGTGTGAGTTTGTTAATAGCCTATTGTTGAAGTAGGCAAAATACTTACAGGAAAAGCTTTAACTTCAAGGTCAAAAGTACTTTGCTCAATTTTTAGAAAATCTGAAGATTTGAAAACTAACGTACTTCCTACAACCGAAAATCTTGAATATTACCTACATTTGAAAGAAGAATCTAATAAGCAAAAACCAACAGATTTGCTTTCCCCCACATTAGATGCTATCATGCAAATATGGGAAAGTAGCTCGCTACCAATTGCTTTCAAATCATGTGTGACGGAACTGATGGAGAAAAAGCTCAAAAATCACTTTGATTTACAGAAAAGTGTAAATCGTAAAGAAACTGAAAATTTCAAGAAAAATGTAGCAGTGGCATTTTATTTGATATATCGATATGCAAATGCACATATTTTGCAAATCGTTCTTGTTCAAAAGAGAAAAAGTTATCCATCAAGAAGCAGAACTTTTTAACTGCTTAGAGATCGGCTAGAAAAATGTACATCTCGTCAATAGACAAAGAAGCAACTAAGAGATTGGAGAAATCATTTCCAAGAAAAATGAAAGATAAAAGCCGCAGTACAGGAAGGACTACGCAAACGCGATCGGTTATCCACTACTATGGATATTGAGTCATCTTCAAACTCAACTTCAAGAAAAATTCCGACAATGATTTCTAAAAGAGCACCCCACGCAATTTTAAGCAGTAGCCAACTGCCTCAGAAAACTAAACAAACCTTTACCAAATTTTGCCCCTGCCTGTGATAGAACTGGTGTGTCATGTATAGCAGCAGCAATGATTGTCACTGCTGCTTTAGATGATATTGAGGGAAAAGGCACAAACCTTATTGACAAAATCTTTATTTTTGTCACGATAGACAAAAAGCGAGAACAAATGATTTTCCAAAACGTGGAAACAAATGATTATGCAAACAAAATATTATGCAAAACGTGAAAACAAATGATTATGCAAACGAAATATTATGCAAAACTTGGAAACGAATGATTATGCAAACGTTGCTAGCATTTGCTTTGATGGCAGGAAAGATCGGAACTTAGGGATGAAGGAGTTGGGCACAAAAAACAACCAGAAAAGAATTGACTGAATCATTGTGCTAGCTGAACTGGGAAGCAAATATTTAGGCCACTTTGCACCATGCAGCAGCAATGCTAAAAATATAGCAAGTATTTTTTTGAGTTTTGCGAAAAAAACATATACAGTTGATATTTTAAAAATTGAATCCATAGGATGCGGTTGCATGTGCACAAACGTCGGTTGGAAAGCAGGAGCAATAAGAAGGCTGGAAGAAATATTAGACAAACCTCTACACTGGATTGTCAGCTTCATGGTAACGAATTGCCACTGAGACATTTGCTGATTCATTTAGATGGAAAAAAGAATGGACCCATTTAATTCACTGGTCTTATTAAAAAACTACTTAATGAAACGAAGTTTGAAAACCACAGATTGTTAATTTTAAACCTATTGTTGCAGAAACTATATTCCAAAGCTACTCAACTAATTTAACCCATTAATGCCGAGAATTATGTAATATGAATTTTTCATAATTTTTCATGCCAATTAATGAAGGTCCAGTTGGATAAGTCCAGTATTTCCATACAGTAGGTTCAGTAGAATTTTTAACTTGCATTGATAAAAATGAGACTGTCACTACCAGTACGTAAAGAAAAATACCTGGATTTTCTTTTAGTTTACAAACTCTACACAAATTATCGATTTCAAAAATGAAAATGAGCTTATTGTACTCTATTCTTCTAATTTTATGAAAAAAGCGCATTTCTTTTGGCAGTTCTTAGAACTTGGTCTATGGAAGTAACACCAAATCGAAGGCGGTGGTGGTGTTTAATCTTCGTACCATACAGTATGTTATTGTGTGCGCCAGTAAGGTTTGCCAATACAATACCTGATTTATTTTCTTCGAAGCGGTGTGCAATGACATAGGTTAGTTTAAACACTTGATCGGTTATGCATTGACTATGCCTGAAGCCAGCTGGTTTGTCAGGAAGTTAAGGGTTAAAAACAGATTCTTGAGGCCTCAGGAGTAACCGCTCGAAAAGCTTGTAAGAAACGCTCAGCAGCGACATTCGATGGAAGCTCTTTCAGTAATCAGCTGCTTTGCCAGGTTTTCGTTCCGAGCAAACTGTGGTCAGTCGCCATATTTTGGGGACTGTTTGGTAGGCCACGCAGGCTGTGTAAAATTTTTGAAGCCATGTAACACATTTGAAGCCGCAGTGCTTCAGAATATATCTGGCGGGATATTGTCTGGGCTTTGTGCTTTACCACACTTGATCGGTGTAATTGTGGAGGCAAATTTGATGGGCGAGAGAGGAATGGATAACAGATTTTTAGCACTGGGAAATAGGCTTTCTCCTGTTTTGCATTCTGATCATGTTGTTTCTTAGTTCTATTAAAAAGGTGCCTTTAGTTCATGCCAAGAATGTGCAGTTGAGCCGAAGGCGCAAAAAATTTTTGCTATTTTGCTTGAAAGTAATTTAGTACTGAGAACAAGTCAAGGAAGTTTAGTAAAATGGGCATGGGTTTTTCGCAACCCGTGGCTGCACTTACTGTTACTCATCCTGGAGCTTGAGGTCCAGTTTCAACACTCAAAAGGTCCGGAATCGGACCGCGATTCACCAGTTGAGTAGCCCTGCTATATGCGTTAGCGAAGATTACATTGTTCACTTATCTTCCTACCAAAGGCATCTGCTGAAAATGCATCGAGCTGTATCGTCAGGTTCATGTGAATCAATGCTGGCATCTCGAGAACATGGAAAAATGGCACACTCTTGTTGGTTAACGACTGCATCAAGAGCACTGAGATTGCACGTTTCCACAGAAAATCCGTCCAACAATTTTAGATTATTGGTACAATAAATAATGCTGGTGTACATTCCGTTGTGGTTCAAAATGAAACGCAATTACAGTATCTCTGACGCGCCACTGCATGTTTTTAAAACTATACCAAAATGTCAAACGTTGCCGTCAGAAGCATTCAAGATAGGACAATTGGGTTGGAGTGGGGTGGGACTCGATGCCAGCCACTCTACGTGGTGAGTCTTGGGATATTCTATTAGGAGCATTTATGAAAATATGCTAAGAATCGGATAATTAAAATATCATTTTACAGCCAGCTATATTATGGCGTTACAACTGTCACGAGAAAACTTTAGCAATGATGTTTTTTACAAATTTTGTTAAACTATTGTTGAAATGTGTATGAATTGCGCGAAGCATTACGTTTGTCGTAGCGCGTTAAAATTTTAATTCCAATACTTCGTGACTATAAACTACATTCTACACAGACCAGCGAAAGACACATTATGCTACCTTATTCTGAAAAATAATTTTAAAATATACGCTTTTTTGAAATTGCGAACTTCGTGTTCGATGCACTAAGTGTTCCCTTGACCCTAGAGCACTCAAATTTTTACACATGTGTTTTTCACCTATTGACATATTTTTCATGGAGCTGCGAAAAATTTAGAGAAAAACGTTTTTCGATACATCTTACTGTGCATGTCAAGAGCTATTACTCCATGCTGGCACTGTCCTGAAGACTTGGTTATGCAATTCTTTCCCCAAGCGCCAACTCAGACTTTCTAATATTTGGAGACGAGCATTAGTGGCTGCCAGCTCAAAGCCAAATAAGCAATCAGCTGACCAAAAGAGCTATGAAAGAATCTCTTTGTAATGTGTCGCGTATAAGATCCTGTAGAGATTTACCGATACCGTTTCGAACCAAACCGTAGCCACCTCGAGAGCAAGCTGCGTTTTACGTCGAAGGTCAACCTGGACCAAGTCACCCGCCTAACTCAAGAAATTTAGAATGGCTTTTTGGCCAAAAGTAAGGCTAGAGCTGTGCTTTTCGATTTCACAGCAGCTTACAATACCGTATGACTTTATGGTCCTCATATGCAAGCTTCTGCGTTTGCTGCCGGACAGGAACGTACATATTCTCAACGATTATGGAACTTGTCTACAACAGTAGTTTAACCCTTAACACCGGTTTTGATAAGCAAATCAAGTTGCGACGTCTTGAGAATGGATTCCCACTGGAATCCGTCTTGATTCTTATTTTGTTTAATATTTACATACATCACCGGCAAGCTACAACCGCCAGAAAGGTGGCATTTGCTGACAATCTGACGATCTTTCACTCTGCAAGCAACTGGCTGGCGTTAGAGGGAGCTCTCATTGAGAACATAGCAACCTTATCTTCTTATCCTGGAAATGGAAGCTCAAGCTAAGTACAATCAAGACAAAGTCGTTTTTCAACTAAGATTCACAGCTTGAGCTTAACATTTCTGTCGAAGAACAGGCCCTATTTTTGTGCCCAACCAGCTTAAATGACCATAAAGCTAAATAAGGCACTCACCTTCACCTACATTTGGAGTAACTGCGCAAAAAGTTAACAGTTTGCGTCGGGCTTTTGAGGCGACTTGCGTGATCAAGCTAAGGTGCGAATGTCACAGTATTGGGCACAACCGCTCTTGCTTTGGCCAACTCTACTGTCGAGTATTGAGCGCGTGTTTGGTGTGGCGGTGCTCACACTTGCCTTATTGACAAATCACTTAATTATGCTTTTCCCATAGTCACTGTATGCTTGCATCCCCACTATAACGAGCAACCTCTTTGTTCTAGCGGGTATCCAACCGAGCTTCATCGCCAAAATGAAATACTGTCCTAGCTCGCCGCACCCAATAGTCAGAACACTTGCTCCACGAAAGAGTATTGTTTTCAACTTGGTGAACACCTGCGGCAACTTAAATCGAGACATTTATTTGTGGTTTTAGCACTGGAACTGCTGATTAATCCTGCTTAATCAGGCATTAGTGTAGAACTATGGGCGGATTCCAAATGGGACATGGATCGGTAGGAAAACACCAGTTTCATGCGTTTATTGCGGACCTCAGTTTAATTTTATGTGAAATGTCATTTCCAAGACCAGAACAGGTCAGACTTAATCGTCTTCAAACTGGCATTGGGTTATTTCGCTCAACCATGCACAGATGGAGTATGGCTTCTTGCGCGTCTTGAGAGTGCTGCGCAAAGAAGCAAACAACTGAGCACGTGACAACATTTTGCCCCATTTAACATATTCAAATAGAGCTCGTGTTCTCTCAGGTGTTGTCAAGTGCTTGGCGCGCCGGCTTATAGACACACGTTTTGCCATATAGTGGACAGCATTCTTAAATTGAACAGCTTGCCAACAAAAAGAAGAGGTATAGTTTTGCTTCCGGCATTTAATTTTATTAATGTTAGAGTTTACCCAACAAATAAAATCATTTGAAAGTATTTTTCCATGTATCCAACAACGCAATCATTTGATGGCACGATTATTTACATGATTGTCGATATGAAAGTGGGCTTTATGCAACTTCAATTAATTTGCTTTATAGGGGTATTTAAATTATTTGATGTATATATAAATAATCAGTTGACTCAAAAACTGATTTGTGACCTCATTTCTCAACGGATTTTTTATTCAACAAATTAAAGGTTATTTTAAGGCAAATTTGATAGTGTATAATAATGTACAATTAATATTGGCTTTTATACTGAAAAAATGAACTTTAAGACCTGTGATTTGACTTTTTACCCCTCTTAAAAAGTGATAAGCTCATTAAAAACAAGTAACTTTAATACAAAACGTTATAATAAAGTACAGTCAACTTCGGATATAAGAGATCCCCCGGGACCAGCTTAATCAGTCTCTTATAACCGAATTCTCTTATCACCGACTGCCGCAAAGTTCGATCCGATACCCTAAGGACCTTTTGCGTAGTCCCATATAAGCGAAAATCCCTTATATCTGAATCTCTTATATCCGAAGTTGACTGTACTAACAATTACTGTCCTTTGAAAGCTTAAGGAATTTTTTTTCCAGCAATATGTGACTCCAATTAATTAGGGCTGAGGATTAGTTTATAATGGCTGATCAAATATTGGTTACGATATATCATGCTTCATTTTTAGTTGAACAATTGTCCTACTTGACCTAACAAACTTGCAATTGTTAAATAAAGTTTGTTCTTTGATACATTTTGACTACTTTTCCTTCACAAGCATGGTTCTTTTGCATTATCTGTCGACGTTTTCAAAAAATATCCATCAAAGACTAAAGTCTTCAAATGTTTATGAAATGCAATATACCGGTTAAAAACACGCAAAATTTTAGTGCCTGCACTTCACAAAACTGCAATTTCTAGAAAAACTAAGTACTTTGGTACATATTGGCTATTCTTTCTTGATAGCATGGAAATTTGGCATTATCTATCAAAACATTCAAAAAAATTTATCGCAAAATGAAGTCTGCAAATTTTAATATGTAGTCTACTCCAAGCAAAACACTTGGTAGTCACCCAAGAAAAAGACGATGGGGTAAAGATGATCCTTTCCTATCTTTTGCAACAAGATGTATGTGTCGAGTTACATATGATCTAAATGTTGAAGCAATTTCCTTTGCAATTGGGCGAGGCTGGCACAGCTAGCTGATCAGATATTCTTATCCTTGACATTAGTAATAGAGGCACCTGCTATTGCTATAACTTAACTGTGAGTGCTTCATTTCCAATTAGTTTGCTCTTTGCATGGCGGCATAAGCCAAGATCACAATGTTGACTTATCTTCCTACCGAAGGCATCTGCTGAAAATGCATCGAGCTGTACCGTCAGGTTCATGTGAATCAATGCTAGCATCTAGAAAGCATGGAAAAATGGCAGACCCTCGTTGGTTAACGACTGCATCAAAGCACTGAGATTGTACGTTTCCACTGAAAATCCGTCCAACAATTTAAGACTATTGGTACAATACATAATGCTGGTGTACATTCCGTTGTGGTTCAAAATGAAACGCAATTACAGTATCTCTGACGCGCCACTGCATGTTTTTAAAACTATACCAAAATGTCAAACGTTGCCGTCAGAAGCATTCAAGATAGGACAATTGGGTTGGAGTGGGGTGGGACTCGATGCCAGTCACTCTACGGGGTGAGTCTTGGAATATTCTATTAGGAGCATTTATGAAAATATGCTAAGAATCGGATAATTAAAATATCATTTACAGCCAGCTATATTATGGCGTTACAACTGTCACGAGAAAACTTTAGCAATGATGTTTTTTACAAATTTTGTTAAACTATTGTTGAAATGTGTATGAATTGCGCGAAGCATTACGTTTGTCGTAGCGCGTTAAAATTTTAATTCCAATACTTCGTGACTATAAACTACATTCTACACAGACCAGCGAAAGACACATTATGCTACCTTATTCTGAAAAATAATTTTAAAATATACGCTTTTTTGAAATTGCGAACTTCGTGTTCGATGCACTAAGTGTTCCCTTGACCCTAGAGCACTCAAATTTTTACACATGTGTTTTTCACCTATTGACATATTTTTCATGGAGCTGCGAAAAATTTAGAGAAAAACGTTTTTCGATACATCTTACTGTGCATACGAAGAGCTATTACTCCATGCCGGCACTATCCTGTAGGTCTGGTTAAACAATTCTTTCCCCAAGCGCCAACTCAGACTTTTTAAAATCTAGAAACGAGCATTAGTAGCTGCTATCTCAAAGCCAAATAAGCCGTCAGCTGACCGAAAGAGCTATGAAAGAATCTCTTTGTAATGTGTCGCGTATAAGATCCTGTAGAGATTTACCTATGCCGCGTCGAACCAGTTATAGACTCGTAGCCACATCGCGAGAGCAAGCTGTGTTTCGACGTCGAAGGTCAACCTAGACCAAGTTACCCGCCTAACTCAAGAAATTTAGAATGGCTTTTTGGCTAAAAGGAAGGCTGGTGCTGTGCTTTTCGATTTCACAGCAGCTTACAATACCGTATGACTTCGTAGCCCTCATTTGCAAGCTTCTGAGTCTGCTGCCAGACTGGCACAAATATATATTCTCAACGATTATGGAACTTGTCTGCAACAGTAGTTTAACCCTTAACACCGGTTTTGATAAGCAAATCAAGTTGCGACGTCTTGAGAATGGATTCCCACTGGAATCCGTCTTGATTCTTATTTTGTTTAATATTTACATACATCACCGGCAAGCTACAACCGCCAGAAAGGTGGCATTTGCTGACAATCTGACGATCTTTCACTCTGCAAGCAACTGGCTGGCGTTAGAGGGAGCTCTCATTGAGAACATAGCAACCTTATCTTCTTATCCTGGAAATGGAAGCTCAAGCTAAGTACAATCAAGACAAAGTCGTTTTTCAACTAAGATTCACAGCTTGAGCTTAACATTTCTGTCGAAGAACAGGCCCTATTTTTGTGCCCAACCAGCTTAAATGACCATAAAGCTAAATAAGGCACTCACCTTCACCTACATTTGGAGTAACTGCGCAAAAAGTTAACAGTTTGCGTCGGGCTTTTGAGGCGACTTGCGTGATCAAGCTAAGGTGCGAATGTCACAGTATTGGGCACAACCGCTCTTGCTTTGGCCAACTCTACTGTCGAGTATTGAGCGCGTGTTTGGTGTCGCGGTGCTCACACTTGCCTTATTGACTAGTCGCTTAGTGATGTTTTTCCGTAGTCACTGTATGCTTGCGTCCCCACTCTGATGGGCAACCTCTTTGTTCTAGCTGGCATCTAAGCGAGCTTCGGCGCCAAAATGAAATACTGTCCTAGCTCGCCGCACCCAATTACCAGAACACTTGCTCCACGAAAGAGTATTGTTTTCAACTTGGTGAACACCTGCGGCAACATAAATCCAAACACTTATTTGTGCTTGTTGCACTAGAACTGCTGATTGATCCTGCTTAGTCAGGCATTAGTGTAGAACTATGGGCGGATTCCAAATGGGACATGGATTGGTAGGAAAACACCAGTTTCATGCGTTTATTGCGGACCTCAGTTTAATTTTATGTGAAATGTCATTTCCAAGACCAGCGTAGGTCAGACTTAATCGTCTTCGAACTGGCACTGGGTTATTTCGCTCAATCATGCACAGATGGAGTATGGCTTCTTGCGCGTCTTGAGAGTGCTGCGCAGAAGAGCAAACAACTGAGCACGTGACAACATTCTGCCCCATTTAACATATTCAAATGGAGCTCGTATTCTGTCAGGTGTTGTCAAGTGCTTGGCGCCCCGGCTGACAGACACATGTCTGGCCATATAGTGGACAGCATTCTTAAATTGGACAGCTTGCCAACAAAAAGAAGAGGTATAGTTTTGCTTCCGGCATTTAATTTTATTAATGTTAGAGTTTACCCAACAAATAAAATCATTTGAAAGTATTTTTCCCTGCGTCCAACAACACAATCATTTGATGGCACGATTATTTACATGATTGTCGACATAAAAGTGGGCTTTATGCAACTTCAATTAATTTGCTTTATGGGGGTATTTAAAGATATTTGATGTATATTTGTGAAGTTTTAAAAATGCCAGTAAATAAAGTGAAAAAATTTTACTTCTGGTATTGGAAAAGTCTATTATTTATAATTCCCACTAACTTCTAAGCTACTAATTGATAAACAGCATACTAATAAAGCAAAAACATGCTTTGGTAATTTCAATCAATAGCAAGACTGTACAAAGTAGGCCCCACGAGAGGGGGCTGCAGCCGGTGTGCTGCACCAGGGCCCATAAGAGTCTGGGGGGGCCCGTGAAAATCAGAGTTCAAAATTGTAATAAGCAGCAATGCATATTTTTTTTATTGTTACTTTGAAGCTGAAAGGGATTTCCATGTGCACTGTCACGAACAAATTTCGCAAGAATGTTGTGGAGAAGACATTTATGCAGGAAGCACAAGCTCTAACATCTAACCAGATGTCAAACTTGCAAACGTATTCAGAATCACTGTGACTAAACACTGAACAATAGTAGTACAATACCCGAATGTAGCCGTAGCCGTGGTAGTAGGGTAGGATAAACAAAAAAATAAGATCAAGGAATCACAGCATTGCATCGAAACTTGGTATGTGGAGAATAGGATAAGGAAATGATATTAAGGCCTGTCGACTGCGTAGCGGCTGCTCAAACCCCTACACCGCCGCGCCGTTTAAAATGATCGTGTAAGAAGGGCATTGGTCGTTTAATCAAAACAGAACAGAAGGTAGGCAAATAGCCTGAGGAACATCCGATATTGGGCTATGATGGCGGATCCCATGATTTAATCGCAGGGATCGCCATTCACTATTCCACTGCATTTTCGCAAAACTTCGAAGTGTCTTGATGAATTGTTGTAGCTTGTTTTTTGTCGATATACTTATTTATTAAAAATAACTTCAGCCCAGCAATCGTGCATACAAATAGTGGGCTATATTGTGATAAAATTAATTTGTTCATGAAATATTTAAAAATGATTTCGATTTGAAAAAAGAGTGGCGCCACAACTAAATATTTACAATGCGCTTTCCATTAAAAGTCTGTGGAAGGACAAATGCCTCCCTAAAGTGTGACTAGACTCAGTTTTTAGTCCCTCTTTTAAAAAAGGTTTCAGCAACGTCACTTGGTTTCGGCTTTGCTTCAGTGAATTTTAGAAAATTTTAGTTTTTTGATATCGTATGAGCAGTAAAATTTTAATTACTTTTATTTTTTTATTAGAGAATTGGATTTTCTCTAGCAACAAACTGCTCTCAAAATATTACGCTAACTGCATGGGCTACTGGGTGACTTGGTTTTATATTAGTGACAAGCCGGCGTCACCAGGCAGAGGCCCTCCATTAGTGACGTCGGGGTTTAGTAGTTCGGTGTAACGAGCTGCACCGGCTTCACGCATCGGGCTCTGGTGTGAGCAGTAGCGAAAAGTTTATGAATTTTATGTACTTTCACAATTCCTACACACGAAATCGTGATTATCATATTCTCTTAATCATGACTGGTAATGCTCACAAAGAATCTTGCCACAAATTATCGTTATGCTTGTCGGGGTGAAGGGATTGAAACACAATCAAAACTGATGGTAGCGGCGAAATGGTGGTTGCTTTTACAATTACAGAAATGAACTATTTAGCTGAAAGTATATTTTGAAATGTGTTGCTGCCCTTTTCCTATTTATATTTGTGATATTGAGTTCTTTAGCTGCGCTATTTGTCTTGTTTCCGGCATGGCGACAAAAGCGGTTATGGCTTCCCAAAATCATTCACCATATTTCAGTAGGCGCACATCAGACCGAGTTATTTTCAAACAAATGTTCTCTGTAAATTCAGTTTTACAATTTGTTATGGTTAATGGTTTTATGTTGATTTTTTCTTAAACCTGGGATTTTATTGCAATGCTGTAAAGTATAGGCATAAATACCTTAACAGGCAGCGTATCAGCATAAGAAAAAATCCTTACTTTACAATATATACGACGGCGCCACCCGCAGGGCCCGCATCAGTAACATCGGAATTGAGAATGTCGGTTCAGCCGGTAAAGCCGGCTTCACCTATCAGGCTCTTGTATGAAGAGTGACCAAAAGTTTATGTGTTTTCTGCACATAAGATTTTTACGACTTTTTGTGTTCCTTTTCCTAATGGAATTTTCCGGAGCGTCAATGAGGGGGCCCAGGGATACCTTTGGTTTCGGACCCGGATACTTGAAAACGTCGCGCGCAATGCTAACAATATATTAGACATAAGATTCCTGTTTTTCTTGTTAACAATTGCATAATCTATATCATATTTTTTGTGACATGATGACTAATGTTTTCTTCAGTTTGGCCACAGAAAATTTGCTTAAATACTTATCTTTAAAAAAATTCATACTTCCTTGCCCCGTGGCCAGAAACATATAATATGGATTCCTGTAACTCTTAAAGCAGATAACTTCCTAAACGCATCATTATTTTAAGTCCCAAGCCAAACCCCCAAATATAAAATCCATACATCTCATATGAATCAATTAATTTGTTTAAGGTCAGATCATACAAAATCATTTCACATCACTCTTGTTGTGTTTTGTTGTCTCCAGTAAACAGGAAAATTGCATTTTACTTACCGATCACTAATGACTGATAATGATACATTGCATGATATTCACATTTTGTTTTTGACTTACTTTTAGTGTTAGAAATTTCAAAATTTATGCATTATTTAACCACTTTTTAGTTTCCAGTTATTTCTTCGGTTTGCGTATCGGGTGTCGAACCCGTGTGTTTAGTTTTGCAGTTTGCGTTTAAGTAGCGTTGCGTAATTTGTAGTGTACTTGTTGTGCACGCCTTTTTCCGCCCTGCCCTTTGACCTCAACTCGTAAAAAGACGTTTTTCTTTGGCACTTCGAAAAAACTCTATAATTGTAGCACTTTGTGTTTGGAACTGGACGAAGTAGCAGTTGGCCGTATTCGAGAAACACTTGGAAATTTAATTCTGTCCTTAATTGAATCAACCAAATTGGTATGTCTATTTGATTATATTTTATTATGTAGTAATTTATTTGGTGTTATCTTTTGAAAACGTGGTTCAAGTTCTGAGTTTATTCTTCATCTTATACAATTTATCAAATAAACCAACAAAGAATAAAAACTCGTCGTCATCTCAACACGGATATCGATTCAATATAGGGCGGAAAGGATAAAATTAAAGTAAAATTTTACATTTAGCTTTGTATTATTCCATAGACATAACAATATAATTGTGCTTGATTTATTACCCACATATAGAAATTTAATTATTTGAATAGTAAAGTACTCAGACAGCAATGTCTTTTTCGTATCAGAGTGCAGCTAAAAAAAGAAAAAAGCGAAGAAAGAACACCAATTTCTGACCAATTATACCAAACTCTCATCCATTTGTAATTGGATAAAACCCGGCAACTACAGTTTACCAGACCCTTGTTAAAGTGGGGGCCCGTTATTAACGTTGGTACCGGGCCCGAACTGTTCTCTCAACGGCCCTGGTACAAAGGCAAACCAACAATAAAATTTTTGAACCTATTTATGACATATTTGACTGGTCGAACCACATTAAGCAATTTTTTCATTGAAATTGCAAAACATTTTGATTTTACAAATAGCCTTGTGGCTTATTCGGTGGCGCTCGGCAGGAATATCCACAAGTTGAGTTAAAAAACAGCAGTTTGCCGACTCAACCGTAGAGCTTGAGTTTTCGCTTCAAACAGAACAGTATAGAGTTTGCCATTTTGATTTTTTTTAAATCCTATTTAGTCCTTCATATTTATCTTGAAGAACGATGGAGAGTAAAAAACACTCACGTACAAATCTATATGGGAGCAGGAAAGAAAAGGACCTCTTCGTAAGAAAGCCAAATTAAAATTTGTCAAAGTTTGCATCGTGGTGAAAAGGTATTTGGTTGTTTTGAGTCGTTCTGAATTCGGAAACCGAAGAAAACTTGTAGAAAAACAAATTTATGCCAAGATACTAATGCAAATGGGGCCTAACGAAAAGAAGCAACCACTTTTGAGTATAATACATTGAACAGTCAAAAAAGTCGTCCTGGTTTCCTTTTCCAAAGTGAATGAGAAAAACCGTCAGTTTAAATTACAAAATCATCTGAAAAAAACGTTAGTTAAGATGGGTAAAGAGCATCTCATTGAAGATCAAGGAAAAATTCGTTTGAGGACAACGCTGAGGAAAAAAGATCTCCCGCAGTGTAAGAAGTGCAAGGTGATGTTCATCGGGATAAAGAATTATTTGTAATCATAATTCGCGATTTCACTGTCCGGCTAATAACGCGTTGGTCTAATCTTGTGAAAAGTGCTTTAACGCAAGTCCCTCACTAGGAATTGGCGAATTCAAGAATCTGCATCCTCGATCAGATTCTCAGACAAAAAATTACATAAAAACTCTGCAAATTTTTTTTTAAAGACATTCAAAAATATAAAAGATCTTTTTTGGAAATTTTACTGCTTCTACACCCCAAACTCACTCATCATGGTCTAGTTAAAAGTCACTTACAAATAAAAATATGATACAGAATACATGTTTCTCGCATTCACCTGAAAATTTTTAATTTTATTTGCATTACTTGACAGAGGACAATCGCTTTTTGCTCAAACGAAAACCAGCTTTCGACTTAACACATCACAAAAACTTTCATTTGTCTAGGATCTAAAATGACGTCACAATCAACGATTCATTGCACAATCTGTTTTTTGTTCTTTCTCAAAAAGTATTGATGGCAGAAACGCAATTAAACGTTCTTTCAGACGATATTAATAAGGTGCTTTTGATGAAAATAATTTTACAAAAATTCAAGCTTATTTGACGATGCTACGAGCAGTTATTTATTTAAGCACTTTATACCCTCTAAAGCATTTTTCTTCTCTTTCGTTTGCACGCTTAAAACTGGCTGTATGATGTCATAATATGTCTCGTACGATCACCACAAATTTTTCGCTATCGCAGATCATATTATAAAGATGTTTTTAAAATTTGCAACCTTTTTGCGAAATCAGTTGACTCAAAAACTGATTTGTGGCCTCATTTCTTAACTGATTTTTAAATTTTATTCAACAAATTAAAGGTTATTTCAAGGCGAGTCCGCTAGTGATGAAAAAATGAACTTCAAGACCTGTGATGTAACTTTTTACCCCTCTTAAAAAGCGGTAATCTCAATGAAAACAAGTAACTTTAATACAAAAATGTTATAATCAGGTACTAACAATTACTATCCTTTGAAACTTAGGAAATTTCCTTTCCAGCAATATGTGACTCCAATTACTTAGGTCTAAGGATTGGCTTCTCATGGCTGATCAAATATTGGTTGCGATATATCATGCTTCATTTCTACTGTAGTTGAACAATTATCCTACTTGACCTAACAAACTTGCAATTGTTAAGTTAAGTTTGTTCTTTGATACATTTTGACTACTTTTCCTTACAAGCATAGTTCTTTTGCATTATCTGTCGACGTTTTCAAAAAAATCCATTTAAAACTGAAGTCTCATGTTTATGAAAGGTAGTTTGCCGGTTAAAAACACGCAAAATTTTGGTGTCTGCACTTTATAAAATTGCAATTTCTAGAAAAACTAAGTCCTTTGGTACATCTTGGCTATTTTTTTCTTGATAGCATGGAAATTTGGCATTATTCATTAAAATATTCAAAAAGATTCATCGATAAATGAAGTCTGCAAATTCTAATATGTAGCCTACTCCAAGCAAAACACTTGGTAATCACCCAAGAAAAAAATGATAGGATAAAGATGGTCCTTTCCTATCTTTTGCAACAAAATGTATGTGTCGAGTTACATATGATCTAAATGTTGAAGCAATTTCCTTTGTAATTGGGCGAGGCTGGAGCAGCCAGCTGATTAGATATTTTTACCCTTGACATTAGTAATAGAGGCACCTGCTATTGCTATAACTTAAATGTGAGTGCTTTATTTTGGGATAGTTTGCGCTTTGCATGACGGCGTTTATGCCGGAGCCAAGAAACATGCACGCAGTCGTAGACGTTACTTCGTATTAATTCGCCTACAGTAACGAAAAAGTCGTAAATAGCGATCCTAATGTTTAATGGCGTACACACACTGATAGGTCATAATCACAAATCACAATGTGACATCACAAAATCAACTATATAGAGCAAAGGTGACATCACAAATCACAATGCTTTCCACTATATAGAGCAAAGGTCGGCAACCTTTCATGACCAAAGAGCGATTTGGGCTCGATTTCTACAACTAAGAAAACAACGAGAGCTGCAATAGATCTCAACATAAAGTGTTTTCCAAAAAAAAGTCTTCGCCTTTACTAGTGACAAAGAACCGACCAGGTTCATTTTATCCTCTAATAAATATTCTCCAAAAACAAGAAACAGTCCTTATTTCTGATTGATAGCAAAGAAGCACGCTCGCCTGGTTTAAGAGCCACATGTGGCTCCGGAGCCGCGGGTTGCCGACACCTGATATAGTGAGCACAGCAGCAGGCAGCAAAATTGTCCACTATCATTTTGATAGCAAACATAACTGGTCAAGTCCATTATTGATATTTGTATCGGTGAAAAACACTAATCTTCCTTTTAAAGTAGAGAGGTCTGAATTAGGGGCAAAGTTAATTGTAATAAAATCTCAAGTTTAAGAAAAGATCAAAATTAAACGTTAATAGCATCAGTCTGCAACACTGGATTAAGAGGGAATGCTTTCGTTGATAAAGAGATTTATAGGCGTCTATTGCAATAGATTATATGACTTAGGGGAAAGGCATGGCCCTTTTGATGCTATGGCCGAATTAAAGTAAAACAGTACAGGCAAAGATCTTGATGTCACAAATATAAATATAAAAGCAAGTCCGCCAAATTGTCAAATAGACCTACGACCAACTACCTCATTTCTTTAATTGTCAAAATGACCACCATTTGGGCGACGCCATCAATTTTGACTATGTTTCACCTCCCTACTTACACTATTAAAAATTACCAACAGTAGTTTGTGTCACCATTTTTTCTTTTTGAATACTTCAGTCTTGATTCATAGACCAGCATAATCCTCATTACATGTACAGGAACTATGGTTTATATTTACAAAAACATTTTGTTGCTGCTCTCACAAATGTTTGTACGGTGGAGCCGGTGCAGCTTCCTTAATTGATACGTTTTAAATCGGCACGGTTGACGGTACGCTCTGCCGGGGTAAAATCACTCCATACTTAGGAGAAACATTTTTTCTATTTTGCTTGATAATAATAGCTTTAGAAAGATACCGGAATGAAACCTGAAAATTTGAGAAAGGCAAGTACTCGTTTATCTTCTATGAGCATATTTAAGCAAGGTCAAACGAATATGAATCATAATGCGTAGTCAGCAGAGACTTGAAAAAATTTGAGGCGAAATCAAAGTTAACAACATCACTGTGTCAAATCACACCACATGAAAGATATTATTCGTATTTTGCTTTAAAATAGCTTTATAGAGTTACCAGGATCAAACCAAACGTTTGTGCAAAACAAGGACTCTTTTTACTTCCCAGGGCACATCGAGCAGGTTGAAAAGGATATGCTACATAATGCGTAGCCATCGAGAACTTGAGAAAGTTTAAGGGAAATCAAAAGAAAACAGCGTCAATGTGTCAAATCGCAATACACGAAAGACATTTTTGCTGTTTTGATTGCAAAAAGCTTAATATCAGAAATGTGCTCCCTACTTCCAAACTACGGAAAAGGCAAGACTGCCCTGGGTTCGTGTCAGCAATGAACAGAGCATATTGGCCCAAGGCATAGGCAGGATCTTGAAATGAGATATGCTATTGGGAAAAGGAGCACAAAAACCCGTGAAAATCTTATTTCCAGAAAACACATAAACTTTTGCTAACTTTAGCCGGCTTGGCCGGCTGAACCGACACTCTCATTCACAACGTAACTCACGGGGTCTCTTCGGGTGACGCAGTCGTATATATTATAAAGCAAGGATCTTTTTCTGCTGATATGCTGCCTGTCAAGGTATTTATGTCTATACTCCATAGCATTGTAATAAAATCCCAAGTTAAAAAAAATCAATACAAAATATTACCATAACAATTTGTAAAACTAAATATAGAGAGAATAGCGGCTTTTGTTACTATGCCGGAAACAAAACCAATAGTGCAGCCTAATTAGGAGCTTAATACCACAAATATTAATAGGAAAACGGTAGCACCACATCGCAAAATAGGCTTACCACTAGATAGTTTATTTTTGTAATTGTGAAAGCAACCACCATTTCGCCGCTACCATTAGTTTTGACTATGTTTCAATCCCTGCTCCCTCACAAGTATTAACAATAATTTGTGGCAAGATTCGTGAGCATTGCCAGTCACGATAAAGAGAATATGATGATCACAATTTCGTGTACAAGAATAGTAAAAGTGCATAAAACTCATTAACTTTTCGCTACTGCTCACACAAGGGCACGATGGGTGAAGCCGGCTTGGCCAGTTGAGGAAATACTAAGCCCCGACATTACTGATGGAGAGCTTCTGCTAAGCGACGCCGCCAAAGCCGGCTAGTCTTGTATATATTGACAAAATATAACAAAAAAAATCAAAAATTCCCAGGGACATTTCTGCCCATCTATTTTGAAAATAAAAATAATATGTTTCTACATTATCAAATTCTGACTGATTATGATACAAGTGCATGATTTTGCATCTTCCACGCAACCACAGCATTGAGCAATAACTAAAAAACATTTAAATTGGTCAAAAAAAATAATGTGTGACTCAGTGAAATTTATAACTTATTATTGGGTTGCTGTGTAACGCAAGCGTTCTGCCTATTTAGGGTAATGTCACTTATTTAACGTGATGAAAAACTTCTCATTGGTGAAGACCTCGTTAAAAACCTGTTTCACTTACGGTCGCCAGTGAAACCATGTTCTTACTTTTAGAATTAAGCATTACAGTATATAAGATCTTGAGTTCAAATTAAGATGTCTGATTTTGTCAAAGCGAACATCATTTTTGAATACAGCTTTTAAAAGGTGAATTTTCTTGATTCCAGACAAAATTTTTTTCTTATAGAATAGTTTAAGCGTCTTTACACTTTTAGGACTGTTTTAGCAAAATTATTGTTTTAATACATACTTTTGTCGTTTTTGTAAAAATGAAGACCTTTTACGGAGAAAGAACAGGTTTTTGACGTAAATTTTACTGTTTTTGGGCAAAACTTGTGTTAAAATTGGGATTATTTATAGTTGCTTTAATTGGAATAACCTTTTTTTAGATTTTAGAATAACGTTTGGATGAATGATCAGATTAAAACAACAAACAGATCCATTAGACATATTGTTAAATCTTTTAAGTGGATAATCAACGAACGGTCGCCATAACTCAGATTTTATTTACATGTCCACGGCTGCATAACTTGTTGCACACGGCCGCTACTTGTGCGCTCAGGTCCTGATGCAAATACTGCAGTAACATTTGCAACGTAAACGGCCTGAACGACTTAAAACTCTGAGAGGGATAAAATAGAAGCAGTAAACACGTTTATACCAATGTTGTTCATATTAACGCAATAGACCACAGAAATCCCAAACTTCGTGCATGGCAAATGTCCTAAATGCAGAACGGTGAGCGTAAATGACATTAAATACAAGGAGAATTAAGCAAAACAGTACTGCCTACGCATACATTGCTGCACTAACATCTTTTAAAGTTTTATCTGAAAAAAAGTAGATTCACAAAAACAAAATTCTCCAAAAAAGATTTCTAGGTGATTTAAAAAAATAACTCCTAAATTTTTTTTTTCTTTTCTCAACCGAATGTGACAATGACTACAAAAATATTTAATGTTACCATGCTGTACAATAATTATCCTACTTACCAATTTCTTAATTATTTCCAGCAACCGAAGAAGGGCACAACAAATGTAACCCGTTCCTTGGTTTCCACATTGTTCACCATTTTCAAAAGGCCCACTGTCGCATTTTGTCGAAACAAGAACATTACTCGAGTTATAATCTATAGTAACCGCAGTCCAGGAAAATTTATGGTTGAGCAAACCTGCACTTGTATTACAAAAGATTATTATCTGCAATGCAAGACTGCATCAAGTCTCAGAAACCCTACACGTATTTTTTGTGTAGCAAGCAGACTTGTAGTGTAGATATTATAAATATTAAATAATTGGTTTTTATAACTCATTTATATCGTATTTTAACAATTTTTAAACTCTCAAAAATGATTCGTTTAAAAATCTTTTGCAGCAACACCGTACATTTTGTCGGTTTTAAATTGATTAATACCGCAAGTTTTGTGTCACTCAAGTGTGGGCTATGCCAAACTTAAAAGACCCCTACAGTCCCCACGGAAGCTGTAGACCTAGTTCCCGACAAAAGAAACCCACGGTGGGTAACAATTTGTTTTTCTAAAAAATGTCTTCTATGTCAGCTGGTTGCCAAACTCTTCATTACAGTTTAATAAAAGATATATTTTTAATAGTTCAGGTCTGAATGGTTTGAAGAAAAATGAAATAAAAAAGCAGGACTGGGTGGGCAATGATAACCCTCAGCTTACCGAAAAAAATGCTTGCATCTTTTACCGCTGGGGTCCATTGGACCCCAATTACGTAATCTTTGAAAAGTCACTAGATTACTTACAAATTTATTTTTCCCTAGTTCAAATGCCTTAAAATACACCAATCTGTGTTTTCCAATTGTTGGTTGCTGTAATTGCTACGATTTCAATGAACGAAAATCAACTCAACACGAAACGTAGGCCTAAAGAACACGGCAATAATTCACTTCAGTTCATTTTACTGCTTACAGTTGAAAGCAATGCCTGCAAACAATGTTGGAATGCTCTCCACAGACATTCTTCTGACATTTACAGCAGATAGTTTTGGTTTTTCGGTCTTTACATCTGTCACACATCCAGCATCTTCCTTTTTTAGGTGGCAGAGCACTAGCATCTCTACTCTCTGGCGGTACATGTCGTTTTCTGCTACTTTGTTGGGGATTGTTTGCAGAACTTGTTCCAGTGTGAATTTCTGATACCAGCTCGGCTAACTCCGAAGAAAGCTGTAGTAAAAAAGCCCTTCTTTGTTTTACTGTGACTCGACTGTTCTTGCCGTTCAGTTCCTGCCACACAATGAAAGCATTGAGAGCTGATACGTCAACCATGTTGTAAAAAAGTGTTAGAGGCCACCGTCTACTCATTCTCTTGGTGCTGTATGTTTTCACCATCTTGTCAACAATGTCGACTCCGCTTTTAGTTTCGTTGTAACACAAAATAACATCCGGCTTCTTTTTTTCTGAATTTTCATCAACATCGGGTTGATTGTGCATGGTGGAAAGCATATTCACAACAGCATTCTTTTTCGGACAATACGAAGCAATCATCGCATTTTTTTGAAATCCAAATAGTGTGCTCATTACCTCTCTTCCTCTTGTTTTTGTAAACTCTGGTGGCAGTTCTGGCTTATTTTTTCTCATTGTGCCAACAAGCGTTAGTTTTTTGCTCAGAAGCTGTCTTGCGAGTGAGAGACTAGTAAAAAAGTTATCACACGTAATATTTCGACCAGTCTTTTCAATTTCTTTTACCATATCTAGAACAACTCTAGTTCCCTGGTTGACTTCTCTTCCAATTCTTTCGTCTTTTCCCGTGTAAACTTGCATCTTCCAGGTATAATATGATGCAGCATCACATATTGTCCAGATCTTCATCCCGTACTTGCCCGGCTTTGATGGAATGTATTGTCTAAAAGGACAACGTCCTCTAAAAGGTACCAGTTGCTCATCAACAGTCATACAAGTTCCAGGGGTGTAAGAATCCTGCAAGTAAGACACCCACGATTCAAATACCTCTCTTATGGGCTGGAGCTTGTCCAAAGACCTGTGTGCTCTACGCCTCTGCGCATTGTCAAAGCGCAAGACTTGAAGTATTGTTAGATACCGATTTCGGCTCATGATCTGGTTGAAAATAGGTCTACCATGATCTTTATTCCACAGTTGCAGAATGCTTTCATTTTTGGACTTGTAAACGCCGATGAGGATCATGATTCCAATAAATTTTTTGAACTCTGTATCTTCTATTTCTTTCCATCTGTCTTCATATACCAACTGTCCTTCTTGATTTGTCCACTTTCGAATCGTATCCAGCAAATTTTGCCGTAGATATAACATAAAAGAATCGATCACAGAAGAGCAACATGATCTAGCATATCTAGTAGGTCCTGGTCTCGTTGTAACGATGTTGTGATTGGCAGTTCTTCCTGCAGGGGAGGTGGGAGGATGAACATTCCAATTTTCCAGTTTGTTTTTGGAAAGCAAGTTGGTTGGGGTTGATATTGTTGGTGTCACCTGGGCAACGCCCGCACCAACATCATCTACAGATAACTCTGAATCCGACATAGAAGCGTCACTAACATGATCTATCTCTCCTTCATCGTCGGATGACTCGTAGTCACTTACGTCCATGTCATTATCTTCTTCCAGCAGCTCAAGGATCTCTTCATTAGACAAAGTTTGATTAGCCATTTTGTTTACCTCAAAGATTAATTTTACTCTTGAAATCTAAGCACGTCTACAGACAAAAAGACCAATATCATTGCGGTTGAATCACCACCCCAACTAAACTATATTTGATAGAATGTGGTCTCTTGTTTTTGATCACAGTGATCTATAGGTGGCCTATACTATAGCAGGATTTACATCCAGTAGAAGACAGTTGAGTAAACAATAGCCTAGACTGTCAGTTGCTTCCTTTTTCTTTTTCTCTATGTTGATTATTATTTTTCATTGCTTTTTGCAAGAATCTTGAATGCTTTTGGTTTCAAGTCTACAGCTGGCGTAAACTGTGTTGCAGTTGTTGACTTTCTGCAATCAAAAATTCCTATGCCTACAAGCTTATGCTCAAAAGTGTGACTTGTATCTTGGCCCTATACCTCAATTCTAGCAAAACTTAGCTCTTGACAAAACAATAGCAAGTTCAACATGTGGTCAAACTGTGCGCAGCATCTTTCAAACACTACTACATGGCATAGAAACCACTACCTCAAAAGCTAAGATAATTACCTCCAAGTACAAATTGTCTAAAATGGTATGAAGACGTTAACCAGGTCTGACAAACAAATTTGTTCAGTTGCAACCTTTGACTGATAATCTAGTTACAACCTTTGTTTACTTTATGATGTCACACAGTTCAAGAAGAATCCCCTGTGTGATGTCACATTACTACTGCAAGTAAAAAATAACTGTGTGCATTGAGTTTCAATCAAAATCAGATTGGGGTCCAATAGACCCCAGTGGTAAAAGGTGCTGCTTTTTTTCTGAGAGCATCTTAGGGTCGAGCTAGGGCAATGGGCTTATACTATCATAAACACCTCATATATACACTAAAAGTCAAGGAGTACCATACCCGGCCGATAGCAGATGTAGAAGATCCATCAAATTAAAAATGGTTTTGGGGTCCATTGGACCCCATGGCAATCCAAGGGATAAAAGTAAGGTGTGATGGCAAACCAATGCTCTTTAACCTCTTCAACGTTTAGAAGAGTTTGTGAGCACTGAGGGTTCCACAAGGGGTACTCTTTAGTTTGGTTTTATTTGACAAAACAACGTTTTTTCCATTTTTCGAGATTATTTTGGCAAAATACAACTCTAAGCGTAAAGGCATCACGCAGATATCTTAATAACATGTTTTGTTTGATTTCAAGCGCAGCAATTTCATTTCAGTAATTAGTACGTTGCAAATGCACAACAAAACAAAGAGTAGAATTTCCTGAAAACTTGAATATAGCTGACCGAAGCAGACTTTACAACCAGTTGCTTACCTTCGCAAAAAAGTTATGATGCACGTATTTTGACTTAAAATTTGTATGGGGCAAAAAGAGAGTCTATAAAACTTTTTCTTGCTACAAACTCTTTAGCTGAATCTAGATATTTGGAATACCTTTGGAGATAATTAAAGCATGAATAGAACTCCATTTCATAAAGGTAATTACCCAGGAAAAAGATTTGGAAGTTGATAAAGACGGAAATATTTAAATAATGCAAAATAAACGGTTTTCTTTGACAAAATTGGCAAAATAATCGCAATTGTTTAGTTGATCTCCAAAAAATATTTAAATATTGTCAAAAGCAACGAATTTGTTATTTACGCTACCTAACCTCTTTCGAGAGATGGGGACATGGCGAAAAACCATGGAGCCACAGAAACCGGAAATCTTTTCAGGGCCTGGACCTGAGGTCGCAGAGAGATAGAGAGTCGCCAAAGAGCGAGCGGCGAAAAGAAGCCGTAGGTGGACACTGTAAAATGAGATGAGAGGTGTCCTGGTACGAGTGTCCGCAGGCACTGCAACAAGGATTCTCGATTCTGCCAATCTTAGAGAGATAGGAGCAAAACAGTAGGCTATGTCTGTTGCAGCGAAGATGAAAGAGAACACAGCGAGTATGACGCGGGAGCACAAGTTCCTTTGTTGAAATCAAGGGAAACAGTGTGTCAAAGAAGTTAGATGAGACAGTACGCCTCCGGTCCGAGAAAAAGCAAGAGTGGATACGAGAGACAAGAGGACAGAGACTGCGAGGGATAGCAGAGGGCACGAGTAGCGCTCCCTGTCTGGCCAGCTCATCCGTCGCGTCCTTTCTCCGGGAGATACGAGTGCCCGGAGACCCCTTGTAGCTTGATAAAATAAGAGGAAAGAGAAGACAGTTCCTTCCAGATCTGCCAGAGGGAGTGAGGTGAAAGGAAAGTCGGAGAAGACTAGGAGATGGCCTACCGGCATGATGATGTAGTGGTTAGAGCTTCCGCTTCGCAGTCGCTAGACTTTGGGTTCATTTCCCTTGTCGAGTCATACCAAAAGACTTTAAAAAGTGGTATTTACAGCTTCCCTGTTTGGCGCTTAGCAAAAGAAAGGGATAGTGTAGAGAACAAGCCGGCAAGCTTGCTTGTTGTGTTCTTGGGCAAAACACTTAACAGGATGTCTCCGCCTTTATGTGACAGACAGGTGGCGTATCCGTACTTCACTGGGTTACAATTGTGAAGTTGCTCACCCAGCATGTCGAAAGAGGCGACTCATGGGTACCCATCAATGGCTGTCCGCCTTGTTGGTGGTGGGGCTACCAGTCACTCATGACTGGTTCGAAATGGGCTGCCACCTTTCACCGAGCCCAATTTCAATTTGGTTGATGGCATGAATCTGAATTGCCGTTTGTGTCTTACCTCCATCCCGAGAAAGAGAAGGAGTAATCACAACAACAGAAGATGGCCTATGCCATGTTGTACAATTTATTGACCTTGCAGCACTGAATGCTTTTGTCGTTTCTACAGAGCATAACACTGAATATGCACGCGGTAAATCTAATAAACCACGTTATTTTATGAGACATTTGGCTAGAAAGCGAGCCATTCCATCAATGAAACGGATCCTCATGATGACTTCGAACCTCCGAAACTTTATAATTGACGCAATGCAATGCTGTGGCGTCGAGAGAGAAGCGGCTGAACTTAATCTTTTTTCAGAGACGAAAGTGGCAACAGGAAACGTGTCATTTTTGTCTTCCAAAAAAGTACAGCAAAGGTTTACCTGCATACAAAAAATGCCGCAACACTGTGTGTAAAGAACACAGTGACAATACTGGTAAAAACTACTGGCGAAATTCTTTGATTGTCTTTCTTGCGTTGAGTGATAATTGAAACAAGCATTTATTTTGTGGTTCTCAAGAGCTAAAACATTTTTTTCTGTGTTTTAGCTGAATGCATTCAGTAAGCTACTTGAACAAGCGTGACATACATAACAACGCTCTTCACACAGAAAAACGTTGCAAGGTGACTCTTCATGTGGGTAAGGAGATTCCTGCACCAAGGGTTTAAAAAAGACGCCGCACGGGATGTCTTCAGGTATATATGGCAAACAGGTGATGTTAAGTCAAGCAGTTTATTTCTTGTCGAAGCCGCGTATAAGTAAAGATACGCAAACAGAGTATGAGCTCACACGTGTAAGCCAAAAAATTACCTTTAAACAAACGCTGAGAAGAAAACAATTCAATTTAATTCAAACTATACTTAAATTTGTTGAATAGCTTACGGCGGCGAGGAAAATAAAAAAGAAATCAAAATTAACTTTTTTTGTTTCTTTTCTACTGGTTATTGAAATCGAAGCAGCCAGTGACTGCACCAATCAGCAGCCGCCTCAACGTGGTGGTGCGATTTCCAAAGCCGTTTGGGTTGGATCGAAATAGCTGTTAGTCTTCCCGAAGGTCCCAGTTACCCCGGGCACTCTCCTCACACAAACAATTTTTGCCGTACTGCCTCCTTAACGACCGCAGAAGAACAGCACGCATCCTTTTTTAAATCGGTCGCCTGTTTTTTCTTCTTCTACCTCTCTCTTGCCCGTCTTCTCATTCTTCTCCTTCTCTTGATGAGCGGCAACGCTCATCCCAACCCTAATTTCTTTTTTCTCTGTGTAGTTTGTGCTGGAAATGTGATCTGGAGCGCTAGGTCGTCTCAATGCTGCATCTGCTTCAAATGGGTCCAATTAAGGTGCTTATCTCTTTTTTTTTCTAGGTTCAAAACTCTGGGCAGCTCTCACTTCTGAAGCTTCCCTTCCCTTCCTGCTGCGTCCCTGCTTCTTCTGAAAATCCTACTCCTACCAACACTGTGACTTTCTCCTCGAACTCTTCCAGCTTGTATACCTCAACTGTTCAACCTGGCCCCTGTGCTAATGCAGCACCCCCGCCCCACCTTTACTTTCAAACCTTTTATGCCCCTTCTGGCCATTTCGTATCTTCTTCTTCTGTACCCTCACCACCACCTTATGCTACTGGTTGTTTTTTTATCTGCTTCCCCTTCTTCCCATGCCTCCTTTAAGGTTCTTCAATGGAATGCTGGAGGTCTCCGTGCCAGGAGCAATAAACTATTACACATCATTTGGTCTCATCCTGTTGACCTCATTTGTATTCAGAAATCTAACCTTAAATCATTTTCCTCTTTCCAGATCCTTGGATTCTCTGCTCTGCAATCTGATTGTACACACTCCCGGTCTGGCAATCTTTCTCCCGATACCACGCACACTAGCGGCGGCGTTATTAATTTCGTCAGGCAGGGCCTATCCTTTCTCTGAGCTATCTACCTCCTCGGTCTCTTCTCAAGATCTCACTACATAACTCCTCCTCCCTATCAATACCTAATGCTTATGCTTTACCTATCCGCTCTTCTACGACGGATAGCAGAACCGACTTCTTTTTGCCCTGCATTCTTTCCTCCTCCAGATATCTTTTCATTTTAGGCGACTTCAACTGCCATCTCACACTTTTAGCCTCAAAAGGTACTTCCGATCCCAGTGGGGAGGAAGTATTAGATTGGGTCATCTCTTCTGACCTCCTTCTCCTTATGACCCAGACATACCTAATTTTCTCCATCGCTCTTCCCCTAACATTTCCTTTGCCCACTTCTCTCTCGCCCCTGGGAGGGGTTTTAGGACCTGGGTTTTGATCACCTACCAATTCTAATAACCGTTTATTTTTCACCTCAACGAGCGAACCCCTTCCCACAATTTTCAGAAAACTCGTTGGGATGACTTTGCCTTTGACTGTCACTGTTTTTCTCTAGAGGAATACTCGTCTCTTTTTACTTCCTCTACTGTAGCTCTTTTTATTTTTCTGACACTGAATGCGGCCCAATTTTCTATTCCTTTCGGCCACATCAAACGCTAACCTCAAGCCTGGTGGTCCGCTGAAGCGGAAAAAGCAGTTAGTGAAAGACGTAAAGCTTTAGTTTCAAAGTTTTGCTTGAATCGCTTGATTGATATTGCTTCCGGCAATTGATTTTATTGCTTTTTAAAGGTGCTACTCACGGGAAATGATGTAGAAGTGTTTTTCTCAACCACATGAGAACGCAGTCAGCAAGTGTTGACAAGTAGTTCTTGGTATCTTAACGAGGGGGAAAACGGGGAGTAAAAATCATTTAGTGCAAATATGTATCATTTAGGGAAGCGGTCAAAAGAGAACCATTACATCCAAAGACCAAATCAGAATATATCAAAATTTTTCATCTAGGAGAAAAGTAGTTGTCTGCTTGTTATTGAGTTGCACAGGATTCGGATGCCAAAAAAAGCGCTAAAAGAATAGCTCATTTTAGCCGAGAAATCAGAGCAAATGGGGTCTATTTAAAAGAGATGGCTTGAGTCTCACACACCGACTGTGAAAAAGAATGCCAGAGCTTCCTTTGCCAAAAAAAAAGAGTAGAGACAACCGCTGGTACAAATCACCAAGTCACCATTGAAAATTTGGGAGGCTGGAAAAACACTTTGACGAGAAACAAAATTCAAATGCGCGCAACACTCGGGAAAAACAGATCTTTGTAGATCGAAGTAGGGAGAGCAAGTGATGTTTTACCACAAGTGCTTTGGTCCGACAAAGAGCTGCTCCCACTAATAAAACGCAATTTTTTGCCACTTAATACTGCGTTAGTCCAGCGCTTCACTGCAAGCCCCTCTCCATGGCTAAGCGGATTCAAAAAGTGGCAACATCGGTCAGTCTCAGACAAACTATTGCAAAAGCTCACTACATTTTTTAAAATACGTTGAAATCCTCTGAAACTTCTTTATTGTAAAGGTCACTGACATGTCAAATCCGCCAGAGCTACGTGGTGGCAATGATAGTAATAAAAACCCGCTGGGGCGGTCTTCGATAGAACTAACCGAGGCAATCAAAACAAAACTTGCTTTTATGACTATCTCGCGGGCTGCAACTCCCTCGTCGTAGCTTACACAAAAGTTTGTGATACATAAAAATATAAAAAGATGTTCTTCTCGCATGCACTTGAAATTCTTTAGATATTATTTCCATTTAATTAATTCAAAGTAGTGAAGGTTACACTTGAAACAATACAGTAGGAAAGTCGTCAACTGAACACTATTTACATAAACAATCGAATACAAGTTAGCAAATTTTGAGTAGCTATTACTGAAATGGTATTTAACTCAGATATATTGATAAAATATTGCAAATAAATCAAAAACTGCCTGGAAACCTTGCTGAATATTTATTTCAATAACGGTAACATCATGTTTACATAGGGTTACCATATTTTGAAAAGCAAAAATCGGGACATTAGATGACGAATTTTCACGGGACGAAATTTATGGCCCCTCCAACGTTTTTTTTAACAAAAGCGGGACGGTGAGTTGCGGTTACAGGCTTGATTGGCGAGGTGAGGGTGCAGTTCAGAAACCAAAGACGAAAATTGGGGTGAACTCCAAAGAAAAAAAAAAAAGGTGATCGCCTGTCATTTCTACGTTTTGTGTCATTTTGAAGCCCAAATGTGTATAAATTTTGTAACTATGAAGGCGTTGACTTTTTTTTTTTTTTTATTTGAGATCAACCCAATTTTCTTCTTCTGTTTCAGATCCGCATCCTTGGATCAATAATTAAGCCTACAACCGCATTTCACCGTCCCGCTTTTGTTGGAGAATTAATTCAAATGTCCATAAATTTGGTTAAATCCGTTCTGTTTCACTGAAGCAAAAAGCGGGATTTTCGATCAAAAAAGCGGGACAAGGCCTCAAAAAGCGGGACGTATGGTAACCCTATGTTTACATGCAATATAAAATTCTGATTGGTTATGAACAAGTATACGAATTTGCATTTCTCACGCACTGCTTCCGTTAGGACAGCGTGAAGTCCAACATTGAACAATAACTAAAAAATATTACAATCTGATAAGAGAATTTTAGACAAATTGCAAGATTCATAATAAAATTTCTGATGCAGTACTGGGCTGCTGTGTAACATACCCTTTTGAATTCGAGAGTTATGCTTATTTAGCGTAATTTCACATGATAAACCGTGAAAAATATCAAAATTCAATCTGAAAGGCGTTTGAAATGCAACGACACTCTTGCAAATCATTTCTAGTGAAAGGTTTAATTACAGAGATGCACACACTTTTTCTTATTGGAGGCTCCATTACAAACTATATTTAACTTACGGCCGCCGGTGAAAACACGTTATTTTTACGAATTATGTATTACAGAATTGAAAATCTTGTGTTCGAATTCCAATTTATCTGTTCATGTAAAAGTGGAACTTCATGTTGAGGATCAACTTTTGGAAAAGTAAAGTTTAGTGATTTTGTGAAAAACTTGTGTTGAATTGCGGTCCTTACCGTTGTTTTACAAACGATGATCTTATTGTAGAACATCGTTTGGATCAATGATCACATTAAAACAACAAAGAAATATATTGGTAATATTAATGAGTTTTTTTAGTGAATAACACCGTGTAACAAAAAAACCTTTTTTATGTTTTTAAATAAAAGTACTGATTTCCATCAATATCAGAAACGCTGAGCCCAAAAATGGTATCAGGTCTTTTCTATCAGTGGGACTTTCAAACTTGTATGCGGTTTTTATATTGACAGTTTAGCCATTATTACACTTCAAGACCCTTTGTTTTACTCCTACAGCAGGGATTTCTTTTGTAAGAATTAACTCTTGTGATGTCATGACGCTCTTTATTAGCTGCAATTGCAGAAAATAACAAATGTTTAAACTCAAGTTTTTGGGATATAATATATTTTTCATCTCCTGTGTCATCTGAAATATTGAGCTACCAACATAAACTATTAAGCATACTTATATTAACTTTTTCAGTAAACGGCATTGCTTTTGTGTGGGCACTTGCATAATAGGGTGGAGTGAAAAATAAAAATTTTTGAATTTCAAAAAGTGATATTGATATATGTCCCCAAATATCATATGATATACTTCTATAATGATTTTGGGTTCTTGCACCCTCTAGTGGCCGTGCAATTTCATCAAATGATCTGAAAATAGCCAATTTTGCCATATCTCACTAACCGCTTATGCTAGGAAGCTAGTTTTTGGCTTAAAAGTTGCAGAAGTAACACATTCCTATCTTTATTAAAGAGAAATTTCTCACAAAAATGTTCAGAAAAAAGGTTACAGGCAAATAACGGATTATTGACCTGCTTCACAAAAGCATTGGTGCCCAATCTATGATCAAGCATAAAAAAATTGCTAAAAATCTGCTATTATTAGTAAACTGTTGTCCAGTTCCAATTTTATTATAGCTGGCTAAAATCTTGCTTGGTATCATTTATTTCAGTGATTAGTATGCTATTCATAACTTTTACTAAATGTTAGCAAGGTTTAGTCTTCATAATCATCACGATATCTGGTAAGCAAAAGCATTATGCGCTGTTGCATTAACTCTAAATTTAGTATAAAATTAAACTCCAAGCACTATTTGTAGTCAATTTATTAAAAATATACATTAGTTTCCTAAAAAATCAATATAGACTTTGAAAGAAATCAGTTGCAAAAATATAAATTAGCCTTGGTGATAAAATAACCTAACCGAACCTATTTTATTGCAGATATTCTATATACAGTAAATTCAATCATTATTGTAACTGTAGCATTAGGCCTACTACACTACCATGTTAACAAGAAAAAGATCTAAGTCAACTGTTGCTAGCAAAAAACTGCATGGTGGAGAAGTTTTCCAAAGTTCTGATAATTTTCCATCTGGAATACTGCCAACAAAGCGGCAAGTCATTGAGCGTATGCTAAGCTTCAATCACTTCAGGAAATTAGATACAGCTCGAATTGTTGCAAAAGAACTTCACAATAGATGGGTGTGGTGCAATGTTTATTCTCTGCATGAGTTGACTATTGCACAAAGAGTCCAACAACTGATGGTAGAATTTAGTGATTTAACAAGATATCCAAAAAAATCCAAAAAATCGGACCGATACAAAGAGCTTAAAAGTGTTTTCTTAATAGATGCTGATAAACCTTTTGACATTTTTTGCCACGATGATCAACAAAGACGACAATATGAAGCTCAATATGGCTTAAGAATGTCTTTTGATGATTATGCATTTTTAGAAGATCAAAAAGGATAACGCAAGGCTAAATGTTTGGGTGAAGTTCTACCATTATCTTCCGCTGATGAAAGATTCAGAGGACAGTCGAAAATTGTGCAAGATGATGATACTAGCACAACAGCTGAGCAGATTGGCTTTCACTCAACTGATGCAGAGTCGGTGGAGTCAGTATCGTCTGGTCATCATTTAACTTTCATGGAAGATGCTCAATCAGCAAATCAAAATCGTGTGAAATAGACCAACTTGGCAAGAACATGCGAAAGGTATAACTTGTCGGAGCGTGCAGGAGCTGCTGCTGCAACCTGCGCATTACAAGACATTGGAATAATTGATCAAGAAAATAATACATTTGTAATTGACCGTAGCAAGTTACGAAGACAAAGAGAACGGTGCAGAAAAGAAATGGAAAACTTCAAACTAATAAATAGGCTCTACTTTGATGGACGAAAGGATGCAACCCTAATGATGGCTAAAGCACCAACAGGCAAATCCTTCATAACAACAGAGCTGGAGGAACATTATGTATTAATGGGAGAACCTGGAGGATACTACCTCACACACTTGTCACCCCCAAATGGAAAAGGTCGTGTTTTGGCTAAAGAAATATTTGACTCTATTTCTGACACTGAAGTCTGCAGAAACTTAATGATATTGGGATCAGATGGCACTGCGTCAATGACAGGACAATTTAATGGCTGCATTCGTGCAATGGAAGAGCTCGTACAAAGACCACTCCGATGGGCCATCTGCTTACTTCATACCAATGAGCTTCCTTTACGACATGTTTTTACCGAACTAGATGGAACTACCAAGAGTCCGGACAGCTTTAGCGGCCCGATTGGCTAAAAATTAGATGGCTCTGTTTCTGAATGGCCTGTTGTTCAATTCAAAAGAATCATAAACCCTCATTTTCCAGAATTGCCTCAGTGTATTGTGGACGACTTAAGCACAGACCAAAAATATGCTTATCAAATGTGCACAGCTATTATGATTGGTTGAGTTGAACCAGACCTTCAGTATTTAGAGGTAGGGCCAATCGTTCATTCAAGATGGTTGACATTGGCATGCCGCATATTGAGGTTTTATGTGTCACAGAGTAAGCCATCAACAAATCTGAAGCATCTTGTGCAGTTCTGTATGGAAGTCTATTTTCCATCATGGTTCGAAATCAAGAGGAAACATACAATTGTGGATGGTGCAAAGAATTTCTTTAATATTGTAAATCGTGTAACAAAGCTGCCCAATGCGCAAATTCGCACTGTTGCACTCAATGTGCTTCAGAGAAATGCATATTTTGCGCATCCTGAAAATGTTTTACTGGGAATGCTAGGTGACAACGATGAAAATCTTCGAAGATTAGCAGTCAACAAAATTGCAGCTTTGCGAAACTCTGTTTTTCAATGTCACATTCCAATTGATGATTTTGAAGGTGGTTATTGTTTTGTTTTTGTTTTATTTGCCATATTTATCCTCCATTCACGAGAAAGCGAATTGTATCGCTATACTTTGGACGGGAAGTCCGCACTCGCTTGGGAGTTGCCTTTTTCGAGGTTTATGGGCCACCTGTCTTCCACATAAAGGCGGGGCGTCCCGTTAAGTGCCTTGCCCAAGGACACAACAAGCGAACTTGCCGGCTTGTTCTCCACAACCTCCCATAAATGCCGAGCGCCAAGCAGGGAAGCTGCGGATGCCATTTTTTAAAGTCTTTTGGTATGACTCGACAAGGGGAATGAACCCCAGGTCTACCGACTGCGAAGCGGGCGCTCTAACCACTACGCCATCGCGTCGGTCAACTAATGAACATGAATGAACATGAATGAACCTCATTCTCATAATATCCAAATTGATATGAACATCAGATTGTTTCAAATTCCAGTGATCAACATCAAGGCAAAATGTTTTCACCAGATTGTTAACTTAAACCTCTATGATATTCAGCAACCTCCAGCAATCAAATGTTTGACAGATCTTGAATTGGACAACCTTAGAAACTCTCTGAAATTAGACCACCCTGTCTAATTTCAGAGAGTTTCTAAGGTTGTCCAATTCAAGATCTGTCAGGCAGTGGAAAGACATGTGAAAGCTGTAACTGAGGCATCAGCTCGTGTAACTGGCTTTGAGCGCAGAGATGGTCTAATCAGACAAAAACTAAAATCCCGAGCACTGATGCAATTCTTCAATACAAAACAAGACTTTGCAGTTTGTGAAGAATAATAATGAAATTGACATAAAAAGATTGATTAACTGTACAGGCACTGTAATACTGGACCACTGTCACAGCCAATAGTGACGAGACACTTATATCTTTGATTTTTCAGATGTTATCAGTTTTTAAAAAGTAATTTGTTCTACATACCATAAAGCGCTAAACACCACTGTGATTAGATTTTATGTGACATACAGTGGGTGCTCCTTAGTTCAATATGTATTCACCATGTTTTCAAATTGTTGAAATTAAGAAGAGGACTAGATTCAATAAATTTCAACCACTTAAAATTAGGTGTAACAAGTGAGGGTGGGAAATAGCTAGACAAGACATCAGTCGTTCTTATACAAGGACACCCAGTGAATTAGTATTTCATTCTATGTTCAAAAATCCGTTATTTGCCTGTAACTTTGTTTCTGAACATTTTTGTGAGAAATTTCTCATTAATAAAGATAGGAATGTGTTACTTCTGCAACTTTTAAGCCAAAAACTAGCTTCCTAGCATAAGCGGTTAGTGAGATATGGCAAAATTGGCTATTTTCAGCTCGTTTGATGAAATTGCACGGCCACTAGAGGGTGCAAGAACCCAAAATCATTATAGAAGTATATCATATGATATTTGGGGACATATATCAATATCACTTTTTGAAATTCAAAAATTTTTATTTTTCACTCCACCCTATTGCATAAATGAAAACCTAGTCAGAACGGCGTATTTGTACCACTTCTGTGTTTCGTCAGATGAAGATTCAGAAGCGATGATTTACTCGAAAAGTTAATATGCACTCAATAGCTTGTATTCATCACTAAATATTTCACATTACACAGGAGCTGAAAAATATAGCGTGTTCATAAAACTTGCGCTCAAACATTCGCGTTCTACTGCACCTGTCAACTAATAAAGAGCGACATGATATCACTGAGTTTAATTGTTACACAAAAAATCGTTGTTTGGTGCATAAAACAAATATATTTGAAGCGTGATAATGACTAAACTAGCAATATAAAAAACGCAATTAAGTCAAAAAGACCAATGATAGAAAAACACTGATGCTGTTTTAGAAATCAGCAACCAAAAATACATTAAAATTAGTCAAAAATCTTCCAGAAACCACTTTGCTATTGCGTAGAGTAAGCATGTACGGCCACCATTGCTCATATTTTTATGCACATGTAAACGGCCGCACAACTTGTCGTCCACGGTCGCAAGGTGCGCGGTCCTGTCTTAATACAAATACTGCAGAAGCATTTGCAACAAAACGGGCTGAATGACTGAAAATTGTAATAGAAGCTAAAGATAGGGTTATGTCGAAGTTGTTCATACCAGAGCAATCTGCCACAGAAGCGCCACCCTTTGTGTACGACAATTTACAGTCACTACATAAACAGAATGAAATCTGATGACAACTAAACAAACTAGCGCTGCCTACGCAAATATTGCTGAAATAAAAATCCGATTTTGAAAGATGAACTCATGAAAGCAAAGTTCTCCAAAACTGATCTCTAGGTACCTAAAAAGAATTCCAAATTTCTTTCTCTTTTGTCATGAAAAACCAAACACAACCATGAATCTAACGATGTTTGATGACAATCTACCATACAATAGTTATCCAACTTACCATTTTCACAATTATTTGCATCAACCAACGAAGGACATAAACAATTCTAACCCTTTCTTTAGTTTTTGTATTCTCCTCCATTTTGACAATGCTCACTGTCACATTCTGTCACAACTAGAACAAACATCATTCAAATTAGTCTTTAGTAATCAAGTCTATAAATGCTTTTGGGTGGCTTACATCGGTACTATTGCCATCCTTGAATTGTCTTATGACACGAAACAAAACATTTAGATCCATGCTTTATGGACTTAGCTTACCCAATTAGGACGTGCTTAGTTGACAAGAAGTAATGTGTTAGTAATTTCCCATTACAGGGACAACCGTACGGTTTATTTATAATTACATCACCACATTGGAGCTGTCAGCAACATATTGGTTGTAGCTCAGGAAATTTTGTGAAGCAAAATATCATATAGCTTTTTCCTTCTTCAACGTAAAAGACATGCATGCATTGAACTTGTGATCTTATGATCGCGAAGCACCAAATTTCAGTGTTAGGCCTATGCTTGCAATGTATTATTGAAAGGTCTATGAAATTAAATTTCACGCTTATCACTTTTGTAAAAACTGTTAAATTATTTACAAAAATTTTTTCCTCGTTCGCAAAGAAAAGGACGATCTGCATCACAGGTTATGATGTCCCTCCAACTTCCGGTAGCTCGATTAAAAACAGCGCAATTTTCATTGCCTACAAAAAATTTATAGTGAGATGAAAAGCTTGCATTATCAGGCGCTGTTTCTAAAGAGAAAAGTTTTCATTTTATACAGACATTAATTAATGCAATCTGCACAAATCAATTGCAATATGTCAAATCGATTGCAATTTGACAAACCGACTGCAATTGACATGTCGTACTGCTATTTGTACGAATCGTATAGCAATGCATTTTGCTTTTCACAATCAGGGTGCACAGATTTACCAGTTGTTTTGGAGACTTATTACTAAACCATCAAATCACATAGGCTTGTGACAGAATATACGCTCACGTTTTGGCAGCTGCACTTCCCTCAGTTGCTGCCACTGACGTCTACCCTACAGAAAAGCCAACGCTTTAACGTCAATTGTAGCAGTTAGCTTGGGTCAGCTTTGAGTTTAATCTCTTCAAACTTAAAACAAATCAAAATGCAACTAACGATGCTACAATTGCGCGCTTTACTGTGAAGCAGACGCAAGTGACAGCAACTGATTGTTGTTGCTGATGCTACTCGACCCCTTCCGACAAATGGAGGCATGGCAGAAGATCATAAAGCCCCAGAAACCGGGAAACTCCTCAGGGCCCGGACCTGAGATCGTAGATTCAAAAAGTCGTCAAAGAGCGAGCGGCGCAAAGAAGCAGTAGCTGGACAGTGCAAAATGAAATAAGTTGTGCTGGGACGGGTGTCCACAGGCGCTGCAACAAGGATTCTCGATTCTGCCAATCCTAAAGGGATGAGAGCTTAACAGTAGGCTGTGTCCGTCGCAGCGAAGACAAAAGAGAACACAGCGAGCGTGACAAGGGAGCACAAGTTCCTCAATGGAGACCGAAGGATCTGTGTGTCGAAGAAGTTAGATGAGACAGTACGCCTCCAGTCCGAGAAAAGACAAGAGTGGATACGAGAGATAAGAGGACAGAGACTACAAGCGATTGCAGAGGGCACGAGTAGCGCGCTCCCGTCTGGCCAGCACATCAGCCGCGTTGTTTCCTCGGGAGAAACAAGTGTCCGGAACCCGTTGCAGCCTAATAAAAACAGGAGATAGAAGGCAGTTCCTTCCAGATCTGCCAGAGAGAGTGAGATAATAAAAAACGTAGAAGACAAGATGGCAAGAGTCAGGGAGGAGAAGAGAAATGGCAGACTTGTTGGTGTTGTCGAGACCAGCAAGGAGCTTGCAGAATGACGCAGGTTTCAGCGGAAAAGCCAGCGGAAGAGGAGAGGGTGGCCTCAATGCCACAGAAAATGAGCAGTTGGCAAGTACGCTAGAGCCGCCTTTGCCAAAACGAAAAGGAACAAAGCCGCTGTTCAAAGCACCAGATTGTGAGATGAGAGAGTACCAAGGTGAGTGAGAGCAGCACCTTTGCCAAAGAAGAGATCAGAGCGAGGGCATGGAGAGAAAAGCGTGGACTCCACAGTGAAAGAAAGCAGATTTCGAGGAGTTAAGTGAGGGCAAGCAATGAAATCTTTCCTTGGAGAAGTAGAAGGAAGCATGAGCGGGTGAATGGACACAAAAGCTCTCCAGCAAGACCTGGAGAGTCTTGGTTTCACTCCAAGTCTAACCAAACCTGAAATGGAAAGGGAGGTTGGGAGACGAAGGGCCCGCTCATAAGACGACAGAGTAAAACGAATCAGGGCGACTTTTAGGGGAGGTAGACGCCTCGAAGAAGTGGGATAGAGGAGAACGGGAGGCAGCCGGTGATGGCGCGACTAGCCGCTGGATGAAGGTGTTCCAATTTGGTAATATTGGTAACGTTTAGAAAAGGAAACTATCCGGGTGAAGCATAAGTGAAAAGGGGCCGAAGAAAATCTTTATACTTCAGAGAGATTGGCTCTTTAGAGGGGGCCCTATGACGAAGCAGAGATACAGTGTAAGGCCTTGAGACGTGGGAAGAACTTGGCCTTCAGCGAAGATACATGTTTAGAAAAGAATGCGGTCAAAGTTGACCCCAAGAAAAGTTGGAGTGGGATTGAAACGGAGGCGGGAGTTGAGTAAACAAAGATGGAACTGGAGGTTAGCTTGGAGGAGATCCACTCAGAAGAAGAACTCACATTTGCTCGGATTGAGAGAGGAAGACACCAGTACTCAGACCAGCGCTCCGATCAAATCAGAGCTTCTTGTGCGGCCTTTACCGCAGCAGGAACTGAAGAGGTGAAGAATCAAATGGCCAGATCGTCAGCATAGAGAACAACTGGCAGAAGAAAGTAGAAAAGCAAGGAAGATCGTTGATGAAGAGAGAAAACAAACAGGCTTAAGAACGGATCCTTGCGAAATACCTAGACAGACTCGAAAGTAGTGACTTTTGTAATTTTGATAAACCACGCAAACGTGCCTGTCAGTTAGGAAAGATTGAGTGCAGCGATCATAGCAAGAAGGGAGGCCAGGCGAAATAAGTTTGTGAAAAAAAGCGAGGTCCCAGACAGAGTCGAAAGCTTTGGAGAAATCGATAGCACCGAGAATCTTCCGAGAGCCCAGCCTGAGTTTGTTAAACTCATCCCAAATGAGATAAGAAAGATACAGAATTTGATCCAAAGGAAACAGTTAATGGCGGACACCGGCCTGGTGGGGAGAGAAAATAGAGTTAGACCCCAGAAAGAAGAGTAGACGTAATAAAATGATGTGTTAGCACAGGGGGGGGGGGCAGATGGGCCACGTAGCACAGTGGAGGTATATAAGCAGGAGGAGTCCGAGGAGAAAGTCACAGTGTTGGTAGGAGTGGCATCTCCAGAAGAAGCAGGAACGGTGCAAGGAGGCAAGCTCCAACAGTGGGAGTTGTCCAGAGTTTTGAATCTAAAAAGAGAAAGGTGAGCACCTTAATTGAACCCATTTGAAGCAGGTGCAGTATTGCATCAACCTAACCATCCAGGTCACATTTTAACGCACACTGAATAGGGAAAGACGAGGCCATAGTTAGGATGAACGTTTCCGCTCATCCAAAGAAGAAGAATGAGAAGACAGGCAAGAGAGAAGCAAAAGAAGAGAGAAAAAGTGCGATTGATTTCAAAGAGGCTGCATGCTGTTCTTCAGCGATCGTTCAGGCGGCAGCAAGGCAAAAAATGTTTTGTGTAAGGGCAGTGCCCGAGGTATCTAGGACAGTCGGAAAGGCCAACAACCATTTCGACCAAACCCAAACGGGGTAGAGGACTGCACCACCACGTTGAGGCAGATGTTGAATGGTGCAGGAGAGCAACTGATTTGTCTGAAGCTGTCAAAATGTGAGCCTATGTTACGTCATAACCTCACGTGATTTAATACGGTCTGGTGACTTATAGACAAGGCAACTAGCAAATATGCGCATGCTGATTGTAGAGCAAAATATGTTGCAGTACTATTTCTACAAATAGCAGTAACACATGTCAAATTGCAGTCGATAAGTCAAATTGTAATACGATTTCACCAATTTCACTTCTATTTATTAAATCACAATCGATGTGACATATTATATTGATTAGTGTCTGTATAGAAAAACAACTTTTTTCTATACTAACAGCCCCTCATATTGCAGTGGGGAGAGGCCGCAAACAAGCAATCTGGTCTGCACCAATCAACAGCCGCCTCAACGTGGTGGTGCGGTTCCCGCTCCGTTTGGGTTGGGTCGAAATGGCTGTTGGCCTTCCTGAGGGTCCCAGCTACCCCAGGCACTCCCCTTCATTTTTTTGCTATGCTGCCCCCTGAACGACCGCAGAAGAGCAGCACACAGCTTCTTCAAAATCGGTCACCTGTTTTCACTTTTTCTTTTCTCCTGCCCTTCTTCGTCTCCTCATTCTTCTTCTATTCTTGATTAGCGGTAACGTTCATCCCAACCCTGTAACCATCTTTCCTTGCTCTGTGTACGCTGGAAATGTGACCTGGCGGGGCAAGTCAGTGCAATGCTGCACCGGCTCCAAATGGGTCCATCTAACATGCTCACAACTTTTCCTCCCCAAATTCAGAGCTCTTGGCAGCTCACACTCTTGGAGCTGTCCCCCAGCCATAACACTGTGACTACCTCCTCGGACTCCTCTGACATGTATAGCTCCACTGTACAATCTGGCCACCCTCTACTGATGCTGCACTCTCGCCCCACCCTCGTTTCCAAACCTCTTATCTACCATCTTCCCATTCTACATCTCCTTCACCACTGTCCTTGCTCCTGGCCGTCCCTCTATGCCTCCTGCCTCCCCCTGACTTCCTCAGGGTTCTTCAATGGAATGCTGGAGGTCTTCAAGCCAGGAGCACTGAACTACTTCATTTTCTCTCGTCCCATCCTGTCGACCTTATCTCCATCCAGGAATCCAATCTTAACTCATCTTCCTCTTTCCGGATTCCTGGATTCTCTGCTCTGCGTTATGATTGCACCCACTCCTGGTCTGGCATTCTCTCGTGATGTCACGCACGCTAGCAGTGACGTTGTAATTTTTGTCAGACAGGGCCTATTCTTTTCTGAACTTTCTACCTCCTCGCTTTCTTCATTGGATCCCTACTCTGATTGTGTAGGGATCAACATCTCTCTTAACAACTCCTCTTCCTTTCATAACGCTAGGATGGATCACCTCCGAATCAGCTTGGTTTACGTTATTGCATGCAACTCTATCACTTTGTGTGTTGAATTTAGTGTATATTTGGCTTTGATGCAATGCTTGTAGCTAGTTTTTGTAATTTATTATGTTCTTTTTTGTCTTAACTTTAGTTTCATAATTTTAACTGGCTTTTCTAGCCCAAAACATGTGTTATTAAAACAGGGGTCCATTGGACCCCAATAGTACAATTAGCATACTTTTATTTTGGTAGACAGAGCGTTAAGGTTCTTGTCGCGTTATATCAAAAAACTCGAAAATCGCATTAACACATCCCCTGCTTAATGCTCAACAACAATAGTAATGTGAATAGAACATGAAACTAAATCAACTCATTGGTGATTGTTATTTGCGGTGGTGCAAACAAATCGTAACAGTTAAAATATGCACAATATATCATTTATCAATTCTCTTAACTTTAGTAACGGGCCCGAAACATTCTCACAACTTCCCTAGCATTCGTCTGTGAGTAGAACAAACAATTTAGTGGCTATAACGCTCAGATCTTTAAATATTTGCGCAAACTTATTTTGCTATAACATAAAATGTGTTGCACTTCATTAGGCATACAGTGCAATCAATTACGATTTGAATTATTAACAGTACCTAGTACATTTCAAACTCGTGTAAATGCTGGAAGATATGCGCTTTTGATTGTACTTGCTATAATCTGTGAGCAACAGCTCGCAGTTGAATTATCAAAAAACAATAAATTTTAAGAAATAACGGTTTTCCTAACAATTACTTTTCTAGTTAGGAGGCATAAACAAACTCAATTAAGCTTGTGGATGTATATTAAAAATGAACAACTTACAAATTCTTTGTCGCACGCAGTTCCCACACAATTTTTCCTTTTCTGTTGCCTGACTTACGCAGTAGATGCCTCCTGGTTCATCTCGATTGCAAATCCGTGGCCTTGTTTACGTTCCTGGTTGACCACAATAAGCAGAGCATTCTGACCACTCATTCCAACTGCCCTATCTATCTGTTCAATATCTATTTTTGTTCATAATGGATTGAAATATAATTGTAGAAACAAATCATTAATGTAATAGCTAAAACTTCCATGGCATATCAAGCTTAAATAAACCTGGCTGTCCAATGTACTTAGACCAATTGAAATACAAATTTGCATTCCATTAAGTTTCACTAAAGTTTTGTAACAAAAAAAACTTTGCACTTAATGGTTTTTAAGTTGAATATACGTTTACTAGCAACCTTTATGTTGCATACAGAAATATAGTCTTAGCTAGCCAATGCCATTCTGTAGCAAATTTGCTCAAGACAGTTGTTCTCAGTCTTAGAGTGTTGAGTACGTCGCTTTGTAACTACATTGACAATCGTCCTCCGTTGTTTTTATTGTAGGAGGAGATTAAATTTGATTGCAAGCGGTATAAAAAGTGACATAAAAAATCGCATAAGTCAAGGTCAAAAGAAATAAAAGAAGTTAAGTTCAAAATGTGTTTTTCCACAGAAAAGTTTAAAAACATCCATCCTTCTTCAAACAAAATACCTGACTAAACAAGAGCATCAGAGATATATAATGTAATACTCGCCAGGACATTGAGCACAGTTACCATATTTTCCTTTTTAATTTGTTGTGAGAGAGCATCAGCGAATTCTAATAAAACTGCTTCTTCCCGCTAAGGTGCATGTGTGGTAAAAGTTTCCTTCATATCGGAAAGGGAAAACGGAGGCTTCACCTTTCGTGGAGCATGCTACTTTCACTGGAAATCATTACGCAAAAATTTTATTAAACTCATGACGAGTGTTTTTATTTCACATGCAGGAATCCAGCCAGGGATAAACAAGAAGGCACATTTTCTTCCTTAGCCATGTTTCCTTGCGTAAGAAAAGGTGTAGAATGAGGTTAAAGACACTCAACAACAACTTTATTCAGAAATAGCAGGAATATAATTTTTGTTTTCCCCTATGCCAAAAACGTGATTGATCGCCTGCTGTAATCTACTGTATCGCACTTTTATTCTCCGGCTTTGTAAGGCAGATAGGGTGCCGCTAAAGGTGCAATGATGAGAAAGCCATACTGAAATGCTTTTCCTATTAGCACAACGACTCTATCGTGACGTTTTATTGTTTTTGCACAAAAAATTAACCACCATCCATATAAAAGCCACGGTGACTCGTAGCGGAGGTAGAAAAGCAACAGAGAAAAGTGGGATAAAAAAAAGGCAAGAGGCAGCCGGTGATAGTGCGATTAGCCGTTTGGTGAAGGCGTTCCAATTTTGTAATAATGGTAACACTTAGAAAAGGAAACCACCTGGGTGAAACATAAGTAAGAAGGGGCCACAGAAAACCTTTATATAGAAGGACACCGTAGAAGGTCCCCATGAGGAAGCAGAGATACAGCGTAAGGCCTTGAGATGAGGGAAGAACTTGGCCTTTAGCGAAGGTATATTTAAAAAAAAAAGTACGGTTGAAGTTGACCCCAAGAAAAGTTGGAGTGGGATTCAAACAGAGAAAGGAGTTTAATAAAAGTAAATGGGGCTGGAGGAAAGGTTAGATTGGTGGGGATTCACTGCAAAGAGGCCTAGCATTTGCTGGGATTGAGAGAAAGATGCGAGTACTTAGATCACTGCTCCACTCGAATCAAAGCTCCTTGTGTGGCCTCCACCGCAGCAGGGGACCAACTGGCCAGGTCGTCACCATAAAGAGAACAGCTGACGAAAAAAGGCAGAGAAGCAGGAAGATCATTAAGAGAAAAACAGGGCCAAGAACAGATCCTTGATGAATACCTCAACGCACTCAAAAGAAACGACTTTTGTGATTTTGATAAACCACGCTAGCACGCCTATCAGAAAGGAAAGATTGAGTCCACCGTGCAAAGAAAGGAGGCCAGCCGAAATGAGTTTGTGGAAAAGGGCGGGATGCCAGACAGAGTCAAAAGCTTTGGAGAAATCGATAGCATGGAGAAAATCGTCCGAGAGCCTTGCTTAAGTTTGTCCAACCCATCCGAGATGGACTGAAAAAGACAAAAAATTTGATCAAAAGTAAACAGTCCAGGGCAAAAACCAGCCCGGCAGGAAAGAACAATAAAATTACATTCCAGAAAGAAGAGTAGATGCGATAGAATGATACGTTCCAACAGCTTTGAAATGCAGTTGAAACAGACAGGGGGGAAGAAAGCAAGAGAGTCGAGAGGCTTTGCCATCTGATGAATGGGAATAATAGAAGATACCTTTGAGACCGAAGAAACTATTGCATTGTATTGCTGAAAATTATCGACTCAGCCACCTTCAATGAAAGTACATGTGTGAGGCATTTTGGTCAAGTACATTTTGATGGTAAGCCTAATGCAAGCCAGCATGCTTGACTTGTTGCTGGCCTGCATGACTACTTTACATGTGATCATGGTGTTTCCTGCATTTACTGTATATTTTTCCAAATCAAGCAAAATTTTAAGACTGTATAGAGAGCATTTTCAAAAATCATGTGGTAAAATAGGAGTGCCATTTTTAGAAGCACTACTGGGATGTACTTACAGTAGGCGCTTTCTTCATCAGATGTGTATTTGGGCTCCTTCAGGGTTGATTCAACCATACAGTAGGACCTGCAGCTAATGTTCAAAGTCAAAATGTGGCTTGAATAATATATACAAGCAGCTGTTTCTTATTAAGACATTTTTATGCTTGGTTGTAAGTTGCTCTTTACGTCATCTATTTAACTTACTTTCAGTCTGGAATCAACGAAGCCCATTACCATAAGGTCAAATCAGAAGGATCATGAAAAATGTTTTTGTTAAAATTTTTCTTAGTGATCGTACCATATTTTGATTGTTACAATATCTCACCTTCAAGGAAAGAACAAGTGTGAGGCATTTTGGTTTAGTAGATTAATATATTAGTTAGTTACCTTAGTTTAATGCTGGAGGCAAATCTCTCTAAATAGGTGATCCGCCTGAAAATTGCGAACTAGCAAGTAGCACTTTTCATAACACTGTGGAATCTATAATTGTTTGGATATAAAAGCAAAATCTTGCAACTTAGTTATTTTTTGATTTTTGTTTGCCTAATTACTATTCAACACTATCAACCAATCAAGCTACATTTTGTTTGAGGCCATCTGAAAAGATTTTAGGAATGGTTTCATCTTGGGAATATAAGCTATCACATGAACAGATGAATGCCATCAAAACAAAATGCAAGTTTACAATCATCATCAAATTCATGAAACTTTATTACACTCATTACAAACAAACGTATTAATTGTCTTTGTACCAGAACATGTAGTTTACAGTTCGAAAACTACATCTTTTATGAAACCACTTAATTTAGGAGAATACTAAATTAACCACTAAAAACAAAATATGGAAAAATCTAAATTCACTATGTTGCCTTTCCTGCAACAATTACAGTATGGTTGTAGCTTTTTAAAATCGGTAACGAATTTTGTGTTCAAAATATTTCACACCTTCCTCAAAAATTTGAAAACGAATTCCGTTATTTTCCGAGGCAAGATCATCAGGTGCTTTAAACAGAGGTCCAGTTGAACAAGTTTACTATTTTTCATAGTTGCAGTTAAACAAGAGTTCAGAGCTGGATAAGTTGTTATATTGATTCATTGATTTAAATTGTTCAAAGAAAAAGTCAATGTTTTAAGGATCGCAAAGCAGTTGTGGGGCATATAGTTGAATGATAATCTTTTGTATGAGCTTGTAGTTAGGCAAATGATTATGGCACTGTGGATGATGATCTTTGGGTGACTTAAGAGGGTGGCAATGATGTGTATTGGAGTACGTAATCGTAGATGCTAGTTAGATGTTGTACAGTGGTAGTTATGGTAGGTGTACAGAAGGTTGTTAAAAATTGCGCAGAGACAAGAATTGTCATTAAAGGGTTAGTTTCAGAGCTTAAAAACACATTTGTGCAGGAACTTGAAGGTTTGTGAACACAAGCAAATATGCTTCTACATGTATTATCAACTTCTCCGCGTTCTCCCTGCTCCATTGAGATTATTATAAGACATTTTTTAAATCTCCAGTAGTTATGACACAAAAATTACACCCAAACTACAACTTAGCACATACAAGACAAAATAATATTTATCATAGTAACTCAGACTGGTGAACTACGTTGCAAGTTATTTGATAGGTAAAATCTTGAAAATAGTAAACAGTATTTAAGAAAACAGTAATACACTAGGTGGGTTGACTGCTAGTCCATTTTTAAGCACATGCAAATTTGAATCAACTACTTCAGTGTACAATTGAATAAAATCGATAAACAGTTTCTTTTACAATTCGTTGGTAAAACTCACTCTGTATAACAAATAGACGTACCACAAAACAGCAAAAGGTGAACTTCATTGTAAATTGTTTATGACCAGTACTGTCAATTCCTAAGCTATTACCTGAGTACCCAAGCTCTTTATAGTTTGTTGAAAAGATAATTTGTCTGTTTATTTTCTTCTCTTTTCAAAAGTCGGGGTCATCATGTGTAGAGTAGTGGAGGGCAGCAAATTAACTTGAATGAAACCTACCAACTTACCACCAAATTGTTGACAATCGATGAAGCACGGTCTATCAAGTTAAGAATTCCCCTAGAATTTCTTCGCAATTGAGGTTCAGATAATGACTATTAAAATTATTGCACTTAGATTATGACTAACTTCGCTGAAAAATGCCAATACACAACTGCTTCTCTTTTCCAGGCAACAATCGTCTCTTGTTGCACTCTAGCGTGGTCAATGTTGCCACCTATTATTGAAAATTTCTGTTGGAAGGTTGCATAGGAAGGTTGCTTATGACGTCACACATTTCGCGCCAAAAAACTGGCTGACCAAAAGCTCTAATTCATGCTGGAGAGGTATAGGGCGAACACAAACTTTTGGGGTTATTTTGAAAAATAATGAAAAATTAATTAAAATTTGGAATGAATTATTGCTAGTTGGATTCTCGGAAACAAATAAATTTGACCAAAAGCAATTTGGTTGAGATTTGCTAGCACAGTGTGCTAATTTTTAAAAAATGCCCCTAAGAGAAGTGCCATCTAACTACCATTTGCTCCTCACTTAAAAATAAACTACACCAATTAGATACCAGTCGGTACATTAGCAAAAACAACCATTATTTGATCATTACTACCGGTACGGTAAGCTTGCCGGCAAGTTTACTTGTTGTGTCGATGAGCAAGGCATTTAACGGCATGCCTCCATCTTTATGTAGCAAACAGGTGCTGGGGCCAAGCAGTCTACCCGTCGTGGTGACCCAATGTGACGAAAGACATGCAAACAGAGCATGAGCTCATACGCATGAATGAATAAATTGGTACCGTAATTTTTACATCACCCTTGGTCCAGCAGCCTAGGTAATAGCCCAAGCAATTGTTTAAGAAGTAGTTAAGATCACACAATTACATCTGACATATCAATATGACTGGCCTGCAATTACTATTGACAAAAAAATTCAAAAACTTACTGATTTTATCCAACAATAACTAATCCAGCATATGACAAACGGTACAGAAGTCTGCCCTGTCATTTAGGCTACAGTATAACTTAAGTTTTCAACTTTTCAGAATGCTTATGCCACTAAATATACTGTATAAGTTACACATTACAATTAACTTAAACTCAGCATTCCGAAACACGCTGATTAATTGAACATCAAACCCTCACAGAAGCTAGCAACAAATAAGCCTGCATGTTTAGCCCATAAAATTAGCCCAACTATTAGCAATAACAAGCAAACCTTAGTACCTCTTATCTTACTTTGACTTTAGATTCATTCCTTAACATCAGTAAAACAACATATTTAACGTTCATTTAACAACTGTCACGTTTCTTCATTTGATTTGCAAAAAACGATATCACTCCTATTCAATTCAATGCAAAAACACTGAAAGTGGTCAGCCACTTTTATCGAAAGCGCATTTTGATGACGTTTGATCACGTGCATGCAACCTTCCTATTTGATGTCACACATTTCGCGCCAAAAAAGTGGCTGACCAAAAGCTGTAATTTATGCTGGAGAGGTATAGAGCAAACACTAACTTTTGGGGTTATTTTAAAAACTAATGGGAAATTAATTAAAAATCGAAATGAACTATTTCTAGTTGTAATACGAATCAATTAATTAAATTAATTAATATCAATTAATTAAAAGTAATTAAAAGTAATATTTCTAGTTGGATTCTCGGAAACAAATAATATTAATCAAAAGCATTTTGGTTGAGATTAGATCTTTCAGTTGGCTAGTACAAACTTAGTACTGTGTGCCAATTAAAAAAAATTGCCCCTAAGAGAAGTGCGATCTAAATACCATTTGCTCCTCAATTAAAAATAACTCTATACCAATTAGATGCTCGTCGGTACATTTGCAAAAACAACCATTATCTGATTATTATTACCGGTACCGTAAGCTTGCCGGCAAGCTTGCTTGTTGTGCCCTTGGGAAGGTACTTAACGGCATGCTTCCATCTTTATGTTGCAAACAGGTGGTGGAGCAAAGCAGTTTACCCGTCGTGGTGGCCCAGTCTGACGAAAGACATGCAAACAGCATAAGCTCATACGCATGAATGAATAAATCGGTACCGTAAGTTTTTTAATTACCATCGGTTCAGCATCCTACGCAATAGCCCAAAAAAATGTTTAAGGAATAGTCAAGATCACAAAATTACATCTGATATATCAATATCACTGGTCTGCATGCACTATTGACAAAAAATTTCAAACATTTTTTATTGTATTCATCAATATCTATTCCAACATATGGCAACCGGTACAGAAGTCTGCCCTAATATTTAGGTTACAGTATAATTTAAAATTACAACTTTTTAGTATGCTTAGGCAACTGAATATACTGTATAAGTCGCACATTACAATTAACTTAAATTCAGCATTTCCAAACTAGCTGATAAATCGAATATCAAACCCTCACAGAAGCTAGCTACAAATAAGCCTGCATGTTTAGCCCATAAAATTAACTCAACTACTGACAATAACAAGCAAACCTTAGTACCTCTTACCTTACTTTGACTTCAGATTCATTCCATAACATCAGTAAAACAACATATTTAATGTTCATTTAACAACTGCCTTGTTTAAACATTTGATTTGCAAAAAACGATATCACTCCTATTCAATTCAATGCAAAAACACTGAAAGTGGTCAGCCACTTTTATCGAAAGCGCATTTTGATGACGTTTGATCACGTGCGTGAAACCTTTCTAGTAGGTGATAGAGGAAATTTCTACCCATGTTTCTATAAACATTACTTGTTGCCTGTTTGTCTACTTCCCTAATTTAATTTCTATGATGGTTTTGGGCTATTTTCTGGTTTTGAAAATAATATGTTTTTGTTAACCAAATTTTTTTACTCCATCCCACGATACATCATTAGTTTTGCTTCTCACAATATTGTTATAATATAACAGTACTGCTTGCTAAAGGCCTTTGCTACAAGCAGTTGATAAATCTGCCTTTCTAGCAATTTGGTTTCCAATGTGGAAGTAATTTCAATTGATTCATATTACGTAATCCTGCGTCTTGGATTACAATAGTTGGATCTACCGCCAGTTCTGATAATTCTTAGCATGTTAAAACCAATGTTGTAAGTGTGATTGGAACCCACTTCTATACCCATCAGTCCAACAAGCGGATGACACATGTTTCACTGGTTGGTGTATATAAGGGTTCGAATCACTCTGTCAGCATTATTTTCAACATGTTGAGAGTCTTTCAAACTAGAGGTGGATTCAATCATTAGTTTTCTTCACACGGTAACCTAATTCTTGAAATTCTAAGTTGAAACCACAAAGCAAACTTTTTGCGTGGGAAATGTGCATCATGATTATGCGTTAATTAAATACTATCACGATGGCAATTTAATGATTTAAAAAAAAACATATTTTATGACTTGCATTTGTAGGCTCCGCAAGAGGAATAACAAGTTTACACAACATTAGCTTTGACATACTTTGCCATTAGCTTAGTCTATAGCATTTTTACCACTTTAAAACTTGCTCTCAGCTCTTAAATAACCACTTTTACAGTCCTACAAGCTGCCTAAAATTGATTGCAAATGACACTTTGAAAATCACAAAAATATTTACTTGGAAGGCTAAGCAATGCGAAGTTTTATTTTAAACAATATCAAAACGCGCACCCAAACTTATGCTTATTCTCCCTTGATTGAGGATACTGAAATATTAGTCACTAGTTAATAAATAAAAGAAGTAAGGTCTACCTGATAACATTATCTTTAGTATTCGGTCAATGCTTTAATCCAATCTGTATGATACAGAAATATTACAATTTTTTCTAACTTTCTAAAACTACTAGTATTAATAGCTTAAATACATCGTCGAATGCGTTGGAGTTAATTGAGTTTCGTAAATAATTGTAGATTTGATCAAACAATCAGGTGTTCGGCAATTGCTTTGTTGCCTTCTCAGACAAAGCGCTTTTTGTTGATTTGTTCTAAATTAGGAATTCAAACAAAGAATTAATTCAGCGAAGTAATGAAATTCTGAAAAACTGAAAAGCAGGCATAACAGCTCGTCTTTGTAGGTAAATGGTTTATTCTTTAAAGCCACCATTCCTATTTTACCCACCTTATTGTTTGCGTTGTACTTTTAACTCCTCTGGCAATAGAAAAATCATTCGTGCATTATACTTATTGTCGTCAGTAGCGTGGCAAGCCGCCTTAGTCTCCTCTTCTCCACAAATTTGGATGATTGGGTATTAATGACAAGCAAAAAATCAAATCCCAGTTACGCTGTTATATATTTTTTTCTGGACTCCACTGACTGTAAATGAAACAATTAGTGGTAAATCCCTCTTTGATGTTATGAGTACTCTTGTAGACTATTACCTTAAACGGTACAGTTGTAGAAATGGTAAATTACCACAAACGGTAAAATATACTTTTACCATAATGGGTACAATCGTAGAAAAAAGACATAGCTTACTGAAAAAAACTGAAAACAAGTCACACAATACAACATTAGGCCTACTTGCAGGAATGCAGTACATCAACACAGGCTAAATGACTCACTCTGATTGCGAACAGTAGAATGGTTACGGCATTGTAAAGATCTTTTTCGAAGCCAAAATGACCTTTCAAGTTTATTATGATGGAAAACTAATTATATTTCCTTATACCTGCAATGGCAAAATAGATAACTTTTTTGAGAGGGAATAAACGCAAAAGGTACCGTATAAATTTGAATGCGATTATCTATGATGGTATGATAAAAAAACCCATCATTTAAAGTACCTTACCACTACGAATGTCGATGATTTAAACGTTTTGTATTTTTTTAAATACCTATTTTGGTATGTTAGTCAAAATTTGTAACGGCTGATAATCCAACAAAAACACAGCCAAAATATTTGGGGTGAAACTAAAATTTTCAATAAGTGTATTGAAATAAAAAAAATTTGAACTATATTATAATTTGCACAGCGCATTTTAGTTTTTCAGTCAAATATTACATCTCAAGTTGCATGAAATGGCAGTGACTGTAACTTGTAGTTTGCTTTGTATAAATACAGTAAATTTGATTCCTGACAATACCTAATTCAAAATAAAAGCTTAAATTGCCTTCGCACCGGAATAGGAAAATTTAATCACCATATATTTCTTGGGGGTAGCGATCCTTTCCATTCTGCCGAGTTTGACGCCAAGGATCAAACTGCCAGCCACGTTCTCTTCAATTAATCCATTTATAAACTAGCTCAAGCATTGAATTTTGTTATCATCAATAAGAAACCTACCTCTTGACTTCAAAGACGTAAAGGCGTAACATAAAGATTATCACTTAGCTGTTTCTCATAACAAAGAAGATGCACTTTCTTCTGATTTTCATTCAATCTACTGTATTTAAAACTTTTCTTTAATTTGGTATTGTCAAAAAACGAATTTTCTTGATTTATTTGCCAAAATTTAATTAAAACTTGCGATCAATGCCACTTCGGATGTGAAATACGAGCATACAGTATAGCTTGTATAGCTAAACAATCACAAAAATCTAATTAAAAATATCCTGCTTTAGGTCAAACTTGGCATAACATTCTGAAAAAATTTTCCCGCCAACAACAACTGCTTTTCTGGTGATATCTTCGTAATCATTTTAATTCACATAATAGGCTATGCCTTTTTTCGGCCTCGAAGTTCTGACCTAAACTTATATGAAAATGTTTTATGAAGCTTTATAAATGAAAAAAGTTGCACAGCAGCGCTACACGAACACTGATGTGTTGAAGCAAGCAGTGACAGACGCTTTCAACGAAGTCACCTCTCAAATACTTAGGACAATGTACACTTCCTACTGACCAGTGATATTTATCACGTAGCGTGCTCACCATTATAGTGAACCACTAGGTCTAATACTGTTTAGGATGTCAACAAGTCCACTATTATAGCCTACAACGGTACCAGCGGGTTGCTTAAAAACTCGCAACAGACTTTTAATAGCTCTACATGTTCCATATGACTAGTTTTGCAGCAGCTTTGTATATTTTTTCAAAGCGATGTCTTTATTAGTTTTTTATGGGTACTTGACATTATATTTAAAATATTAATTTAATTAGAAATATATATTGATAAATAAAAATACGAAAATGGATCTAAGACAGTTCACTGATTAAAAAATTAAAATTACATACATTTGATCCTTTAACAAATGCCTCAGCAAAAATTGGGCGACTTGTTGTACCATTTCGTCGTATATGGATGCTTTGGTATTTTGTAACATCATGAACAAGTTTGGCTTCTACAACTATTGCGTTTTGTTTAGTAAAAACTACAACTAGTTTGTAGCCGAAAAGTAAAATAAACTCATGAGCAATAACATTTTTGCTTGTTCCTATTTAATTTTTAAAAATGAAAAATTTTAAAATAACTGCTCAACACATAATTTTTTGCAATATTTTTCAACTAAACGCTAACTATTTGTGAAAGAATTTATAAAAGAAAAGACTGCAACAAAAAACACACTTGTTCGCATTTGCACTTGCTAATTTTACCGTTTAAAGTAATTTTGAGAAGTGTAACAACCCATCTCTGTAACAATTTTCTTGGTCTTCCCTGTGCCGAAATCAGTGCACATAAAGACAGCCAGAAACTTGAGATTACAAATATGATTACAAAAGAGACCGCGTAAGCAATAGAGTAGATCAAATATTTATTAGCCCATTTTATGATTGTATAAAGGATTTTAGTTTTTCATCCATAACAGCTTATCGTTTTTGTTTGCATTTATTGCAATCAGCTTAAAAAAGCTTGTGTGAAATCATAGTTTATTGAGAGTAAAATCAGTCTTGATTTGAAATGAGTTAAATCAAGACTGAATAGGGGTATTGAGATTAGGGGCATAATCAATACGATTTAAATTTAAGCGGGAATCAAAAAGAATACCATACCTTGGTGTAAAATCGTATCTTGGAGAGAAATTTTTTGCTGAGAACTTTACTTTATAGGTTTACTGAGACCGGGCGCAGAAAACTTTGGAAAGAATGGTTTCTTAGCCTCCCCTTACCATGTCAATCCAGGGATCAAGCCACGTAAGGTTCATGTGCTTATGTCTCAAGCGCAGCCAAGACTAAACTTACAAACGCGATTACGAAAAGAATTAAACCAAGTCATGAACAAATTTAACACTTTATAGCTTATTTTTGTGATCGTATCAAACGACTACTATTTTGGCGCCCGCCCACAACTTTAATGTATTCTTCCGCATTTATTGAAAAGAAGAAAAAAAAGTTTGTAAAATATAACTCTTTTTGTGAATAAAGTCGATTGATTGAGAGTTAAGGGGATTGGGAGTACTGGCATATTTAATGAAATGCAAAATTTGATGGAAATATAAAAAAAACAATAATTCGGTCTGGAATGCTAGGAAAAAGAATTTTTTAATTCGAAATAGGGTAGTAAGCCTCCAGAATCGGTGTAAGATATTTCAGAGAGTTTACGGCCAATAAACTTGTGACTCTGTCACTACCATAGCACAATATTGCAGCTAGAGATTTGAGTCCACAACATAATCACGAAAGGACTATCAAGATGTCAGTAATTATTACTAAGCTGGCGCCTACAATAGCTTTGACTTTTCCTTGTGTTCCGATTGAAATCAAAACGTAGAGTTGCAAAATTTTTTGTAAGTAACACCGGTTTCAATTAAAAAAAAATGATTGGTGCATGGAAATTATGCACCCCAGATTTAAAATTTTATCAATGCTCTCATAATCCTTTTACAACAGCAGGCTGAACGTACAGTATGCATTTATCCAATCACAAGTGACTGGTAGGCCAACCGAGGAACCCCAGAGCAAGCCTCTTATATTTTATTTCTTCTGAGTTATTCAAAAGTAGCATTTGAATGAATTATTACGATAATCAGTAAATGGTGTAATAAATAGGTTTAGTGATTGGTGCAGTTATGTACACAAAGAAGCGTAAGCATCATAGGCGGTACTCTTAGGTTCAATTCCTTTATTGAGTCATGGCAAAGACTTTGTGAACGGTGATCACAAGTTTTCTTTTTAGCCTTACCAAAATTTCTATAGTGGAGAATAAGCCGGCAAGCTCACTTGTCGTCTCCTTAATCTTTCAATATTGGAATGGGTCAGATAGGCCCCGAACCATCGTATTTTCTGCGTAATAAGAAGAAATGAGTTGCAGCTATGCCTCAAAAAGAATGACAGGTCGGTAAAGTCACAAACCGTGTTCAGAGCATTTCCTTTCAGATGACATTTTAACAACATCCTCTGACAATCATGACAAGCGACGCTGTGACCGAGATAACCAGACACCAAAAAAACTTCGATTAAAGTTAAATGCCATTCCTTCAATATTTCCTGGATTACCAAAATATTTATCAACCACCACTGCAAAGCCTGGAAGTGGGGCATCAACTTCAGCTACTCGACAAGTACAAGAAGAACTTGCACTAGACAAGTTCAATGAACAATTTTTATTAAAAGATAACATTTTGAATTTTTCTGATTTAATCAACCAATTGGGTAACATCTACCTGCCTGATTTGGGGGAACACCGCGTGCCTCTGTTTCAACACTCGCTTGGTTTACGTTTAGATGTATTGTCGTAACCCTAAAACATAAAATAACAAATAATGTGCTCATAAACGAATTAATAAACTAATTACTTACAAAAGTGGCGAGCCGAAATAGATTCCAGAGACACGATAGATTATGAACATAAGCACTGGCTACACAAGTCTAGATCAAATAAAAAATGTTGTTAATTAATGCAAACTCTAACTAAAGCTATATGCTGTCCGAAAGCTAAAATAATTCTAAACAGGTGCCCAGCTTCCTTAACAAAGAACAAACTACTACTGCTAATGCAACAAAGGAGATCCAAATAGATTGTAGTGCGAGATGCGCTAGGCAAACTACGCAAACTACGCAAACCGGATTAATTACTCATTTTGGATACGGGCAAGCACGCAAAAAAAAAGATTAAACAAAAGGGCACGAGTAAACCAAATCACTGCCTGATGGTTATATATATGAGATTAAAAGCAGTTGTAGCGGTTTCGAACCCACTTTTTATGTTTAAAGTGTTTTTGATCTAAGTTGTCTTGTATCACCTTATCTTTTCAGCGCTTTTGGTTGATTTCTTTGTTTGCGCAGTTTAGTTGATTAGGGCACATTTTAAGTTTCTGATTTTTCTTTAAGCATGTTTTGGAATTCTTCAAATCATTTGACTTTGCTTTTGCCTTGTTCTGTTCAATGCAATTCAGTTCAGTTCAGTTCAGTTCAGTTCAGTTGGTTTAGTTTTGCTTAGTTTTATTCAGTTCGGATCTTCTTTTTTCAATTCGTTAAATGGATCCGATCTTTTGTTAAACATTTTGATCAAGCAGAAGCTGCAGCCAAGATCGACAGTTTTAAGTAAGATCACCAGTTAACCAAACTGGTGATCGCTACGCAGTTGCTTAATTTATCATCTTCTGTTGCACAATGATAATATTTGTGTTGCACCAAAATTACTTGGATCTGTAGTGGTACATGAGCTCAAAATAAGTGCATTTGCTTCACAAGCTGCTTTACCTGTGCATGTTTATAATCATCTGTTGATTAATGGATCAGTTGCAAGTTTGTCAGGTCTGAGCAACATTCTAGCTCTTTGCAAGAGTATTGCAGAAAATACTCTTGCTTCTACACAAAAATCTTGTTTGATTGATGTGGCATTAGGTGGTCTATGACAGCACTAATCACTTTTGGAGGCAGCAGATGAAGACAGTGCTTGCTGCATTTCATTAATACATCTCATTTGTGAGCAGTTGCAACTGTTGCAAGTGCGAAAACATGGACGTCGATACTCCAATGAATTGATTACGCTATCTTTTCTCTGGCAGCTAACGAGTTCTGCTTTATATAAAAATCTGCGTGATACACTAATTTTGCCTTTAATTTTAAGATTACGACAATATTCCAGAGGGATGTCAGTAGAGGCAAGTTTTTGGACTTGTCATATTTGATTGCAAGAACAAAAGATTTACCAGAAGAGTGTCGCATTATGGTGTTGATGGTCGATGAAGTTTATACTGCACAAAGGATTGAATACAGTAATGGATATTTTGTTGGCAACCAGCAAAACCTGTTTTGACTTTTGTGATCCAGTCAGTATCTCACAAATATAAAGACGTGGTATATCTTTTGCCTGTAAATCAACTTCATACAGAGTTTCTGAAAAAATAGTTTGATAAAATCATGGTTGCTCTTAATGATTTATTTTTTGTGGTTGCTGTATCGGTTGACAATCATGTTTGCAACAGGTATGCCTCATGCATATTACTACTAAATTTATATTGCTCATAAAGTCGTCTCTTAATTACAGCCCCTTGCCAATGAAAATATGTAATCTTAAAACGACTATTGCCAAATTAGTCTTACTATAATTATATTTCTATTCTTTTGTTGGTGTTTATGATAGTAAAAGCATTACCAAGCTAAATACACAGAGAATGAATTAAAAATTTTAAATTATTTCAAATGTGTGTAACCCTGAGTCTAATATTATTTTTGCAGAAAATTGTTTTTGGATTTGTGCAAAGGGACTTTACAATCTTCATTTCCACATCCCATTGGTCACGGGGAACGATTATTTCTGTTGTCTAATTTTACCCACAACCTCAAAAATATATTCAATAATTTTTTTGAAAAAAGAATGGCTTAGTGTACCAAGGACAGTTGTGAGCAATTTCTCAAGTACAACTTGTAATCCTCAGTTCGGTCACTTTAGGAAGCTATTTGCTTTAGAAGAGCAAAAAGTACTAAAAGTGGCGCATAAACTGAAGAAGTCTTCTTTGAATCCCAGTAACATTGCAAGAGCATCTCCGCAACATGCATTAACCTCTTCGGGACCGATGCACCATATCAGGTGCAAGTGGGGAACTTAGTTGGCAGTTGCCCCATATCTGGCTTTTTTCTGCGGGAATGTAGCGTTTTTCTTTTTGTCTGGAATTTAGAAATTTCCGGCGCATCGGAAGCTGGCGAACTGTGCGAGTTTAGTTGAATTGTCGTCGGAAAGGGGGGGGGATTTGCAGAAAGATGCACACTGCCAGGAAAGTTTTTTTAAGAGAAAAAAAGCAAAAAACTGTCTAGTGGCCAAGAACTTGAGTTTAATAACAACGCAGCGTCCCCAAAAATTCCTAGAGAAATTTTTTTAATGCGGCCCCAAATAGCAAGTTTATAGAGTGGGGAATACCTACAACGAATATCAGTCAGAATTTGTCACTGCTTTCCTTGGACAAAGGTGTGTCGGTAGCGGACATCATTATGCTTGTTTTTGTGAATTTATGTTTTTTGTGTGAATTTGTGCGTACTGTGAATTTATGCTAACTACAATCACTGATATTACATGGTACATTTCCAGGTTTAGTATAGTAAAATGTCCAGCAATACCTTCCATATTCATGGCATTGATGATTTTGATAATGCTATAAGAATTATAGATTACTTCAGTGACAATGAGATGACTTTACAAGAAGAGGAGGATGATATCGATTCAGATCTTGATGATGATTTGGATGCATATAATAATATGCAGACTCTCACAAGTACTGCAGATAAAGAAGTTGGTAATAAAGTTGATGAAGATTTTGATGAGGATGGGTTTGCAGCTTCAAACACACCAAGAGCTCCTGTACATGTTCGTGGAAGAGATGCTGGTCATAGAAGACCTAGACGCAGAGGTGGGAGGAATGTCAGATCTAAAAGTCCACACCGAGCTCGTGGGTTTCTTTGGCAGCAACAAATCAATAACAGAACATACAGACAATTTGCTGAAAGAACTGGACCAAAAAAAAGGTACATAGATAATGCTTCTGAATTGGAAATTTTTCAAGAATTTTTTACTAGTGATGTTTGAAAACTTCTTTGTGAAATGACAAATTTGAATGCTGCAGCAAGGACAGCCAATGATCCCCAAAATAATAAAGGTCACTGGAGTGAGGTATCTCTGCATGAAATGAAAGCTTTCTTTGGTCTGGTTATAGCAATGGGCATCATAAATTGCCAGCTATAGATTTATACTGGAAAAAATATAAATGGGTTTTTGATGTCCCTTCCCTTAACAAGGTAATGTCACGCTCTAGATTCAAGCAGATATTGCGATATTTGCATTTTTGTGACGAACAAAATACACCCCAACCAGATGATCCTGAGGCAGATAAACTATATAAAATCAGGCCATTGCTCCAGTTACTGCTGAAAAAGTTTGAAAATTTGTGTGTGCCAGAAAAGAACATTTCAATTGATGAATCAATGATACCCTTCAAAGGGCGTATGGGTTTTCGGCAGTTTATCAAAAATAAGCGCACTCGCTTTGGCATAAAAGTGTGGGTCCTAGCTGAATCTTCAACAGGCTGTGTTTCTCGACTTCAAGTGTACATGGGAAGAGAGTGAGCTAGCTGCCAGACTGAAGTTGGCCAAGGTATGAGAGTTGTAAATGATCTTATTCAACCGTATGAACATAAAGGGTACGACTTATATGTAGATAATTTTTACACAAGCCCTGAACTGTTCTCCTCACTCTACGAAAGAGAAGTTTACGCTTGTGGCACATTACGAAAAGGAAGGAGAAATGTTCCTGGTGAAATAACAATTTACAATTCACGCAGGCACCAGTGGAGCTATAGCCAATGGTTTATGAGTGGCCCGATCTTCGCCCAGTCTTCATTAGATACCAAACTTGTGTACTTCCTATCCACCATACATAAACCTCACTATGCCCCTGGTACACCAGAAAAAAATACAGTAGTGAAACGACATAGTGGAGCAAGAGGTATGGATGTTTCTGGTCCTCCACTGTTGCATGATTATAATGCTGGAATGGGTGGGGTCGACCTCAAGGATCAACAAAGAAAATTTACAGCTTGGGTAGAAGATCATACAGGTAATGCAGGCGTGTGTTTTTTCACATGCTTAAAGTAACCCTTCATAATTCCTATTGTCACGGATCGAACATTTCTTAAATTCTTATTTTGGCAAATGTGCTGTTTGCTCGAATTCAATGCTTGATTGGCCACTCTGCTGGAGACCTTTAGTTTATGTGGTCCAAAACTGTCTGCCAGCTGTTGGATATTTGTTTTTAACTATAAAGAAAAACCGAATGTGCTAATTAACTATTTCGCCGTTTGTCTGTTCGCTTTGTTTTAGGAGTATTTATTTGCACAAAGACGAACCCCCGTAACTGCCTTCATCAATTTTGGACATACGTAACAATTGAATGCTTTGTTCTGCCACCAGACAATCTAATCGTGTCTTTACTTTTCGCTCTACGCACCACTTAATTTCGAAACTGTGATCCTACTGTTTAACTTGCGAAATGTGACAATTGGAATCTATAGAACAAGATCTGAGAAATTCCGGCTTGATTATTCTAGAAAATTTACTACACGTGGCCTGTATCGTGAATTTTGATTGGCTGTTGCTACCGTATATAAGGCCTAAGAGCGTAGTTCTTCGGTTCTGTAAAAAGTTTGAACCAGAGGAAATAACAGTGTTTTGCTGCTGACGACAATCTTGAAAATTAATAATTTGCGTGGGACCTCAAATAGTTCAGTAAGTTTGTATGTATCTTGCATGTACTTAGTAAGTTTGAATGTGAATTGTTGGCTTGCGACGTAGTATTTGTAAATTTTCCATCACAACATATGTTACACCGTCGCAACGCCGTTTTTGATCTTCGAATTTGCATCGAAATCCCTATTTCTAATATGTTTACATTATGAAGTTAGTTAAGTGTTTATCGTAGCTGTTTGTTTACACTTGCATTGTGTTTTAGAAAACCTGTCGCCCTATCAAATATACCATGTGGTCATTTTGGATATCGGAGCTGTAATAAAATTTCGTATCTCAACATCATCATTTGTGGACACTTGATTTAGCGACTGAGTTTGCGGCTATTTGTCGTGAATTTCCCTATCCCAAACCATATAGCTGAGCAGCAGCTATATGTAAGTTTTTGAACTGTTTGGAAAGCTAATCTTGAACATTGAATACTTCTTCGTGAACAAAATTGGTTGCTGTTCCCCCCCCCCCAGTTCTCTTGTTCTTGAATCTGCGACGTCATATAATGGCTTCTGCAATGCAAAAGGAAGATCTTGCCCAAACTGCACTAACCCAATCAACCCCAGAGGATGAACCGAAGAAAAGTATGTCGCCTGCAGCACCAACGCCTTCAACAACCAAGGATCGAGTCGACAAAAATGATGAACGAAGTGAGCGTTCCAACAAATCAGCTTACAAGTCAAAGGCGCCCAAAAGCGAAATCCTGACTCGATCCAAATCAAAGAAGATGGCTGGCTCTTCGACATTTCCTTCGGTCGCACCATCATCCCACCACTCAAGTACCTCCTGGCGTTCAACGTCAAGCCGGAGCAATTGGTCGAGATCATCTACAAGCAGCGCAAGGGCTCGCAAGGCAGCATTGGAAGCCAGAATCAAGTCGCAGAAACACATTGACGAATTGAAGCAGCAACAAATGCAGCAGCGCCTTCGCCTGGAAGAAAAACAGCTTACCCAAAGACGTCATGAAGAGGAAAGAGAGTTTCAACTGATGAAAGAAAGAGAGCATCAAGACATGATCTTCCAACAACAATTGGAACATGCTCATTTACAAGCCGAATTGGATCAGGTCGATGCGGAGCTAAGTAGTGAACTTTCTAATATTGGTTGTGCGGATAAACGTAAATGTGATACTAATGTGCTTACATTTGTTGCTAACGATAACGTCCCCCATGACCACCCCGAACAAAGCAAATCTACAGTGGTTGATATGGTCGGAAACAATGCGGACGCTGCAATAAATATACCTAGCACTGCTAATGCCTCAAATAAGGCACTCACCAATTTGCATGATAATCGTGTGAAAAGTGACGTAATTAAATCAGGCCTCACTAGGAATGCTCGTAGTGGCATGCTCACTGATATTAATAAGCCCATGGATTTGAAACCTAAATTTGAAGTGCCGCTCGTGAAAACCGTGCCTGATAACGAATCTTTAATTTTAAGACCTGTGGTTGACGTGTCGAGTTCCGTTTCCGTACCAGTGGCAGTGCCTTGTACTTCGCCTAAAGTTAATGGCGATGCTAACGTAAATTGTGCTAAAATGGTCTCAAACCTTAACCCATATAGTAAGCCGTTTGAAACTAAGACATTTTATGTCCCTAAGGCTTCTAATACTAACGTGCTTGGTTCTAATGGTACTGGGAATACTAGAGTAATGTCTCAATTTAATTGTGATGCGTCAATACACCCAGGGGTTTACGTGCCCACACAAAGCGCTATGCAGACACCTACCTTGTCCGACAATGCTAATCCTATTAATCCAGCTAATGTTTTGGCACATTCCGACGATTCCCAACATAACTCATATTTTACTAAATTACCTACCCTTAAGGTAGAACCTCCGTTTTTCAATGGTAACCCAGCTGACTATTTTAGCTTCATTAAGGCCTTCGACGTCTTGATTGATCAGCAACTGACCGACTCGAATAGAAAGCTGTTCTTTTTGTTGCACTACACTAAGGATATAGCGCACTCTCTGATTAAGGGGTGTCAACATATGCAAACAGCAGAACGAGGTTATCAGGAAGCAAGAGGGTTGTTGCAGTCGTATTTTGGTCAGAGGCATAAGGTCATTGAAGCGTGCATTAGACCTATTGTTAAAGGACCAGCGCTTAGCGAGAATGACCATAGAAGCCTGATTAAGTTTTCAGCGGATTTTACCTCTTGTCTGATAACTCTGCAAGGAATGGATTGCTTGAATCGGATGGACAACATGGATATGGTGACAAAAATTATGAATCGCCTGCCGCAACCCTGGATACCTGCCTGGAACCACGAGGTGGACCAAATATTGCACAAACAACACCGAGATATTAGTATCAATGATCTCGGTGATTTTGTGCGACAGAAGACTCGAGAGAGCACCAATCTTTCTCAAATACCCACCTCCTCCAAGTCGTACAGTAGTCAGGAAAACAGTACCAGCCGAAAAACGAAGAACTTTTCCACACAAGTAAAGAACAGCAAGGACACACACGCAGCCAAGTGTCTCATGTGTGAAAAGGAGCACTTCCTAAACCAATGCAAAAGGTTCCGAGACCTTAACTACCACGAGAGGATAGAGTTTGTCAGTCAACGCAAACTCTGCAGAGCCTGCCTAAAGGAAGGCCACTTTGCTAAGTTCTGCCGCCGCAAAAATGAGGCTTGCAAAAAGCGTGATTGTAAGCAGTTTCACACAACACTGCTGCATCCACCAGACGAAGATGAATCAAATCCTGCTAGCAAGCCCGTAAAGGATGGTGAGAACGAGAGTTCCAAGACACCTAAGCAAGTGGTTAAAAATGGACTCATCAATCTGCCGCAGATGGAACAAAGCCTGCTACCCGTAGTACCGGTGAAGATACGAAGAAAAGGGTCTGCTGAGTTAGTTGTCACCAAGGCTTTGTTGGACACTGGCAGCACACACTCCTTTGTCACTGAAGATCTTAGAAAAAAGCTAAAGATAGAAGACTGTGAGGAGGTCGGAATTCGCACCATCACGCTCAATAAAGATCAAGGACATCAAAAAACAAAGATTGTGTCTAATCTGGAAGTGACTGACATGGACGAAATCTGCTGCATTCCACTGAGCTCACTTTACTCCTGCAAGAAACTGCCAGTTAACCATAAGGACATCCCAACTCAAGCTCATGCAGACCAGTACGCTGAATTTGAAGATGTCTACATCCCGGAAGTGAAATGCAAAGTTGGTCTATTAATTGGCAATAACAATCGAATGGTGATGCAACCGCAAGAGGTCATAAGAGAACCGTTTGGCAGCTATGCGATTCGTACACCTGTGGGATGGACATTGAATTGCGCAGGCGGTCGTTCGGATCACGTGACTAGCCTTTTTGTCAGGTCCTCATTCGACAGTCAGAACCACCCTATGTGCTCTCTCTGCACCGATATCATGGATTCCTTGGTAAACGGAAAGGAAGAGATGTCAGTCGATCAACAGCGATTCATGAAAGCCGTCAATGAATCTACCAAACAACTGGAGGATCACCATTACGAAATCGGACTCCCGATCAAGTATCCAAATCTCAAGCTACAAAACAACCGAGTTCAAGCACTGCAGAGAGCGAGTCATCTGAGGAAGAAATTCAGCAGGAATGATGGATTCTACAATGACTACAAAAGGTTCGTTAGCGACATGATAGACCAAGGTTACTGTGAGAGGGTTGAGAAGCCAGGGCCCGAAGGTAGAACATGGTTCTTACCGCATCACGGAGTTTACCACCCTGAAAAGCCAGGTAAGATCAGAGTGGTTTTCGACTGCTCAGCTCAGTTTAATGGGGTTAGTTTAAATGGTAACTTATTGCAGGGACCGGACCTCACAAATAGCTTACTGGGCGTTTTGATGAGATTTAGAAGGGAGCTAGTGGCAGTTCAGGCTGACATCAAGGCCATGTTCCATCAGGTAAGAATCCCGGTTGAAGATAGAGACCTGCTTCGTTTTATCTGGTGGAAAGATGGAAATATAGATGAAGAAATTGAAGAGTACAGAATGACCGTGTACCCCTTCGGAACCGTGAGTTCACCTAGCTGTGCCAATTTTGCTTTGAAGCGTGCAGCTTCCGATCACAAGCAAGAATTTGACAAGAGAACTGTGGAAACAGTGAAGCGCGACTTCTACGTTGATGACTGCTTAACTTCAGCCCCCACGGTCGAAACAGCCATTAAACTGGTACATGAGCTTCGCGATCTGTTGGATAAAGGAGGTTTTTGCTTGAACAAATGGATAAGCAGTAGTCGAGAGGTCATGGGTTCGATCCCTAAGTCAGAGTGGTCTAAGGAAGCTTTAGATTTGGATTTAGCTAGTGATGAGCTACCCACAGAAAGAGCTTTAGGCCTGCAATGGAACGTGGAAAAAGATTCATTGACATTTAAGGTTCAAAGAAGAGACAAGCCATGTACTAGAAGAGGGATTCTGTCAATGATAAACTCTGTGTTTGACCCACTGGGTTTTGGAGCAGTGGCAGTTTTACCCATAAAAGTATTGCTACAAAAACTTTGCCGTGACAAGTTGGGCTGGGATGACCCGATTCCCCCAAATGAAAAGGGGAAGTGGTTAAACTGGCTCGAGCAACTTCCTAAATTGAAGCTCTTCACATTGCCAAGATGTTTCAAGCCTCCCAAATTTGGCAATATCGTTCACGCACAACTACATCACTTCGCAGACGCATCAGAGGGAGCATATGGATCGGCCACTTACTTGAGGATGATCAACAAAAACGGTGAAATCCACTGCTCCCTCATTTTTGGAAAAGGTCGACTAGCCCCTCTGAAACCACTAACCATTCCAAGATTGGAACTATGCGCTGCAGTGGTGGCCTCCCAGAATGACTTGATGATTCGCAGAGAACTACAAATGCCAGAGTTGGAAGTCCAATCCGTTTTCTGGACAGATAGCGTGACTGTTCTATGCTACCTAAACAATGAAAGCAAGTGCTTCCACACCTTCGTGGCCAATCGAATTCAGAGAATCAAGAACGTGTGTGACCCCTCACAGTGGCATTATGTTCCCTCCAAAGATAACCCAGCCGATCTACTTACACGTGGACTGACCATCGACGAATTTTTAAAATGTAATCGGTGGAAAATTGGACCAGCTTTTTTGTGGCAGCCACCTAATTACTGGCCTACAATTCCTCAAAATCCTACCACACCAGAGTTTACAAGCGATCCGGAAGTAAGAAGAGACCAAACCCTTATTTATGCCGTAAAGGTGCAACCAGACATCAGCCTTTTGGATGGACTATGCAGGAACTACTCAAGCTGGCATAAAATAAAGCGAGTTTGCGCTCAGGTGATTCGTTGCAAAAACATTTGGCTTGGTCGATCGCATTTAAATGTGAAGGATCTTCTGAGTCTTGAAGAGATTCAGGAGGCGGAGTACCTAATTTTCCGACACTTGCAGCGGCGATACTATGGAAAAGAGATCGAGAAGTTGCAAAGAGGTGAACAAATTCCATCTTCAAGCTCATTGCGCAATTTGGATCCGTACTTGGAACATGGAATGCTAAGAGTTGGTGGGCGACTACAAAAGTCAAGTCTTCCACATGACAACAAGCATCAGATCATTCTGCCTAAGTGTTATGAGAGTGAGCTTATGATCAGAGAGCAACACGAAAGACTAGGCCACACGGGACGCCTACACGTCATTGCTAAGCTAAGGGAAAGGTTTTGGATAGTAAGTGTTAACTCTGTGGCGCGCTCTGTGCTGTCCAAGTGCGTAAAGTGTCGCAAGATTCGAGGACAGGCACTTACACAAAAAATGGCTAATTTACCCGAGGAAAGACTTATTCCTGATAAACCTCCCTTCTCCTGTGTTGGAGTGGATTTTTTTGGAACATTTTTGGTGAGGCAGGGCCGATCTAAACTAAAGAGGTATGGAGTACTGTTTACCTGCTTCACCACCAGGGCAGTACACATTGAAGTGGCATATAGCCTGGAAACCAGCTCGTTCATTCAAAGCCTGAGACGTTTCATTGCACGCAGAGGCCAGGTCGCGGAACTTTGGTCTGACAACGGGACTAATTTCGTGGGGGCCCAACGGGAACTTACCCAAGCCATTGATGATTGGAATCAAGCCCAGATAAATGATTTCCTTTTGCAACGCAACATCAAATGGAAGTTTAATGTGCCCAGAGCATCTCACCATGGTGGTGTTTGGGAGCGACTCATTCGCTCTACTCGAAAAATTTTGACTGGCATATGCAACGAACAAATTTTAACTGACGAGAGTTTACTCACCCTCTTGTGCGAGGTCGAAGGCATAATAAACAGTCGACCTCTCACCACTTTAACGGATGACCCTCGAGACTTAAATGTATTAACAGCTAATCATTTGCTCCTCTTAAAGGAACAAGTTTCCCTACCTCCTGGTAACTTTTCAGAAAAGGACAATTTTGCTAGGAGACGTTGGAGACAAGTGCAGTATCTTGCAGATATATTTTGGAAACGTTGGACTAGAGAATATTTGCCATTGTTGCAAAAGCGCTCTAAGTGGGTCAACACTTCACGCAATGTCACAAATGGGGACATAGTTCTTATAATGGATAACTCACCTCGTAGCTCTTGGGTCATGGGCCGAGTAATCGAAACCTTTCCAGACAAACAGGGTCTGATTAGAAGCGCCAAAATACAAACCCAGTTTTCTGTGTGTGTTCGTCCAATTTCTAAGATGTGCGCATTGCTTGAATGTGATAGTGTATGATTCTTATGTAAATTAAATTGTATTTTTGGTGTACATTTTTGCGCCTTTGTGTTAAGCCTTGTGACCCCTCATCGGCTTAAGGGGGGCGGTGTGTCACGGATCGAACATTTCTTAAATTCTTATTTTGGCAAATGTGCTGTTTGCTCGAATTCAATGCTTGATTGGCCACTCTGCTGGAGACCTTTAGTTTATGTGGTCCAAAACTGTCTGCCAGCTGTTGGATATTTGTTTTTAACTATAAAGAAAAACCGAATGTGCTAATTAACTATTTCGCCGTTTGTCTGTTCGCTTTGTTTTAGGAGTATTTATTTGCACAAAGACGAACCCCCGTAACTGCCTTCATCAATTTTGGACATACGTAACAATTGAATGCTTTGTTCTGCCACCAGACAATCTAATCGTGTCTTTACTTTTCGCTCTACGCACCACTTAATTTCGAAACTGTGATCCTACTGTTTAACTTGCGAAATGTGACAATTGGAATCTATAGAACAAGATCTGAGAAATTCCGGCTTGATTATTCTAGAAAATTTACTACACGTGGCCTGTATCGTGAATTTTGATTGGCTGTTGCTACCGTATATAAGGCCTAAGAGCGTAGTTCTTCGGTTCTGTAAAAAGTTTGAACCAGAGGAAATAACAGTGTTTTGCTGCTGACGACAATCTTGAAAATTAATAATTTGCGTGGGACCTCAAATAGTTCTGTAAGTTTGTATGTATCTTGCATGTACTTAGTAAGTTTGAATGTGAATTGTTGGCTTGCGACGTAGTATTTGTAAATTTTCCATCACAACATATGTTACACCGTCGCAACGCCGTTTTTGATCTTCGAATTTGCATCGAAATCCCTATTTCTAATATGTTTACATTATGAAGTTAGTTAAGTGTTTATTGTAGCTGTTTGTTTACACTTGCATTGTGTTTTAGAAAACCTGTCGCCCTATCAAATATACCATGTGGTCATTTTGGATATCGGAGCTGTAATAAAATTTCGTATCTCAACATCATCATTTGTGGACACTTGATTTAGCGACTGAGTTTGCGGCTATTTGTCGTGAATTTCCCTATCCCAAACCATATAGCCTGAGCAGCAGCTATACCTATATTTTAATGAAAAGGGTTTCTTCTAATTTTGGACCTTTGGAAATGAGAATTTGTCTTGTGACTTAGCTGATTGAAGCTACTCGTAGCGACAGGCATGTTGGCCGACCAAGATCAGCTGATGTTGACTTACCTCGCTTAAATAGGGTGGGCTTGCATATCCCTATCTACATGCAAACCAGCGCTGTGTGCAAAGTCTGCAGTAAAATTACCAGAGCTGGGCACCGCAAATTTCAACTCAATTCCGCAACCGCAAATTCCGCAAAACTGCAAGAGGTGTTCCGCAACCGCAAATCCGCAAGTTTGCGATAGGTTTGCGGTGACTTTTTGCACTTCCGCAACCGCAAATGCACATAGCACTTCCGCAAACTTAGACCGCAATATTTACTGTTATTTTGTCTTCGTGATGACCTTTTTTATTTTTGAAGGTCAAATTTTGTCATCGACCAGACGTTGTCCTCCAAAAAAAAAAAAGAAAAGGTCATCAACTCCCGGTCGTTCCCCTCCAACCCAGAAAATAAGAGCGTCCACTTTTTCCGAGCGGTTTTACAGCGGATCAGGCAACACTGCCTATAGGTTTGCGGATTTGCGGTAAATTTCGATTTTTCACCCCAAATCCGCAAATATTTGCGGTAGGAAATTAGGTTCGCAAATCCGCAAATAAAAACTTGAGTCCGCAATTTGCGGATTTGCGGACCGATTTGCGGAAGTGCCCACCTCTGAAAATTACCAGTAATATTTACCAGAGAGAGTATGCTAGAGTCCCTGAGAAAGATAGGCCCAAGAAACCTCGTCCTTCCAAGTCATTCGTTGCTTGCCAGGAATGTGAGGTGGCACTCTGCTTGAACCAAGACCGCAACTGTTTCAGGGTTTGGCATACTAAAATTGTGTATTGGCAATAGTGGTGGAACAGAGCAGATGATTTTTTAGCTTTCTTGCTTCAAAAACTGAACATGCATGTTTTTTTCTAATTGTTCTAAGTACAATGTGAATACAATACCACTATTTTGCGTTCATGAATAGGTCACGTGATCCCATTTGTATAGTTGGGGTACTTCACAAAATCAGTTGATGATATACTACAAAGCTGTTCAACAGCTAATTTGTGCAACTTTACATATTTTGGATGTTTCCTACAATCATTCTCACAATTCGTATTCAACAAACACCATCCCAAAGATCAGTTTCTGTTTATCAGCATATATTGTATGTGTTCTTCGAAAAAATGCCATAAAACCTGTAAAATGTAATATATTTGGAATTTCTTTTTTGCAATAGGCAGATTACTTGCTACTGTCGACGGAAAACAATAATTTATCCACACAGTCAAACAGGAGTTTGGTAGATCATGTCAAATAGAGAAATTCTGAAATTTTGACTCTTCTTATGACGTCATTCTGATGACGTAACACGGTCGCATGATCTTGTGCGTAAACTATTAGTTGCAAAGTGAAGAGAATTAAATATGCTTTCAGAAAATGTATGGTTTGTTATGGTTTCTAAAAAGAACTAGCACGTATGTAATGCTAACACAAGCACGTAAAAATCGCCCCAGAAAATTCGGCCCCGAGGAGATTAAGTATCTCAAATAAAGTTTCACCACAACACGGTTGTGTGGTTGTCTTTATGTGCATTACGTCTCTTGAGGCAGTTTGTAATAATTTTGTGTGTTGTCTACTTTTTGTATTTTTTAGGTACTTTCAGTGAGTCAACTGCCAAGGCTTTTGAATTTTACGGAAAAACACATCAGATTTTTTACAAACATTCAAATTTGTTCAATTTGTGTCTGATCTTTGGAAAATTATGCTGCTTAAATCCCCTTCTAAAGATGACAGAATTTAAATACTGACATACATTTTTTAATATTTAGTATCGAAATTGATTTTCTATAGCAAAGATTCATATTCTTGCCTTCACTCTCATTTATATTTTAGGTCATTGTAGAAGGGATGAGATTTGTGAACCCCTCACTATTGATAGTGTTGGGCTAAAGTTTCTTGGTCAGGCTCTTGAGCTTATAGATAAATGGAAGTTATCTGGACAAAAAGTTCTCACCAGGGAGACATTTACAGCCTGCATTCAAAGTATTGAAGGTATCATGGAATTAACTGAGCATTTGGTATCGCAGCACAACTTTAAATATGTACTACCTGGAAAATTTGTGTCTGATATTCTGGAAGCACGTTTTGGTTGGTATCGCCAAGCCAATGGTGGTAATTATTTTATATCGTTAAAGCAATTATTGCCAACAGAGAAAAAAATTCGATGCTTGGCGTTACTTCAACAGCGAGCTTTGCAAAGTGCTAGCCGGTTGTTTTTAGATGATAGCTCACCCACGCCAGAGCAAATCAATGTTGTTCCAGACACAAGCAACCTTGAAATCTATTTGTGCGACCTAAATGTTCACGATTTGTCACAAACTGATTATTGCGCTGCCTATTTGATTAGCGGTTACATTGCTCGCAGCGTTTCACGCCGCAGAAAATGTGACTCCTGCAAAGCTTTGCTAACAACAAATTACGTCTCAGACTTATTAGAAAAATACTTGGATAATGAGAACATGTATTTGCTTAAATTAGCTGATCACGGCGGATAGGCAGTTCCTACGGATTACTGTTTCCCAGTGTGCTCTATGGCTGTTCAAGCTTATGACAGTATAATTTCTAATAAAGTTTTAAAGCAGAAATTAATGAAATTTAACAATCAACGCTATGCTTTCGTTCAAATCCTGTCAAACGTTGCTGAATTTTCAGAAGTTCTTAGAACTGCCAAGCATCTTTCTTGTGGTCAGATGCATGTAAATTTTAAACTAATTCTGCAAACAGCTTTAAATTGTTTTGCAAAAAACAAACTTAAACGTCTAAATCAATGCCAAGTTGATGCTCCATCAAAAATGTCTCGCTCTGTACCTAAACTCATGGCCAAAAGCTCTGGAAATTGTAAACATGCTTAAATATTTGTTTTTTAGTCATAAGACAACCTGTGTTGAGATCGACATTGAATTCACCCATACGCTGTCAGACCCATGATTAAACCATCAAATACCAAGAAGTGGAATTGTTAATGAGACTTTTCTGAGAGCACAGTCATGAAGAGCCTTGAACTCACAGTCTTTTGGCCTTTGAGCGCACTAAACCACTTCGGCAAGAATGTATTAACCAAGTAATTTTTTCTTATTTTCAGTGACGTATGCTACTATTTCATGTAAAAAAGTGTATTAGGTATTCTTCTTTGCATGTTTGTGTATTTTAGACTGTAAATATCTTTGAAATGCCGTGACGTTATTTTCTAAATGCTTGATTTATGCCAAAAATGAAATAGACATGCTTAAAAGCTAGAAAATTTGCAGCCTTTAAAAAATAATGTTGACTTTAATGATGGCAGCTGCAAAATCTAGTTGTTGATCCCGAAGTTCTATATATCCCTGTTTTTGATATTTAATTGTAGGGAGAAAATTGAAGCAAAAACAAGCATTTGGTAAAAATATGTGCGAAAGCAGAGACGAGAAAACCGTTATGAGCGAAGGCCAAATCAGCCAAAAAATGTCATATTTTTTACCTTGGTAAAAGTGGTTGACTCGTTGTTTTGAGTTGTACAGGATTGGGGTGCCAAAAAATGAATTTAAAAAATAGCGCATTTTTTGCCGAGAAATTAGAGCAAATGTGGTTTATTGAAATGAGAGCGGTGACTTGAGTGCCATACATTGACTGCAGGAAAAAATGCCAGAGCTTCATTAGGAAAAAAAAGAGTGAAGAGAAAACCGGGGGTACCAATTACAAAGTCACCAATTGAGAATTAGTAAAGCTGAAAAGAGCATCACTGTGACGAGAAAGAAAATCCAAAAGCGCGCAACGCTGAAGTAAAACAGCTCTCGGCAAGAAAAATATAGGGGAACAAGTGATGTTTATTCGCGAGTTTCTCGGTCTGTTCCCACTTATAAATATTCTGTTCCCACTCCACGGGAACAAAAGCTGTTCCCACTTATAAAGCGCGATTATTTTGCCACTTAATACTGCGTTAGTCTAGCATCTAACTGCGAGTACCTCTGCTTGGCATAGGCGGATTCAAAAAGTGGCAACATCGATCCGAGTTTCAGACAAACTATCAAACAAAAACTCACTACAAAGGTCACTGCTTCTGCACCACTATTGACATGTTAAATCTACCATAGCTGTGTGATCGCAATGACAGTAATAAAAACTCGCTGTGCCAGTCCTCGATAGAATAAATCGAAACAATCAAAACAAAACTTGCTTTCATGAATATCTTACGAGTTATAACTTTCTTGTTGTAGCTCACACAAAAATCACCTATAAATAAAAATATTATAAAAAAGTTATCTTTCTAGCAGGCACTTAAAATTTTTTAGATTTTATTTCCATTTAATAAAATTTAAAGTAATGAACGTAACATAAAAAGTCATCAATTGAACACTATTTAAATAAACAGCCGAATACAAATCAGTAAATTTTGCGTTGCTATTACTGCAATGGTATTTAACAAATAAATCAAAAACTGCTAAAAAATAGTGTTTCCATTTACATAGGGTTACCATACGTCCCGCTTTTTGAGGCCTTGTCCCGCTTTTTTGATCGAAAATCCCGCTTTTTGCTTCAGTGAAACAGAACGGATTTAACCAAATTTATGGACATTTGAATTAATTCTCCAACAAAAGCGGGACGGTGAAATGCGGTTGTAGGCTTAATCATTGATCCAAGGATTCGGATCTGAAACAGAAGAAGAAAATTGGGTTGATCTCCAAAAAAAAAAAAAAAAAAAAAAAAAACAAAAGGTCAACGCCTTCATAGTTACAAAATTTATCCACATTTGGGCTTCAAAATGACACAAAACGTAGAAATGACAGGCGATCACCTTTTTTTTTTTATTTGGAGTTCACCCCAAATGGTTGGTTTCTGAACTGCACCCTTGCCTCGACAATCAAGTCTGTAACCGCAACTCACCGTCCCGCTTTTGTTAAAAAAAACGTTGGAGGGACCATAAATTTCGTCCCGTGAAAATTCGTCATCCAATGTCCCGATTTTTGCTTTTCAAAATATGGTAACCCTACATTTACACTATGTATACACGCGATTTAAAATTCTGATTAGTTATGAACAAGTGTACGAATTTGCATTTCCCACGCAACTGCTTCCGTTAGGACAGGGTGAACTCCAACATTGATTAATAACTAAAAAATATCACAATTGATCAAAAGAATTTTGAACAAACTGCAAAATTCATAATAAAATTTGTAATGTAGCACTGGACTGCTGTGAAACATACTCTTTTGGACTCAAGAGTTTTGCCTATTTGGTTGACTTACCATATTTTTGAAATAAAAAACAGGGACGCTTCAGCACAACAGGCCTTATTAGAGGGTTTTGCTATAGCTAACCAGGTGACATTATTTTACAGTAAATGAAAGTGTCCTCTGAAAAAAGAATAAAAAAAGGTCACCGCTTCCTTTGCTACCAAATTTGTGTCCATTCTGGCCCAATTTGTCTTATCATACCCTGAATAGAGGTGCTTTGCAAAAAAAAAGGTCACCACCTGCTGTCCTGCTATTTTTCGGTTTCTTGCGGTCCAAATATTCGGTACTTCGAATTAGTTTTCAAATTGCCTTTGCTTACATGGATAATCATTTTAATACCGTAGTTCCAGCTAGGCTAGCTGGCTGCATGAAAAACCGGGGCTTTCGCTCAGCTGACCGGGACAAGGCCTGAAAAACCGGGACTGTCCCGGCTAGACCGGGACGTGTGGTAGGTCAACTATTTGGTATAATTTCACATGATAAATCGTGAAAGATATCCAACTTCGTTCTGAAAGGCGTTTGAAATGCAACGACACTCTTGCAAATCAATCCTGATGAAAGGTCTAATTACAAATGCACAAACTTTTTCTTATTGGAGGCTTCCTTACAGACTTTATTTAACTCACAGCCGCCGGTGAAAACACGATGTTTTTTTATGAAGTACGTTTCACAGATATCAAAATCTTGTGTTCAAGTTGAGGTTTATCTGTTTATGTAAAAGTGGAGATCTAATTTTAGAATCAACTTGTAGAAAAATAAACTTTACTAATTTTGAGCAAAACTTGTGTTCAAATTGCGGTTCTTTTCCGTTACTGTAAAAACGATGACCTTATTTTAGAACAGTGTGGTTCTCAACCAGGGTTGGATCAAACCCCTGGAGTTCGGCGCGAACGTCCTCTGAAAGATTATTCTTTGGAAATTTTTCCCAGCTTAAAATTAGTTACTATCAGAAGAAACAAAGTAAATAAATAAGTTTGACACTGACCGTTGGTACACTTTTAATATCGGCACCAGTGTTGCCAGATTTTCTTCAAGTTTCCTGCCCAAATTGTACCTAAAAACTAGCCCAAAATAGCCCAACGCTTTGCTGTTGAAAAATAGCCTAAAATTTTCCAAAAATTGCTAAGTTAGTCCATACAGAGCCGTTGGGAGAACAGTTCAGGCCCGGTATCAGCACAGTATTTAGTTTCCCATCGAGGCCATAGACATGCCAGCCTGTGCTTCAGCATGATTTCTGAACAAAACAGGCCAACGCTGCGGCTGCCGTGATCGTTTAGGTAATATTTCCTTCGGCTAGACGATGATCACCAACAACAAAAAAGATCATCTCTTATCAAACGGTGCCAAATCAACCTGGTGTTTGGAAATGATGCAATTTACTGCCAGTTAAGCCTATTTTTGAGCTGTTTTTCTTACGAAAATACGCCAGCGTAAGTAACAACCTCCATATCACACACTGTTGTCTTGTATTTCTACACTTGTTGTCACTCCAAAACTAGCCCAAAATAGCGGAACAGGATGATAAAAAATAGCCCAAAACACCGCAACCCGCGACTGCTAAATTTTTCCCGCAACGCCTAATCAAAACTAACCCAATTCCGCGGGAAAACCGCGGAACTGGCAATACTGATCGGCACTAAATCTGTTGGTATGCAGCCAAATAACGCTTGGTGGTCTATTAGCGGCCACAAAGACCATTCTTCTCATTGTCTTTACAATAGGCAAGTTGTCCAAACAGAGCTGCTTTTAAAGGTACCGGTAGCAAAATTGAAGAGCATTTAGGTATTTTGCCGAAAGCAGCGAAAATTAGTGTAGCAAGTAGCAAAACAATACTGAAATGTGCTTTATAAAGGTTATCACCTTCCAGGATATGTTGCGTAGTAGTAGTTGGAGTTGAATTAGGTCAGCAAGTACAGTTGAAACGGCTTGATAACTGCTATCGCTCGTTACGTTTATAGGTTAATGACATAGGTTACTGACGCAGTAAACTTTTAAGTTTTCATCATTATTTAAAGCGAAAAAAACTTAGCCGTGAATTATTTTAGGTCTCAGAAACACTACAAATTGTAAATAATCTGTAACTTAGCTTTAGCATGCCAGCCAAAATAAGAAAGTGGTCAGAGAATTATGTGCAGTACGACTTTATTTGTGCAACAAAAAGTGATGGAACTCAGTACCCTTAATACATGTTTTGCAATGTTAAGTTAGAAAATTCCAGTCTAGCACAAGCTAAATTACGAGAACATTTTACAAAAGTTCACGATAAAAGGAAATATAAGACACCACACTTAATCAATTTAAGCGGAAGTGATCTTGTGGTTGTATTCCAGTGGATAAACCGATTCTCACTGCTCATATGAAGTGGCATACTTAATTCTAAAACAGGGAAACCGCATATCATAGGTGAGACACTTGTCGAGGCAGCTACACTGCAGTTGGCCAAGATTATGCTGGGAATAAAAGCTGAAAACAAGCTTTCTTTAGTATCACTCTCAAATGACGTTGTCAAAAGCCGAATAAATGACATCGATGAGGACATTCTTAGTCAAGTAGTAACAGATTTGAAGGCTAGTCCAAAAAAATTCGGCATACAGCTTGATGAAACAATCGATGTTGCTAATTTAAACCAGCTTATCGCATTTGTACGTTACGTTAAAGAACAAGAAGTTGAAGAAGAGTTTCTCCTTTGCAAACTACTCATAACAACTGCAAAGGGCATCGATGTATATCAGATTTTAAATGACTTCTTTACAAGCAATGGACTTTCATGGAATATGGTTTCTTCCATGTGCACTGATGGGGCTCATACAGTGATAGGGTGCAAGTCTGGTTTAAGAGGCTTGATTAAATGTGATGCTCTTCATATTGCATTCACACATTGCATGTTGCACAGACACGCACGTGTATCTAAAACGCTACTTTCACCACTCGCTGACGTTCTCAAAAATGTTGTTGAAACGGTTAATTTTGCGAGGAGTCGGGCTTTGAATCATCGCATTTTTATGCAACTGTATGAAGAAATGGATTCAAAATTCAAAGTCCTTCTCTATCACACTGAAGTACAGGTAAGTTGGCTATCGCGGGGAAAAAAGGTAAATCGCGTTTTTGCTTTGCTTGCAGAATTATTGGAGATTTTGAAAAGTCACGATTATCGGCATTCAAAACACATTGAGGACTCAAGTTTTATCCTAACTTTGGCTTATTTGGCTGACATCTCCGGTGCCCTGTATTAGCTGAATTACCAAATGCAAGGAGGAGGTAAAAATGTAATCGAAGCTAAAGAGGAAATGAGTGCCTTACAGAGGAAATTGAAGCTATGGTGGCATCGATTGGAAAATAACAACTTTGCTGACTTTTCACTAATGCTCAAGGTAATAATTAGTTTCGATATTGCATTGAATGACGATGTAAGTGATAATGAGCTTCAAATGCTTAAGTCAGTATTTACTGACCATTTGCAGAAGTAGCAAAGATGATTTGAAAACTACTTTCCTGACCAAACGCGATATCAAGCATGGATACGTCAGCCATTTGCTTGTAATATTACAACAGCAAATATAAACAGTCCATACACAAATGACATTATTGAGCTTCAAGAAAGAGAGGTCCAAAAACGTGACTTCAACACAACAAATCTTCAAACGTTTTAGTGCCAACAAATGGAAAGTTATCTTCTTATTGCCAAAGTTGCCGTTGAGGTTCCCATGCCATACGCAAGCATGCGCTTTCTTTTCTGGTCGATGTTAAAGCAAAAAAGCGAAACAGGCTTGCATGCAAAAATGACATAAGAATTGCTGCTTCCGAGACCAAGCTTCAAATCTCACAATTGGTCACCGAAAAGCAACAACAGAAGTCAAATTGATACAGAAATTTATTACAATTAAATATGGTAAAGATCTGTTTTGTGACTGAGCAAAAATTTTGGGTTCAACTTAATGTATTACAATTAAATGTGGTTGATTTTTGTTTATGTGAGTGAGAAAAAATTTGGGGTTCAACGAAAGCTCGCAGAATAACTAGGGGTTTGGCAGATTAGCAAGGTTAAGAACCACTTTTTAGAACATCGTTTGGGTCGATGATCAAATCAAAACAACTAACAGATACATTTGTAATATCGATAAATCTTTTGAGTGAATTACACCGGTAACAAAAAATTTTTTTTCTATGTTTTTCAAATAAATAGAAGTCCTGATTTCCAGCAGTGTCAGAAGCGCTGAGCCCAAAAATAATATTAGTTCTTTTCTATCAGTGGAACTTTCAACTTATTTGCTGTTTTTATATTGCCAGTTTAGTCATTATTACGCTTCCAGCTCTTTTGTTTATTTACACTAGAAATTCTTTTGTAACAAGTAACTTCTGTGACGTCATAACCCCCTCTATATTAGTTGCAATTAGAGTAGATAGCGCACGCTCAACCCATTAAATGCCGTTGGCAACTTTAGTTGCCAAAAGGACATCCCACAAAAATTTTAATTGTTCTGCTACTGTTGATCCTATTTTACAAGCGTTTATAGTGATTCAGTTATTTGGTATTTCAACATGAATTTCCGCAAATTTCCGTATCTAATGTTATCCTGTTATAGTCTAGTAAGCTTACCATAGGTTTGTGCTCATTACTAATTTAGTGTAAGACTGAAAAACCGTCTTGTTCAAAATGGCAAAACTTTAAAACTGTAATTGCAATCATTTTTCTTTGTGGACATTGCGAAATGCCTTACTGTGAACTATAATTGGGCTCCAGAAACACACAATGCGACAGTGCCCAATGCAATGAGCCGAAAGCGATTTAGAGATATACTTTCAAATTTTCATTTGGTTAACAATGCTGAAATAAATGCTGACCGATATTATGCAGTAAGATGCGTTGTCTATTTGACATAATAAGTTGCAACTTCAAAAAGCATTTCAGCGCTAGTGATCGTAGCATCGATAAAACCATGATTCCATCTATACTAGGGAAAACATGGAACCGAGCAGTTAATATGCGGCAAGTCAATTCGTTTTGGCTTCAAGTTGTGTTGCCTTGCTTCAACTGATGGATACTTATTTCACGCTGAACCATGATGTGGTGCAGACACTAAGCTGTCAAACACAGGCTTCGGCCAAGTGCTGATGTCGTGTTGGGTCTTGTAGAAAAAAGTGGTTTGTGGATTGGTTTCTCTGTTACCTTTGATAAACTTTTTACCTCTTTTTTCTTTGTTTTCAAAACATGGCGTCAGAGGTTTGGCTACTATTAGGCAAAATCGTTTGGAAAATGCAGCAGTTCCATCAAAACAAACAATGAAGAAAACTGAGAAGGAGTTTTTATGACTGCAACGCAGATAATCCTGGAAATTCAGTTGCAGTTTGGCATGACACAGCTATTGTAAAATGCACTTTAAATTATGCTGGTGCTGCACCAGAGAGCTTCATCTAACGGTAATCGAAAGCGGAAAAGAAGTAAACCAATGTGTTGATGGAACACGCCCTGATGTTGCATAATCTAATAATGGGTAAAGTGGATCAGTTCAATTAATTTGTTGCCACCATTCGCTCAAAAAAGTGATGGTAGCCTTTTTTTTATGGAGCCTCAATGCTGCTATGACCAATGCTTGGTTGCTGTACAAGAAAATTCACAGCAAAAACATCCCAATGCTTGCTTTTATGAGGAAATAGTCGTCACAATGCTTGCTTCTTCCGAACGAAAAAAGTTGCTAAGCTTGCAATATGCTCAGAAAGTGTTGGAAAACTTACATACAGATAAGTTAGACCATGTAGTGATCAAAGGCCAGTCAAAATACAGACATGGCAAAGTTTGCAAACGTCGTTGATGTTTACATGCCAAAAAGTGAAAAGGGATCCCGCACTCATCAGCCTGTTTCAAGCGCTTTCATAAAAGCAGCGCTCAGTAACCTTGTCTTTGCAAACTAATTACAACAAGTGGTGGTAGTAAAAGCGATCTCTGGTTTTACAGAGGCTTTTGTGCCAACAAATATGCATTATCGATAAGCTTTTGCTGTCTTTGTTCACAATTTTTGACGCTTGCAAAATAAATGTTATTTAGCGTCTATATTCGCAGTGACTCATATCAATAATTTACCACTTTTATCAAAACATACGTTGTAAAACAGCCATGAATATAGACGACACTCATGAAAAACAGGTTTCTGTAAATGCGCCTCATGCATTTGATTGATTTTTACTCGGCAGCATACTTTGTGGCACTATAAATCATTCAACAAAGTTATTGCATTTTTGACTACATTGATGGCCGTTGGCAACTTATATTGCCATTAAACAACAAAAAGAGTACCCGACAAAATTTTTTTTTTATTTTAAAATTTAGCGTAGATAAAAAATCAACTGCTTGAAAGGATTTGAAGTTATGATGAATTTTTGACTTCGGTGTTTAATGGGCTAAGCAATTTCATGAATATGATATATTTTTCATCTGCAACATCTGAAATATTGAGCTACAAACAAAAACTATTAAGCGCATATTAACTTTTTCAGTAAACGGTATTACTTTTGTGTCGGCACTTGCATAAATGCAAGCCAGGTCATGAACGGCGTATCTTTGCCACTTTGGTCTTTCGTCGGATGTAGATTCAAGAGTGATACAGTTTACTCGAAAAGTTAATATGCACTTAATAATTTGTATTTATTGGTAAATATTTCACATTACATAGGGGATGAAAAATATACAGTATTCATAAAACTTGCGCTCAGACATTCGCTTGCAGCTGCATTTGTCAACCAATAATAAGCATCTGTGAACCAATTAAGGCCGCCATTACTGATACCTTAATATATTAATACATGTACACGGTCGCACAACTTGTTGTCAACGGTCGGAACTTGCGCGACCTTAATCTAATACAAATACTGCAGTAGCATTAGCAACCAAACGGACTGAATGGCTGAAAACTGTGAGAATAGAAATTGAAGACAGGGTTATGTCAAAGTTGTTCATATCAGAGCAATCTGTCACAGAAGCGCGCCACGGCAATCTTCTCAGTGCGGTGCAGTGATTACATAAAAAGAATAAAATCTGATGACAACTACACAAATTAGCACTGCCTACGCAAATATTGCTGCACTAAAAATGTGATTTTGAAAGAAGGTGAACTCACTAAAGCAAGGTTCTCTAAAAATGATCCTAAAAAGATCCATGATCCTAAAAAGAATGAATATAGAATTTCTTTTTCTTTTTTCAACCAAACACAACCATAAATATAACGATGTTTGATGACAATCTACAGAAAAATAGTTATCCAACTTACTATTTTCACAATTATTTCCACTAACCAAAGGAGGACACAAACAAATGTATCCCGTTCCTTGGTTTTCACATTCTCCTCCATTTTGACAAGGCCCACTGTCACATTCTGTCACAACTAGAGCAACATGATTAAAATTAGTCTTTAGTAAACAAGTCCATAAATACTTTGGGTGGCTTACATCCCGGCTATAGCTATCCCTCATTATCTTATGACAAGTAACCAATCATTTAGATCAAAGCCTTAAGAAGTAACATTTAGATCTATGCCTTAAGAAGTAACGTGTTTTAAATTTCCAATCATAGGGAAAACTGTATGGTTTATATGTAATGATAACTGCATGGGAGCTGTCAGTAATCTACTGGTTGTAGCTCGGAAAATATTGTAAAACAAAAAATCATGTGTAGGGGTTCATCAACGTAGAAACCATGCATGTAATAAACTCGTAACCTTGTGATCGCGAAACACCAAATTTTGGTGTCAGGCTTATGCTTACAATGCATTATTAAAAGCTCTATCAAATTAGATTTCATGGTTAACATTTTCATACAAACTGCAACACGAAATTATCTACAAAATTGTTTTTACCTCGTTCGCATAGAAAAGAACGACCTAAGTCACAGGTTACGTCCCTCCAACTTCCAGTTTCTCGATTAAAAACAGCGCAATTTCTATCGCCTACAAAAAATTTATATTCAGTTAAAAAATTTGCGCTATGAGCCGCTGTTTGTAAAGAGAAAAGTTTCAATTCTATACAGACACTAATCAATGCGATGTGCACTAATGGACTGCAATATGACTGATCGTATATTAATATTTGACAAATCGACTGCAATTTGACATGCCGTTCTAGCATTCCTACTACTTGCATTGCAATGTATATTGCTCTTTGCCATCAACGCACGCAGATTTGGTGATTGTCTTATCAATTTGTCACAAGACCTTATCAAATCACGTGGGCTTGTGACGCAACATGCGCTTACGTTTTGGCGGAGACATTCGAATCAGTTGCTGTCACTTACTGACGTCTACTCCATAGTAAATCCAAGGCTTTAACATCAATTATAGCAGTTAGCTTTTGTCAGTTTCAAGCGTAAAATAAATCATAATGCAATTGTCAACGCTAACACAGCACGCTTTATTGTGGCGCAGACGTCAGGAATTCACAGAAATTGATTTGTCTGTAGCTGCCAAAATGTGACCGTATAATGCGTCACCAGCCTACGTGATTTGATACGGTCTAGTGGCAAATCTGCGTGCGCTAATTGTAAAGAGCAAGATATATTACAGTACAATTTGTACAAATAGCAGAACCACATGATAAATTGTAGTCGATTTGTCGAATCGAAATACGATTAGACATATTCCACTACGATTTATGAAATTGCAATCGATGTGACATATTGCAGTTCATCTGCGCATATTGCATTGATCAGTATCTGTATAGAGTAATAACTTTTCTCTTTACAAACAGCGCCTTATATAGCAATGATGGAAAGACGCCGTCGACAAGCAATCTAGTGTTTCAGAAACGCACATTTATTGAAAAACTAAACGAAAAGGAAAATAAATTCTAAACCATTTGCTTACTAATTACGCCCTCAAATTTCTTTCCTTTATGAGAAGTAATTATGGCAGGTTTTGTTTTACTAAAAAAATATATCTTGAGTATAACCGCTTTGTTTATAATTATGAAAATAATTATTTCTAAGCCATGACCGCACTATGGTAGGCCATGTTTAAAACCAATAATAAATTGAATGATAAAAATACAAATTTTACTCCTTAAAAACAAGATGAGATTTAAAAAACTAGGCCTATGAAGTGACCTAGCTGTGTTCCAGTCAACAACCAAATGTTTATTTTGGTGTAATCAGTGCAAACTATAGCTAAAAACCGAAAATTCAACATAAAAGGAAACGATTGTTCGTTCTGCTATTCTAAACTCGCTGATTTCCACAAGTTAGAGATCAGCCCATTACACCATGCCACCGCTAGTTAATCCATAAATCTACCGCACAAATACAACACTTTTATCAGCATAAAAGACAAAAATCATTGTGTACTTTGTCCAGTAGTTGGTTTTCCAATTTCCCAATTACTTGATGAAGTCAGTAAAGGAATCTCATCCACCCACCTCCATGATTCAAACACTCGTTTAAGGCCGAAATAAATAAAATGAGATCCGCTTTGCAAGCTTGACAACGAAGCAATAACTTTGGTAGCAAAGGCTTTTGTTTTCAAAACTGCCAAATCTCCTCCTAAATTTCGACATATTTCCTGTGCACTTTGGTACGATCTTCTCTTGGTCACAAGTCTATACGTTTTTGTACCATGTTCTGAAAAATTTAAACAATTGCAGCTTATATATTTAAATTTAATCTTCAGATCGCTGGTTAAGCTTTGGCTAGAAGTATTATTGTGTAACTAGACCACAATTTCTTTCGAAGCTTTAAAGATATTGAAACATAAACGGTGTTCTTTCAACCGGGTCAACTTATTTTTTTAGCTAGTCGAAGATCTTTGTCTTGCAGTAAAAAGTTGAAAAGAGCACCTATAAAAAAGCTCTTTGTTCGTTTTTAGGCCTTATTGTGTTGAATTCTAGTTAAATGGATATGGCATTTTGTAGTTAAATGCTTTACCAAGATTGTGTCATCTCTGCTATAAGCGTTCGAGTTCCTCTTTATTTGTGGTTTTGTGATAACTTTACCTGGTTTTCATGACACTCGCTACAAACAGCAAACGACAAAACGACAGCAGTAAAATATCAAAGACTTACATTAACATGACTGCAGTGTACGCAATATCGAGAAATTTGTAGTAAACAGCAGCCACTTTAGAGTAAATAGAAATCTTGACTTCTGCTTAGCACTTTTCTATTCTAAAATGATGTGTCTTTACGCTCTTTTCTAACAGTTCTGACATTAAGATGGTCTTGAACTTTTTTCACCATTCTATTATTTTTTTTTATGATAATTCACGTTAACACCAAAGGTTTGGCAATTCTGCGAGTTTCTGCATCCCTCCAGTCATTATCAACATTGTATATATGAAAAAATTGAACGCACCGCTATCACTGCACTTCGCTCTCCATCATCTGTGTGATTGAAATATGTAGACGATAAGTTTTGCATGCTAAATAAATAAACTATCATAGAATTCATCACCATCTTAACGCTAGAAGTACCATAGGGGTCATTTTGACCCATAGCTTTAAGTTATTTCCGTATATCTGCAAGGTTACTTCCAATAGAAACGTGAAACTTCCTGACTTTTCCTAAATTTAGTTGTTGAACATGCTAATAAAAATTTCAGAAAAAAGTATGTTTTTGAATTAGCTTATATGTGGTGATATACCCATAAGTACCAGCAAGGGTTATTTTGACCCAAATAGTTTTCGATGTTTGCTCTCAACACAATTGTCTTGCAAAAACACTCTCAATCATCGTTTTTGTCTAGGCAAAGTTTCTACTGCAGTGATATCTGCAGGAGTGATTGTCTTTGTTTGATGGGAGCTTTGATCTTTCGTTGAAATGTAAAGTGCTGTTTTGTTGTAAGAAAAATAGAGTACTAAATACTGTAATTTGCGCCTCTATTGTGTTAGCAAATGCTGTTTGCGTTTCAGCAAAGATTTGACGCACACTATCCAGTTATACAATTTTGTCACCGAAAAGCGTTGTTGCAATTTTTGTGTTCAACTATACAGTAAGTTTGTTTTTCCTTTGTAGCTTGACTAAAGGTTTACGATCGTTCCATTTATACCTGGCAGTCCATTTTTAGCAATGGTTAGCAGCAATAAAGATATTCAGAGCGACTAATATAACTTTCTAGTATAAGCCTACTCTACAAGTTTTGATAGTGCAGATCTAAATTATCAGCAGTACTAGAATAAAGACGATGGTACTAGTGCAAGCAAGTAATTGTCAACCACAAGAACCTAATACGTTGTATTAATTTTGCAGTTGAAAGTACTGTACATGGCATGCATGCAACCTATGAATACCTATTATAGCTTTTGAAATTGTTAGGATATAGAGGTAGGCCAGTCTATACCGCTGTGCCTGATTGCATGCCAAATCAATGGCACACCGAAAAAGACATACTGCGCTAAAAGCTTTGGAGTTGCTGCACAACATCCAGGAAGATGATTCTGATGCTGAAAGTGATGCTGAATCAGATACAAATGTTTATCATTTAGATGATGACAATCGTGAGGATTCAGAAAGTGAATCTTCGTCTGGTGAATTGTTTGTTTCGGAATCATTAAACTCAGAAATATCGGATTTTGAAGATACCAAAACGATTTCAGAAACGGATGAAGATCATGTTCAACAGAATATTACAACAAGCTTTGCAACTTCAGCTGAAATTACTCGGGATCTTTTGGACCCTGATCAAAACAACTTCGGAAGGCGATTTTGCCACAACGTTATCTGAGAAGCTCCTGAGCCATCTACTCAAGCACATCGTAGAATCGGTTCGCAGTGCACATCTCAGAATAGTAGTATTATCAAAAAATTGGTTCACAGTGCATGGATTTGTTCATTGATGAAGGTATGTTGCGTCATATGCAACGATCTACTGAAGAAGAAGCTCAAAGAGTTTTACAAACAGACGATTGGCATGTGTCGCTACATGAACTAGATGCGTTTTTAGAGATTGTTTATGCACGTGGAGCTCACAAGGCAACTAAGATCAAGGTACGTGAATTGTGGAATAGGTTATGGGCAATTCCAATTATTTCTGAAACTATGGCTCGCAACAGATTCATTGAAATAATGAAATTTTTGCGCTTTGGCTATAAGAAAACACGATTACATAGACTAGCTACAGATAAACTGGCTCTGACATCAACAGTTTGGTATACCTTTGTCGGAAATTGTCTTAGGCATTATAAATCGTGGTGCCAACAATATCGTGGATGAGCAACTTTTTCCTATCAAAGCTCGTTGCAGATTCACGCAATACATGCCAAATAAGCCCGAGAAATTGGCATCAAATTTTGGATGGCCGCTGATGTGCAAACTAAGTATATGCTACATAGCTTTCTTTATTTGGGGAAAGATGATTCACGGCCGGCTGGAATAACATTAGGTGAACATGTTGTTTTGCGGCTAACTGAACCTTGCAGAAAGACAGGTCGAAACATGACCATCGACAATTTTTTTACGTCGGTAAATCTCGCTAAAACTTTGTGGCAGAAGGGGATCAGCATTGTCGGAACTGTCAATCGCATCCGAAAAGAGATTTCGCTAGAAATCAAAAAAATGAAGGAGGGTCTCTACGCAACAAAGGTTTTCAAACACGATGGCTGCACCTTGACTGTTTATCAAGCGAAAACCACAAAAACGTTCTGTTGCTTAGTACAATGCATGCTATTGTTGATACAGGTGACGACCGAAAATCTAAGCCTGAAATCCTAAAATTTTATAACTCCACAAAATTTGGAGCTATTGTGCTTCGACCAAATCGCCAGAAAGTACACTGTACATGTAGCTTCTCGCAGGTGGCCTGTGCAATTTTTTTACACATATTAGATTTGGCTGCAATTAACGCCCACATTTTATATAAGCTGGTTACCGGGTCAAAAATCTCACCGCGAAGGTATCTTTTGCGGTTATCCGAAGAGCATCGTTCGAGGTTTGTTGAAGAAAGAAAAGCTAACTCACACCAATACAGTCAAACCAACAGCAGTATGCAGAAAAGCCAGAAACGAAAGCACTGCCAAAGCAAGAGCTGCACCAAGAAAACACGTGAAACATGCAGCTGTTGCTCTAAGCTTGTTTGTGGTAAACGCATTGGAAAACAGGAAACACTCATTTATTGTAGGCTTTGCTGCCAAAAATTATTGGTCATGATGTGTTTTCTCGTATTTTTGTAGCTATGCCTACAATTTTTAAAATTTGTCTCCCTTGGGAATCAAATCTAAGTCTGATTTTTTTATAAAATAAATGCTCCATGTCCATTGAGTCTACGGTTAAGTTAATTAAAATTTAAAAAAATATGTAAAAAGCGTCATTAAAAGGAAGGATCAATCTGACCCCACTCGGTACTTGTAGGCAGTGTATAATCTATGGTACTTCTAGAGTTAATTTCATATATTCGCTCATTTTGTTAACTATGGAAGAGAAGCAAAATTCAATCAACTCTTTTCTCAGCGTTCTGGTTACCCGTAAAGTACTTGAGCAGAGCGACACAAACAAGACCATACAGTACTTTCGCCTGGCATCTACAACTCCCTCACACCAGCAGATATCTATACATGTCGCATCATCCCAAACATTATAGACTCAGTTATTAAACCGTTGATCCATTGAACTAGCTCTCCTTTCTAACAAAAGCCATTTACTGAATGAAACATCCGACGTAAGCTATATCTTACGTTTTTACAAATTTCCAAGCAAGGCTATTTATTTTTCTTCTTACCAAACCCATGCAACGAAACTTACTCTGTCCAATTCTCTGTTTTTCTTTTTCGGCACATCATAACAAAACTAAACAAATATTATACAAAGCACGAGCCAAAACAGCCATGCAATCTATTCGCACCCTCGGTCAAGTTTTACTCTTCTCATTGACCTCGCCCTAATGGAGGAAGTGTCGCGTTTTGCAATAGAGCTTTGATTCTATCTCAATTTCAATTTACGAAAATGTAGTAGCAATTTACGAAAATAATACGAAAATGTAGTAGGATTCTATTACAAATTCCTTGGCACACATCACGCGCATGGCGCATGCTATCTCTTTGGTAGGGGGATCCCACCTGTATCGAAGATGCAGTGTACCACTCAAAGAGTTTATAGTAAACGAGATCTATTTAAAACCCTTACCTCTATGAACATACAACGTGATCACCATAACCGTATCATACATCGATTTATTGAGTTATAAAGGCATTCTACGGGCTTTATATCCATGTCCACACGAAATGATACTAAATTTTCGTATTATTGCAAATATGGGGTTTTGGCTTTTGGTAATGACGGGACAGGCCCTGCTGATGAGTCCAAAAGGACGAAACGCGTCCAGGGATGGTCTCGTCAAATTATGGGAGGGAGGCTTTTATTATTTGCAATACTATTACTCTGCGAAATAACCACGTCATTCGTGTGAACATGCATATAAAGCGCGTAGATTGCCTTTATAATTCAATAAATCGACTTAATTGTTTCATAACAGAAACTGAACTCTTACATACGTCATGTGCTTACAAACGTTGTGTACATTTTTGGTGCAATCACTTATGGTTTGAATTTGCTACTTAATTTTTCAAAGCTCTCTGAAATAATGGTTTACGAGCGCAGGAATTACATTTGTGTGCCCGTAGTTAAATTACGCTGAGCAAGGTTATGGCTTAAATGAAAAAACCCACGGAACAGTTTTTCACGGTGAAGAAGGTGATAATTATGATAAACGTGCAAGCCCTCACATTAAAACTCGGAAATTCGTTCCAAAATTTTTTCCAAGAGTACTTTGGCACGACATGACGGTACTACAAGAATTTTCTCTAGTATTTTTATTGCATTATTGAAAAAACAAATTTTAACCGGTATGTTTGTGCTGTGGTATATCATTTAACTTTACAGGCAGCATATCCGTAATAGGCTTTCCTATTTTGTTGCTTTCAAAATAACAGTAATTAATAACTAAAGCTGCTCTTCTGCTCTTTTCTCTGAAGTAGACCACAGAGCGTCATGACGTTACTCAATCTTATGATGAAAAAAGTTTTGGAGCGTTCACAGGAAAAAGCAAACTTAAAATAATCTTAAAATGGTTTAATCGCTTGTGGGATGATCTGCAAAACATTAATTGTTATAGAATTATTTCTATCCTAAGAAAATGTTATCGAAAAAATATGCTTATAAAAAAATATACGAAAAAATCGAAAAAATATAAAAAATATCCAAAAAAATGCTTTCTTTCGTGAAGAAATGCAAATTCAAAGAAGTTATCTCAACTGTTTACGTATTGTGGCGCCAAGAATTTCCTTCTGACACCCATTTCGAGGCGGCAATCAAATGTGCCAAGGTTCACGTTTGTACGTCCATATACTTTGAAGAGCTGAATCAAGCAAACAGACTTGAGCCTCATAGTCTTGACAGAGCGTCGAATCGAACCATCAAGGAAAACCAATAATAATTAATCGCTTGTTTTTTCTGAACCCGAACACCTCAAGATATTGTGTTGGTAAACCCAAACTCTATTTAAACAGTAATATTTATAAAGCATTGAGCCAGAACTGGTACGAATAAGTTTGTCCAACCTATGTGGGAGCTTTATTTATTAAGTGATGCCACTAGTTTCGCAGATCCATTCAGAAATCTGGCAACCGTAATTGCGTAAGTACTTGTTTAAATATGGCTCGGACTCGGCCTGATATCCAAAAGTACAATTTTGAAAATAAAATAATTACCAAAAATATTATTGCAAAGTAAAACTGAAATTTAATTTTTTAATGTCATAACTTACTAAAAAAAAATCGAAGCTGTTCTTTTCATATTGCTTAATTATACCTATATTTGTTATCGCATTTTTAAGTATAACATACGTTTCAAAAGTCGTCGTAAATCTAAAAAGTTCTGCTCAAGTTCTTATGATAAATTTCTCGTTTATAGATTTAGTTTGTGTTTGTATATTTACTGTACATTGAATAAAACCATGAAAGGTAAGGCTGTAGCTATCTTTTAGAATCTATACATTGCGAGGCAATAAGTTATTATCTTACATTTGACGGTTATGAACCCAATCAAGCATTAGTTGAGTTCGATTTCCTTTCATTTTTCTGGCCCACTAAATTCACAACAAAAATTTGTTTGAAAATACATGGTGCGAAAAAAATGAAAGGCAACGAAAACAAAAACCGTTGAAGCATGCTATGAAAACAGACAAAAAATTTGATCAATAACCAGTTATAAATTGAATACGAATTATAGGAGCTGGTGTTAGCCTGTTTAAGATATTACTTTTACTTAAAAGTAATACAGTTATAAATTGTATTTGTTCTTGAACTCCAACAAAATTCAAACCAAATCCGACCTTGAAATTTTAGCCCGAGCTGAACCAGAACCACAATTTTTATGAAACATTGAACCCAAACCGCAATTGAAGCGATAAAGAGGAATTTTGCTGAACCCGAATTCAAACCGAAGCGCTATTCTAAACGCTCGATGCCTTGAATGCAAATTATAGTTTTGGGTGTATATTAACTGTTCTTTTGTTTAATATTTGTGACGTAAAAATCGCTTTGAAATAAAAACTTTTAAAACTTGCTTTCATCAGTTAGTTTAGGGCTTGTCAAACTTTTTTGTTCGGCGACCCCATTTTAGAAAAGAAATTTCTACGTGACCCCTGGATGGGTTGCCTACACATCAATGATATTTAAGCAATAAACCTCCCATTATAGGAACTGGCGTGCTTTGTTTTGATAGAGGAGCGGGGAGCGAAGCATTACGTAAGCTTAATCTTATCATCAAGCAATTATATAAAATACGTGAACTCGATCTTCTTTCGAAGGGCAAAGCATTAAACGAAAAAAACCTTGCGAGAGCAAGAATTTTGCATATTTTGGTCACAAAAAATCTGTTCTTTTACATTTTTTGCTTCTGTCATATTCTTTGAGAGCTATCTCTGATGTTAACCTTTATAATTGCACCACTAATCACAAAGCTCAAGTATCTTTTTCTGGAGCGAAATTATGCAAATGCGCACAATCGACGAAAGTGACTGTACAGTAACAAAAAAGAATACATGATGGAAATAGTGGAGCAAACAAAAAATTAACAAAATAATAAGTCATTTTATAAAATTTATCAAGCGCATCTAACGGGTTGGATATTGCGCATGATGATTTATGAAAGAAACAAACCGATATGTCAGAACTGCTTGCTTTTGACATAATGTCTTTTAATGCATAGTGAAAAAAGTCAAGAATTGACGCAAATGTAGCTAACATAATTAGTTTTTAAATTCTCATGAAAATGCCAAAGCAAGGGAACATGACGCCCCCTCAAAATACGCAACTGGTGTGGTAAGCAACTTGCATAGCTTACGCAGTTTACATTGGCTTCCGCTTGGCTCAACTTAAACAAATCAATCTTCCCAAGGTTAGTCAAAGTCGAAAGCTATCTAGTCAGGCTTGAAAAATACGATTTTAAATTAAAGATAAGATATGAACATTTTCTTTTTCTTAGAAGTGTTTGGACCACAGAAAACGAAGTTTAGCAGCGTTTTTTTCGCAAGTTCTGTATTTCTACATGGCATTTTACTTTACACTATATTTTTTGGAAAAATATGTAGTTGCAAATTTTCCTGTTTCATCCTGACTTTTTTGTCTTGATCATTTCCGTCTAGTTTCCCCTTTTTGACTTTTAGAGTCAAATTTTATCAAATGAGAAAATTTTCTCAAATAAGGAAATTTCCTTCTAAGTTGAAGTTGTGAGTCAACAAAGTCTATATCGGTCAGTATGTTACAACAAACAGGAAGTAACAATGAATAACTTGCTTCAATTTTTTGATTTTTTTACTTGAAAGCTCAGGCAGACATTGTAGTATACAACTGCAAGCGTAAAGATGGAATTACCCCTAAAAATGCAACACAAAATCATTTTACTACAGGTCTACTTTTAATTTCCTAGTGAGGGTTACAAAAGCTTTTAATTCTGATGAATACAGTCAATTTGTTTTGAATTTGTTTCGCGACCCCAAAACGAATTCGTGCGACCCCAAATGGGGTCGCGACCCATAGTTTGAGAAGTCCTATTTTAGTTGAAAAAAATCATTGTGCCGTTTGCTTGATTTTTTCTGCTCGCTCTTAAGATTGGATCATCGTTCTGAGAACCGTTTTTCTGGTGAAGCTTGGCCGATATGCCGAGCGAAACGTACAAAAAAGACCAATTTTAAAGCGCTTGCTCTATGTAGTTTCTTATCCCGTTACAACAACATCTTTCTTTGCAATTGATACAATGCCAGGTGTGCAAGAAAATCTTCTAAGTTATATAATCCCAAATTTACGTAAAGAAAGAGATTTGAGATTAATATATTATCAAAACCGTTTCAGTCTTAAAACCTTAATTTTTAAGCCAAGCTGCTCTACCTTGTTCTTCAAATTGATCAACCCTAATCAGCTCAACGTTGATCTGCAGCGACCCAACAAATTTTCAAACATAAAATTAATCGTAATATTGCTTTCAAAATAATTTGAAATTTCCTGACTTTTCCTAGTTTTTATTATACTTTAATATGAACCCAAAATCATTACTGTACCTTCAGCATATTTTGAATAAAGAAACATTTTTTGTCATATACTCATAAATTTTTGCCAAGAAGCAGCAATGATACAAGTTAATCCGATAACGTGTGACGTCGCGTTGTTTGTTTTACTGCCAGTTCTCTGTTTAGAAGGTGTGCGTCTGTTCCTTAGGTAGTGGCGAGACTAAAATCAGATCGTAGTAGGTAAACAAACTCTAATTACTAACTTCTTGATTCTTTTGTCGCTTTCTCTACAGTGTGCAAACAAAATAATGTTTACATCAAACACAATGTTTTGTGCAAATGCAATCTTCCAAGAACGGTTTCTCACTTTTATAAATTTTTTTGAAAATTTCCATTTTTTCAGCAGAGTTAGCTAAATGAAACTGGTTCTGTAACATTGATTTCAGAATAAAAATCTTTTAATAAGAAGGAACAAAAATGCTTTGAGATATAAACTGGAAGTGTTATGAAGTTTTGTGCAGTAGGCCCTACTACCAACTACTAAGATAAAGCATACAGAAATAATTCGGCCAAAAAAATAACTACAGCAGATAATAAACAAACTGAAATATTTTCCAATTATATTCTGTGCCTAATGATAGATTGTGTTGTACGATATATTAATAAACGAATTGAAATGTCCTGCGGGGAATTCAAAAACCATAAGCTTCTCTTTTGCCATTCACAAGAAATACTGACATCAAAATTCGTGCATTTATAAGGCTGATGTACATACGTGGTTTTGCTGGCGTGAACAATCATAATGCTGCTCTTTATATGATCCGATCATGGGACCGCCACCTTTTGAATCTACAATCAATAAAAACAGGTTGCAGTTTTTTACACCTGCATATCATTTGATGGTTATGATACAAGGGAACAGCGATAGAAGCATGATCGTTTCGCAGCTATTCGAGAATTTTTTGAATGCTTCAATAAAAATTGCTCAACTTGAGTTGTTCCTGAAAAGTACATGTGCATTGATGAAATCTCGTATCCCACAAGAAATGAAATTAGTCTCATGCAGTAAAATCCGAATAAGCCTGTTAAATATAATTTACTTTTTAAGCCTACCAATGCAGTCGCTTACGCTTTCATGCACTTTATAATTTCATATTGTGGAAAACCTAACGAAGGAGCAACAGCATACTACGTCAAAGGAGTGGAAGAGACAGTAAGGTATCTTCAAAATCTTCAGAATTACGGTGATTTGCAAGAGTGCAATATTTCCTTTGACCGATTGTACACTGGTGTATCTCCGGTACAATGGCTTCTATCTCTCACAATATAACATTTGTGGGTACTCTTCAATCAAATAGAAGGGATATACCTATTGAAGACAAAAACGTTGCACAGAGAAAACGGTTTTCTTGTCAATGCTTTTGGGAGTCGTCGGAAAACAAGCTAGTGCAGGAGTGTCAAACTTATTCAGTGCTGCGGGCCACATTTACATACCTGGATTTTATACGGGCCAGACTCTGTTGAAAAAAAATTGAGCAGGCAAGACTGTATATCAATGGTTTCCAAACTAATTTGTCTGCCTGCACAGGAAACCAGTTGATCAATTTCGCGGCACACCAGCCAGGAAAATCTGTTCCTATCGATGGTGACTGGCATTATTTGGAAATCACTACTTCTCCAGGCAATGATCTCCAATAATTGTGTGGTGGTTACCAAAATGTCATTACCTCTCTCGCCGTAACCTGCAATGCCATCCGCCCACCCGACTTGTAGCAGTTGTCGAGCATTACTTCATGGCAGCATTTCCTCAATTTTGACAGAAAAATTGTGTAGGTATAAACACTTTAAAAAGACTCGCCGCACACCTACAAATCTTCCGCGGCACACAGTTTGAGAAACATTGCTGTATATATTTCGTTTTTGGAGACTAATGCTTTCAATAGGAATTTTCTTGCTTTTTTCACTCAATAGCTACTTGAACTTTTTTTTGAAAATAAATCTTCACATCACGGCGACGAACGCTATTTTCACGTAATTTCAACTTAAAAGATTTGTTTTCTTTCGGAGAGCAATTTTTCGAAACCAAATTCGGAGACCAGGCATTCGCGCAGTGCCACAAAATTTTTACGTGGGCCAAAAAAAATTACGTTGCGGGCCACATTTGGCCCGCGGGCCGCCAGTATGACATTCCTGAGCTAGTGCTTCATTCTTATGTATTTCCTACAAAGAGCTCTGGCCAGTGCAAAGTTTTGCACCTCTCCACTGTAGAACTTATCCTTGGAGTAACAATAGATAATGGTAAAAAAAAACCCGCTATATGATTTTACCAAAGCTGACACGTATGTGATGGAACATCGAATTGGTGCCTAGGTATACTTGTAAAGTCCAATCAAATCTCTGGACTTTAACAGCATTGTATTACATATTGAATGTGCACCGTATCAATGCAGGCACTGCTTTTGCTTTCAACGAAAAGATTGATCTACGCAAGCAAGATTTATATGATTTTGGTATGAACTTTGCTTTTTTTTTTATTCGTCCGCCAATCCAACGACGACCTTAACTGGTCTTTGATAAACGTAAAAAGATTTAGTCTTTGCTCCCTGAGGAAGAAGTCGAAGCGAATCCATTCCAACAAACCAGGGCTTCTAAAAGAGAAAGATCACAAGAAGAAATACACCCAAATATGTGCTAAATTATCCAGATGCAAGCATTTGTAAACGAAATTACTAAGTCGGAAAAGAGTAAAAGAGTGCAAAATATGTCCAAAAGTAGAAATCAATGCCAAATCTGTTCACTAGTTTCGTATTCACATCACACTGTTTAGATGGGTACGCAATGCTGTAAGTTGTCACAGCTAAGAAATTCACAACAGTAGTCTTATCTTTTAGTTCTCTGCTCATGTTTATTGAATAAAGTTTAATGGCTACGGTTTTGCCAACCAAATTCTTTTGCAGCCACTCATCAACAAGCACCAGAGATTGCTAACTGCAGTAAAAATTATAGGTGACAGCAAATACGAGGAATTGTAACAATATCAAAACCACTTCGAAGCCAACTCTAAAGTCTTTTTTTAAATTCGACTCCGACGCCACAAAGTCAACGTTAAATTTTAGCCTTTGACTTTTTTTAACTGCTTAGTCATTAAAAATATTTTTCATCAACTGGGTACTTGTCTGTTTCTGATAAAAGATACAACAATATTTTTGTATTTTAGTATTACTTATTTCTGTTTTATTGCGCGTTGAAAGTGTAATCTTTTCAAGCGCCAATTTCCAGCCAACATAAAACAAGTGTATCAAAGTATCCTTAAAATTTTAAGTACATCAAGTAGCCTCAAACTCAAACTTATTAGTTAATCTTGTAAAGAGTGTCGTCTGATAAAATTAATTGCTTACAAATATTTGGAGCTCATTGTTGCGAAAATTTCTTCCGGACTAACCACGCCTCTGCAATCTTGAAATAAAATGCCACTTTTTATCGAATGATGCAGCTGTGCCAACACTTGATCATTATATCTAAAACTCCAACCCAGCATTTGCTGCGGCGGATCTGGATTGCAGTTTCTTCGGTCAGGCAGTGCTACAGGGCCAAATACTGTATAAATTACTCACCCCAAAGCTAACAAGAAACTAACAAACCAGGAAAATTGACTCTGCATTTTTCAATCCTAACTCGACTATTGTGATGGGAGCCAGAAAACTCTCAGTTAATCAGGCAACACTCTAATCAACTGAGCTGGAACTACAGCTGCAATAAAACAGAACTGGGAGAAAATGCTACTTTTTATGCAAATTATCGCTTGATTTCACCAAATTTACATCGTATTTATCGTAAAAGCACTGTTTGCATAATTATTTTTTGAGAACAATGAAGCGGTAAAAACCCTATATTCAGATTTCGGGTGCGATTCTCTCAGTCCTGCAAAATTCTTTGTGATTGCAAGTTACGAACTGAATATTCCTTTATTTTCACTCAGTTCCTCTAAAAAAGAATTGCTACACTTTCAGATATCATGACTGTTCCCAGCCTTAAGTTTTATAGATTGCTTTAAATGCAAGAATTTGGTTAAAATTAAGATAAATAAACGATTTAATGTATTTTATTTTGATAAATTTCAAATCATTTCAGGAAGAAAAGATGCCACTCTTTCTAAAAAACTATTAAGAAGTAATCTAGCATTAGTAAAAGACACTGAAATTTTGTTAGTAAGCAAACAATACACAGCCATTTCGTGCAATTTTTTTAACCTACAGGGTGTATTTTGATTCTTCATAAACCATTTTGAGTAGGAATCATCGGTACTTTCTTCTGGATGGGTGGTCTGATTTGATTCTAAAGCCGGAAAAATTAAAGGCCGAATTACCAAACGTTTGACACCGCTGCAATATTTTCTGCATAAACTGCCCTGTTGATTGGGTCACAGTTGTGGGGATGAGGTTGGATAAAGATATTCCTTAGATACTTCGGTGAAGTGCAAGCGATTTCAACAGTGCCGGGGCCAAAATGAGCTGCAGAAGGGGGCAATCCCACTATGTTTAAGATTTTGCCTCATCAATTTTGTGATAATTCTGCCACAATTTATTATAATTAAAATAGATTTTCAGTCACAATCAAATCACGGATAGTTCATTTCAGCCAGATAGTATGAATATGAGGTGCATTGGTGTATCGTCTTATGCCAAAAAATAATTATAAACAGTTGGGTAAGCCTTGATGAGTAATCGTACTAACAAATAATTATTTTGATGTCTTAAATCGCAATACTTTCTATGAGCGGCAGCTCTTGCTGTAAACTCATCTACAATAGTTTGTTCATGCTAAATTTTCTCAAAAATATCTCTAGATATGCGCTGGTTTTACATATACGTTTTGCCCCTGCTGACAACGTTGTCAACTCTTCCCGCTAAAGCACTTTTTTGGCAGCGGCTCTGGAATGATAGAGCCGCTTTATTATTTATTATCAAAATTGTGCAGTATCCAACGTTACGTATGGGTTTTAGTTTTTTTCGTTTCGTAAATTGGCACGGTCCATTGCAATGACATGATATATCATGGAAAAAAGCTTTATTGAAAATTAAGTAATTTCTAAACTCGGACTTTCGGTGTTCAGGAAATATCTATAGACAGTAGGCTACAACAGAACCACAACGTCCGACAATAAGAAAAATTTATTATTCTTACCTTCTTTCACTCGGTTTTTATTCTTAAATACACTGTCAAACAATCAAGCATATAAGCAGGAACCTGAATTGGTTTATGCTTACTAAGAAATGCACAATATTTTTTAAATACATGATATAAAGCTCTATTATTAACTATGGGTAAACCGTTTGTTTGTACAGTAGGCGCCGCTTATTATGACCACGGATAATATGACCAACCGCTTATTATGACCAATTTGGTACGGTCCGGAATTTACGGCGACGATTCAGGTGCGGTTATGGCGGCTTCGGTTTTTATGACCATTCGGATATTATGACCAAAATGGCCGGTCCCAAGGTGGTCATATTAAGCGGCGTCTACTGTACTATGTTTCTTATAATTTTGTTTCGCTCGTTGTTAGATGTAATTATATGTTGCTATGTCACAACTCTTATTAATTGGTTGATGAATTTGCAACCACTAACTGAAATTTTGTGGTCCGCGGAAGGATTTAATCTCTGATTTGTCACATGGTTTTGAGTGTGTACATGTTATAAGTTGATTTCCAAATATAGTTATTGGAAATACTCGCCATTGATCTCGAACAAAAAAGATCACAATCTAAAAATGGCTTGCACTCATGGACTTTGGCTCGCGGTCTAATCCACTTTGGTGTAATTGGCTTTACAATGCTTGAGATAACCTAATGCAAACCCCTGCGGCAACCTATTGCGCTTGCCGTCAATGCAATGCCAGCAGCCTGTTGCAACCTCGAGAGATCTATCTTCAGTACAAACAAGAATAGCTATCGCTTTGACATGATCAGATTTAAAGCTAAATCTGCCAAGCCGCATCAGCCATCTTCAAGAACTAACTGTTGATGAGCGTCTTCCTGAAGCTTCTACGGAGCCTTGGCTGGCATCTCCCCGTTTTGACTCGGTCAAACTTCACTTTTTAAAATGGCGGGGAAGACATATTGCCACCTCAATAGGCCTATCGTTGGATGCAACTATGCAATGCTACCGACGTGACGTGATATAGCTTTAAGTATCGTACGAGCTCGAAGCGCATCAAACTACCAAACAACAATAAAATAGACTAACATCAGTAATAAGTGGCAAAACATCTGTAAACTACTGAATTATATGTACCCATAGTCAAAAAATTACAATTGAAATAGCCAGTGGAAAGCTTTGACAGCTGAAAAATAAAAGATAATGGCTGTGCAACAAGTCTAGCCTTCCAAACGTGGAACTCTAGCAAATCCCAAAACGTTCTGCGCTTCTGTTATTTGCTAGTAACGAAATCAATTTTCAGAAAGTTGCAGTCAGCCTAGCCATCAGCATACAGCCTAAACTTTGGAAATATATTTTCAACAGCTTAAAATAAAACGGATTCTGATTTATCAATAAGACTATGACTACTTGCATGACTTGAGCATAATAACTTCAATGTTTCTACTCTCTAATTTTAGCTATGTAGTTTGGTAACAGTTAAACCAAAAGTATCGGAAAGTATTTTGTAGTAACAAAAACAACGAATGAAACGGTAGACCTACTCAGCGAGCTGTTTAGTGACAACGGAAAAAAATACGGAATCGAAGACCGTATGGCGTCTTTCTCAGTTGCAGCAGATAGCGATAAAATGTTTACATTTTCCAATCTAGAAAAATGTTTACATTTTCTGTCTCAAATACAATTTAGGATTGTATGTGAGCTACAGGAAAAAGTAAGAAGACTCGAAAAAGTCTAACCTTGCAAGAAATTTCTTACCATCTAAGAATTGACTATATACTGAGTTTTTTCTTAAGTCTTATGTTTGCCTGCGGAAAAAGCTTCAGCGAACGTACATGTGATAAAACTTAGCATGCCATAGTTTCAAACTTTCAGGCCTGATAAGTTTAAGTGATGTGGTGAACTGATATTTACCTGTGCTTCTAAGATTAGTTAGCTCATTAATACTTACTGAAATCGTGAGTTGGGCAAACTTGCATAAGAGAACAGTCTGTTGTTGCATCTGCATAATATTAATGGTAATAATAATAATGATGCGTAAATTATTTTTTCTGAACCAATGGCACAATTCACTATGGGCGAAGTGCAAATTACTTCAGGCACCTCACCCAGCGTGACAATGGGTAATTGTACACATTGGTGTATTCATTAAAAAGTGCAAGCTATGTTCCAGTTTGCAGGAAAACTTTGCAAGAGGTAAGCTTCGCTTACTGCTATATTTTGAAAATTTTTCCGGGATTACCCATAAAGATTTCCATATGTCTTAATTACTATCCGGTTTTTTAGTTTCCTATTTTCCAAAAGTGAAAGAAGACACGTTTCCTTTTTTCCGCTTTTCCTGAAAATTCTTTTATGGATACTTGCAGTAATGCATATAATATTTGTAGCATGACAAATTTTTTAACTGTTGCTATCTTATTAATTTCATTGGATCGGCATATGCTTTAGAGCTTGTTTCATTTTTAACAAAACATGCTTACTTTTTTCGCAAATAAAATAGATTGGGGCCCAATTTAATAATTGATTACATGCACGATCGTTCCATGTTCCATCTTGTGCAAGCACTGCACAATTTTCAGTCCTCTTTCCATTCGGTTCTTCACCACCCCAATTTGTATAAGTAGGTATTTGTCCATCAATGTAAACCCAACGGCCTTCTGTCGCTATGTCAGTTAATCCGAAAAAGAACGAAATTTTTCGGGCTCTTGCTGGAAGAGGTATCGGATTTATAGCTTTTCTTAGAAGTTCGTTGATTTCGGCATTTGCTATTCTAGCCAATTGACCACCAAAATCCTGACATTGTCGAGAAGCGTCAGTATACGTGCTTGCTGTGTCAAATATTTTGTAGACTTTGTCGTCAAATTCTAAATAAATATAGTCCTTTTTAAAGTGTTAAGCTGCAGCAATGAAATAAAACATTTAAACAATTTGCACAGCATAAATAAATACATCCCGAGAACATCTACAAAATCAGGCCAGTGGGTTTTAAGGAACACCTTTATTTTGAAAGTGCTACTCTCAAATTAAAAATGGTGCATGACAAAGCGTGTTTTGTGCCTTTAGATTTTTGTTCAAATAATTTTAATGTAATTAAACCAACATCTTTGAATTATTTTTTGTAAAAGTTTTTGTGTTTAAATTTGATGATTTGAGTGGCCTTCGAAACATTCATTTTATAAAATTTACCCCAAATGATCTAACATTTTTATTTTTACGTAATGTTGCTAGTCTTCTAAAAAAAAAATGATGAAAGAATGTCATCACTTCATCTTAAAAGCATGTAAAAAGTGAACACTCCGACTTGTAAATTCTCTCATCTTGCTTTGCACAGTGATGTAGAGGTAATAGTGTATGCTTCGCAATCGGTAAACCTGGGTCGCTTTATAACGAAAACTCATTGTCGCTTTATAACAAAGTTTCTTGTCGCTTTATAACAAAAACTCAAAAATCACGATCATACATATCCTGCTTAATGCTCAACAACAATAGTGATGTGAAGAATAGAACATGAAACTAAATTAACACATTGATGATTATTATTTGGGGTGGCGCAAACAAATCGTAACATTTAAAATATGCACAATATATTATTTATCAGTTCTCTTAACTTTAGTACCAGACGCGAAACATTCTCACAACTTTCCTGGTGATTTTCTGTGAGCAGAACAAGCAACTTATTTGCTGTAACGCTCAAATATTTAAATGTTTGTGCAAACTTATTTTGCTATGTAACATAAAATGCGTCGCACTTTATTACACATACTGTGCAATCAACTGCGATTCGAAATATTTACAGAAGCTAACACATTTTAAACTCTGTGCCTAACACATTTAAATGCTGAACGATATGCGCCTTTGATTGCACTTGCTATGTTCTGTGAGCAACAGTTCGCAGTTAAATTGTCAAATCAAAAAAAACAAATTTTAAGAAACAACGGTTTTCTTAACAATCACTTTTCTAGTTAGGCGGCATATACAAACTCAATTAAGCTTGTGGATGTACATAAAAATGAACAACTTACCAAATTCTTTGGCGCACGCAGCCCCTACACAGTTTTTTGTTTCTGTTGCTTGGCCTACGCAGTAGATGCCTCCTGGTTCACCTCGATTGCAAACCCGTGACCTTTTTTGAGTTCCTGGTTGACCACAATCAGCAGAGCATTCTGTCCACTGATTCCAACTGTCCCATCTATCTGTTTCAAATATTTATTTTTTTTATTAATGAATTGAAATGTAATCGTAGAAATAAATCACTACAGTAATAGCTAAAAATTCTATGGCATGTCAAGCTTAAATAAACCTGGCAATCCAATGTACTTAGACCAAGTGAAATACAAATTTGCATTCCATTAAGTTTCAATAAAATTTTTTACACTTATTCATTTTTAAATAGTAAGTTGAATATACGTTTACTAGCAACCTCTGAATTGCATTTGGCAATATAGTCTTAGCCAGCCAATGCCATTCTGTAGTCAATTTGCTCAAGACAGTAGTTTTCAGTCTTAGGATGTTGAGCGTGTGGCTTTTTAAACACATTGACGATCGTCCTCCGTTATTTTTTTCACAGGAGGAGAACAAATTTGATTGCAAAAGGTGTAAAAAGTGACATAAAAATTCGCATAAGTTCAAAAGAAATTGAAGAATGTGATTTTTACAGAAAAGTTTAAATACATCCACCCTCCCCCCAAAAAATTACCTGGCTACACAAGTGTATCAGAGACATACAATGTAATTCTCACCAGGACATTGAGCACAGTCACCATATTTTCCGTCGTAATTTCTTGTAAGAGAGCACCAGCGCTTGGGATTAAAACCGAATGTTCCCGCCAAGGTGCATGTTTGGTAAACGCTTCCTCTATATTGAAAAGGGAAAACGCAGGCTTCACCTTTCGTTGTGCATGCTACTTTCACTGGAAATCATTACACAAAAATTTTAATAAATTTTTGACCTGAGTTTTTATATCACATGGCATTTATCCAGCTAGAAAGAAAAAAGCAGGCAAACTTTCCTCCTTAGCCATGTTGCATTGGTGTAAATTGTACTTAAGGTCATTCAATAACAACTTTATAGACTCAATAACAACCATAGGTGTAGATTGTAGTTAAAGACACTCAATGACAACTTTATTCAAAAATCACAGGAATATAATTTTTGTTTTTTGCCCCACGCCAAAATAATTATTGCTCGCCTGCTGCAATGTACAGTTTCGCACTTCAATTCTCCAGCTTTGTAGGGCAGATAGGGTGGTGCTGAAGGAGCAATGATTAGAAAGCCATACTGGAATATTCTTCCTACTTGCACAACATAGCAGCTCTTATGGCGTTTTATTGTTTTTGGACAAATATTTTACCACCATCGATATAAAAGCCAGGATGACTCGTAGCGGAAGTAGAGACGCCTAGCAGAAGAGAAGTGGGATAGGGGAGGACGACAGGCAGGCGGGAATGGCGCGACTAGCCGCTCGGTGAAGGCGTTCCAGTTTGGTAAACTTGGTAACCCGTAGAAAAGAAAACCACCCGGTTGAAGCATAAGTGAGATGGAGCCAGATCAGAAATACTGCGTGAGGCCTTGAAACGAGGGAAGAACTTTACCTTCAGCGAAGATTTACGTCTAAAAAAGAAAAGAGTGCGGTCGCAGTTGACCCCAAAGAAAAGTTGGAGTTCGACTGAAGCGGAAAGGAAGTTCAATAAAAGGAAATGGAGGTGGAAATTACCTTTGTGCGGATCCACTAAGAAGAAAGAGGTCTCGCATTTACAGGGATTGAGAGGAAGATACCAGTACTCAGACCTGCGCTCCACTCGAATCAGAGCTCCTTGTGTAGCTTCCACCGCAGCTAGGACCGAGAAGAAGAAACAAATGGCCAGTTTGTCAGCATAAAAAAATACAGCTGACGGAAGAAGGCAGAAAAGCAGGAATGTCATTGAGGGAAAGAGAGAAAAGAGCAGTGCTAACAACGGATCCTCGCTGAATACCTCGACGCACTCGAAAGGAGCAACTTTTATGATTTTGAAAAACCACCAAGACTGCTGGTCAGAAAGGAAATGTTGAGTCCAACGATCAAAGCAAGGGAAAGGTCAGCCGAAATAAGTTTATGGAAAAGGACGGGATGCCAGGCAGAGTTGAAAGCTTTGGAAAAGTCCATAGTAGCAAGAATTGTCCGAAAGCCTGGCTTGGGGTTTGTTTGACTCATTTGAGGTGGACTGAAAAAGACAAACAATTTGACCGTCCACATCGGAAACTAGCTTGATGGGGGAAAGGGAATGGCGTTAGATTCCACAAAGAAGATTAGACCTGATAGAATGATGCGTTCAAACAACTTTCAGATTCAAAAGATGGAAGAGATCGGCCAGACGGCAGCAGTAGAGTCAAGAGTCTTTCCCATCTTATGGATGGAAATAATAGAAAGTGTCTTCCAGATGAAAGGAAAGAAATGCAAAAACCAAAGAAGATTGAAAATGTCTAGAAGAAAATCCATGCCAACGCCAAGAATGTACTTTCGGACGGGATAGACAACTTTGTCTGGACCAGTGGCAGTGGACGAGGAGAGATTCGTGGAAGCCACGAGAAATTCAGCGGAGAAAGAGGAGCAGAAAGACGAATGAGACTCCTTAGAACACAAAGCTCGGGGGAGCTCGGACAGGAAGCCTCAGTCTCAGTTACCCAAGAACTTTGGCTAAAAAACAGAAAAGTGAGATCTCCGTTATTCGTCGAAGACCAAAGCCAATCTCTTGGGAGAGGAGCAGTTGGGGAAATATGAAAAGAAAGATAAAAAAGAAGAGCCAGCGACAGAACAAAAGAGAGAATATACAGATTTAGGGTCACATTTACGAGACAGAGATGAGCGTGTTGCATGCCATGCCTCAGCCTCGGCTTTGGCGATGACAGATGAGGCATTTCGGGAAGCAGAAATGTAGGCCTGACAATCTTTATCACTTCTATGAGCGCCAGCAATAGCGTTACGTATTTTACTTACCGCTTCTTTTACTTCAGGAGACCACCAGGCTTGAGGTTGGCGTTCGATGCGGCCGAAAAGAATGAAAAATTTGGCTGCATTTAGTACCAGCAAAGTAAAAATAATAGCAGCAGAGGAAAAAGAAAGAGACGAGTATCCCTCTGCAGAAGAACAGAGAGAGTCGAAGTAAAAGGCAAAGTCATCTCAACGAGCTTTCTGAAAATTGTAGGAAGAAGGCCATTTGTCGGGCCGAAGACCGGAGAAAGAAGGATTGTTAGTAGCATTGATAGGTGATCAGAGCTCAAGTCCTGAAGCACCTCTCAGGAGCAAGAGAGGGCAAGAGTCGAAGAAGCAAAGGAGACGTGAAGAGAGGAGCGACTGCAGAGGAGCAATGGAGAAGAATAGGCGCGTCAGGGTCATTGCGAGAAAGGTCAAAAGAGATGACCCAATCGAATCCTTTCTCCACATGGGAATCAAAAGTACGTTTTGTCTCCTCCAGCATTGCACTAAAGAACCCTGAACGAGTCTGAAGGGAAGAGAGGAAGCAGGAAGTATATGAAAATTTCCAGAAACATGAGTAAATGCATAGGGTGCATAGAGAGGAGATACGAAGTGGGCAGAAGGAGAGTAGAAGATTTGTAGACGAGGGTGGGGCGGGAGCGCTGCATTAGCGGAGGGAGCAGACGGACCTGGTTGAACAGTGGAGGTATACAAGCTAGACGAGCCTGAAGAGGAAGACACAGTGTTGGTAGGTGCAGAACCCTCTAAAAAGAGCAGGGCGCAGCAAGGAGGATACACCTCCAGGAATGAGAGTTTTGAATCTAGAGAAAGAGAGTAGTGAGCACCTTTAGTGGACCCTACGGAGCAGGCGCAGCATTGCATCGACCTACCTCTGCAAATTACATTTTCAGCGCACACTGAAAAGGAAAAGATGGGGCCGGGGTTAGAATGAACGATGCCGCTCATCAGGAGAAGAAGATTGGGAAGGCGGGTAAAAAAGAAAACAGTCGACCGATTTCAGAGAGGTTGCGTGCTGCTCTTTTGCGTTCATTCAGAGAGGAGCACAGCGAAAAAAGATTTGTATGAGGATAGTGCCCGGGATAACTGAGACCCTCGGGAAAGCCAACAGCCATTTTGACCCAACCCAAACGGGATCGGGAACCGCACCACCACGTTGAGGTGGCTTTTGATCGGTGCAGGCCAAAATCTATTTGCCACCAACGCCGATAGAAAATCATTTGAAAGAAAAACATTTTAATGCACCACATTCGTAAATCGATAGAAAATTCAGGAAAAAATTACGATGTATTATATGAGAAAAATTTGAACATAATTTATATTCCATCTAGAAACTTACAAATACATTTAGGTGATTCTTCGGACCAACTTCCATTGGCGAGACAATAAACATCACGCGAGTTTGTTCCAAAATCGGCAATCAGGTAGTCACCGCGACAACTGTAAGTGATCTTGTTTCCAAAACGTACTTTTGATCCTGTTGGATGCGAAATACTTCCAAAACGCAGGACATCAGGTACAGTACAATAAACTGAAATTATTGCGTTTGTGATCAAGTTTTTAAAAACAAAAACTCAAAAACAATCAAGCATACCTATTGAGCAGTCTACGCCACCGTACCCAGATGGACAAGCGCATTTAAATTCTCGGTTTCTTTCGAAGCACAAACCGCCGTTTTTGCAGGGTGAAGACGAGCAACGACTGTCTGGAATTAATTTATTTCAACAATTAACAACTACTGCAACAACTACAACCACAGTTTAGTTTTTTTTGGAACATGCCTATAATAAAATTTTTAGTTATCCATAATTTAGACTAATTATTTGGATTCGTTGACGTTGTCTGGTGATGTTTATTGATAGATATTGGCTAAACACCATCAACTGTTGCAATGTATTGCCAAAAATCATCAATTCAGCCGCATTCAAGGAGAAAACAAGTATGAGGCATTTGGGTTTAGTAGACTAAACGCAAAGAAAATGCTCTATTTTACTGGTTTACAACGTGTCCATTTTCATGGTGAGCATAATGCAAGCCAGCATGCTCGATTAGTTGCTGGCCTACGCGAGTACTTTACCAGTGATTGTGCTGGTAACTTGCGTTTGCTGTATATTTTTTAAACTTAGACAAAATTTTAAGACTGTAAGCTGCACTAGATTAAAGAGGTAGAGTGGAGAGCATTTTTACGAAAGCATTGGAAAAAATAGGAGAACGCCCTTTTGAAGACACCTCGCCATTTTAGAAACACCGGTTGCGAGACGCGCTTTCAGTTAAAAACCTTTTTCATCACATGTGTGCCTGGGCTCCTTCAAGGTCAATTTAACCATGCCGTAGGGCGTGCGACCAATGTTCAAAGTCAAAATGTGGCTTGATTGATTCACTCATGCAGTTATCTCTTATTAAGACATTTTTTACTTGGGTGTAAGTCGCTCTCCGCTTTATTCATTTAATTTGTTTTTTATTCTGTAAGCAACGAAGCTCGTGACTATAAAGCCATATCAGAAGGAGCATGAAAAATGTTTTTGTCAAAATTTTTTTTCAGTTGTCGTACCAAATTTCAATTATCGATTCCATTGCAGCAGTTTGAGAAAATACAGAAAGACGGACAAATACAAAAATAGGCACATAGTAAATTCCATTATTTCAAAACGAATTGGCAAAAACACAGGCACTTACCGGACCTGCCATAGATATGAATTAATCGTATCCTGCAAAGCGCTTTTGACAAAAAAGCTATTGAAGTATTGCAGCTAGAACATAAAGTATATTGCTTCTGGGAAGAAGCACAAATTGAAAAATTTATGGTAAAAATTAACACGAAAAATTAAATTGATTGAATTCAGAAAGAAGACGAGGAAAACTGTGTGACTAATACAAAAACCGGCTAGCAATCACCAATACAGTGCCTTTTCTACAAAGCAAACAAAAAGGGCACTGATTAACAATTTAGGTATTAATTCAACATATATTACTATTTTTTGATGTTATGTTGTAAATAAATGCATGATGCGCGTGCTTATGTTTATACGCGCAAAACAAGAAAAATGCTTATAAATTACAATTGCTCTACTATTTCAACCACACAATTATGCTCTAGATGTTACACATTGCTAACTTCCAGCAATCAACTGTGATTAAGTTTAGCTGCGTCTGTACCTGCGATTGAAAAATTATGTAATTTGAAAGAAATACTCTGTTTGCATTTTTCTTGATTTTACTCGGGGGTCTATTTCACATTTAAACTTTCTCAACTTTACCCACTTTTTTAGTTCTGATACAACTACTACTGCTACTACTTCTTTAAGCCCAACGGTGGTAAAATGTTAACGATTTTTTAAAATAATTTTTAAAAATACATAAATAATACGTTCCAGAGCAATTTCGGGGTAACTTTGGCTTTGTTTAGTTTAAAACTTCTTTTAAGCTCCAGGAAATAAAGATTTTGGGCTACATCACCATCTAATAATGTTGGTCATAATTTTAATAATACTATTTGGCTTGCTTCGAATTTTTGTCAATACCAACTCATTATTTGAGGCCAATTGCAGACAAGATTGACGTGTTAAGGTAGATTTTTATGTTCTGTACATGTAATGGGTCTTTTTAAAAAAAAATGTCTACATCAAAAAACGCTGCTAGAAAATATTTTTGGAAAGGACTACATTTTTTGAGAAAATTTTGTTGTTATAAAATAGATTTTACTCAAAATCAAAATAATTTGATCCAATTGTGTTTGGTTTTTCAGATAAATTTTACCTAAATTGGCTTTTTCTGATAATTGTAATTGCAGTCACACTATAAAATTAAGTGATTCCGTTTTTGGTTGATAACAAATTATTCATAATTTAATGAAATCTAAGATTTGAGGAGAAATCCAAAGAAAATTAGGTACCTGTTGGTGCGCAAAAGGCTGAAAACGTTTTGACATTTTACTTGAAAATTGCTCAACATTAGAATGAGGTCCGAGAAATTTGGAAATAGTCGACTTTTTTCTCCCTGGTTACGCCTAAGCTAAACATTGCTTTTTATTAATGATCGAATTAGGCGGGGCTTGGTAGGCTAAACCTATAGTTAACCGTGATTCCTGTACTTTCATAAATAGTACGTACCACAATTATCAACTTCGACAATGTCATCCAAATCAACTATCGTAGAAGCTTCATGCAGCTTACTGGCTTTAAACTCAATATTTACTTTGATCCCATCATTGTTGGGTGGTAAATATACACTTGCCTCATACCAAAATCGCCTCTGGTCCGAAGAAAGGGGAGTCCAGATAACTTCGCTAAAACAAAAGTAAACAAGTATAAAATGCAGTAAAACGTAAAATGTACTTTGAATTGAAACCAACTAAAAGTCTCTATTTATTGTTTTCCTGCTCCAGATTCCTCCTCAGAAAAAATGCTAGAACTATTATATTTTTCAAATTGTACCGCTTTTTCATGCGTGGCTGTTTTATTACACAAACAGATAGGTAGATACTGTGGGACATTGTTTGTTACAGTTTTGGGCAACCGCAATCTTTAATTTTAAAACAACACTGCTGAAACTAATTTGAATAAATTTCTAAAAAGTATCCACGAATTTTTTTGAAATGCATTGAGTCAAATTAGTTTCAGCAGTGTTGTTTTAAAATTGAAGATTGCGGTTTCTAAAAAGTTTCAACTATGTGGATACTTAACCGGCGCGATGGCGTAGTGATTAGGGCTTCCGCTTCGTAGTCGGTTGACCTGGGTTTCATTCCCTAAGTCGAGTCATACCAAATGACTTTAAAAAATGGTATTCACAGCTTCCCTGCTTGGCGCTTAGCACAAAAAAGGGATAGTGTTGAGAACAAGCCGGCAAGCTTGCTTGTTGTGTTCTTGGGCAAGACACTTTACGTGACGCCTCCACCTTTATGTGGCAGACAGGTGGCCTACTCGTACTTCACCGGGTTAAAATTGTGAAGTTTCTCACCCAGCATGTCGTAAAAGGCGACTCTTGGGTACCCACCAGTGACAGTCCGCCTTGGTGGTGGGCTATTAGTCACTCATAAAATGGTTCGAAATAGGCTGCCATCTTTTCCCTAGCCTAATTTCAATTAGGTTCAATGCATGAACCTGAATTGCCGTTGTTGTTGTTGTTGTTTAACCGATCCCTTCCAAAGGATGGGGCATGGTGGAACACCATGCAGCCCCAGAAGCCGGGCAACTCCCCAGGGACTGGACTAGAGGTCGTAAAGAGACAGAGAGTCGCCAAAGAGTGAGCGGCGCAAAGAGTTCGTAGCTGGACAGTGGAAAATGAGATGAGAGATGTCCTGGGACGGGTATCCACAGCTGCAGAAAGGATTCTCGATTCTGCTAATCCTAGAGAGATAAGAACTTAAAAGAAGACTGTGTCTGTTGCAGCGTAAACGAGAGAGAACACAGCGAGCATGACGAGAGAGCCCAAGTTTCTCGGTGGAAATCGAGAGAACCTGCGTGTCAAAGAATTTAGATGAAACAGTACGCCTCCAGTCCGAGAAAAAAAAAGAGTGGAAACGAGAGATAAGAGGAGAGAGGTTATAAGGGATTGCGGAGGGTGCAAGTAGCGCTCCCCGTTTGGCCAGCTTGTCAGCCGCGTCGTTCCCCGGGAGAAACGAGTGTCCGGGGACCCATTGTAGCCTGATGGAACAGGAAAGAGAAGACAGTTCCTGCCAGATCTGCCACAGAGTTTCAGGTAAAAGGAAAGACCGAGGAGAGGACAGAGTGGCGAGGACAGAACGAGAGTCAGATGGGAGGACAAGAGAAGTGGCAGACTTATTGGTGCTGCCGAGACTAGCAAAAAGCGTGCAGAATGGCGCAGGCTTCAGCGGAAAAACTTGAACATACTGGACCTGCTGAAAAGGAAAGAGTGGCCTCAGTGCCACAGAGAAAGCAGTTGGCAAGTACTCCGGAGCCGTCTTTGCCAAGAGGAAAAGGAACAGAGCCGTCAGTCCACAGTACCAAATAGCCGTTCGTAACGTATCTCCACCCCGAGAAAGACGAGGGATAATCACAACAACAACAACAATATGTGGATATTTTGCTACGCTGTTAATATGTAACCATAGAAAGCGCATTGGATCTACAAAATCAGAGAGCAGATATACAGCACGAAATAAACGTGCTATATTAAAATTTCATGTCACGAAGCTCATCTCTTATAAAATATTTACGAGCTGATTGTCGATAGGCAAGGTAATTAATATTTCCATTTACTAATTGGAAGTAGAATAAATTGACTACACATTTTTCTTTACGTAGATACTGTTTTTTCAACAATTTAAAGTTATAATTGCAAAATAAACCGGTTGATGACGTCAACAAGTTAAAATTGTTGTTACATCTAAAATAAAATAAAAAAACTCGCTCAAAACTAATCAGCACCATCATATTGTACTATATAGCAATCTATTACAACATGTCAATAATCCGTGACCGTTGTTTTAATGTCGCTTTATGCTTTTGACTTTCGGCTGTACTTGCATTAACATAAGTTGAAATTGTGATTCCTTTAAATTGAAGATTTGCCTGTAAATTGCTAACTAGCAACTAGCAGCATCTACAATTTCGTGAAATGATAAACTCTTAGTAATGATCCCGCACCTCTATTGGGACTTACACAGGTAACTTTTTGCCATATCAGGTGTGTGTGTACTCAAATGAGCCAAATCGATATGGATATTTATGTATTGTATTTTTTGTATCGCATCACCTTTGTGCATACAATGGCAAATTTGTTGTGTATTAAGCATTTCTATTATTGTGTGTGTTTTCCTCCGCCTGATAAGAGCCAAGAAGCTCGAAACAGCTCGCGGGTCTACTATTGACATGTTGTAGTAGATGGTTGTAGTGCACTGTATGATGTTGGTGATTTTTTTGAGCAAGTTATCAATTGGACCTTAATGTAAGGCTGGAGGAAAATTACTCTAATCAGAAGATCTGCCCGAAAATTGCTAATTAACAAGTAGCACTCTCTATATAGTCGAGTCTGTAAAAATTGTTTGGTTATAAAAGCAAAATCTTGTCACTTAGTTATTTTTTAAATTTTTGTTGGTGCAATTACCACTAATCACTATAAGCCAATTAAGCTACATTTTGTTTTGGACCATCTAAAAAGATTGTAGGGGCAGTTTCGTTTGGAAGTGTAAGCTATCATATGAATGACACCAATAACCGAGCACAAGTTTACAATTATCATCAATTTTATAAGATTTTTATTAAACTCATTACAAATAACAGATGTATTGATTGCCCAGTTCGTAGACTACATCTTTTATAAATCTACTCACTTTGGGAGAATATTAAATTAACAGCTTAAAAACTAAAGTATGGAAAAATCTAAATTCACCATGTCTCCTTTTCTGCGACAATACAGTGAGGGTGTAGTTTTTTTAAAAACCGTAATCAATTTTGTGTTTAAAATATTTCAAACCTTCCTTAACAAAATTTGAAAATAAATTGTTATTTTCATAGGCAAGGCAATTAGGTGCTCTAAACCAAAATCCAGTTGAACAAATTTATCATTTTTCGGAGTTACAGTTAAATAACAAGCACGAATGATAAAAAGAAGACAGTTAACAAAAATATTAGCAATTCAAAAGCAAAGTTAGCGTGGCAATTTAAAAGCTATTCAGTGAGATAAAATGGCTTTGCACCTTAAGTGGCATTGACTGCAATTCTTAATTGATTTTATACAAATAAATTAAACAATTGCCTTTTTCAATAGAATCAAAATAAAGTGAAAGTTAAGAAAATCAATCAAAACAGTATGTGTTCAATCGCGCCGAAAGCGCGAAAAGTTTTTATCATTTTATATAAAATCGTTTGGTAATGGCACAAATCAAAAAAAAATTTGGAATGGGGGCATCGTCTGTTTTGGTCTACTTTGAAAACTCGGGAGCTTTGGATTCGGATCTTGGTCCTTAGTCCCTGTTCTAGGTAATAGAATTTTTGGCGCATAGATACTGTCTGTTTTTGTCCAACTTTTTCCAGAGCAGTGTGCAAAAAAACAATAATAATACAATAAATACATACCTTGGTTGATTTAACTTTACAACTGAAAGACTAAAATCCATACTACTTTGATAATTTTGCAAATAGTAAGCAAATTGAATGCACTTGGGAATTCTTGTTGATATCGGTGGTGAAATCAGGGTTGCTTCCCGGCCTTGTTGGCTTGACAAAAACTTGGCTCTTGCTACATAACCTGGGTAAAACAATAAATAATAGAAATGTTTGGTAAAGTTAATCTAAATACCCAAAATAGAAACGCTGATTGAAGTTGGACTGGTCGAAGTGGCTAATATTTGAGTATAGTTCTACCTCCCCATTATAAAGCCAATGAATGCACTTCGATCGGTTGATATGGGCATGATTTAAATTTTCCCTCTTAGCCTTGATTTTAACCAGATAAAAGTAGGTTCTATTAACCTTGATGCAATAAAAAATACTCAAGTCAACCATTAATATTTTTTTGTTTAGACGTCAACGTTATTTTAGACACAAAGTAACCTAGCACATATTTCATAGTAGGTTTACCTCTAATTCCAGTATTGACCACGTCGCTAAACACTCTCTGCCAAGCGCCACCGACCATTGTATACGAGCAAAAGGAACTACGGGAATTTTCAAAATCGCAATTTATGTCCTCTTTAAAATATCATTAGATGAGTGAAAAAATTAATACTGTATATCAAATGAATGGTACAATTCGACTTGACTTACGTATACATGAAGGGACGTCTCCCCACGATCCATTTTCGTTGCAACGACCTTTGTCACTTCCAATAAGTCGGTATTTTGGATTACAACTGTATTTTACTACGTAGTTGTACTCAAATTCCACTCCAAATGTATCCACCTCTCCATTTTCAGGTTGAGTTGGATGGGGGCACTTTATTGCTGCAATGCAATTATTTTACGTTGAAAGCAACGGCTTTCAAATATTATCATCAAGTCCATTTTACGGTTGTTTTAAATAACCTTCATGGTAGGATTTGATCTTTTTCGAGCAAAAAGATAGGGTCAGAAATCATCAAGTGCCATAGCCGCAATTTTCAAGCAATTTGGCAGGTGATCTCAAAAAATCGTTATTTGTTTAATACTGTTTTACTTCACTTAAATTCCTAAAAGCAATAAACATTTATATAGCACATCAAACAAGCCAATGTCGAAAGTTTGAGTCAATCAACTCTTTCGTCCATTTCACACTTCATTAGCGTACCATTACAAATAGGTGGTGTGGTTGGGCTCCACTGTCCTTCACCAACGCAACTCAAAAAATCTTGGTTTCCTTCCATCACATAGCCTAGAAAACACAAAAAAGAATCTATTGCGTTGGATAAAGTATCTCAGAAATCAAAAGTTCATCGCGAGGCATAGCTTGCAGGTGATGAAATTAAACAATGTGTCCCATTGATCAAGTAGGAAAAGGCTGGGGCCGGGCTTCATAACCGCCCTGGTCTGGACCTGAGCAAAATTTACAAAAAATTCAAACTGTTAAGTGAGACTAATTCCATGCGCCGTTTATGTTAATTTGTTTATTTAACTGCCTTGACATGTGCTAAGTGTATTAATAAATTATTTTCCTGTATATGACCTGATAAACCACGAAAAATTTGTAAATTTTGTGTGTGGGCTCAGTAGCCTATCAAGCCATGTCAGCTCCAAGCACTGTTTTTTTACCGCTCTCCTCATCCCAACACCTCTCTCAAAAAAAAGAAATGAGTGGTTGTGCTATCGAAACACAACCGCTTTCCGAGAGAAAACGCTTTCAGTACTAATATGTTTGTGGAAAAATTTATTACTTTTGAGATTTGGGAACGATCACGCCTCCAATTAAATTTTTTGCCTCTGTACATCACTCTGGCGCCGACGGAGATGGCCTGCTCTTCCTATATATACAACCTGAGGCACAAAGTCAGAGGGGGAAACCATATCAATGTCTCTCTAAATCAGTTGTCGTGGGATACCACTCTGAAAAAGTGCCGCGGAAAAAAGCTTGATGAACAGCCTTTGTTTCAGGAAAAATTTAAAGATGTGAGATTTTGGAGCGATTTGTCTTCTAATTAAATTTATTTGTTAAATTATTGACGATGGCAAGCGAATTCATATCTGGAAATGAAAAAAGAAAATGTAGTTTTAATCTACCATGTAAAGCGGGGGTGGACACTGGAGTGCACGCCTCCTAAACTGATATTGCAGCAGTCAAGTACAGTAGTAATTTAAAAAATTTTTGTCAAAATGCCTGTTTTTAGTTGATGATGCCAATAGTCAAGTTTTAGTTGCAATTGCAATGCCAGAGATGTGCATGAGCATTCGACAGTATTCGCGTGGTGCTGACTGTATTTATTAAGTAGCCTACAAGTGATTGCTTTTTGATAATGCCCTAAAATTGTTCAGCTTCTACTCCACAGAAGTTGAAAGCTGTTTTTGTGCCTGCATTTATGTACCCATGAAATTTATGAAATTTTCTGATTTCGATTGAAATATTTTAATCATTAGCCTACTTATCAGAGAGTAAAACTGGCGTTTTATAGCTTCAAAGCAATATTCTTACCGGAGAGTAAATTTGGCAACAGATCATTAGCATAAATGTCTAAAAATACCTTTTCAATCATTTAAGAATCCCTAGTATTTATTTGAAAGGTCCTTGGCCGCAGCTGAGTCTGGGATAAAATTGCTTTTCATGCCGGGGCCCTGCTTGGTCCTTTTTGAAAATCACACAGTTTCACAGCAGGTTTTTTAAAACAAACTTAAACTCAATAACAGCAGCTTGCCTTACCTTTATTGCAATAGTAGTAAACTCGTTCTCCAAATACAAACGGTTGCGAGTCATTTTTTGTACTTCTATAACCGTTTGTAATTACAGGAGGAGTTCCACATGGCCTTTTACTGCAAACGTAATTAGCAGTGGACCATTTTCCGTTTTCTTGGCACACTATTGTCGGATTTCCAGATGATAGATACCGGCCTAAAGATAACGTTTTTACTGCCCAGTAATTACATGTATAACGAAGTGACATAACTTAAGCATATACTGAGGACAACAACAATGGGTAAGAAGTGTATGCCGCCACATTGAAAAGTTTTCAAGTAGAGACACTTTATTCCCCTAATCGTTGATTTTTTGTATAATCAACAGTCATACAGCACTTCCACCAACCAATAGTAACGCACTTATAGCAGCAACTTAACAAAAGTAAATGCATATATCTATTTTTATATTGTATTAATATGGGTTACCATAGAACAGCTTTTCTCTTTATTGCAAAAAAATATATAAGTAGCAAGTTGATCAGTTTATGCAAATACAAAATAAATTGAAAGTTTTCACAACTCGCTTGGCTTTAGCTATTTGACTTTTCAAAATGTACAACACCACAGCGTTATGCAGCAGTAAGAGTAGCGGTTAATATTTTGACTCCAGGTATTGAGAACAAATATTTTTCTGTCGATGAAGCAAGTTCTGTTTCTTTTCTTCAAACCAAAAAGTATCAAAAATAACAATTTGCGCAAATGCACAAAATAGATGAAAATTAATCAAAATTTACCAAAACTGCATCTATATAAGACAACTTCTCCAGGTATGTAATAACTTCCCGTAGCGTTTGAAAAAGAGCCTGCATTCCTTGGGGGATCTGAACACGACACTACAACAAAACCGACATAGCTTTAGTGTTATAATCACAATTTACTACTGCATTAAGAGAATTAGCATCATCGCTTGAATTCATAATGCCTAGGCTGGCTACAAAAATGTCAGTCAATCAGTCCAACATTTCTAAATATTTACATATTTTTTCAATTATCATTAATGAAGAACATTTTTACAGACACCAAGTTGCTAGAAAATCAGCCGGAGCGGATCGCCTTCATTGACACCATTGATTGAAAATATCGTAAGACTTTCAACTTTTAATTTGTTGTAACCAAGGTTGGAAACAGACTATAATCATCCCACAGCTATACCAAACTACTAAAAGTGGTTATTGTCTTGAACGCAAGCCTATTGAGTACAAATTAGTTGATATCATAATTAGATCTTCCTTTAGATCAGTGTTTCTCAACCTTTTTGGCGCTCGTATCCCTTCAAAATTTGTGAAATGTTTTTGTACCCCTAGACCTATCGAACAAACACCTACAAAATTACCGGTAAATATACAATCCAACAATGAAATAAAATACAATGTAGCATGTTACCGGTGTATACTTATTAACCATAATATTGTTCACAACAAAACTAATTCAAAACCAATTCTGTCGTAACACACAAGAAGCTATTTATTACGTCACAGTAACTTTTTCTTATTACAAAAAATCTTTTAGAAATGCAGATGTCAAAAAAGGCTTCGAAAAATGTTTTCTTATTTCAAATAACATTGAAAATAAATTTTTGGCTAATAGTTCAAAATAACCATTATTCTAACGCTTCATCTCGTACCCCCTGCTTTGTACCCCCCCCCCCCCCCCCCGGTTAAGAACCCCTGCTTTAGATCATAAGACTCCTGTATTTAAAAAAAGCAATGTTCAGTGTGAGATTCAAGCCCACATTTAAGCCAACTAGTAGAAGTGTTGTCAACGGCATGGAGATGTAGAGCGTGAACTAATTAAATTTACTTGGTATGTGTGACGTATATTACACAGGATATCGCTAGGTAGACCAGTTCAGAAACTGCTAATAATTCAGGAAATAAGTTAGTAATTGTGCAAATGACAGAGACATTTTAGGTAAAATGTGTATCTAAAATTAATTAAGAAAAAAATATGCAGATATTTTCTGGAAATTAATGATAGAATTTAAATTTAACCTACAATTGCAGGTATATGAGGTCCACAAAAACATTGTTGGTGGTACAGAATTTTAATATGGCTTTGAAAAAAGCTGTTTAAGCCACAAGCTTTTCGGGACGCTTTCATCAGTGGCAGTATCACGTCAAAAGGGAAGAGCTAGAGTGAGTATGTGTTTTAAGTAATTGATTTGGACGCTAGGCAATCAAGACAAACCAATAGTAGCGCAAGTATTGTAATGCGTAAAAGAAAGATTTCGCAATAGCGAAATGCTGGAGAAAGCGCAGCAAGCACGCAGCTCCTTCCACCTTAACCTCTTAGAAGCTGCTTTATAAAGACTCGGCGCCCGGTGTTATGCAGACAGAAAAAGTCTGTTTTCACTCTCAAACCCTTTCCATAATTGGGGGGTTTCTATTTGGCCTCTGGCTGCGGTTTCTCTAGCATTACAATATTGCGAAATCTTTCTTTGGCGCGCTTTACAACAGCGCTATTATTGGCTTGTCTTGATTGCCTAACGTCCAAATTAATCTCAAAAAACACTTGTTCATTCTGGCTCTTCCCTTTTGACGCCACTGATGAGAGCGCCACCAAAAGCTTAAGGCTCAAACAGCTTTTTTCAAAGTATATGAGGTCATGTAAAATAACTATTCGATTACAGATTTATGCTATGGGCATAGGCCAAAATTTAAATAGAAGCGGAAAAGTTGATTTCATGAAAAAAACTCGTGTCCTCAGAACAGCAGCTAAACTTTCATAATAAGCATTCATATCGCTTAGATGAGTACCGGTATTTTCTAAAAAAAATAGCTCGGTTTCCGACCTCGTTATTTTAAAAAGTGCTGAATCAATTTGACAGTACTGAGTGAGGGTAACTTTTCAATTTCTGTTAAAGGAAAAACGCAACAGATGTAGAAGCCTTGCAAGCATCTACTTATGACAGTAAAAGTCGGTTCAATGACTATCAATCTACTTGTGGTGCCTTTTTTTTGCGGTCCTGCTTAGGCACCGCGCTGGATAGATGTCAATGTTCTTATGTTAGCACAAAGAAAGGAAGTGACTACTTTGACGTCGACAGTATTTTACCCTTGGAGACTATTTTTCCGTAATCATTCATGTGTGTTTATATTGCCATGATTGTTCCAGTTTGGCAAGTAATGCCGAAGCACATGAATAGTGATCTGTCATTAAATGCAACAGTTTCGGGTTGGAATCTTGGCTAGCAGGGCAATTAAAGAAAGGTAGTGTATACTGGAGGGAAAGGCTCGGTATGTAAAAGTATGGGGCAGAGTACACTGATAGGGAGTGTAAACAGTGTGGGGGAATGCGCACCTGGAGGTGCAAAATTTTTTGATTGATTATTAACCTGGGAGTGCAAAATTTTTTTGACTGATTATTAAAATTGATCGATCAGAAACGACCAAAAGTCATATGTTCAATACGTCATTAAGATTGACCAATTACAAATAACTTACGGCAAAAGAGCTTCCAAAGGTAAAATACCATTGACGGCAAAATAGCCACTGCCTAAAAGGAAACGCAAAACCAAATTACAGATAAAAAGTATCAAATTATTATGACAAAAGTAATAGTAAGAGTACCGGTTATCAATTTCAATTTTATCTTTGGTACCAGCGTCTGCAAGTTACTTTTAAAGTAGTACGTAATAGTAATTTGATGCCAAAATAATTTTGATATTGCACACCTCTGATAATAAGCTTCAGTATATGAATGTCAGTTTTAATTAGCTTCTCGAAATGAATACGAAAACGTAAATATTTACTCTTTATTGCGCTTATCCTAGCTTCAAAGCAGCCCAGAGGCGCAATCAAAATAATCATTTTAAGGGGTAAAAGGCTGTCTAATGATCGATTTAGGGCAAATGGAACAAGTGCAAAATTTTCCCCAAGACAACAACAAGTGCAAAATTTTCCCCAGTTACTTATTACGCCAGTGACACTGTGGTGTAGTGGATAGTGCGCTGGTCTTGAGATACCATGTTTGCGGTTTCAAATCTCAGCTGGCAGGGCAATAAAAGAAAGGCAGTGTACACTGAAGGGGCAGGCCCGGTATGTAAATGTACGGGGCAGTGTACACTGGAAGGGAGTGTTTATATAGTTTAATCCTTGTCAAGTGCATAAATTTTCCCACATGGGGAAATTTATGCACTTGATCCGGGCAAATATTTATAGATTTAGCCAACTTCTAAAAAAAATTTTTATTGGATGGATCCAAGAAGTCATTTATTTCTCATCTTTGAGGAAAAATTTTTAAAACTTACACAAAAATTCCTATGGCATTGAAGATGCATTATCTCGTTAATCTTATTCTCCTAGTTTTCTCTTCAAAGCTGACAAGCCATCAATGTTTAAATTCGTTTAAAAACGAAACGTACCGTACGTGCAAGTGAAATGATTAGGAGGAGAAATTCATTTGAAAGCTAAAGTTTCTTTATAAATTCAGCAGTGGCATACGCAAGGTGGGGCTCCTATGCGCGCGCTCTCCCTCAGGAACAATAAAACGTCAATTTCAGCAATTATGTACCAAAAATCATCCTTGCCACCCCATCTCTTACAAAAGTTGGAAAGTGACTGTCGATTGCCATGATTGTGGCAGAAACGTGCAATTGGTGAAATTTAGCGCTGAAGAGGGTCAATCAATAACAAACAAAAGATCATTCCCCTATTCTTAGGCAAAATTTTGAATACTACCCACATCGAACTTTTAAAATATCAAGTGTCAGTACTGTCTCGACTCGTACAATTTTGAGCGCTGCGTTTATCGTTCGCCGTTTTAAAAAATTTAATGTCTCGCGCCCCCCTCAAGAAATTTAGCGTAGGACCCTGAATGTCAATATGGCTGCATTTCTAAACAAATAAATCTCTATAAAAAAAGAAACAAACCAGCACAGTTAACTTTAAGAAAAACGTATATTGATAGGCAACACTTACCGATACATGTTGGATGAGATTCTGACCATTTTCTATCAGATTGACACTGGCGTGATAGCGAACCAGTCAACAAATATCCCTCGTTGCACTCGTAGGATATGTAGTTGCCATACGTATAGTTTTCTCCAACAATATAACCATTTTCCAACGGTTGTGGTACATCACAACTTGCCTCTATAAACAAATGATGCAAAGAAAAATTAATATAACTTATTTTCAAATAGCCAAAGAAAATACGTTTATTGATACGCAAAAGATAAAAGCGTACAATTCAATTGAATACAGCTAAACTAGCAATTAGTAAGCAACCATCAGTAATATTTTTGTTGTATTGAGGCTTTTATTCTTTGGTCATGAGTTGACAAGGTAATATTAAAACTTTTTCTCAGTTATTCTATACAGTTCAGAAGACTGCACCCTTTCGGGTCCACTATTGCCCCAGAACATTTTTATTACGAGCAGGGCAACCAGATAGGGGATCAGCCGGGTTTTGTTTTGAGGGAAAGAGTTCTGCAGAAAGTGTTATGGTGCACACAGAACAACCTCAAATTTTTCCTTAACTTTAGAAAGCTTCTCAAAAAAATCTCATTTAATATTTTCCATAATTTTAAATTATAAAATTGTGAAGCTTAAAAAATTCGGCAAGTAACCCTACTGTTTTTATTTTTTTTTTATTCCCTTGCAACTCAGAAAAAATTGTAGAAAAGTAGGATAACTCATAGTACAAATATTGCGATTAAACTAATGTTCAGATACGAGACCTAATCGGGTGTTACGTTCTGACGCAAAGCTTTCTAACAAAAGTACTACAACCGTAAAGTGCTATTTCCAATGACACAAAAATAAAGGCCATCGAGCGATGAGCTTGCAATCTCGCTGATAGCGCTGGACTGGCCGAACTTTAAGTCCATTAATATTTATCAAAACAAGTATAAAAGGAATTTAAGCAGATATCTGACAAACGTACGAGGATTGAAGCAAGAATAACCACAAATATTATCGCAGTAACACCCTTTCAACGACCCTTTGCACTGAGAGTGATCAGTACAACTTTTTCTGCATTTTCTTCCATCTGTTAACAAAGACTCGTCTCTTTGAGGGCAATCTTGACAAAAACCTAATCAAATGATTTCACATTAATAAAAAAGCACATTCAAAAACAACGTCAAATTTTACAATCTGATTTTCTAAAGCTTATCATTGCAAAAGAACTTAGGTTTTCTGCAAATAATTTGCTGAGTATTTTTGGCATTTCAATAAGTATTTTTGCTTTAACTGCTTTTCAGCCAAAGCCACTAATAAATCATAGTATGCTGCTAAAATAGTTTATGTACCTGCTAAAGCTTTCAGTCAATTTATCAGTTATAAATTTAATAGCCAGTTAGTCAAGTATAAAATCAGCAAAACATCTTTTTATTTTTTGCTTGCATTTTACATTTAAACTATACTTACCAATTACCAGTAAATACACCATAATCAAGCCAGTGACTTGTAGTACAAACATCGCGAAAAGTTACTAATTTGCCAACTAACAAATCGCACGCATAAAATAATTGTCATAAGTTTAGAATTTAAATAATCGATTTGACAGTTATCTACAAAGCTCACTCAGTCTATCACTCTTATTAACTTTACTACGCTATATGGCAGACATCTTGATTTGTTTGTAAATAAATCTTACGAAATAATTAACGATTGCTTAACTAGCAATCGAAGCGACAAAGGTCTAAGCTGAATCTGGTTTTTGCATTCTCTTTCTTAGCAATACCCAAGCTGCAAATCTCTTTAAAGTGACCTAGACAAAAAGCTGGGATTCTAAAGCTTGTTGCAAAATGACAAAATTTTGACGTATTTACGCCTGCAGCAAATTGCTTAAAGCGTGGAGAGAACGAAATTTAATGAATCAGCAAATACCACACTACACGTTTGCAACAACATGCCATACGTCACAGGAAAGTTGCCGAAGATCAAAAAAAAATTCCAAGAGCATTTTGCCGGAACTAGCTATCACCCACTGCTATTCATGTACATTGCATTGTGAGTCAACCCACCATTGATGGCATCAGAAGACAATTCGTGTTTTCACAGTTGTTTTTGTACTCACTTTTTTTGTGAAATATGATGTACTGCGTGAAAGCAGGCGGCCTGAAGCATTATTCATAAACGTTTGTTGTGTCAATTCAAGTCTAGCAAAGTAATTAACATTTTCACGACGAGCCGGACTTCCTTTTAGTATTTCCGACGAGAAAATATTTAAAACTTGGAAACTGTCCATGCAATTTTGGTTTTAAAAGCCCTTGCAAAGGACAGACAAGTTGAAAAAAATTGAACGCTTTTGAAGAAATGATTCTATAAACGAGTGTGTAGCACATTTTCAAAATGAACCCTTTACTTATTACGTTGTTAGCGTAGGCTGTAGACATGCTCGATGGCGTACACAGGTGCCCGTATTTTATATCTTTTGTTGAAGATCGCATTTGCTGTACGTTATCATTGGCCTAAATACGATGCGTTGGCTCAACTCAAAATCTTATTGGTGGTTATGGGGAAAGAGGAGCTAATTTCTTCTTTTAAGATTAATTTTCCTTAAACTACAATCATAACTATTTTTGATTACTGATTTATACTACTCAATGATATTACATTAGATCAGCTACTGCAAGTAATAATCAATCCATTCACTAGTGATTTGTAGCAAAGAGCACTTAGAAATCGGGTTTGTAAGAGAGAGAGTAAAGTGGATAGACAGAAAAATGACAAGATCTTAATGTACATGAAGACGCAAAGCCTTTGAAATCAATTTTTATTTCTTCTTTTAGAAAAGCCTGCCAACTCGATCAATACCATTACCAGCTAACAGTTTTTTTTCCATATTATAACAATTTTACAAAAATGTTGGCTTAACACATTATATCTAATTAAGCATTGCAATTGCTCTTAGCTTTTTTAATAGTGATTTCAAGCTTGCTATCAAATAAAAGCGTTCAAAACTGCGACATGATTTAAAAACTCTCAAGAGCTGTGGAAAACTGCCAATTAGTAACAGCATGAAACCTTTTTACGGCGAATTACTCACGTAGACTCATTATATTTTTGCCAGGTATTATGACATACAACAATATGAAAAGCACGAATCTTTTACGTAGTGGGCAATCTCAAAAGTTAAAAAAAAACTTTCTTTCTGAAATCTTCCTACTTGATACCTGCATGACAAACAACAAAGCACAGTTAATGATAATAATGGAAAATTAAAATTTTGAAATAAAGTTTATCTTTAAACAACAAAGTTGAAATCTGTTCCACATAAGCGAGAATTGGCTTTGTAGCAGATAGCTAAATGCTGAAAGTGAATTGAGCAAATATTTTGTAATCAGGCTTTACAAAATTTTTCACTCACTTGACATATTGGTTTTTGTGGCTATGTGCGGTGGCCATAGGGGTCGATTGCACTTTTTTAATCAATGTCCCCAGGTCAAGAAAGCCCTTTGCAATTTTTAATCTTGAGTAAAGATAAGGCTTTATATTTTATCCTCCACATTATTTCTGCTAAAATTTGTTAATACGATCATTTTAGGTTTTAGCATGACTCCACAATGGGTTTGCATCCGTGTCATTGGAAAGCCTAGCGGACACCCCAACCGCTAAATCACCGCGCAAGATAACTTTACAAAATAATACTACGACGACAAACAGAGAATGCTGTTTTTGTTGTTTTGCTACACAATTGATTATTTATTTTACTTTTGTATCTATTTTTATCTGTGTATTAAACCACGATAAATCATTACTTGTGTAAGCTCAGGCGCATCCACAAAATATGGGAGAAAAACTAGATTGTGTTCATTATTTGACATGATGATTTTCCCATATTTTAGTATTGACGCAAGTTAAAAATATATATAATTGTTTACTGTAAATTTTAAAACACCTTCAGAAGCTGTAGGGGCCTTACTAAAAAATGGGTTATTTAAACCCTTTCTATAGATAAATTAATATTTGCTATCTGAAGAAAAATTTATTTTTGAAAGTTCTCAACAAGCTGTAAAAATTTCCTGGTTTCTTGATGATTTTTTAATAATTGAGGAAGAACTGATTCACGCCATACGCGGAATGATGCGAAAATTTTTAACGTGATAAATAGGGTTTTTCAGATTTTGTGTTTCCGCGTCTAACATGAATCATTCTTCAGAGAATATCTTGAGGCTTGATGCTCAAAAAATCCCACGTAATTTTTATTAAAAACAAGTTCGAAGAGTAGGTTGTGGAGTGACTAATAATATAGAAGCCGCTATTAACCAATGAGGCATGAAGTACTCATATAAAATAAAAACAGGAAGTAAATAAGAAGAAGTTTCAAGAAGTTCGTACTACGTGACGGCATCAAGCTTATTCCAAAGTAGAAGTGACAGAGAAATCAGTCCAACCTCTGTTAACAGTATGTTCTAATAAAGCTATAGTGATTAGAAACCAATACAACGGTTACTGCAAATTTGGCAACACAGACAAATAGAAAAAAATTTGCTGAGTAAACAGGAAGAGCCAACCTTTAAGTTTATGATTATCTAAATCAGTTTAAAAACAGTGGGTGTTATTGCATAATTTTCATATCAATTTCCTCACTATCGTTAAAACACGTAATGTTAGCAGTGGAAAAATGGAATTTCAAAAAACGTTTCTAGTTGTAGTTATTTGTTTTACTGTTGTAATGTTGGATGTTACAGCATCAGCATCACAGCCACAGTCGTGTAGCACTCCGGGTAAGTTTTCCTAATTCATATATTTTTTTTATGCTATAGCCATATAGTTAAGTAATACTTATTAGTTCTTATTTTTCCTACTCCCTGATGATTTTGTTCACGCAGTTTTAATTATCTAGAGAACTTGCACTGTTAAGATACAACTAACTATCATCCTTGCGATATAAGCCTACCATACATGTGAAATTTACATTTTCTTAAATTTGACATCGGTATTGTTCAAAAAAGTTACAGTATATAACTGGATTTTAAAATTTGCTTGCTAAATCAAAACGAAATAAACAAAATTGGATAGTTTTAGCAATGGACTATATGAGTAACCAACTACGCAGCAAAAAAGGTTTAAAATAACATTGAAATTAATTCTTAGGAACATGTCAACGTCAAGATAAGGAAGCGGCAGCTGCTGTGGGGAGACGTTGCAGAAAAAGTTGTACAAAAAATTCTGATTGCAGATCTGGATTGGTCTGCCTTTGCGCAGAAGAATGCGGTTTCTCTTGTGTCAATGCAAGTAGGTTTTCTTTTTGTAATATTGATATTTTCAACATCAAATCAAAAAATAAGAAACATGTGATTTATCTTTTGTTTCTTATTTACGTGCTATTTTAAATGAATTACAAACGTGAGGGTAATTTAAGTTAAAATGGGAGTGTCGGTGCCAAAGTGGCTTTTGCTTTAAAAAATAGAAAAATTGGATATTACAGGTCAGTAGAAGGCTTATTTCACGACTTGGTACGCTCTTCATCGTACATCTAATTAAATTCGTGACTTTAAGATCGTGGCTACGCCTTAGATTTACGAGCTCTGTTTATTGCCTGTGGCTAGCCAATTGACGTTGCCCTCCCTTAAAATGATGGAAGACATTTTTGCTATTTGTTGCTTTCAATCAAATAACGCATATGTCTACTATACGGTGCAATTTTACTCATGGCTATTGTTTGAATTTGATTTTTCCTTAAACTATTTCAAGTCCCCGCTAATTGCCCTATGTGGTTACTGTTTCCCGCTTACGCCTACCCAATAGAGTCAAAAGAAACCTGGAATTTTCCCATATTTTTAGCTTTAATCGTGGGAGCTCCATGAAGATATTTTCAAGCAACCAACCAAAAATCTTTCTCTCAAAAATGGTGCAATTAAAAGCTTGTCATCATCTACGCCGAGTTAAAAAGTATTAGTTTAGACAGCTGTTCCTGCTTTTCCGTACAGACACTTGTGAGAGCAGCAAGAAAAAATTGTAGTAAATTGAGGCAATAGTTCCTGCACTCCTGATGCTGATTGTCTTATTCTATTAATCAAGAGTAGTAACGCTTTCAAACAGAAGTATGATTTCAAAAACCATTACTCGTTCTTTCCAAAAACTTAGGGAAAACAAAGTCAAAAATGATGAAGGCGCAAAAATGGTGATCGTTTTCACAATGTGGGAAATCAGCTAGGCTACACGTATTTAGCAATAGACCTATTTCACGACTTGGTGGGTCCTATTTTGTATTTATAAATGTGACATCAGATTCTTTCGGTGCACAATTTTTCTTGGCTCCGGTGTAGCGAGAAAAGAGGCGATGTGTTGCACCAAAAGTATGCACTTTATCTCTGTTCGCCTATTTTCAAGTAAAACTGTTGCCTCTAGGTCCAATTATACAAAGTTATAGGCCTATTGGTTTAGTTTAAATTTTTTCAGACTTTCATTTTATATGCATTTCTGTACATTCAACTTTACTTTGTTCTTTCATATCATTGAATTCAACTTGCCTCTAAATCCGACCTCTCGACTTTTAGACAAAGACTAAGCTTACGTATAAAGCAGCCTATTAATTACTGATATTCATCCATTTCTTTTCCCACGTTTGCAAATGGAAACAAATTCTGATATTCCACTATTTGCAAGCAAAATAGCAAAATGTTTTTCATGTCGTGCGATTTCACGCAGTGACGTTATTTTTTTAGATTTCTCCTTAAACTTTCTTAAGTCCTCGCTGGCTACTCATTATGTTGCATGTTCTATCTCTCTGCTTGGCGTGCCCAGGGAAGTTAAGTGTCCTTGTTTTTTCCCAAATGTTTAGGCTTGATCCCGGTTGCTCTATAAAACTATTATCAAGCAAAATACCATGTGGTGCAATTTCACACGCTGACGTTGTTTTCTTTTGATTTCTCTCAAATTTTCTCAAGTCCCTGCTGGCTACGCATTATATTGCACGTTTGTTTTATCTTGCTTAGGTGTACTCAGAAGATTTAAAAGAGACCTTGCTTTTCCCAAAATTTTTGCTTTGATTCCGGTAGATCTATAAAGGTATTATCAAAGAAATTAGAAAAAAGTGTTTCTTCCAAGTATGATGCGATTGTACCTCGGCAGGTCATGCCATCAGCTGTACTGATTTAAAAGAATCAATTAATGCAGCTGCACCGGCTTTACCCTACAAACATTTGTGAGAGCAACAACGAAATGTTTTAGTAAATATAAGCCATAGTTTCTGTACATGTAATGGTGATCATGTTGGTCTATGAATCAAGACTGGTAGTACTCTCAAAAAAAAATAATGTCACAAATTATCATTCGTTCTTCTTGAAGCTGTAGGTGAGGGGAGAGTGAAGCATAGTCAAAATTGATGGCGTTGCCCAAATGGTGGCCGTTTTGACGATTATAGAAATAGGGTATGTAGTGGTAGGCCTGTTTGACAATTCGGTGAGCTCACTTATGTATTTACATTCACGACATTAAGTATTTTGGCTGCGCTGCTGGCTTTAATTCGGCCACGGCATGAAAACGGCCATGCCTTTCCTCAAATCATATTATCTATTCCAGTAGGCGCCTACTGAGTTCTTTTCAAACAAAAACGCTTTCTCTAAATCCAGTTTTACAAATGGAGGCTATTATTGTTTAATTTTTATCTTTTCTTAAACTTGGGATTTTATTACGTTTCACTTTTTCTTTAATCCAGACCTCCCTACTATTAAATATAGATTAATGTTTCGTACCGATACAAAGAGCCTGTCAATTACGAATATCAGTAATAAGTTTTGCTGTTTATGTTTGCTAGCAAAATAATAGTGGGTAATTATGCCGCCTGCTGCTGTTCTCACTATGCAGTGGCACGCATTGTGACGTCATTTAAGATTATGACGGACCACTGCTTTGTAAAAGCATTCAAGACAGAAGAAAAATGCATGTTTAAAAAACACTTAAATAAATAATCGCTTATTTCATCTTGATATAGCGTAAGATGTTATATGCTTACTTTTAGCAAAAATTAACGTTTGTTTAAACGCAATCGATTAAAAAACATTGTGGGCGGGTGTGCATAGCCACTACATATCTCCCACGTTTATCGCGTGCGGGCATGTCTGATTTGCCCTGTTATCACCATGGGCGTCCTGAAACTAAACAGACTTCTATCCGTTAAATTTAGCAACTTTTTCGTAATTCGATGCGAATTTGTATGAACTATCGCCTTTGACTGCGCGCATGTTGCTTGGTCCTGGCATAACTGCAGCCATGCATAAAACAAACTAACCCGAAACGAAGCACTCACAGTTAAGTTATTGCAATAGCAGGGCCTCCATTAACAATTTCCAGGGTAAGAATATTAAATCATCTGGCTGCGCCACCTCACCCAATTACAAAGGAAATGGCTTCAACATTAGGATGATATTTAGCTCGACACTAATATCTTCTTGCAAAATACTTAACAGGACCATGATTATTACCCTCCTTTTTTTCTTGGGGTATCAAAACCAAATGCTTTTCTTGGAGTTAGCAACATATTAAAGTTCTTAAAGACTTGATTTTTTGATGAATTTTTTGAAAAGTTTGATGGATATTGGCGATGATCCATGCTATCGAGAAAGTATAGACAAAATGTAAGAAAGTATTTAGGTTTTGTAGAAATTGCAATTTGGTGAAATGCAGGCACCATAATTATAGGTGTTTTTAACCGGTAGGCAAGTAACTGTATAGTGTAAAAATGTTTTGTTTCTAAACATTTCATAAACATTTAGAGATTTCATTTTTTGATGAATCTTTTTGAAAACGCAAACAGATAATGCCAAGCAATCATGCTTGTGAGGAAAAGTAGTCAAAATGTACCAAAGAACTAACTTTTTCTAATAACTCCTAGTTTGTCAGGTCAAGTAGGATTATTGTTCAACAAAAATGGAACATGATGTATGGCAAACGATTTTTAACCAGCTATTGTAAAGTAATTGCTAGCCTTAAATAATTAGAAAGACATATTGTTGGAACAAAATTTCCTAAGCTCTTAAATGACAGTAATTTTTGGTACCTTGTTATAATTTTTAGGTATCAAATTAACCTATTTTTATTCAGCTTACCACGTTTCGGCAGGGGTAAAAACTTAAACTACCAGTGATAAAGTTCAATTTCTTTAGTATAAAATGCAATACTAAGCATGCGCATCACACACCGTCGGAATTGCCTTGAAACATCTTTTAGTTTGGTGAATAAAGTTTGAAAATCGGTTGAGAAATGAGGTCACCAATTAGTTTTTAAGTAAACTAATGTGTTAAAGATGTAGCAATTTTTGAAAAAAATTGTCATATTATGACCCCTGGCAGCGTAACATTGTGTCAATCGCACATGACTATTGACCTAATTAAGACATCATAGAGCGAATTTTTATCGTGCGAGAGAAATAGCGAAGACGCATGCTTACAAAGCTAAAAATGCTTATATAAGGTATAGCCGCCGTTTGATTCTTGTTGCGGCTATAGGAATTTGTTGTGACTTGTGGAGCCTCACACGGATTTATTGTTGTTCTAATTTTTATTTTGTACGAACTTGCACCGTTTTCGGCAGTTCCGGCAGTCACTTGGGGAAATTCGCTTTTATTTCGACACACCAGCGTCAACTAACAACCACATAACTTGAATTCGCACTACTTCCAATTGAACGTTGCTCAACTCAATAGATTAAAACCAAACTCATTCGAACAAAGGCCGTTGAAGCAGTTGAAAAAAGGTGCAAACTAAAGCGAGGGAAAACAAAGCGAGCTTATCTTTGGGCAATCGGTTAATTTTACTGCATGGATAGTTTTTGATTTGTTGATACAAGATCTTTGGAAAGGGGTTCGAATTCTGTATAAGCAACTTTTAGTTCAGTTTAATTTTGGCGCTTACATACCCGGCTCTTTAAGCTTCCAACGTATGCTTAACACAAGTTTCTATCACTAATAATTAAAAACGCACATTGAATATTAATAAATGGCAGTGATACAATAGGTTACATGAACACGCAAATGCAGTTACAATTATAGTTACAAAGACACACAAATTCAATTACGGTTACAATTATAAACAAGGAAATACGATCACAAAACATTAGGCCTAGTGCGCAAGTAACATACAGTGCAATATTTCATTGAGTTTTAGCTTTCTGCGGCGTGCAACAGAGTAAGTTTAGTAATTGGTCTTGTAATGTACGATTGTTTCGTTTGCAGCTTAACAGTACGTACGAAACCAGATGGGTCGGGGTAGACTTCTACAATGCGTCCCAATAGCCAGGTGTTACGGGGTAAGCCCTTATCGTGTACCAAAACTACGTCGTTAACGATCAGGTTGCGCGCAGGCCGGGTCCATTTTTGTCGACGTTGTAGCGTGGGTAGATACTCTTTTATCCAACGGAACCAGAACACGTTGGCTAAATATTGGACTTGTCGCCATTGTTTTCGGGAGTAGGAATCCCGTTTATCAAACACTCCTGGGGGAAGTGATCCGTTAGGCTTGAGTAGCAGAAGGTGATTAGGGGTTAGTGGTTCCAAGTCATAGGGGTCATTGGAGACTGTAGTGAGTGGTCTACTGTTAAGAATACTTTCTATTTCACACATAAGCGTAGAAAGAGATTCGTCGGTGAGAATTTGTTGATTGCAAACCGATTTTAAATGCTTGCGAATTGATCTAATTAGCCTTTCCCATGTGCCTCCATGGTGCGACGCCCCTGGCGGGTTAAAGGACCAGGATATACCCTTCTGCAGAAGAAAATCATTGATTTGTTCATTGTTCCAAGCTTGAATGGCCTCTCTTAGTTCGCGCTCTCCTCCAATAAAATTGGTGCCGTTATCGGACACTATTTCCGTTACTTGTCCTCTCCTAGCAACGAATCTCCGAAGGGCTTGTATGAAGGAAGAAGTGTCTAAGTTATAGGCTACTTCCAAATGGATAGCTCTTGTTGTGAGGCAAGTAAAAATTACTCCATAGCGTTTTGAGTTACTTCTACCCTTGCGTGTAAGGAAGGGTCCGAAGAAATCAACCCCAACCGATGAAAATGGGGGTTTATTGGGTGTTAATCTACGTGGGGGTAAGTCTGCCATTTGTTGTGTACATGAAATGTTAGAACGCTTGCGACATGCAACGCATGAATTAAGAATTTTCCGAATGGTTGCATTTGCCCTGATGAGCCAGAATTTTTTCCGAATTTCCGCTAGTACATGCTGCCGACCGGCGTGACCTAACTTAGTGTGAATGTCTCTTATGATGAGATTAGTAACGTGATTTGAACGAGGAAGAATGATCTGGTGTTTTTGGAGAAAGGGTAAAGATGCCGCTAACTTCAAACGTCCTCCAACGTGCATAAGGCCGTTTTTTATAAAGGGACTGAGTTTGATCAATGAGCTAGAGGTTCGAACAGGCTTTCCTTTACTGAGATCATCTATTTCTTCTTTATAGTATATGTGTTGAAGATAAGAAATTATCAGCATTTCGGCCTTTGATATTTCCTCTAACGATAGACAGGTTATACGTTTTTGTGACACATGAACTTTGGGTTTGGTTACAGTGGCGGTATACTCGGATTTTGTGGGTGAAACTAGGTTTTTGAAGCGCAAAATCCACGCGCATACCCGTAGTAATCTTTGCCAACTAGAGTAGCGTGATATCAGATCGTCCAGAAAGTGAGGCGATTCGCAAAGTACAGTCAGACAGGAGTGCCTTTGTATGTCGAATTTTTGCTCTGTAAGATTTTCTTGAAGCAAGGTTGGTTGATCTGGCCACTTGTCTTCTGCTTTCCATAGAAAGTCAGGGCCAAGTTTCCACCGATCACGACGAAGGAACTCGTCAATGCTGAGACCACGACTGGGATCATCGGCTGGATTTTGCTCGGAGCTTACGTAACGCCATTGTGATGGGTTGGACGAATTTCGAATCTGCTGAATGCGATTAGATACGAAAGTATGGAAGACTTTAGTTTCATTGTTAATATAACAGAGTACGGTAGTACTATCCGTCCAAAATATCGATGGTTGCAGTTCATGGGGTAGGTGGAGTTCTTTCCGGAGAACGTTATCGAACTTAACAGAGATGGTGGCTGCGCATAACTCCAGTCGCGGTGTTGTCAAGGGTTTAAGGGGGGTAAGTTTGGTTTTACCAATTAGTAACGCACAGTGACTTTGATTGTTGTCGTTGACTAAGCGTAGATACGATACGTAGCCAAATGATCTTTCGGATGCGTCGGAGAAGTGATGAAGCTGCGCTTTGATAACATTGCCAAAGGTGCTTGGCTTATAGCAGCGAGGAAGCTGGAAGGACGCCAATAGAGGTAGTTGTCGGAGCCATTCCATCCATACCTTTTTGTTTTCGGGTGGAATTTCTTGGTCCCAATCCAGCTTTTTTCTGCAGAGATCTTGCAGCAACGCTTTCATCGGTTGAACGGCGGGTGCCCCAAACCCCAAGGGATCGTAAACTGAGTTTACGACTGATAGAATTACTCTACGGGTGCATTGATTTGGATATACTTTTATTTGCACCTTGAAGCAAAGTGTGTCTGTTTCTGCGTCCCAACACAAGCCGAGCGATCGTTCTTTGGGAAGAGAATCTTTTGTCAGATCTAAATTCTTGAGCTCGTTGGATCGGTCGGAAAGTGGGACTGTTTTGATGACCTCCCGACTGTTGCTAGTCCATTTGGTGATTCTAAAGCCACCTTTGTCTAGAAGTTGGCAGATTTCGCGAAGCAGTGCGGCAGCAGAGTTTGCATTGGGTGCAGATATCAAGCAGTCGTCGACATAAAAACAGTTTTTTACGGTGTCAATTGCACCGGGACTAAATTCACGTTCGTGGTCTAGGGCTGTTTGCCTGAGAGCAAAATTAGCACAGCTAGGCGAGCTGACCGTTCCGAAAAGATAGACACACATTCTATACGATTATAAGTCATTGTCTAAAGATCCGTTTTCCCACCACAGAAAACGCAGCAGGTCTCGATCGCTGGTAGGAATTTGGACTTGATGGAACATGCTTTGCACGTCACCTTGGATCGCGATCGGTTCTCTGCGGAAGCGCAGCAGAACCCCAATCAAGCTGTTGGTAATGTCGGGTCCTGGCAGGAGATGATCGTTTAAGCAAACTCCTTTGTACCTTGCAGAGCAATCGAAGACAACCCTTATCTTTCCTGGTTTATTTTTGTGATAGATTCCGTGGTGAGGAATGTACCATATCCGTCCTTCTTGGCCTTGTTTATCATCGATTTTCTCTGCATAACCTTTGCTAATCGTATCTTCCATGAACTGTTTGTATTCTTCAAAAAAGGGGGGATTTTTTAGAAATTTTTGTTTGAGGTAACGAGCTCTTTGCTCGGCTAGAGCGAGGTTCGCTGGCAGGTTCAAATCGGGACTACGAAGAGGCAAGGCAATTTCGTAGTGTTTGTCTTTTCGGTGATAAATGGATTTTTCGACGTGCTCCATAAATTTGAGTTGTTCCCTTGACATCTCGTTGACGTTATGGAGCGTATCGATCACGTCGGAGCACAACGTGCACATAGGATGTATATATCCAGACTCTGTCTTAGTAAGAAAGTTTTTGCAGCTGGTAGTCGAGCTTCCCCTTTTTGAACAACTAACTACCCAGCCAACGGCCGTTCTGATCGCGTAATGATCAGATCCTGAGTTTATGATTTCGTGAGGCTTCAAGATGTGCCGATTGTCGTTTCCTATGAGCAAGCCGACGTCGGAATTGACACGTGGGATAAAGATATCGGCAAACTCTGGGGATTCGAATATGTCGTCCTGACTTGGAGCATCATCGATTGTAGCAGGAAGTCTTTGTATTGATAGAAGTGGTTGGAGGTGCGAGTAAGGGGATGACTCAAAAACGTCGCTAATTTCCAGATCCGAAATAACTTTAGCTTTTCGGGTGTCGGTGCCATGATTTATAGTTACGGTAGTAACTTTAACGACAGGGGATTGGCGTATTCCCAATTTATCAATAAGGTCGTTGATAATGAATGAACTTGTACTACCTGTATCCAGAAAAGCTTGGGTAATGATTGATTGTTCCGAGTTATTCGTACGGATTCTGACGGGAACAATAGGGAGAGAGCCGCGAGTTTGAGTGGGCACTCCAACGAGTCCGTTACGTACGGCGATGTGAGACAAGGCAGGATCGGCGGGTGAGTCCATCTGGTTGGTAGCAGAAGTCGAAAGAGTACACTTTTCAGGCGGGTGTAAGAGCGTTGTGTGGGAACCGTTGCAATCGGGCCTTTTACAAGGGGATTTTCTGGAGCAGTTTTTTGCAAAATGACCTGGCTCAAGGCAGCTGCGGCATAGCTTGCTTTCGTTAACAAATTTGTTTCGGTCTTCGTAAACATATTTGCGAAAGCGCTTACATTGATTCAGGTAGTGAGGGCCTTTGCAAAGTTTACAACATGGCTTAGACGGTGACAAAACGGTCTGGGCAGCAAGCGTGGTTTCTTTTCGGGGTTTATGGAGGTCAGGCTTTCTACTACTTTGGGCCCAATTGCAGTCTAGATTTGTGGTCTGCCTTGTTTTTATTGTTACGTAGGCGGCCAAATTTTCAATGCTGACTTCTTGCCCCTTTTGGTGGATAAGTGAATCAACTTCGGCTTGCCAACCACTCAACCATTGGTGTGGCAACCTTTTGGCAACTTTAGTAATTACATCTAGATTATCCATTTTGTGGAGATAGTTCATGCCCTTTAGGGTATTCATGCAAGAATTGATATCGGCTGAGAAACTTATAAGGGAGGGCTTGTCGTTTACGTGTAGCATGGGGCCGTTGGTAAGCGAATCAACACAGGCCTTTGCTATTTGGAATTTTTGTCCGAACGTTTGTTGTAAAAGTTCTCTCGCTTTTAGGTATCCTAGAGCATCGTCCATGTATTGACAGCCTTTCACCAATGAGTGTGCCGGACCTTTGGTATAGCTCAATAAGTAGAACAGTTTGCGTTTAGGTTCGGGGACATTGAAGGCAATTAGTGCGTCAAAGGCCTCAATAAAGTTACGGTAACACGCTGGATTGCCATCAAAAACATCGGGCTCTAGTAAAGGAGTGGCAGAGGGCGACATAATTACAGGCGATTGGTAAGCAGCATTTGGGACAGGAAAATTTCGAGAGCTTGTGGACAATTCCTTATTAGACGTTTCAGGCCGGTCTACGTTGCTTCTTGAGTAACTACTGGGTTGCTGAGTTGGAACCATGATAGTTTGATTGTAGTCGACTGGTTCCAAGTTTGAACCCCTGGTCGACTGCGCAAAACGGGTTTCGCACGTGGGAGCGTTAGCCCGGGAGTAGTCGAAAGATGGTCGGTTCGAAACGTCTCGCAACTGACCGGACTGATGGTAACACAATTCGTTCAAAGTGCCGGGAACCTGCGTTACGCTATGTTCAAAGGGTGGCTCCGGATTTACGTTTTGCCTAAGGTTGTGGTTTTGGGAAGCACTGCTCGCAAGCTTGGTGTCGGCAATAAACATCGACTTCGTTAAACGATCATCACTAGGATTACATTTATCATACGTAGGATGGGCCGTCAATTCAGACGGGCAATCAATTTTTATGCCGTTGCTCGCATATTTGTTACAAAATAAGTTACTCACAATATGTTTGTTGTCATGAAAAGGCGGTACATCACTAGAAAGATTGGTTTGTTTGTTGATTTCATGTATGTCCATCACTGCTTGGGCTTCGTCTAGTTCCGCACGAAGTCTGGCTTCTTCAAGTTGTTGCTGATGCTTTCTTTCTTGTTCGTCTCTCAAACGTGAGAAACGAAGGTCTTCTTCTTCTTGAATTCGTTTTTGTTTCAGTTCTTCTTCTTCTTGAATTCGTTTTTGTTTTAGTTCTTCTTCCCTTTGGAGAAGCTTGTATTTCAACTGCTCTTCTTCAAAATCGAATCTCTCTTTGCTTTGTTGTTGTTTTAGCGATTCGATTTCGTTGTTGGATTTCAGTCGAGCCAAAAGAACAGCTTTTTTCGCTTTAGCACTTGAGTAAGAAGATGAACTGGAACCAGTCGAACCCGATCCAGTAGATTTTGTTTTTGTTGAGCTCTTCGACTTTCGAGTTGAGCTCGATTTTGTTTGCGAACCAGGACGAGATTCACCTTTGTTCGATCTAACAGCCAATTTCTCTGAAGCTGTTTCGTTTGGTTTATGCTTCATTGCTGATGTAGATCGCCCACTAGCGAGAGATACACCTTTATCTGATTCGCTAGCAGGTTTTGAAGTAAGAAATTCATTGCCTTTTGACATTGATCTAGTTGTAACGCCGATTTTCTGAGAATTCATCGTAAGATTGTTGTAAAATGTTTCTTCGTTGTAAGCCTTGCCGAAAACTAATATAGCCGCCGTTTGATTCTTGTTGCGGCTATAGGAATTTGTTGTGACTTGTGGAGCCTCACACGGATTTATTGTTGTTCTAATTTTTATTTTGTACGAACTTGCACCGTTTTCGGCAGTTCCGGCAGTCACTTGGGGAAATTCGCTTTTATTTCGACACACCAGCGTCAACTAACAACCACATAACTTGAATTCGCACTACTTCCAATTGAACGTTGCTCAACTCAATAGATTAAAACCAAACTCATTCGAACAAAGGCCGTTGAAGCAGTTGAAAAAAGGTGCAAACTAAAGCGAGGGAAAACAAAGCGAGCTTATCTTTGGGCAATCGGTTAATTTTACTGCATGGATAGTTTTTGATTTGTTGATACAAGATCTTTGGAAAGGGGTTCGAATTCTGTATAAGCAACTTTTAGTTCAGTTTAATTTTGGCGCTTACATAAGGAATTGCTCGTTTACATTGCCAAATGCACTTAAATTGTAGAGTTGTTGTTGTCAAACTTAACATATTAATATCTGCTGAAAATGCCTCTAATCGTGTTTCTACGACAAGTAGTTTTTGAGAAAATACAGCTAAAAAATTGTGCAATCAAGCAATATTTGTGACGTCATCTTAGACCCCAAAAAGATGAAATATTTTGTAAAATGATAGATTGGGTGGTAGCTTTGTGTGAGCACAAAATGGTTCTGCTCTATCAAGAAATATAAATTAAAAAAATTTACCTTTAAGTATGACATTATGATGACGTCACCAATACATTTATGACGCTCACCACGGGGTGGTGATCAATCGTGCCAAGTTTGATGTTTGAACTTCCAGTAGTTTTGGAGGACTTAAAGCGTACGTACGTACATAAAGGATTGCGCTTTACATACTGTAATAGATGAGTAATGTTGAATAGCGTAGATTAGTCTACACCGCAAAGTGTAAATCTGTCTGCGCGTGTGCCTGTGTATGAATGTGTGTGTGTGTGTGTGTGTGTGTGTGTGTGTGTGTGTGTGTGTGTGTGTGTGTGTGTGTGTGTGTGTGCGTACGTGCGTTCCAACTCCTCCCAAACTACTGGGCATGCCAACATGAATTTCGGCATAATTGATCTCCATTCTAGCGTTCGTGTGATTATGACATCACAATTAAAGGTGCTTTCTTTAATTGGCATTTCTTGACTTAGGGAAGCGGTTTTTTGCTGAAATAAAAGTGAGCGCTTGCTTTACCAACTCAAAAATTTTATCTTTTTTGGAAGATAGGATGACGTCATAACTGACGAGTAATTGTAAAATTTGCTTCCTTTATTTTCTCGATAAATATTCATCATAGATACGCGGTTTAAAAGTTTTTTCGAAGATATTAACGAGATGTTTTCAAAAGCGTAAGATTTTGCTAATCTGGCTTTATTGACACCGCAACAAGCAATTAAGCAATCAAGAGTTTTTAAGCATGCATTTTTGAACTCTTCAAAAAACTACACTGTCGTCATAATGATACCTGGTATCACTTCTATGAAAACAGCAGCAGCAGGCAGCAGCTGGACTTACAGTATTATTTAGTGTCATTTTGAAAGTAAGCGTACACATAAATAGCAAAGTCTATGTTTGATATACCGCCAGTTAAAGTAGAATGATGAATTACAGTACTTCCATATCAGTTTGAATCTGGATTTTAATCGTACAAAGGGAAGTACAAAAATTTTAACAACTAAGGGCAGGTGAATTCTACGTTACAATATCTTTGTAATACGATCATGTCGTCTTCAGCAGCACTCTTACGACATTTAACAATTCCTACGACATTTTTTATCAGGTTCAGAAGTGAAACAAAATTTGCAGGATTCAGATAAAATTTTCTTTTTTTTAAGCGTAACACGCTGTCGATGTGTTATTTACTTAAGTCATAACTAGGGCAATTTTTTTATGACCTAATTTTTCCTAAAATATGACTTAATATTTCCTAAAATATGACTTTAAATATGACCTAATTTTTTCTGTCTGGTTCTTAAAAACTATGCAGCCGAGTCGGAGTATTGAACTCATTATCATTTATTTTGAACAGTTGAACCGCATAATCAAGTACGAATGGACATTGTCTTTGTCAAAATTGCGTCCAGGACATAGCATTTTTTTCAGTATAGAGAAAGAGCGTTCCACAGAAGCCGAAGTTGGCTGTGCTCTTTGAAGCAGCGCTACCTCAGCAGGAGAATGATCTGGTAGATGTGCACCACTACCGGCGGCAATTTTAAGGAAGTCGCTACCTCTAGCTAGACGACTTTGAACATAATTTTTTATCTCACATGGGTCGTCACCAAAGTGGAGATTTTGAATGGCTTCCAAAGCAGCAACAATTGTATTCGATGAATTGGTAATTCCCTTGATTAGGATGGCAATATCTTGGTAGCTACCATAGATTTGCCTTAATTCGACGAAAACTGCAGGTTCTGCTATGGCTTCCTTTGCCCGCTCAACTAGTTTTCCACCATCTTCAAAATTGTCAACAATGTTTTTGATAATTTGGAAGTTTTCTGCGTAGTAGAAAGATGCCTCCAGCCACGAGGCCCAACGAGTGAAAACAGGTTGTGGTGGTGCCGGCAAACCAGCTGCGGTGAACAAAGCATGTCGGTCTTTGTTTTTTATGGTTGCTGCTTTTATAGACGATATCAAATTGTCTGCAGCTTTAAAATGTGTACGTATATGCTCAGCACAATTATGCAGCAAATGTGCGATGCAAGTAACATGGAGCAGGCGTGGATACAGGATTTTTAATGTTTCAGCTGCTTTTATCATGTACCTTGCGGCATCACTGAGTAGCAGCAAAATCTTCTCACGAGCAATATTCATGTTATTGAGGGTGTCGTCAACAATTGTACAAATATTGGAGCTATTGGAGTTGCCATTTAATGGTTTGCAGTTGACTAAGTATGTTTTTTCAGGTTCCTCCATCAGCCCTGCTAAAATATTGACATACTTTTGACCAGATACCTCAGCCTCATCTACGACCAAAAACAATGCTTTTGCCGCAAACAATTCCTTAAGGCGTTCAGTTTCTTTAGCAGCCAATTCCTTAACATGGCTTCGACATGCTGATTCAGAAGGGCAATGCTTCCCCAACTCTGAGTTTAATAGCTTTTTAATAGTGGCATGCTGAAGCTTATAAAGTGGGATGTCAGCCTCTAAGAATGCCGTTACAACCTTTTTTGTAAAATCCCGTTGGCAAATGGGGACAAAAGACTGTTTGTTTAAAGTCTTTTTTGCCGGTGCAATTTTCTTTTGGTGTTTTGCCGATTTTCGATGTTGTTCCACGTGAAAGCGCTTGTCACATCTGACGATGGTGGCACAAAGCTGACAATAAAGATCATTCTGGGGATTGCAAGAAGACTCTTGGGAATATTGCTTTACATACCTTTTTGTTTTTACTACTTTTGATTCTGCAGTTTTTCCCATACTGTTTGCTAAAACTTGCTGTAATTCATACATTCAAACACTTGCTAATTCATATGCTTGCTAAATAAGCTAAAATGCGTTAAGGAACACGCACGTGTTAAAATAATTTTCTTTTGCTTGTGGTTATGACGACATAATTTATTTTCTAACTTGTGACTTCTAGCCTAGCGCTTTTACGAGTTTCAAAAGCATTACGACTATTTCGACAGTTGATGGTGTTGTAGCAAAAGAGCAATATCTGTGCTTGAGACTAAAATTACAACTTGCAAACTAGTGTAGCTGATTCGTTAGAACTTATACAAGGAAATAAATTAATTAATTCGATAATTTTGAGCAAGATAACTATGGCGTCACAGAGTCATAACAATAATGGAGATAGCAAAGCTTTGCAATCGTTGTTAATCTAACGTTCTGTCTTTGCACCATGAATATCCTACTGAATGTGGGAGCAATGACTAAATTTATGACTTTTATGACCGAAAATATGTTTTATGACTTATGGTGTAAAATATGACTTTAATATGACTTTTTAACTCCGTTATCAAACATCGTACGAAAGTTTTGATTGAATTTTTGGGTATTTTATAAAAAACAGACCTTCTAAAAAAAATATAACTTTAATGACAAAAAATTTCCCTAGTCATAACCTTGAGCTTAATAGCCGCATGCTGTCCGCGAACGGCTTTTGTGTGTCCCGCGAGCATTTTTTGCATACCGTATTTTTAGTGCAAAAAGCTTAGTAGTTAAAATAAGCCCTGGCTACTTTTTACACAGATGCATGGCAATAACAAAAGCTCTCGGGCAGCAGCACAACGTTAAAGTGCAGGTCGACATGTAACTGATGTGGCGTAATTACGCTTTTTTAAGTTTGTCGTTTGTTTTTGCCTTTAGTTCAAACACCAACTCTTTTATCCTGTGGTTTCCAGTCTTTTCGAAGAAATGGACCTTTGTGAAAAACTTTCTGTTGTTGATCCGCTACTACTATACCTCTTGCATCCCATCACCCGATTGGTATAAAACAATAATTTCTGTTCTCTTGTTGTTATACTAATCGGGTGATCGGATGCAAGAGGTATAGTAGTAGCGGATCTACAACCTTTTGGTAGGGAAGGTGAGAAGTCAAAATTTGCGAACTATCATGAAAAGTAACTATTTTCTTTTTTTGAAGATCAACTTTTTCGACGTCCAATCTTTTATAGAAAAGTTTTTTCGAAACCACCGCAAACAAACATGTTCACGTAACCAAAAATAAGAAATGCAGGTGGAAAGAACGAATCCTCCTGAATCCGCCATTGAGGCATAGCCCCTCTTTCTCTATTACGTGACCAAAGCACACAGATCCAGCCAAAAACTTGGTGTTCCAAGTATCATTAGGAGGGGTTTCTACCAAGTCGTGAAATAGCGTACCTCGAAATAATTTCTTTCTGTAAACGCAAAACCAAAAAGACTAAGGCGCCCACCCCCAATTTTGACTTTGCACCTCTATAGCTATTGGAAGAAACGGATAGAATTTGCAAAAAAAATGACAGCGAGTTTTCGTGAAAAACCAATCTTAATTCTACAAGTGTCGTTACATCTGGATAGAGGAAACAAGCGCAACGCTCCAATTTGTACCCATCTAATCGTTACTGCTCTTCGAATTGTTATTTGGATGAAGTCCGGGCAGCCTACTAAGCCGATACTTTTATCGTAATGTTACTGACTTGTAACCTTGCCGGCAGAACCGGCTAGTGACAGCAAAAGCAATGTCAAATAATCTAAAAATAAGCTTTTTAAAATTGGTTTTTATCAGCATCTATAACACATTTTGAATTATTGCAAAAGAACTAATTTTTTTCTAAAACCTTGATTGCTGGCTATCACATGGCTTTCAAAATGATACGTTTTGAATAAGAGTGGCGTTCCCCACAACCAATTAATAGTATTAAAGCGAAAACTGAATCTATTTTCAATCATTTTTTCATTGCTGTTTTCAGCTAAAAGATGTGCGAGTCCTCCGCCGATTGATCACGCTGACGGATTTACCTTGTACAGAAAAGATTCTTCAGGTTGCTATATTAAGTTCAACACTGATGCGATCAAATTTGGCGATAAGGCAGTCTACAACTGTCAAGCTGGTTATAAGTTGTTCAATCCAACGATTGATCACCATTGCACCGCAAGAGTAAAATGGACCAATGTTGGAAAAAGCATTTGTGCACGTAAGACACATCAAATCTATATTTTGTTATAGATCTTGTTTATGCTAGGTTAAACGATAACGTCAATTGCCAAAACTGAAAACGTAGAAGAATGCGTAAATTGGTAATCGGTTTTTGTCGGACACTTTATCTTTATTCTTTCAAAAATTATAGCACGTCAAAAAGTGGTTGAAATATTCTTTTACATTTTAGCAAATATTTCGATTTCATTGAAAAGTGGTTTAAATATTTTCTAGCATTTTAGCAAGTATGCCAATTGCCAAGAATTTTACTAGTGCGACAATACTGTTGATTTGAAACCATCGAAAGTATTTAGCGAATAACAAAGTTTACTATTTTTCTTTCGTTTAATATAAAGGGCATCGTTTTGGGATACATTTCAGTTATGTGCTTTCTAAATTTTAAGTTTTAAAGGTTGCTTACAACTAGGTAATGAAGCGAATGAAGGAGACAATATTGGAATTCACTAAAAAATTAGTTCACAACAACGTTTTTAGTTCGGTTGAATGTTATCAGATGTGTCTTCGGGAAAAAGATTGCACACTTTTTTCCCTTTTCCAAAATAGGACTTATTTTGATGGTTGGTGCTCTATTGTAAAGGGCTAAAGGTTGGGCGACTAGGCAAGATACGAACTTTCGATCAACAGATGCTTGGGCAGAAATTAAAATTGTGGGTGACTCATAAACATTCTGACTATATTCCGGCGCTTGTTATAGTAATGTGACATTGGTTGTCCTAAAACTTAAAAATATTTGTTGACCTAAACTTGTCATAAAAGAGTATGATTGTCTATACATCACAAATACAATAATGTTCTTTCTCTTGAAATAATGAAATAATACTCGCTGATTAAGTCGTGTGGCCAGGCTTGGTTTTGTCTGACGTATGGAAAAATGACTTAGCAAGTATGTGTATAAAAAAAAGCATGGTCATTGGTCGTGGATTAATTCAATGCAAAATCATTCAATTAGATTATTCAATTTGATCATTCAAGTCATTTTGTTCATTCATTCAGTCATGGAGTCTTGCTGTCATTCCGTCGTTCGGTATTTACCTGACCTTGAGACTTGTGATTGATGATACACAAAAGTGTTCGTTTTTTGAAGTCAGACGTGCTATATGAACAAGAAGCAAACCCCACCCAACAACAACGCAGAAGGACACTAGGTGTGGCAATGTTTTGGCCACAGGCTTTGACCCTTCTTTGACAGAACAGAAGTATTTTGTGGAGATGTTTTCTCCGCACCGCACTTTATAATACCCAACTAAAAATTTTTCAAGATAAAAAAGTGGTTTTAAAAATCTTAGCCAGTCAAAATAGAATAAATGTCATTAAAATACCTTTTTGTTTTTACAAATGTTCTGTGCACGGAAAATACTGTAGTAGAGACTAAACAAAAAAAAGAATAAAGACTGGTTTCCATTTTGCGTAAATTTCAGGCGTAGAGTGAAAAATCCTTTTTTTCTATATCTAGTTTTATACGCCCAGCGCTCTCGCTGCGCGCATAAAACTTAAATGATTTTGCAAATCTGTATTACCTTATTATTGATTGCCATAACTGTAACGTAAGCCTTATATAAGTTTGCATTTGTTTATAGGATCCTGCAGAAGAAGAAACACTTTTAAGGCAAAAGCTTATAACATGAATTGTACACAATCTTGCCTAATCGATAGTGACTGTTCTGCAAACGAAGTTTGTGACTGTGATGGTTTGTGTGGGCGATCGTGTATCAATATGAGTAAGTCTTGTTTGAACTGCTGTTTAGTGGCGTAGTAGGTTTCTTACACATTACGAGCAAAAAGCAACTTTGTATGCAACATTTTTACTTGCAATCACGGTTATATCGTTTACACCTGAAACAAGCTAAAATTACCACAAAAGCCTTGTAAGTACCGTAGAAAATGTTGTTTGTATTAGACTGCACGATCTATACTACGGTATCTGCACCGATATTGTTTGTTGGTTTTTCTAACATTTTCAAAAGGCATTTCAAAAGCAAATTGCCTGCTAACACCTCTGCAAAAAGACTATTGGCTTCTTCAATTACAACTTGCCCCATCTGCTGACCAATTTACTCCAGATTTTTTCTGGTTTTTTATTAGTTTTATGCTGGATTGTCAAACCATTTAATGGCTGAATGTTTTAGTTAACTTGTACGATATCACGTTGCTTGTTCTTGCTTTGCATGGCTTTGAATCAGTCTTCAAGAACTAATTAATCTACATCAGGCCACATTTGGTCTAAATTACGATTAAAACTTGAAATGATTTTTAGAGGTAAACTGTGGAACGCTAGCAGCTATACCAAATGGAGATATTGTCTATGAAGGAAAAGGATTCGATAGAGTCGCTTACTACTCTTGCAATGAAGGCTTTTATATTGCGTCTGGAAGCTCATTGAGAAAATGTGCTGCAGGAGGAAAATTTGATGGCCACCCAATTACTTGTGGACGTAAATGATCGTTCATTTATTTTCTGTTGGGTTGTTAAAATTTTATGTTGAAGTAGTACCGTTTACAAGTTCTGAAAAGCTCAGGACAGACGTGGTTGCAGGTGGCCTTGGTTTACATAACTTGGTGAAACAAAAAATTAGCAAAAGTAGGTGGTCCTAATAATTGATGAAAAGAGGTGCAATATTTCAGCTTAATATAAAAGTTTGAACAAGTATTTTAGAGGCTGAAGCTCTAATTAATCTACATTACCATCGTTCAATGTACATTTACGCCTCATTGCTTTTAGTAGCTGTTCGCATCACTGGCCAAACTAATTAGGATTAAGTGACATAGTAGTACGAAACAAGTTGATGAAGTAACACTAAAACCACCAAACTTTTGCTCTATCCATTAGTCATTTTCACCGCTATAAACAATTTAAACAAAGTTGCACAAAATAGTGAAATATAGCTCACTTTTACGCTATGCTTATATTGCTGCACTGAAACTAAGGCAGGGATTGGTAACTTGCGTCCCGCGGGTCGGATCTGACTAGCCAAACAAAATCATCTGTCCCGCGGTAATTGTAATTCCTATATTGCTTTGGTGTAAATTGCTCGTCATTTGTTCAGCTTGAATCGTCTCAAGGCTTAGGAATCTATTTCTCTAACGAGCTCCTCTATTTATCCCTCTATGCCTAATTGTTTGTTTTAATTAATGGCATATGCTTTAATTAGCTACATCTTTTTTGTAATTTTCTAGCCAGCAGTTCATCATCAATTTTTTGAAGAGTCATGAAGGGGTAAGAAGAACCAATTAAGTCTGAAGTTGAAAAATTGCTTTAGAATTTACATAACACCGTAAAAACAAATTTAGATCAGCAGCAAGTAACTTTTTGCTATAAGTTGCAATGCAGTAAGAATTAACTCGAAACAGAACTTACAAATTAAATTTGCAAAGCAAATGCCGATGCTAAAAGCAAAACACCTCTTTGGGAATAAAAAGAGGAACGATGAAGGCAAATTTTATTGTCACAATAATTTTTTAAAAATTGCGTTTAAGTATTAAGCAGTTTCATATTTGAAATTTGGTTATGGTACATTGGCTGAATTGTGGAGTCAAATTTTATAACGATGGTGTATCACTGCTTGACCTCATGAAAAATATCTTGAAAGCCAATTATAACCCAACTTGACTCATCGTGCAAACAGAACGGATTTTTACACCTACTATTTTCGGCAACGAAACACACCAAAAGTAGGTAGACAACACGAATGAAGTCGATTGGCAAAATATTTTGGATCTGGCATAATCGTAGACGAACAGAAAAGTAGACGAATCAATAAAACCCTGCCACTAACAGAGCAAATTGCTGACTTTCAAATAATAAATTACAAAAACGCACGATAAAATTCCCTCAATCCACAATATTTATCGCCATAAAATCAGTGAACGAAGCATAATTGCTAGTGAAAAATTGACTCGCTTTGCCCAGATTCTGCAAACTTTGCTTTTGGCCCGTGACTAGGAAAAAATTGCCGACCCCTGAACTTAAAGAAAAGAATATGTCCAACAGCCCACGATTATTGTAAGCAGATTGAAACAAACCTTGATCTGTTTTTTAACGATCTCGGATGAGCAACAAACACACGTGTGCTACGTAACAACTCAATCTCCACATCGATCAAGGCTTGGTACTGCTTCAATGCTTGCTGCCTTTGTCCCGAGAGCACTAGTAAAGCAATGAAACTTTATAAAGGCTATTTAAAATCAAAATAGCTTTCTTGCAAACAAATCTTCTGCACACTTATCGTCATCTAATATAATCTATGTAGATGATGAGGCGTTTCTAGACTTCGGCAATCTTTTAACATTTACGCTGAAAAGCGATTTACCTTATCACCGAATCAACTGAGGGTCATGTTGCAACTCAATCAAAACAATACGGTTTTTGTTCTCTACCTGGCGTAGCCTTTGACAATTACTCGCGCTGTTTGATGAAAGAGGCTGAAGCGATGGTCTGAAGCAATTAACGCCATGACTTTTTCACTTTAGCTTTAAAATATGGAGTACAAATAACAATGTTACAGGCAGTTAATAGGCTACATGCTTCCCATTAGCCTTTAATGTTACACAACAATGAATATGCCAAAATGTAAATGCACGCAATAGCTTGCATAACATAGGTCATCCTATCATTCTAAATGTACACTGATTCATTATGCTTGCTTAATAAAGGATGGTCGCAAAATATTTTATCACCGAGGACCTGTAGAATATATAACAAATACAGAATACAATTAATTAAAGTGTGAAACTTGCAAAAAACATCTTGTAAAGCAGTTAATAACGCCTTCAGAGGTATAATGAGAGAGTGAGGATTTTTATAATAATTAAGTAGTCACACACGAACAATAAGAAAGCACTAGACCGGTTTCGCCATTTTTGGGGCACTTCAGTGGTGCGTATCCGACCAGCAAGGAATCGAGCCTAAAAGATCATTGAAGAGTCCCGATAATGGCGAAACCGGTCTGGTGCTTCTTTACTGTTCGTTTGTGACTACTTAATTACCTTTAGAGGTATAAAAAAACCTTTTCATTCGAATAGCTGCTCATTGCTCAATATTACAAATAACTGACTAAACATTTGGCTGACATATATATGAAAAAATTTGTAAATTCTAAATTTCCTATGTTGAGGTAAAATGCCGCATTAAGCGCTCTCGTAACACAAAACAATTTTTGTATAGGTTAATAATAACATGCACTTAATTCCTGATGCATATTATTATACAGAAATAGAACAGAGATAAACAGAAATGCTGTATTTTAAGTGATATTTAACCACGGCTTCTCACCGGGATCAGTTCTTGGTACTCTTCTTCATACCTTTATCCCCGCGTCTGGTCGATAATTGCCCGGCATTCACAAGCAAAAGAAAATTTAGTCGAGCACCCAAAAAACGTGAACAATTTTGAACTAGGCCACAAACCAGGCCAAACCTACTTATTCTCATAACTTCAGAAATACAAATAAAAACTCAGCAATACAAAAATAGTGCCGGCAGTCTTTCATTTAACTACAAAGAAGCAAAACGTGAGCAATTTGTTAACATTAGCAATAGGCTCCTGTTCCTTTTGGTAATAATAATATTTATAGGAAGCACTCCCAAACAGTTCACTCACCTATCAAAGATACTTTGCAGTACTATGCAAGAAGCTAATATTGCAATGCAAATTGCTTAAACTTTTGGCAAAATTCAGTTAAAGCACAGGCACAGATACCTTTAAGTACATCTGCCTTGTTACCAGCCTATCTCAGCGCCAAATACTGTGCACCACTCATTCCTGCTAGAATAACATGTCGTCAATGCAATCTCTTGTATTTTGACAGAATGCTTGCATTTCACACAGCAGACAACCTTCCATTCTTGCTAGTATACGATCTGCTGAAATTTGTAGAGAATAGATCACTCTGTTATTGCTCGAAAGGAGTCATTCAAAGACCCTTCCCTCTGAATCTCTTATCGTGACCACTTTTAAGTTGCACCGCAGATTTTTAGCGGGAAAAACTCAAAATTAGAAATCAGTGTTACCCACTGAGCGAGATGCAGATGAAATCCATAACGGCAAAACAAATGCATCAGGCTCCGCATTTTTATTTCCCAATTTAATTTTGAAACATAGAAAATGGCAATCACCTTCTCGATCTAACTGCAAATCCGACACTAATATTCCGTTTTCAAAATTCTCGGTGCACCACTGTTCTCTTCTTCTGACATAAAACGCCAGGAAAACTGCGTTTTTATATTCACGCTGTAATAAACTGAGCAATTTTATAATAAATTTACATTATAAACGTAGTTTTCCTTTGAACTTTGCAGGTGTAACATGTCCTGATCCCCATGCTACTATTATCAAAATGGGAGGTGATATAGCAAACTGGTCTCCAGGTCCTTACTACGTTGGGCACAAATTTACATTCACGTGTCGAGATTCTCAAACATTGCTTGGATCAAAGCAAAGAACGTGCTTAGCGACAGGACGTTGGAGTGGACTTGATACTATTTGTGATACAGATGTTTTGCAGCGTGAGTTGATAATTTAAAAGATACGTTAAGATTTTCATCACTATACTGAGATCTCTCAAACTCCTAGCGTCCCATCTATAGTGCTGAGCACAAGCACGTTTAGCTACTTTCCAAGCTTAAATTCAGTGTCCACTTATTTTTAAAGCTATGGGATAATATTGACTTGATGAATCTCAATGAGTAACCTACTCGTGTTGTTGCATTATTTTTTGACAAAACCATCTGATAGTCTTGACTTCACTCTTTAGAAACAGAGTTTGAGGAAGATCTGTTGTAAGCTTACGCATGTTTCTAATTGCCTCAATGTTTTTAGCTGGTGAACCGCGCTGCAAACACCCCGGTATTCCAATCTCTGGAAGAATCGTGTCCATATCTTCACAGTTAACTGTCGGAGCAACAGTCGTATATGCATGTGATAAAGGATACGCCTTGGTTGGAAAAGCGAGACAAACTTGTTTATATTTTCAAGAATGGAGCGGTGATGGCGTTCCTCAGTGTGTAGGTAGGACAAGCATGCTATAACAAACCAACTAAAATCAATTGATGGTTTTTTTCTTATAGATCCTAGATATCGGGATAGTTCCGTTTCTGCATTACGAAAACTGGTTGATACCACCGCTAAAATTGGATCAAGTGTTCAACACCAACAAAGCTTGCGAATTGGTCGTTTTATTTCGGCAAACCATCCAGCCGGACACGTAGTATATTTCATTTTTGATTTATCAAGCAGCGTATCTGATTCAAGTCTTAGAAATTCCATCAGATTTGCAGTGAAGTTAGTAGAAAGGGTAAGCAATGTAACTTGTATGATCTTTGTTCAAAAAGCGTTTGTAACTTTAGGAATAATGCTGAAATCATTTTGCGTGGTCCAAATTAAACCTGCATTGCCATCATTTTTGTGCCACAATCGTATAGTTCGTTTTTTCATGTCGTAACTACAAGTAGCTTTTTCTGGCAATCCCACATGCTAATTTCAGAAATAGATTTTTGAAAATGAATAAGTTTTTTAATCACTATCTTGAGGCACAGGCTCTATGTTCTGCAAGGCCAGCTGTTTTGGTACATTGCAATGTGGTATATATACATTGTTGCATTGAAGCTGCGATTATATAATTTTTGCAGAATAAAACAGGTAACACTGTGTTTTTGTCGGCATTATGCGCAATAGGCTATTATAAGTTCGTATTTACCACTTTTTGATGACACTGCTTGGTAGACCGGAATAAGTATAGGAAGATACCAATAACCGCTTTGGCAGATTTCTCGGAGACCCGCCAACATAACTTTTCAAAAATATTGTTTTATAAATAATTGACATTTTAATTTATGAATTGAAACGTCAGATATTTTTACAAAATATAAATGAAAAGTCTGTAGGGGTCTCTAATAAATCTATAAGAGCTATTATTTACATCTGCTTACAATTCCACGATTGGAAATGACTTAGCTTTATTGTACACTATTTTGACCAATCAGGTCTCATAGCCCTATTCATGACCCTCTTATTTCTTCCAAATTGATTTTTTTAAAGTTAACCGCAACACTGCCAAGTGAAGTAGCAGTAACGGTTACAGAAGTTCACACTTATGTGAAATAATGTCAACCAGCTTATAACCAAAGAAAATTTGCCACTGTTTTCTCAAAATTACAGGCTAGTTTATTGGCATCAACAAAAGCGATTTTTCTGACTATGTCGCTCAGTAAGCACCCAGCCGGTGATTATCAGTTAATTGTCAGTTATCTCGTTCTTCATGGAAAAAGACAAGTTTAATGACGGTTGTTTCTAATTTAAAGTTTCTCGACACGATTGCATGATAGTTTTCATGTAAAGCTTAATGAGAGCAATTGTTGGTTTAGCTTTCAGCCAATACCACCGGAGTAGTTGAATATGGCATTATCGTTTTTGCGTCGATAGCTAAAGTGATCGTTGACACACAGCAAAAACAGCCTCCCCCTTCAAAAATAATTCAAGAGTTGAACAACATCAGATCCAATAGAGGTAAATTAGATTTATCAAACACGTTATAAATTCGTATTTGCTCAAAACACTAGATTAAACCTTTTCAACTAGGAATCGTCAAGGATCAGCAGAGGCTTTGATTTTAATCAAAATAAGCGAATCATTGTTTATACCTTTACAGTTCACAGGCCAATATTAATAATGTGTAAATATGTTTACTTCATACACCAAAATATTGTCTTCATAGTAACTTAGCTCTAATTTTCTTTTAATGATATTTACAACTATTTTTACTTGGTTTTTATTGTCGTTAAATTACAGAAACGTCGTTGTATTTAAACTATCACATTTTGCGGTTATAATTGGAAAGCAAGTTTTATATGTTTTTGTGTCACATAATATTTACTTTTTGATTTCCAATCCAATTCCAATTCCGTCACTAATTCATAAATTAGCAATGTTTTGCTTCCAAGCCGGTAAGCGAAACGTCTTGACTCGCAAATCTTCCAAGCTATTCACGTTTTATATATCTTTTACTATGATCTGGACTTGCATATATTTTTTATGAGGCAAGCAAAACCACTCGCTCATTACTGCGTAGTGAGCCAAAAACTGTTGATGTTTTCCATGTTGCAATTGACATTTATCAGTGTAATAGCGATGTTTTAACTGCGTAATTACCAACAGTGGGCAAACTTCTGCTAAGCCGCTAACCGCTATTTAGCAAGGGTAACGTTTTAGCTTGCTGAATAGCGTTTTCACTTATATTTTGAAACGCTTGCAAATTTTCCATCTTCCATTGCATCTTTTTTAGGTACGCTAATGTTTTTATTCAAAGAACTTGAAGGAAAATGCAATGTCATATCGTTGATTCATGTAGCTTATCGTAGGGAGTGGCTAGTTTTTTTTTTTCTTTTCAACCCTGGTTTAGTGAAAAATTTGCAAACGTTCACATAAATCTTTTTTAATTGATTGACCATTACATAAGAAAGACTCAAAATCTTATCAAATGGAAAAGAGGTTACCAAAAGTTTTCGGTTAGCTGTGCCCACCTCTAATACGTACAACAAATAATTCAAAGAAAGATTTTGCGAATGACTGAAAAGCATAAAGGATCCGCAGATCAACCAAAGGCTGCAAAGATGGTTCTCTAAAACAAAAAAATGAAAAACCATAACGCTGAATCAAAAAGTAACTAAAAATTTATATTTTTGTGTAGAAATTTTGAGACAAGAAATTAAAAGTGGAACTTACACAACTTTGGCTTTGATAGAGTTGAGGAACATGTTAGCTTTCTTGGATGCCCAACCAGAAAGTGCTGGAAAACAAAAGCATTGCATGCTTTTGACAGACGGTAAGTTCATGCTTCTACTATTACTTATTTGTCTTGAATTTTTTCGAAACATTTTCGGGAGTACAGTTTATCTGAAATGCAAAAAAGATAATTTCTAATAGTAGTTGCTGCTTGCTTGCACGAAAAATTTTTCCTAGGTGTGTAGCGTAACCATGAAGGAGTTTAAAAAAATTGCCTGTTGTTTGTGAAGTTTTATCACCGGCGCGGCGATGTAGTAGTTAGAGGGCCTGCTTCGCAACGAGTGCACCTGGGTTTGATTTTCTTGTCGACTTAAACGAAGACTATTAAAACCGACATCATTGACATCTTTCCTGGTGCCACTAAGTATAAAAGCAATAATATGGACAAAAAGACAAGTACGCTTTTTGTGCCCTTGGAATAGACACGTAACTGGATTCCCCTACCTTTATGTGGCAGATAGGAGGTAGGGCCAAGCAGTCTACACATCGCTGTGGTCCAGCCTGGCTAAAGATGTGCAAACAAAACGTTGGCTCATACGCATAAATGAATGAATACTCCAGTATTTCTACGCATTGCCTACGTCTAGGGTAGCGAATTCATAGAATAACTTTTGGAGGAGTTTTAAAGTTCAAAACTTTCATAAAAATACGTCTGCTCGGTGTCTTGAAACTCCCTAAAGCCCGTTTTCACTGGATCAAAAACAACCAATTAGGTAGAGTAAGGGGTCCAGTTTGTTCACTCAAAGCTGCACTTAGTTGCGCAGCATAAAAGATAAGGTGAAGTTTTGTTGAAAAACATCTTTCACAAATTTTTAATTTTTCTTGAAAAATTGCCCAACTAACACACTTTTTCTTTTTTGTAGGACTTTATTTTGATGCTAGGTAAATATTTTTTTTATTGGACAATCACTTTCAAAAAAGATATCTCTTGTCACTAACTTGCTTACCTATCACCAACATTTATTTTCTCGTCATGATTAGTAATTTCTGCACGTAGCTGATTGGTCGATTGCGTTTAGAAAAAATTTTCAGTTTTCATAAATGATAGATACAAAGCAATTGTAATAGTCGTTTTCAACGTTTTTAGTGCCTCTGAAGGTGATGACAGTTAACTCGCGTAAAATGCCTTCATAGCTGAATAATATTCTCTCAAACAAAAACCACCTGCATGCTATTGCTTAATTGATTTCACGTCAAGCTGATATACTGCGCATAGGCGTAAAAGTAGGAAGCTGGTGGCTTTAGACCCATCCAGACTGTATGCAGTCCAACAATATTATTATTTTTCCCAGTCTTCCCATAAAAATTTCAAAAATGGAAAAATCTTCGAAAAATCTCAGAAAGAACCACCCTAAAGAAAGATCTGCAAATTTGATTTCAAACAAAAGTGTCTTCAGCCACCGTCCCCCTCTCACCAGGCAAAGCAAAGTTTTACGCCTATGGTGGTGGTTAATTACCGGAATTGACAAGAAATAAATATTTATCTTTACTGCTTTGCTAGTTGCGGAAAACCGTTGCTTAACTTTCGTGTTACCAGCAGTTTACAGGTGGCAAAATACATTTGCATCACTAACACTGCATCAACCCTTAGAAAATAATGTAAAGTATTCCTTTCTAGCCAGCGCTTTGCAGTAGTTGTTGTTGGCCACATATTTTTATCGATATTATTGTTGTTGTGGTTGTTATCATGAATAATGTTTTAGGTGGCAGCAATGAAGGACCACCACCTAAAGATTTAATTCAAGAAATGGTTGGTCAGCCAAATCCTCCTACAGTAAGTGCTAGCAGTTTGCTTCACAAAGGCTTAAAATAGGCTACAACTTATTTTACCAGCGGGCCATTTCGGAAGGCTAATATAACAATGAATTAGTTGTATGGGCACATACCATCTTAAACCAGTATCTTTTTGAAGTTATAGTACGTTACAGACCAAAATAAACCTTATTTTCAGGAGAAAAACAACAGGCATCGATGCATCGTTTTTCTGTTTCTTCAATGACGACACTTATATATTTTAGATATTGTAGCTATACAGTAGTACCCCTGAAAGCGAGAGGGAAAGGAGAAAAAGGTCGCTATTGGCTTTTGTAACGTCATTTAAAAAATGAATTATACCGATAACACAGGTATTGAAGCGTAAATCAAATGCAATATAGACAGAAATGAGTTACTACATTTGCAATGTAGACAGACTTAACGGATAGCGTTTCTATCCTCTCATCTAGAAATTGCCACCTATTTTTGAGGCAAATCTAAATGTGATCAGTGGCGAAGTAGTTCTACTTAAGTAGGTGGTTCAGTAACGAGAAACCTATTTAAGTTGCTTCAGTTTTCACTACTGCTTTTTTTGCCAGAGTGCATTAGGCTAAGCACAAAGTAGAGCTACTTGAGTTGTTATGACTTCTAATTAACTAGATGCCAAAAATTTGGCGTCTGTTTAATTGAAAAGCAGTATGCTAGCATAAAAAACAGTTTTGAATTCAAGTCTTTGTTTTCTGAAAATCCTCGGTAGAAGCAGATCATTTTTGGTTTGAACTTTGAAATTCAACGGACATACCAATTACCATGCAGACTAGGCAAGATGCTGTGAGTTGTTGTCAGTGGGGGCTGCTTACAAATCATATGACGCTTTTTTATCCAACTTTTGATTTTCTCTCCCTATGTGACTCATGGTGAAGTTTTTGTAAATCTCCTTTCTCCTCATATGACGCGTCATATTACAGAAAGTACTCAGACAAACTTTAATTATTCGGATTAGCCGCAAAAATCTATTTAATTAAACGATTCCAAAATTTAAGAAATATAATAGAATGTTTGTCATATAACGATATCTTTTATCCTCCGGTTTTGTATCCCTTCCCCACCCTTCCTCTCTCAAGACGCGTCATACGATATTTCAATGGCCCTGTGTATTGTTTATCATGCGTTTTATTTCAAACGGTTTTTACCACTAGAAGTATCAAATATTCTCTTACATCTAATGTTTGAACAGTTGTTTATTTCTTTAAAAAAGTTTTAGAGAATGGATTTATTGTCTTCTTTTAAAGCAAAGAGTAAAAATTTGAGCGTTTTGTGTAGCTTTTGTCATAAATAATTTTCAGAATGAAGCAGACAAGAAGCAGCTTACTTAATTTACAAGTATTATAATTTACAAGCTTAGGTAGTAGGTGAAATTATCAAAAATGCGCGTTTCGACAGCGTCCAAATCGAAGCTACTACTGAATTAATTGCAGTGCATAAATACATTTTTTGGCGGCATAACACAGGTTGTTTGTTTTTGATAGATGTATCTTTGGGCGTGACTGAATAAGAGGAGAATCTGGCTGTTCAGTTCTAGAGGAGGTCTGGGTTTGGAGCACATACTGTACACAGATTGCTGAGCTTTAGAGTTCCATTAAGGTTGGTTTTTCGTTTTGAAGGCCAAAAGAATCCAACGTGTATATTGTCCGGTAAAAATCGGATTTCGATATATCAACGTGAAGAAACCTGAGCCAGCTTTCTCTACCAGAAGGCCTAGGAAAAGAAGTTTGCCATTAATTTCTTTTTCAAAAGTGTAGGTCAAGCAAACAATAAAAACGTTTAGTGCAGTGAGAAAGTGGTCACAGTTAGATTCCTTGCTGAAGATGGCACAGGTGTCATCAACGTAGTGGAAGTACAGAGCAAGTTTTGGGCTCATCAAAACATATCTTCTCGGAATATTCAACAAGTATATTGTCAAGAAATATACCAAGTGATGGGTTCCTGGCAACGCCATTAATCTATTGAGACTGCATGAGTTCACCTGATGAAAAAGGTGCAATTAACAACTCAAAGAAAAGTGTCTTAGAAATAGTGGGCGAAACAAATTAACTGTTGTTCAGAGTGCCAGAACAGATTTAAATGTTTTCTGTCTCTGAGATATTTGTCAATAGACTGAAGGTATGGAAGGACAGCGAAAGATGACTTCTGGTTCTTGGTGAAGTTATCACATAGTTTCAGCAAAAGTGAAACAATGTTGATGTAGTGGCCAAAGCGATGGTTTTCAATCTTTTTCGCATTTAGGAATTCCGTACTTAGTTTTTCACATGCGCAGAACCCTGTTAGATTAAAATTAAAGAAAACGACTGAAGCCAGAAAAAATGATATGTACTGTGGTGTCATATAAACTTAATTTCTGCTTATATGCCTGGCTTCATGATTTATGCACATATGTAAAAATCATTGTTGTCTTAATATTTAAATCAAAACTCAGGGAGCCCCTGAGCTCACTTAACCCCAGTAAATATTCAGCAAAAGTCCGGTTGAAGAGCTCTGGACTAGATAGAGTAAAGATATAGAACTGATTGAAGAATAGCTTGTAAGACAGTTGGCCCATGCATCATGAGAAGATCCCATCATTCTGTGGATAACTTCCGATGAGAGCCAAAAGAAACTTTGAAGTTTTTGTTTATAGTTTCAAAGAAGCGCAATCAATCCATATTGTGCAACTTTATTTAAAGCTACATGTTTTTATTTTTTGAGTTTATTTTATCTCTTTAGCGCACACTAGTTTGTTTACATACCAGCTAATGCTCTTGTGAAGAACGTATCCAAAGGGGAAAAGAGGGCAATTACCCTGTCGAAAGATTTATCAAATTTTTGCTTAGGCTCAATTCTCTCGTGCCATTTTAAAAGAGGTTATCCTGTAAGCTTAAACACAGAAAATATTTTTATAATTTGCTTTATACTACTAATTCTCACCAAAATTTTTTGACGTGTCTAAAATGATCAAAAAACGTCATGAACAAAAGTGTGATTAAAGACAAAGTTTTTTTTGCTAACTAACTCAGAAATTTTTGCTGATCACATCATTTGGCTTCGACTTTTTGCGCTAAATTTTAAATATCATAACCTCTAAGTTTGTTTGTTTAGAAGTAAAAGAACATTGGTCTCAAGGGATTGCTCACATTTTAATTAACGTTGACTATTGACGACTATTGTAATAAAAACCAAACGAAAACAATCAACAAATATAATAAAATGGACCTACAAAAAAAGTAGTTAGTACCAGAATAATCAACCTAACTTTACAAAGTATTTTCAGCAGGAAAAGTCATCAATCTAAATTATGGTAATCTCTTCCAAGGATCTTCAAAAATTTAAAGCTTTTACTTGGCCGGTATTGTAAATTGAGCTGCACATTCACAGAGAAGTTTACAATTTGAAAATCTCTGTTCGCTTTTTATGTGGTGCGAGCATCTCCAAATAGGAAGCACAGTTTAAGAGATGAAAGACAAAACTGCTCGTAAAGTTGAAACTATTTCCTACTGTTACTACTTAAGTAGTTAATTCGCTATTGCTCTTTCACTTTTGCTCTAGTAAAAATAACTATCATTACTTTCTGCTTTTACACGAGTATTTTTCGAAGTAAGTAACAATGCTTTTACTCAAGTCGATTTTTAGGCTTCTTTGACCATTTTTGGGTAAATCTCATGTACATGGGCAATACTTGGCCAAATCATTAGAACAACGTAGAGATTTTTTACTTGTTTATTTACGGGAATAGTCAGTCGCCATCGCATAAGGTACCGGTACTATGCCGCGTATTTTTCTGTTTTACTCAAAAAGGAGCTTAATATGGAGACCAAAGAATATTTTCGTGAAGTCATGATCCCTCTTGCGCATTTCTTGGCTGCACCTACACTTTGGCGTCCTTTCTCTGGTTACTTCTGTAGAGCTCTCTCATGTTGCAGCCCAATTTAATGGGCAACTTAACCCTAGGATGCACAACGTTTGTTTACCCTCTACAATTCAAAATGTGGGTCAAAAATGACCCGTATTGGTTTTAATGGTATTTCAAGCATAAATTGTGTTAAAAGTTTTTGTAAACAAACATTTTTGGAAATCTCTGTGTTTTACTAACGAGTACTATTTAAACAACATGTAAACATAATGAGAAAATGTAAAAATGTAAACAGAAATAAAAAAAAGACAGTACAAGGAAAGATATAAATTTTACCATTTAGCCTACCAATACAGTAGACTGACGCCATGCCATGTAAGGCATGTCCAGCTCTTTCAGGAACAAACGTCGCTTGTGATTGACGCCGTTCATGTGCTTACTGTGTATGTACAGCTGTGAATAGTGTGTATGCATTCATGACTGCAACATCCAGCATGTTATACCAAAGAACCATGGGCCATTTCTTTGTTTGCAGTTTGCATGAGTGGTATCGTACCATTTCATCCATATGTCTGCCCCTCCTCTAGTTTTGTTGTAGTATAAAATAATTTCGAGCTTTTTTTTCCGTTCATCATGTATATTTTTGTCATTGTGCATGGTGCTTAAGAGGATGACAGCTTTTCCTTTGTTCGGTACGTGGCAGACCTTGGTTATGTTATTTTTGAATCCAAATTTAGATCTATATATACATGGGTGGCCATAGGTCGCTTTACCTAGTTTTAATAATAAACACAAAATTCCAAATGATACAACTTTTATTTAGTCATCGCACAATAATGATTTCAAAACAAAAACATGAAAACAATTACATCTTATCTTCAAAGTGTTGTCCTTCAGAATTAATACACAACTTGATCCTTGTCTGAATAGAGTGACAGATTTGTCGACACAAGTCCTTATCATTGTTCAGGGCTCCAAATTCTGCAGTAATTCTTTCCTTCAACTCGGGTATGGTTCGAACATTTGGTGAGTAAATGCGTTCCTTCAGGATACCCCACATACCCCAAATAAAAGTTGTATCATATGGAATTTTGTGTTTATTATTATTATTAAAACCAGATAAAGCGACTTATGGCCACTCGGTAAAGCGACTTATAGCCACCCCTGTATATCTCTTTTGTTTTGGATGGCTGCATTATCATCGGAATTCTTAGCTTGTTTTTACAAAGAGTGCCAACAAAGGTTAGTGCAGACTGCCTAGCCTGCATAGTCTAGCTAGCAGCTAAACCAGCTATATAGAATACCGTTACCTATGACATAACCATTGACGCCGTAACAGGTAGTTTTATTACAACATCAGTGGGTATAATTACCTGAAACGTGGCGATAGTAGGCTAAGAAGACGTGCAGTCAACGTTTAGGGTTACTGCATTTTCCTACATATGGTTCTTTACACTTAAATTTATCGAATGGGTCAAAAATGACCGAGGTTTTGCATAACTGAGCTGATGTTTCAAAAAGGCTCGTCATGTGGAGATGGTGCAATAAAAAATTAATAGAAGTGCTGAGATTTTTAAGCAACTATCTGGATGAGGAATTAAAGAAATATTGGAGGATAAAATTGATCGCACAGAACAATATTTTAAATGTTGTTTGGTCCGGATCAAATTTGCCCCACGTTTCGCATCCAAAGGTTAGCAATACTTGATGATGTATATTTTGCTTTTGACACCAGGCATCTTCCAACTTTTCAATATAGCTCTTCTGGTGTAATTGAAAGTTAACATGATCTTTATCTAGATTCAAAATCTACATAAAATTCATAAAAACTCAACGTTTCGAAAAACTAAAATCAGTTTTTCTTCGTCAGGAGTCACTAAAGTTCACACACAGTCAACGGTCACGTAATCAAAAAAACAAAGAGAAAAAGAAAACCATGGCAATAAACAAGTGCAGCAGCGACAACTGGCGGTCAAAAATTTATAAATTTCTACCATTCGGGATAAAAACTGTTAATTTTATCGTTAAAAGAAAAATCAGTTTTGTGTATATAAAATGATTCTAAAAACAGTCTTTCCTTATAGTCACTTTCAATGGCTAAAATTGCATAGCTTTCCCAATCGATCCGGTGTCCATTTAAGCAAACGTGTGTCGCAAGTGCAGATTTCTTTTTTAAATCCTCATTTGTTAGTTGGGCAATTATATCAGGTTCGACGTCCCTTTGATGTTCTTTGCGTCATGTTTCGAATGATCATCCAGTTTCACCAATATAAATGTGGAGATGGTACAAATGCACAAAAACAAGGTGTTGTGATGAATTTATATAATCGAGCACAATCGCTCATTACCAAATCAACAGACTGGAAAAAAGATTTCTATCTCATATGCTCATTGAAAATGACTATCCTATATTGTTCATACAAAAAGCACTAAAAAAAGAAAAGCTCGAGTTAAGTCAAAAAAAGAAGAGAGATATATTGGATTAGTTATTTTGCCATTTATGCCTGGGTTGATTGAAAGATTGAAACGTCCTTTAAAAACCATGAAATCAAAGTAGCAACAAAACGATTACGTACTGTGGGAAACATATTGCCAAGTATAAAAAATAAAATCAACAAATTTGATCTACGCGGTGTTGTATATCACATTCCATGTTTAGATTGTACAGGTGTTTATATTGGTGAAACTGGATGATCATTCGAAACATGACGCAAAGAACATCAAAGGGACGTCGAACCTGATATAATTGCCCAACTAACAAATGAGGATTTAAAAAAGAAATCTGCACTTGCGACACACGTTTGCTTAAATGGACACCGGATCGATTGGGAAAGCTATGCAATTTTAGCCATTGAAAGTGACTATAAGGAAAGACTGTTTTTAGAATCATTTTATATACACAAAACTGATTTTTCTTTTAACGATAAAATTAACAGTTTTTATCCCGAATGGTAGAAATTTATAAATTTTTGACCGCCAGTTGTCGCTGCTGCACTTGTTTATTGCCATGGTTTTCTTTTTCTCTTTGTTTTTTTGATTACGTGACCGTTGACTGTGTGTGAACTTTAGTGACTCCTGACGAAGAAAAACTGATTTTAGTTTTTCGAAACGTTGAGTTTTTATGAATTTTATGTAGATTTTGAATCTAGATAAAGATCATGTTAACTTTCAATTACACCAGAAAAATACTCGATGATGGTTGAGCACTGATACACCACCAGAACGTGTGCGCCCTTATGTGCATAAGCTAGAAAATGAAGCCGTATTGTCACAAGTTTTGTAACAATCCAGGTGGCTTTAAAATAAAAAATGGCACACAAAAACCAAATAATTAAATTATCTTCATGCATTCGACTCCTAATTATTCTCTGAATCAAAAATGCTTGTCCCAAATAAAATAATGTCATCTTATCCCATAGTAACACCATGGCTATGAAGGCCGATGTACGCTCAAACATCTTCAAGGACGCATTTAATGGAAATGAAGCTCAATCATATTCTAAAGACGTATCATGATACAATGACATGAATTGAGGTATAAAAACATAGCACCAGTTTTTTTCAAGATTAAATTTTGCTATTGACAAAAGTTTAATTTTTTCAACAAACACTCGGCTGCTTTTTAAAAGGGTATTAACAATTTTGATATGATTCACCAATTGTGTCCCAAAAATCCCCAACGTAAAGCAACTTCAGTTTTTTGGTGTGAAAAGTAGTTACCCTCTAAACTTTCGAAGAAAAACTTCACGCTTTTGCGAGAATATGCAAAGTGTGAAAAAATTGATTTGATTTCTCTCTTTCTGACGGCGCAACTGCAGCTACAGTATTTATATACAAGGGGCATTCAAAAAATACGCGGAATTTTTCAACTTTTTATTGATTTGTATTTACAATGAATTTATTTTTGAACATAACCTCCGTCACGGTCGATGCACTTCCCCAGGGAGTGTTTCCATCCATTTATACTATTTTTGAAAAATTCTGCAGACTGATTTCTAAGCAATGTTTTTGCTGCATGTTTTGCTTCATCAGTGCTGTTGAAATGGACTCTTTTCAGATGTTCTTTGAGTTTTAGGAATAGGAAAAAATCAGATGGGGCTAGATCTGGACTATAAGGTGGATGTGGCAGCAATTCCCATTAAAATTCTCTCAAAATTTCCTTTGCCACCCTTGCAGAATGCGCTGGAGCATTGCCATGATGGAAAAGGATTCCTCGGTGAAGCTTTCCTGGGCACTTTTTAGCTGATTCTGTCCTTCGTTTTCTTAAAACTTCAACATAATAGAATCCTGTAACAGTTTTTCGACCTTCTAAGAAATCGACTTGCAAAACTCCTTTCTGGTCCCAGAAAACAGTAGCCATCACCTTGTTGACGGACCTCTCAGACTTGAATCTGATTGGACCAGCTGATCCACGCGGAAGCCACTGTTTGGACTGCTGTTTTGTTTCAGGATCATTCTGGTAAACCCATGTTTCATCCCCAGTAATGATTCGACTGAAAAAGGCGTCTTCATTTGCTTCAATTTTGGTCAAAATTGCTGTTGACACTTCACATCTGAGGTTAAGCTGATCTGGGTGCAACGCTTTTGGAACCCATCGAGCCGAAATCTTGCTCAGGCCTAAATCCTTTGGCAGAATTGACTGGACTGAACCAACTGATATATGAACAGCCTGAGTTATCTCACAAACTGACAACCTTCCATCTTCTTCAACCAGGCTCCTAAAAGAATCAACATTTTCAACATTTTTTGAGGTTGTTGGTCTTCCACGACCTTCATCATCTTCAACAGCTTCTCTACCATCTCTAAATCTTTCCATCCATTTATAAACGCAAGTTTTCTTCAGAGCATGGTCTGCATAAACTGTCTTCAAAGCTTGAATAATCTCCGTTTCTTTCCCACCAAGTTTCACTAGAAACTTGATGTTGGTTCTTATCTCAAAATCCTTTTGTTCAATGGGCCAAAATCCACCGGTTATCAACTAACACCTACCGGCTTACCTCCTCACCGAAGAATGACTGCAAGCGACCAATATATAGCCTAGCTCAGACTGTTTTTGCCTGACATGGTCTAACACAGGGGTGGACAAACTTTTTAGTCGGAGGGCCGCATTGATAATTCAAGAGTTGGCCGAGGGCTCCCTTGACCATTTAAGAGTGACCGAGGGATAGTGCTTATAATCTTGCAATAGCTGCATGCATAGCAAAAGCTTGCGTTCACTTGAAATTTTGCGTTATCACCTAACAATATCGCATTTCCAGAAGCAAAAATAAAGGCGTCTCTAAAAAAAAGATCATTACCCTTGGATTTGACGGAAAATGCGTCCGTGCAAACCAACGGCTGCTCTTTTAATGGTAGATTCTATAGTCTTTAACTCTGTAATACGGCAAGTGTTCCTCCCCTTGTCATCTTAACTCATATATATGCAAGTTTCAAAAAGTGTTCGCGGGCAGCACTTTGCCCACCCCTGGTCTAGCAGGTTTAAACTTGTTGGTTTTTCAGAAACAATGAATATCAGAAAAATGCTTATTACGTCACAATAATATAACAATTAACAATCATGTACCATATGTATTACATTATCTCTCAAAGAGTTAAGGATTCCGCGTATTTTTTGAAGGTTCTTGTATATAAAAGAGAATTGTTAGGCCTTTGTATATGTTAAAAACTGATTGTACTCGAAGAGTAAGCAGGTGTCTTTATCGGTTACTAGGGAGTAGTAGCTAATATATATTTGGCCTAATTCAAAGCACCACATAAGATATCCCAATATATATTAAAGTACAAGCTACCGATACGATATTACATGCTTGCGAGAGAAAGATAAAGACGTTATCACTACTCCTAAACATTATTAGATTAATGAATATAGATATGTTCCAGTCACAGCAATTACTACTAAGCAGAACAAAGAAAACAAAGTGCATTCAACATGGAAGTAGGATAACAGAACTAGGATCCAATATTAATACAATTTTGTAAGGAGTGGATCTGGGTCCGTATTTTTAACAGTATTTTAACTATGCCAATGTTTACTTAACATGGCCATTTATATAGTTTTACAGTATCACATCTTGCCTCGAATGTTCCAATCTTGCCACAGGCGGAAAAGCTTACGAGGAGCTGCTTGCTCTAGCTAACGGTAAACAGGATAACTTCATACTAATTGACAACTTTTACGTCATATCTAAGCTGTTGGATCAAATCACAGATGCAAATATTGGTAAGTAACATATAGGTATATGGTCACTGTCTTTACAATCAACTGCTAATAATCGCTTTATGATCAAAATGAATGCATTTTTTTATAATAATTATGTTGCAAGACTAATTGTCATTACTACATCAACACAATTGAATTTGATTTACTGCTTAATTCCAAGTTGCTCATATTTTCTTAAAATCAAAGCTGGGAGTAACGTTCGAGCTTACAAGCTTACCATTGAGTAAAACAATGGTAATTGTGACTTGTGGGCATTGAGCACGATGTAACAGAATTACCGCTTCATCACATTGACCAATTCAAATCGTTTTTGGCCTTTGGCTAATTAGCCTCATTCGATCGATGTAGACGCAGAAATATAACTATAGGTCTAACCTCACAGCAATATCACTAAAAGCTTTGGGCCTATTTTTATGAAACACCCAATAGCTCTTCCTTGAAATTCAAAAGCACTCAATAAAATTTGCCTCAAAATCGCCTCTAAAAGTATTTTTAAGGCACTCCATATTTTTGTGGGATAGCTCCTTTTCTTCAGAAATCCTATTAGCATAACTGAATAGGTCTACTTTATGATTGACGTATAGCTATCATTTTTAAGTGATAATACTGCAATTGTAACTGGTATTTTAAGATTTATTCAATGGCAATTAACGATACAACTAACTGTGCCCTTCAGTCCTACAACACAAAAAATTACTTTATCAGCTTAGCATCGAGCAATGTTGCCTAGTTATGAAATGTGATTGTAATCGCAATTTATCCGTATTGCTGCTGGATCTGGTGGCGACACCATGGTGAATGGAGGAAAGAGGGACAACTGGCGGCAGTTAACTTTTAGCTTTATTTGCTGTCTGTAAGCCGATATCAAATGGTCTGTTTATTAGTAGTGGTTATTTTAAAAATAGTGTGACAAAAAATTCTACGTTAGGATTAGACAATCTGCAATAAGTACATGGAGTTTTATTCAGAATACACTTGGCATAGTTTTTTTACTTTTTAGTGAACCCTACAGTAGATACCAACACTTATATAGTTGATACAGCAATATACGTTGCGAAATTCGGTAGCTGCGTTCAATTTACGCTCATAAGTTTGCGATGCTGCAGGGTTTCTCAAACCTTTTGTCTCGAGAAAATTTTGAGAATAGTTTGCGAGTATATTTTGCATGCAATTATTATCTAACATGTTTGCGTTGCGGCAAACGTTGCTCCCAGACAATAGTGAGTAGTTTTGGGATTAAGAAGTATTGGTTCAGCCAACTATGCCGGCTTCAATCTGGGGGCAGCTGCGGGAACAGTAGACCTAGTGAAAAGTAGATGAGTTTTTGACATGTGTAGTGAATTCCGGTTCTTATACCAAGTTCCTATACCAATAGAAAGAGGGCTCGCCAACATAATATTACCTTAACTGCATAATTTATCGTTTTAGCGAACAGCTTCAACAACATTTATTTTGATATTATTTTGAACAAAAACAATTTTGACTTTTCCAGATTACAGTCCATGTGGTCAGGCTGGTGATGTCGGAAGCGTCAAGGAACAAGCAACGTTAGGTAGAACAATTGGAGGCACAAACGCGGCCAGTTTATCTTGGCCGTGGCAAGTGGCAATATCAAGAAGAGTAACAACTGACGCTGCCTTTGTGGTGATTTTATTTCAATATTTGATAATGTTAGGAACATTTTCATAAATTTCTTCACCAACCATTAGTATAGAAGTAACACCTGCTTTTTTTTGCTCTCTTCGTTGTACCATAATAATTTGAGGTGTTAGTCGTTACCATTCACCAGCGTAACCAAAAAAGGCAGATTTAGTTCAATCTTAGACACACTTATGATTTTCTGTTTAGGTATTTTATTTGAATTTTCACTATCGTTTTGGTAAGTTTAAACCTGGACCAGGGGCGATTTCCCAAATATTGTCGTGTACGAACACAAATGAAAGAAAACTTAAATAATATTTTACCCTTTTCTAACTTTGAAAAAATGGCAAATGCTGTTAAGAGAATATTCAGGGCTTGAAACCAAACTGAAGATCTTTTTAGATGCCCGACATGATTTTTAACAGATTCTCGATTAACTTAGCAGCAGATCTTGTTTGAAAATTAACTGCAAATTAAAAAAAAAACAATACTGCGTTTAGAAATCTTTTTAGAGACGCTTCAAATTTTGTTGGGCGCACAAGTTGGTCTTCGATTCCAATTAGCTAGCATGAGGAATTTTGTAAAAAATTGAGTTTCTCTAAAAATCTCCGGGACCGTATTTCAGTTTTGGAAAGGAGTCGTTTGAAGTACTATGGAATCACTGGTTAATGACTTAAGACTCTCAAACACTACTTGTTGCTGAATCGAGAATCGAACTTTGTTTTTTAGTTAAATAACTGATTGGTTTTAACATCAATTTCAAAAAATTTTGAATTTCAATTCTGGGTGGAGGTCGCTGTGCAGAGTATACGTTTTGTACTGTTTTTGTCCACGATTATACGGTTTTTCTCTCAACAATTTTTGTGCTCAAGACTTTGTCCATTTGGATATGTTTTGGTTTCACACAACGTGCCTTGTTATGTAAACATCCAGTTTCCTTATCAACAATCTTTTTGCACATTTTTGTCCGTAAAGACTCGTACGTTTTCATTACGTACTTGCGTATAAAACCGCCAATATGAACAACATATACAGCAAAGTATCAGGTAAATATTCAAACGGATGAAAGTTTTCGTACAACAATGCATGAGAGCAAATAACGTAAAAAACAGGACAAACATGTATAATGTGTACAGCGATTTTTCAGCGTTCAGCAAATACTAAGTGTTGCATGCAATAAAGATTTGAGCATATTATGTTTCGGCTGGCAGTTGAAATGAATTACAAAGTTTTTATGCAACATAAAATCTACCCTTGTAAAAAAAAAGCACTTGAAATTTTCATCTTGTCTTTTTTACAGCCTGTGACAAATGTAGGAATACCTACTTTCCAAAATCGTAAGAATGTAGCTTTAAACGGTAATATTTTAATGTGCAATAGGTTTTTTGGGTTATAATGCATAATTGTGTACTGAAATAATGAAGAATCTCTGTATGACAATGTTTTTTCATTTCCTTTTAGTTGGTTGGTTGATTTGCCCCTCCTCTTCCTTAGGATGAAGGTAGGGCACGAACGGTAATTGGATTTATGCCGTCAACCTAATCGAATTTGGCTGAGGGAAAAGTGGCAGATCATTTCAAACAAGTAATGAATGCAAATTCCTGATTGGTAGTCCCAGGCGGACTGCCATTGGTGGGCACCCAAGAGTCGCCTCTTACAACAAGTTGGGTAAAGCAGCTTCACAATTCTAACCCGGTGAAGCACGGATATTCATTTCCAGTTCGATACGTTACTTGCAAGAACTCGTTTTAGTCAAAATCAGTCAAATTTGCAGGCCTAAAAGATGGCCAAAAAGCACGAAAAATGGACTCAAATCTTGATCTTACGTAACTTATTTTTCTGTGCATCAAATTGCAAAAACGAGAAAAGTTGGCAAAACAGCCGTGCACGATACAACCATGAAATACCAAAATGAGGCTATTTTTAAATACAAAAAGGTCTGATTGACCAAGGATATACTCAGCCGAAAAGACCGCGTTCTGTGTAAGATGAATACTTGCTCTTCAACGAGTCGCTTTAAAAAAATTCAGATTAAGTTTACGGAAACTGGCACTGTAATCTTTACCAAAGGGATTTACCGCAGAATGTCTATGGAATTTGGCTTTAAATTGTACAAACCAGCCAGAAAACCATGCTTGCCTCAGGCGATGTAGAAAAAGCATCTAGATTTCCCCAAATGGCATGCTATCTGAAAAAGTGCACTACCCCAACATTGTAATACCCATTCAGCCAACGGATTCGGGGTGCAATGTCCTTCATGGGGACTGATGGACTTTATTTTTTACCGCCGGAACCATCATGAATGGTAAAAAATAAGAAACTTGTTACGAGCAAGCTTGAGCTTTACATAAGAGTCCGGACCAACAAGATTTTTGCGCATGATAATGCTTCATGTCATCAAACAAAGTGGTGAAAAAATTCTAGGAACAAATAACTATCTAAATGTTGGAGTTGCCAGGAAACAGACCGGATCTGACTCCGATGGAACACTTAGGAAACTTTATGAAGAGTAAAGTTTTAATAAAGTATTTTTCAAGTCTTGATGCCCTCCAAACAGTAATTTAAAAAGTTTGGGTAAAAGAAATCTCTCCAGAGAATTGCTGCAAACTGATTGACAGCATGCCAGCCATGCCGCCTGCAAAAATAATCAAAAACAAGAGCAGTCGCACAGAATATTAATTGCAATTTCTTTCAATTCTGCGTAACTTCTTATGTTTTTAATTACGCAAAGTAACCAATAAATCAACAAAAAATTGCATGAAAGTAGTGGGTGAAACAAAAGTTAGCACAGTTTGAACATGGAATTGTCGAAAAATGCGAAGTCCCAAAACTTTTGTCAGAGGCGGCACAGCGAGCTGCCGATTCGAGTTTCCAACACTGCAGTTGTAATCTTGTGTCAATGCTGCTCGACCTAGGTCAACATGCAACCTGTAATGAAACAGCAAACATAAAAACAAATAGCTCTTGCTTTTTTTTAGACGTACAGCATCAAAAATTTCCTTGGAGGAGGTAGTGTGATAAACAACAAGTATGTGCTAACAGCAGCACATATATTTAACAATTTTGACTCAAACGCTCCTCAAGATTTATTTATCACTTATGGTAAGTTATCATTTGCACATTCGAAAACGCGTTGTGTTCAACAATGTTGTTCCAAAAAAATATTTGTAAGATTTTTAATCTATATACTTTGCGACAAATTGCCAGAATATCCTCATTCTATTTTACAAAAATCTTTTGCGATTTTTACACCACAATAAGTTGATTTTAGAGCAGTATCAATGTCAAAATACAGCAATCGCAGTCGAGCATTGGCTTGTGGTAAAAGAATGTTTGATCAATCACTTGCTCTTTGGCCACCGCTTCAAGTTTTCTCCGGCGCAATTACTTCATTGTTTTATTTACTAAAAAATGGTTAATTAGAAAAAAGTATTAGAAAATCATAAAACTGTTATTGTTTTGTCTCTTGAAGAGAAGAGAAATGTCATTGAATTACTATTTTTTTCAGGAATTCATAGATTACTTAGCTTTGGAGCAAACTTGTATTCACCGCAAACTGAAGTGTATAGCGCCAGTGAAATCCATAAACACAGTCAATTTAATCCCAGCTCCTACGATTTTGATATCGCTATTGTAAGTTTTAGGACTTTGTTAACAAGATTCATCAGGCGTTAACTCGAAATTAAATCCTGTCTATTGTGTATAAAGACACCACTAAACAAAATTATGTAATTGCTGTATCAGTCACCGGCAAAATGCTGGACAGGATATAGTTTCAAGTTTGTTGAATTTTATGTTGCACAATAGAGATTGTTAGTGTTTGTTGCATCACTAAACAAATAGCGTATGGTGTTGTTTGTTTTCGTGACTGCCTTTGAAGTCTCGCAACACGCCAGTGGTGGAAGAACTTGCTGCTCGTTTATTCTTCGATTGAAGAAGTGCCACAATCTACAGCGACAACGGTAGCAATAAAGGCAACAGCAGGCAGCAGCAAAGCAGCAATAAAAGCAGCAGTTTTTTCTATACGGAAATACAAAACAATAACACTAATATAAATTAAAAAGGAACGTCACAAAGAATTAAACAAAGTGAAGGGCTATTTATACACTTCACTTAGAAACATTATTGTACCGCGCTTATCTTACCAACAATTAATTCTATGAACAATAATAAGTTTATTACATACCAATTTGTTGACCGACGGTTCTGTAAAATAATTCAAATGACAAAAACGGTTAATCCAATAAATGCGATACTTTGACGCAGTTAAACGAATCCAAAACATTGGCGAACTACTGGTAAATTTTTTTATATAGTAAATTAGGTTAGGCTCAAAGCAGTGGTGTTTCCAATTTGAATTTTAAATGACGGTGCAAAGAAAACGCAAGGTTCAATAATGTAACTATGAAGTGATTTATGGCCGCGGATATGCGGCACCATAGGGGAAGGGAAAAAACGCAATTTAGAAACATAGGAAGTTTTAATAACTAGGAAAAATAATTAACATATGGCTTAAGTGTATAACTGGATCGGAAAAACTTTTCAACTTGGAAGCCGATAAAAGCTAAAATTTGACATGTTGACTTTATATATAATAAGAAATATTATTCCTATGATGCAATAGAAGTAAACATTAAGTATAGTTCAACACACAAAGAGCAAAATTTAAATAATAAATAAAACAAATAATATTTAATAGTCTTAGTGGCAGTTTGAACAGTGTTATCGGGCAGTATGTACTGTTGCTTCATCTAAGCCGACGTTGATTCAAACGTAACATTACACATTTAAGGTGCTCATTAGTTAGCTGATATCTGAGTAAAGACGTTCGTTTGGTGGATAAATTAAATATGTCTTTGATTTTGTGAATATGTTTCGCAAAAGAAGGAAGATTAACACAAGAAAAAGAGCGTTTTTTGAGATAAAGATCGTCAGAGACCAAAGAGGGTGAAGCTCTGAAATAATATTGTTTTTACTCATTAGGCTTCCAAGCCGAGGGGTAAACACCACAAATCCAACTAAACAAAAACTTTTTGGACTGAGCATTTCCATTCAACAATGAATAGATCTCGTGATGAGAGTTGGAGAATTTTGAAAAGGGCTAAACCTACAACTTTGTCAACTATTTGGACCGTTTTTTGATGAGGTTTGATGACAGCATTAAAAGCCTTAGCTGAGAGGATGTGCGCTTTGGCTTTATAGTTCGCCTACAAGTGGAATAGACCATTGCATAAAATAAACATTGCTCTCTACTACAGTAGGCCAACGCTTTTCATTTGGCAATAATTGATAGTTCTTGTCAAAATATTCAAATGCATTTCGATAACGTTTTAAAATTTTAGGTAAAAGTTGGAACAAAATATGTTCAGCAACCAAACGGGTACTTAGAAATTACGTCAATATCTGGTGCGGTCAATTACACGGAATACATAAGACCTGTATGTTTACCGTGTACTCAAAGCGACTGTTTCAAAAAATATCTAGAACAAAAAGGTTTAATTGATGGTACGGAAACCGAAGCTGAACGATGTGAGATTGAAAGTAAGTTGCTGTGCATGAAACTCAATCGCAATCATTTATCTTGTATTTTATTACGATTTGTTATTGTAATAAACCGCATAGTTTTCGTGGTCGATGTTCTTAAATTCAGATTAGTGGGGTGACTAGAAAAGCGGTATATTGCTCGGCCACGAGTACCTTAAAATTATTTTAAGTACGTTCTAGAAAGAAGTAAGTAAATCAATGCAAAACGCTTTCTTCTTTTCTCGGCATCACTTTCCAAATAGGGTTAAATCTAGGTTGACGATCATTTTTGAAAACAATTTCTGAATCACTCAAGAAGAACCTTTTATCGTTTTGAAGCCATCCCGGGTAAAACAAGTTCTAGTGGGCCACTGGCTTAGTGCCATACTTCTCTGCCATCGCTAATCTTAAAATTGATCCTTTGTTTCATCATTTTGTTTAGCACGTGAAATTTTGCAATCTGGCGTAGAAGAAAAACAGATCTTGGCAGTCGTAACTGGGTTTGGACACACCGAAAGACGAGAAGCGAGAGATCGCAATCCAATCGTTTTGTCAGAGGTTTTACAGCAAGGTTTGCTGAAGATCCGAGAACGTGACTAGTAAGTCAAATGACGATGAAGTTTTTATAGCCTATAGGTTTTTTTCGGGCAGCTTAGTTGTTAGATCAAGCTTGTATAGTATTGACTAAACCTTTGCAGTCTATTGTCACTTTTTTCGGTACGAGTATAACCATGAAGGCTATGCGCCAATATAAGTTTTGCTTGTTGATTGTAAGTCTATGGCTACCAGTCTCTGTTTAATTGTTTACAACTACATGTACTTTGAAAGAGACTACCTTGCCGCTTTTTCTTAGTCAAAGTGACATGTTTTTTTCTTAATTGTGTGTGGAGAATGAGGCCTGCGGGATGTTTCCTTTCACACAGTGCCTTCATTAAGTCCTTCAGTATCACAAATATTTCTTTGTTTAAGTTGGTCTTGCTTGATTGAAAGCTTCCAAAATGATTCTTAAAAAAGGTTTGAGACAAGCTAAGTTATCGTGAAAGTTTAGTCATAACAATGTGTAGCAGTAGCTTCACGATACACAGCGTCAAAACTATTGCATATGTGAGAGAGAATGTACAGTTGATTAAACGAGCCGTCTCAACATCACCTCATCTTGAGAAAATGCATGATGGAGTATATTGGGGGTAGAGTTGATTGAAACCAATATTACTTGATGCGACAAATCAAGCCAAGTGGTTATCAAACTACGACTCGATAAAGTCATAACACGGGGAAGAACCCATAATAACACCTGATTGAAGTTAGCAGTTACAATTCATATTAGTTGCTAAACAATAAATCTAAATTTATAGCAAAAACATACTTGAATGTAAACCGCTTTTTTATAACGCAAATAAACACTGTAACTTCAAACTCATTAGAACTCTGATACTACCGTAATGGCTATAAAACATCACTTGGTACATCCACTACCAACGTTCTAAATAGGCCAGTCAAGAAAATTATGCAATTACTTGTAATCACATTCAAAAATCACAGATATGCAGTAATTCAGCGTAAATTAGAGCAAATACGAGCTTAAAAGCAGACAATTCTCACATTCTTGTGCGGCACGTTACCCAATACTGGATTGCGTCACCTAGGTTTGAATCTGTTGCTGGTCAGAATTGTAGGAACTTTGAAATTAGCTCATAAACCTAAACACAAAAATGCAAAGTTTTGCTCAGCAATCGAAACAATTTTTGTGCCGGCTTTAAGCTAATAATTTTTTACGTCAGTTGTAGGCAAGACTTCCTTTGTGCAATAGTAATATGAAAAAATTTCAAGACGTAGGCTACTTAAGAACCCCGCACTTTACTAATAGCCATGAATTACTTAAAGGGCAACTGATCTTTTCAAAAATTCAAAATTATGCCATCATGCATGGTGGCGTATAAAAACAAGTTATCAGTTTGATTTTTAAACAAAAAACCCTAATCAATTTCTAAGCAACTTCTATAAAGGTCATTGCTTTGTCAACAGGTTTACAGGATTATTAATCATATCTTTTTAAAATTTAGTACCGAACCGAGATTATTTACAAATGTACTTAATTTTGCTGTTAGTTGCAACACGTTTTCGCATTTGTGGAGAGCCTCTACTGTTCGATTCACATCGAACATGCTTTGCACGACAAGTGGAATTGTGAATCAAATTGTTGATGCATGTCAAGGAGATAGTGGAGGTCCTCTTGTTCGAGAGGTATTGTTCAGTATTTTTTAATTTGTTTGATAAATAACTATAGATACATACTAAGGCAAACTGCAAAACAGTTGAAGCAAAAAAATAAGTTTACCTTGTAAAATTTTTAATCCTAGGGTATTGTTTTCTAAAATAGTTTGAAGTGTCTATAATGGGTTATGTCATAACATTAAGTTTTAACATTTTCGGGAATGGTTTTGGTGATTCTAATTGCGATAGAACTAATGGATTTATGCCTTGGAATCATTAAATTTTTGTTGCATTAACACGAATCTTAAACCTGGCTAATATACCTGCCCCAAATTACGACCAATAGAAAATCAATTTTGTTTTCCCGTTTACAATATCTCGGTTTTCTTTCCAGACAGGTTGTGTTCAGACCTACTTCGAAGTTGCAAATATTGTCGGTTTACAGCGCTTCTGTGTGAAGCAAAAATGCATTTTGTAAAATGTTTTTTTGCAATGGCACACACTGCGCACATCTTTTTGATATTTAGAAAACTGCGTAATAGTTTGGAGAACTTGTAGTTGCTGTTTAAAAAATATTTCTTTTCTTTGGTGCTGGAAATACAGAACCACCAAATTAATTGCTTAGCCTATATCATTAACCCAAAAGATAATTCCACTCTTAATTCCGAATTTTGGGCACGGGAAATTGAGGCTACCATTTTTCTGGTTCAACGACACAAATGAGAGTTGGAGTGCCGTTCCTTTCTCTCGACCGTCTTTCTTTAAACAAAATTATCTATGTGTGTTATTGCGATGCAAGTGGCGAGCTGTATTTCAAATATTGGACCCCAATAGGATTTGAATTCAGGTCTTACGCTTGCTAAGCTAAATCTTTAGGTAGACGATGTGCTATAATTTGTTTTTGCTATTAACTACAGGTGACTTATGTTGATGGTGACGAAAGAAAAAGTTGTTGGGTTCAAGCTGGAGTAGTAAGCTGGGGTATTGGCTGTGGCTTAACAATTACTCATAATGGAGTAAGGAACACTTCTATTCCGGCATTTTTTACCAATGTGATGGGTTTTATGAGTTGGGTCAAAAATATAACCAACATAAGTTAATTTTTGAATTGTGTGGTAACTGTAAATTATCCACAAAAAATGTGTGTAACCTAGAATTTTTAAGAAACACAAGATTGTTGAAATCTCAACAGCTTTTAATGTTTTTCAACAAAGAGATAAGCTTGCATTTTCAAACGACGCATTGGGATTCCGTCGCCATATATCTATTTTACTTGATTTCAAGCTAATCGGCAACAACATGAATTTTTTATTTTTGATGATTCAGGCAAGTTTATCGTAAAATAAAAATGACTTCGGAGTTATTAGCAGTCTTGTTTTACAACATTTTGAAAAAATTTTACTAAATTGTTGCTATGTAACGCAAAGGCATTTTTAAAAACCGTCGGAATGAATGTAAGCAATCGATTTTGATGTTAATTTCACAACCGAAAGTCGAAACTAAGTTTTAGCTTTATTTATTGCACATCTAGAACATTACATTGTGTCTCAATTATTTGTTATAACTGGTTTGTCAAAAATAAAAATCAATCAAGCATGTGATTGGTGAATGTTCATAATTGTACGGAAACATATAGAACACACGACCTTGCGTCTTGGCAGATAAAACAATCAAAAATGTATTTTCATATTTATTTATTCTGCAATTAAAACATTAGCGATACAGCTCAGCTCAGAAGCTTACAATAAAGCATAGAGTACGAGACAATCCGTGAAGATGTAATCTTAAAGTTAATTAATCTGAGGCAACATGAACAATTATGTCTTGCAAACTTAAATGTAGAAAAAGTAGCTGCGTTAGTATTTTCCAATTGACTTGTTGCTCTTGGTGTTGTGGTTGTTGCTACCCGACTTCTTTCGAGAGCTGGGGATATGGCGGAAGACCATGGAGCCACAGAAACAGAGCAACTCTCCAGGGCCTGGACCAGAAATCGTAGAAAGGCAGAAAGTCGCCAAAAAGCGAGCGGCGCAAATAGTCCATAGCTAACCGATGAAGAATGAGATAAGAAGTGTCCTGGAATGAGTACACGCAGGCGCTGCAAGAAGAATTCTCTATTCTGCCAATTCTAGTAAAATAAGAGCCTAACAAAATAGCGTGTTCGTTGCACCGAAGATGAGAAAGTGTACAACAAGCGTGACGAGGGAGCACAAATTCCTCAGTGGATACCAAGGGAACCAGTGTGTCAAATAATTTAGATGACGCAGTACATCTCCAGTCCAAGAAAAGACCAGAGTGGATACAAGAGGGGAGAGACTACAAGAAATTGAAGAGAGCACAAGCAGAGCTCTCCGTGCCGCCAGCTCATCAGCCGCGTCGTTCCCCGAGAGTAGGAAATGTTTGGGGACCCATTGTAGCCTGATAGTACAGAAGAAAAGAGAAAACAGTGTCTGCCAGAGAGATTGAAGTAAAGGAAAGACGGAGAAGAGGACAGAGTGGCGAGACATAAAGAGAGGAGGAAAAGAGAAGCGGCAGACTTGGTGGTGCTGCCGAGATCAACAAAGAACTTGCAGAATGGCAAAGGTTTCAGCGGAAAAACGTAAACATACTGGGCCTGCCAAAAAAGAGAAAATGGCCTCAGTGAGCAGTTGACAAAGAACGCCAGAGCTGCCTTTACCAAAACGAAAAGGAACAGAGCCATCTATCCAGATTACCAGACCATGAGGATGGATAGAGTCAAGGAGAGCGAGAGCCGCACTTGGCTAGAAAAAAGAGGATGTCAGAGTGAGAGCATGAGAGAAAAGCGTGGACTCCACAGTGGACGAAGGTAGGAAGAAGAGAAGGGCAAGCAAAAAAGAACTTCTTCAGGAAAAGTAGGAGAAAGCATGAACGGGTGAGTGAAAGCAAACACTTTCCAGCAAGATCTCGAGAGTCTTGGTTTTACTTCAAGTCTGGCCAAACCTGAAACGGAGAAGGAGATTGGGAAGCGATGAACCCGCTCAAAAGATGACAGAGCAAAATGAGTCAGGGTGACTCGTAGGAGAGAGAGAGACGCTTCAGAGAAGAGAAGTGGGATTGGGGAAGACGAGAGGCAGCCGCTGATGGCGCGACTAGCCGCAGGGTAAAGACTTTTAATTTAAGGATATTGGTAACGTTTTGAAAAGGAAATCATCCATCTGACGCAATAGTGAGAAGGGGTCTAAGAAAAGCTCTATACAGAAGAGAGAGGGACCACATGAGGAAGCAAAGATACTTCGTAAGACCTTGAGACAACGGAAAAACTTAGTCTTCAGCAAAGATACATGTTTAGAAAGGAAAAAGTGAGGTCAAAGGTGACCCAAGAAAAGTTAGAGTGGGATTGAAGCGAAGAAGAGGGTTGAATATAAGGAGAGTGCGCTGGAGATTATCTGGGTGGGGATCCAGCGAGAAGAAAGAAGTCTCACATTTGCTCGGATTGAGAGGAAGACACCAATGCTCAGACCAGAGCTCCAGTCAAATCAGAGCTTCTTGTGTAGCCTCCACCACAGCAGGGACCGAGGGGGAGGAGGACCAAATGCACAGATCGTCAGCATAATAAAAGCAGCTGACAGAAGAAGGCAGAAAAGCATGAATATCGTTGATGAAATGAGAGAAAAGTACAGTGTCACAAATAAGGAAATCTGCCTCGTAAGAATTGTTTCATATTTGTGTAAAGTGCTGTGTCATTTGTTCGCTCGGCTACTGATTGAAAAAAAAGGACACTTTTTTCCTCGCAAGTGGAGTGCTGTAGTACGCCTTTATTACGTCACAATCGTTATTACGACATAGTACGATTCCAGATTGATCTAGAGATTCTAGCTTCTTCGAAGAATTTTGAATAACTGATTACATAACTTGAAATGCTTTTTTTTCTTTTTTCATGTGATTTCGTTCTAACGTTTTCTGGATTGTTTTTTGTCGGTTTATGTATAACGCGACTGGATTTTTAGTAGTAGTAGTTAGATAGGTTAGAGTGTGCGTAGAAAAGTGCGTGGTGGAAAGAGAGAGATTGATTGACGGATTAAAAAAGGGCTATTGATTTTTGGGATAATTTATTGTGGATTCTGTGAACGTGGCGAGTATTAAGCAGTTATTGGTGGAATTAGTTTTGGCGGTTTCCTGATTGTGTGGTAAAGTGATTAGTTCTGAGATTGTTGAGCGAAGAAGCTCGAAGTCGTGAAGTATTATCTCTGTGAATACATTATTCTCTTCTTAACGTGGTTTAAGGTGTTTTTAGTGGACGCCAATCTTTTCCAAGTTTTATTAAGTTGCAGTCAGACCTAATTATCCGAGCGATTATCATACGTCGCCTCAATTTTAAAAGAAATTTAAGATTGAGATAGAACCGAAAGTTCTATATTTAATATTATCATATATTAAAACGCGACATACAGGGTCAAGAACAGATCCTTGCGGAACATTTCAACGGACTTAAAAGAAGTGAATTTTGTGATTTTGAAAAACCACCCTAGCGCGCTTATCATAAAGCAAAAATGGGTTTGTTGAACCTATCCGAAATGGACTCAGAAATATAAAGAACTTGTATACATCGGAAACTGGCCTGCCGGGGAGAGAGAATGCAGTTAGATCCCACAAAGAAGAATAGACTCAACAGAATGATGCATTCAAAAACCTATGAGACGCAAATGGTGAGAAAGATAGGCCGGAAGGAAGCAAAAGAGTCGTTAGGCTTTTCCGTCTTATGGATGGGAATAACGGAAGATGTCTTCCAGATGGAAGGAATGGAATGCAAAGACCAGGAAAGATTGAAAATGTGAAGGAGAAAATCCATGCCAGAGCAAGGAAGATGCTTTAGCATGGGATAGGCAACTTTGTCTGGGCCAGTGGCAGTCGCAAAAAATTTTGCGGGGGAGGAGGGGGTAGCAGAAAGACAAATAACCCTCCTCAGGGCCTGTGGCTTGGCGGAGCTCGGACAGGTAGCCTCTAGCCCAACTACGCAAGGCCTTTGGTAGGGAGACAGAAATGTGGGATTTTAGGTAGTCGGCGAAGACCAAAGCCGACTCCCTGGAAGAGAAACAGTTGGAGAAGTTAAAAGACAACAAAGATGAGGAAGAAGAGCCAGCGACAGAACGAAGAAGGCGATACACAAATTTAGAATTAGATTTAAAAGAGATAGAGAGAGATGAGTATATTGCCTGCCATGCATCAGCCTTGGCCTCGGCGATAGCAGACGAGCCATGTGGGAAAGCAGAGATGTAGGCCTGACGATCTTCATCACTTCTATGAGTGGCAGCAAAAGCCTTCCGTCTTTTGCTTACCGCTTCTTCCACTTTAGAAGACCGCCAGGCTTAAGGCTGACTTTTGATGCGGCCAAAAGGAATTAAAAATTTGGTCGCATTCAGTGCGAGAGAAGTAAAAAGGGAAGCAAAGTAAAGAGAAGAGTATTTCCCTGCAGAAGGCCAGTGAGAATCGAAGTAATAAGCAAAGTCATATCAACGATCTTTCTGAAAATTGAAGAAAAGGAAACGTTGGTTGGAGTGAAAGAGCGGAGAAAAAGATGCAGTTACTAGAATTGGTGGGTGATTAGAGCCCAGGTTCTGAGGTCTGATCACCTACCAATTCCATGAGCAAAAGAGAAAGAAGTAAAAGAAGTGTCAAGAGAAGAGTGACTGCCAGAGAAGCGATGGAAAAGACGTGATGTGGCCCCGCGAGGAAGGAAGTCAAAAGAGATGATCCATCAAATGTTTCTTCCTCACGGGGATAGAAGTAATTTTTGAATCCCAGAGGGGATAATGCAGTTGAAGTCCCCCAGATTGAAGAGATTTTTGAAGGAGAAAAGAATGAAAGGAGAAAAGGAGTCGGTTCTGCTATCCGTCAAAAAAAAGCAAAATGGGAGAGCATGAGAAGTTGTTTAGTGAGATGTTGACCCCTGCATAATCAAAGTAGGAGTCAGCGAAGAAAGAGAGGTGGTAAAAAGCTCAGAGAAGAATAGGCTTTTTCTGATAAAAATGATGACTCCACCACTAGCGTTCGGATCATCAGGAGAAAGAATGCCAGACCGATAGTGAGAGCAATCAGATCGCTGAGTAGAGAATCCAGGAATACGGAAAGAGAAATGAGTTAAGGTTGGATTCCTGGCTACAGATAAAGTCCATAGAATGAGACGAGATAAAATGTAGCAATTCAGTGCTCCTGGCTCGAAGACCTCCTGCATTCCATTCAAGAACCCTGAGCAAGTCCGTGGGGGAAAAGAAGGTAGGAGGTATGGGAAAACAGCCAGAAATATGAGGGGATGGGGAGGATGCAGAGGGAGGAATAAGAAGTGAGCGGAAGAACTGTATGAGTTGTGCATGTGAGAGCCGGTTGGGAGTGTTGCTTTATAAGAAAAAGTTCAGATGGGCCAGGATGAACAGTGGAGATATACAAACTAAAGAATCCCAAAGAAGAAGACACATGTGGGAACTTTACGAGAAGCAGGAACGTAGCAGGGAAGACATCTCCATTAGTGAAAACTGTCTAGAGTTTTGAATCTCGAGAAGGAAAGTAGTAAGCACTTCAAAGGGAGCCATTTGGAGCAGGTACAGCATTGCAGCGACCTACCCCTCCAGGTCACATTTCCAGCGCTAACTGAACAGGAATGGACGGGGCCAAGGTTAATAATATAAATATTGCCGTTCATCAGGAAAAGGAGAAGGATGAGAAGACGGGAAAGAGAGAGGCAGGAGAAGAGAGAAAACAGTCTACCGGTTTTAAAGAGACTGCTTGCTGCCTTCTGCGGTCTTTTCGAGAGCAGCACAGCAAAAAAATGATTTTTGCAAAGGAGTGCCCGGGGTAACTGGAACCCTCGAAAAAACCAACAGCCATTTCGACCCAAACCAAACCTGGGTCAGGGACACCACCACGTTGAGGCGGCTGTTGATTGCTGCAGACGAATTGTCATCGCGCCTTAAGTGATACAACATGATCTGATACATTGCAATAAAAGATTTTCGGGACTACAAATGAGCGATCAAAATAGTGTATTTGCAAAAATTAAGCACCTCTTCAAAATGCTAGAACGATTTGTTTTTATGACTTTCGTAAAGTCAACAACAATATATCTGTACGTAAACGATCCAACGGGAAGACATTGAATGTTATGTTATAATGTATTGCAATAAACTTGATTTTATTGTTTCTATTGTAAATAGTAAGTTATCTTTAGGCCGGTTTTGTTCGATTGCTGAAAACCAAACAATTCTGACTAAAATTCATATTTTGATTGAGGATTCTAAAATAATTTTGCAATCCTCAATATTTTAGATTGCTTGTCCTGATTGGCAACACATGTGGGAAAAGATTCAAGGCGATTACGCAATGTGATAAGATAACAGCATTAACTGCAGCTAAGCGACTTAATTAGTTCAAAAAGTCCTAAAATTCGTGATTCTACAGTACTATACAAGGCTTTAATGAAAAATAAAAAAGCATTCCTCCCAATATGCATAAAAGTAAATCTTTAGAAATATTAAAGCAGAAAAGTAAGAGAGTTTGAAATCAAAACAAGTTTTGACGCAATCTAGTTTGTAACAAGCGATCAACCAGCCCGCTGGTGAACTTGACAATAATTGTTAATGTTTTTCAAGATTTAACCTAATTATAGAAAATAGCTGTAAACACAAGAAAACTAAGCCTGAAGTTTATAATGTCTATTTAAGTTGGCAGCATAGCGCAGTGACATAAAGTACTAGCTACCAGTGGTGAGATCGCTAGTTTATTACCACAACAAGCTTTGCGTTTTTGTGTTCTTGGAAAAGGCACTTTACGGCAACTTCTTAAGCTTAGTTGCAGGCTAGTGATAAAAATGCACTCCGCTAACGTCCAATGGTTACCCACGCTTAATGTGCCTACAGTGACGTATATGTTGGTGATGTTGGCGCCGACTCCTTTCATGAAATATAGTCGTGGTAGAAGAGCAAGCAAAACCTCAAAATCCATTCAACTCCATATCACCAGGACCAGAAGTCGTATGAAAAGGAAGAGTTGTCTGTGAGAATGTGGCAAAAGATTCTGTTGCAGAAAAGAATAGACTGAGATTAGAAATGTCCTGAGTCGTTGGCTACAGATTCTGCAAAAAGAGCACACAACTTTCCTATTATGTAAATTTAAGCATTGAAAAAAAACTATATCCTTCGCATCGAAACCGAGAGAGGGCTCAGCGAGCGTGACGATGAAAAGCAAAAGGATAAGTCATAGTGGGTAGGATACGAGAATAAAATGCTCGGTAGATAGCTGACGTTGCCCACCACATGTAACCAGCTAATCTGCCGTGTTGTAACGCAGAAGAAATAAATGAACAGGTACGATTGCGGCATGAAAATAGAAAAGTAGGGCAGAGTAAAAACTTCTCATTAATTGTCAATGAATGTAAGAAAAAAAAAAGGCAGAGCAAAGCAAAGATAAGCGAGCGTCTCAAAGAAAAAGAGATGAGAAGTAGCAGATTGTTGGCACAAACAAAACCAGCGAAGAGCTTCATAAATTAATTTCAACAAAATAGACCAACCAAAGAAAATGAGTCCCTTTAGTGTCTCTGAGCAACCAATTCGTAAGGACGCCTAAGTTTTTTTTGCTAATCAGAAGAGTAACAGAGCCACCGGTCCACACCACAACATGACTAATCAGAAAAAAATAAAATTGGAACAGAGCAAGATTATAAAGTAAATCGGGTAAGTTACTCACTGTATGAAGAGAATTACAAGAAAGAGAAAAGAATAGCAAGAAAAATTTTTCTGGAAGAATAAGGAAAGAAAATGAGCTGGTGAGTAGAAGCACAGTCCTTATAGAAGTGCCTGCAAAGCCTTTATGTTACTTTGCAAAATCTAAAATAGGAAGAAAGAATGATAGACAAAATGTCTAGTTTATAAAGAACAGAATGAAAGAAGTCAGAGTGACTCTGAAGGAAGACATTGAAACTTTGGAGAAGAAAATTACTCAGGTCAAAGATAAATCGGGTCAAATAAAGCTTTATGGAGAAAAAATAAACTCCTTGTTATGGCCCCACAATAAACAAAAATATAGCGCAAAAACTTGAGGCAAAAAAACTTGGCCTTCAGTTGACAAATATGTACAAAAAGAAAAAAGTAGTGAGTCTAAAGAAAGTTGAAGCAAAAAAGCGTTGACCAGGTGGAAGCGGGAGCTAAGCTAAGCGAGGTAAGAATTTATCGAAAGAAATGCTGAGAGCAGCGTTCCTTTTATAGCCTCGACAGCAGCAGGAACATAGGAGAAGAATCTGACGGCCAGGAGGTCAGCATAACAACGGCAGCTATAGGAGGAATAACGATAAGTAGGGAATCACTGATAAAATGAGAAAACGGAACTCACCCTTGAAAAACAGTGCCCCGACAATTCAAAGTCAACAATTTAAGGTCGAATTTAGTGAAGGGCCATAGTTACATACACGGGATATTTAATTTTTTTGAATTGCCGGCTTTGAATTGCTACTTTAAATTTGAGACTTTGAAGTGTCGCAGAACCTTGAAAAACACTTCGGCGGACTCAAAAAGAACAAATTTTATATTTTTAAAGCAATATTAACCGCGCTACGGAACAAAACAAGATGAAAAACCAATAGATATAAGCTTGTGGAATAGAGTAGGTGGCAAACGTAGTCAAATGCCTTAAAAAACAAACAATGGCAAAAAATGCCCGAGAACCCTACTTGGGTTTGTGAAACTCTTAAGAAATGTACCAAAAAATTAACCGACTAACCTAAAAACCGGTTTGAAGCAGAAAAAATTAAAGTTAGACTCCAAAATAAGAGTACACGGAATAAACGATACGTTTAAACTGCAATAAGTTAAAACGGTGTCCTGACAATTTAAAGTCGTAAATTCAAAGTTGACTATTTAAGGTCGAATTTAGTGAAGTGCCATAGTTACATAAACGTTATATTTGATTTTTTTTGAATTGTCGACTCTAAATTGTCGCAGAACCAGTTGAAACAGATGGGTGTGTTTGGTTGTAAGAAAGTTGGAGAGTCAAGAGAATTTCCATCTTGTGAATGAGAATAATGCAAGTATTCCAGGTGAAAAGAAATACGTTAATGCCAAAATCAAGAGATGTAAAGAAGAACGACAGCGAGGCGAGAATAGTGATGCAGCATGGATTTGGTTACTTTGACCGAGTCGGTGGTACAGGAAGAGGAAAAGTTGGCAGCATCCGTAAGAATTTCTGTGAAAATAATTGCACAACCGAAAAAAATAAGATTTTGTTGGACAATAAGCTAGACCGAGCTTTGAAAGGGGTAGCCTTCAATTCTCTTCTCCAGATATTTTGGCTCGAAGCTGAAAGTAAGGTATTATGTTGCTCATGGAAAGAGGCATCAATTCTTTGTGAGAAAAGCACTTGAGAAAGTCAGGAGCAGACGAAGAAAAAGAAAGACAAGCCACTGAGCTAGAAAAAGTAAGCTACTTTAGAAAAAAATGAGGAGCCTGCTTTTGTAACTCTTAGTCTTGACAATGGCAGTAGATGTATCAGAGACGCAAGCTGGTGTTCGTTATCTCCTCTGAGAGCAGAAGTAAAAACCTTGTGTTTTTTCAGTTACTGCTTCTTTCCTTCGAAAAACCACAAAGTTTGAGAATGGCATTTGATGCAGCAGAAAAGATTGGGAAAGTTTTGCGTTCAATGCCACATAAATGAAGAAAGCTGCTACAGATTTTAGGGAGAAAAAGAGAAATCATAACTCCGTAGAAGAAAAGCGAGTTTTGTAAAACCCAGAAAATCATCACAATAAGTTTTCTGGGAATTGAAAGAAACAGGGCGTTTGTGGGAATAGGTTGTAGCAAAAAGGGAAATATCAATAAGTAGGTAGATGGTCAGAAACTAAGTTTTGAAGCATTTTTCAGTAGCAGGAGAGAACAAAAAAGTGTCTGGGAAATAGCGGCTGCCAGAATCGCAATGTAAGAAAATAAGAAAGTTATGGTCGTCAAGATATTGGAAGATATGACCGATTTAAATACCTCATCTATTAATACTAGAATTACCGGAGCGGTCATTTTGACCGTTTTTGATTTGGTGCGTGCAATAACACTAAAACTTTCTAACTTTTCCTAAATCTGGGATAACTTTTAGCATGTTAATTTTCATTTCATCGCAATGAGCACAGAATGGGATGGGAATGGATTTACCTTAAATTACCGCCAACAGTCATTTTGACCGTGCAGATACCACTGATTTTTCGTCATTAAAATCATCTTTGCAATTAAGCGTCTTTTGTTGCGCTATTATATCGAAACAATCTTGCAACAAAAACTGGATTAAAAAGTAAAAGTTACTTACCAGTGCCTTAGATAAATATGTTTGTTGACATAGGGGTAAAAGTACGGAGACTGATGGCTAAAGCCTGTGACTGCTGCTATCCCAGTCACACGGTTTTGGGGGAAGGTCAATCGCGGTATCAGAGGGCACTCTCGATGATTGAATCAAATGTAATTCCGAGACGAAAAATCCAATCGATCATACACGAATGGCGTTGATACTGCGACAGGTTTTCTAGAATAATTTAACAATTATAAGCAAATAGCAATACCTCACACTTATATTGGGCAAAGACATAGAAGAATTGGAAGATCAAAATAACAAATAGCGACGACATTAAGTCCCATGATAAAAAATTATAATTACAAGAGAATTATGAGAAACACTCGTTGTTAATACTACGATAAATTATAATAGATTATAAGGTACTTGTGGGTTATCTGTCACCACTTTTTTTCACCAGGTATTAAATTACTATTATTTAACTTAATTTAAAAGAAAGGCAGTGTACACTGAAGGGGCAGGCCAGGTATGTAAATGTACGGGGCAGTGTACACTGGAAGGGAGTGTACAGGGTGGGGGATAGAGACCTTGTTTACTTTAGGTTTATTAGGTTAGGTTAGGTTTATTAAATTAAAAAAAAAGTGGTGACAGATAACCCATAAGTACCGATTATAATGTATGCACTTACTGACTGTACGCGACTTTCCGAAACGACTCAACTTTATAGCAGAGATTACATTTCACCTGTATTTTGATTTTGAGAAAAATGCCAAATGACAACAGTGCCGCGGTTTTATAGTGCTGCTAATTTACGAAATTCTCACGCGAGCTCGTGGAAATAGACAAAAGAAAACTTCATAGAGATGGCTGACCTAGATAGTATTATTTACAACACAAAAGACACTAATTATAACAGTAGGTCTCCAGCAGCTTATTCAAATAGAAAGAGGCCCTGCAGCTTTATCAAGGCGAGAAGTAGTTTTAATTAAAAAATTTTATGAAAGGATTTTGTCTGTAACAAAGCCTCCGCACTGTTTTCAGCCCCGTTATAGAAATTTCAAAACTGGGCAAATACTCACTTTTGAAAAGTATATTTCCAAAAATAAAGGTCTTCACTCTTATTTGGAGCAGATAGAAAAACGCCACTCTGAAAATACTGATCTTCCAAAGAAACACAGGTCTTCAACTTTTTTTGAGACAGAAACGCTGTCACTTGTCTATTCATGCAAAAGTAAGTGTTACGCTTGCGTTTTTATCTTTCGCTTTGATCAAGGATTGGCATAATCAAACTCGGTTCGACTTCCATGGTAAAGGTTTTTTTTGAAATGAATCGAATTCGGAGACTGCAATTAATAATGTGCAGAAAACCAATTCAACATCGTGTAAATTTGTCGACTTTGGCAGTGAGACAGTGATAGTAATGATGCAACTAGGCTACTACAGCGCAAGTGCTAGGTTATGATTATTAGGCATTTTACATTTAACACAGCGGAATTTGATTTGGATTGTTTGCTAACGACGAAGCAAATTTGAAATGCATCAAATTTTCTTCAAAATCGAGAGGCAGATTACAAGCTCCAAATGTATCAACAGTTAGGTAGCTAAAAAAAAGTTGAAGGCTTACAATCTATTTCCTAGATTTGGTGCTATGCAGGTTATGTCAAGACATAATGGAACTTACGATTTGTTAAACTCCCACTTACAATAATTTAAGACATTATTAGGTCTAACACAACAGTTAAAAGAAACTTATGACACAAAATATTGCCTAGTTATTAAGCATTTCCTAGTTATTAAGTATTTCCTAGTAATTAAGCAAACGGTCGTTTTGACCGTTTGCAGTAATTTTAGGTTGGTTGAAAAGACGGTAATTCTAGTGCTAAAGGGTACGGGGTTCTTTTTGAAGTGTCAAAAAGAGCGGTTACTGCTAAAGTCTCAAAATCTTGTGAGTCTTCAAAACACCTGAAATTTTATTTCAGTTTTCTTTTAATCCAACAATTTGTCTAAAAAAGAGGTAAATATCACGATTTTAAATCACTCGCAAAAGTTAACTCTAGACCGAAAAAACTTTGATAGTAGACCTTTTTGCATTTATTGCTTTGCTTTCTAAATCAATGTTGATGATGACGAATAATAAGAAACGGAACTATTGCAAGTAGAGACGTTCACAAGTACATTATAACAGCGTTAAGGTATTATGCGGTAGCCTCAAATTAAACATGACAACAAAGCGCACAATTAGCTTTATTTGCATGCGTAAAAAACTTTAAAACAAAATTAAAACCTTCAATTTTTCATCTAAATTAATTTGACAGCGCTCATTTTGGGCAAAAGTTTTGTGTGAGCGCTATACAGAAGATCTGCGCTGGAACAATAGTTTATGTTTTCTCAAAACTTGGTCCATTATTAAGTAAACAAATTTCTAACTGTTGATTAATTTTCACCCAGTCTCTCCCCAGCGATACGAGGAAAACCCTATCAACAACGGCAAACTTTTTGTTATGGACTTATAGACTTTAACGGCGGTAAAAATCATTTCCAATCTACAGAAAAATAAATTTAATAACGGAAAATTGAAATTCTGATCAATTCCTTAAATTACAAAAACAAATGATTGAGTGATGAACTTGATTTGATCCAATTAGGGTTTGTTGCGGTTTGCTTTTCTTTAAAACCCCGTTTTTAGAAATAAAAAAACCACAATCACTTCAGTGCAGACAATCATGATAAACAACTATCACATACCAGAACTATTTTCCAGACAAAGAATCAAACACGTCACTAATTGAACTTCCGGGTAAGACATTACTCAACAATTGCTTACACTTATCAAACAATTATTTTTCAGTGGTCTTATTCTACAAAACCAATTACGTGATTAATAATCTGACTAATTACTTACGTATTATTGAACTTTTCCATTGATATATACTCATTAATTACAATTCGATTTTTACCCAAACAAATTGTAGCGCCGTTTACTACTACTTTGCATGCAGGCGCGTTTGCATTTGACATAAACAACCAAAAAGCGAGAATTCTTCCGGTGACTACGCGTTGCTTACGCGTCAGCAAAAATGAACTGTTAAACCTAGCAAAGTTTTATAAAACACTGCAGAACGTTTACAATAAAAATATTTAACTCTAGCCGGCGTCGCCCGGCAGAGGCCCTCCATAAGTAATGTCCGGGTTTAGTATTTCGGTTCAACCGGCCAAGCCGGCTTCACCCATCCGGCTCTTGTGTGAGCAGTAGCGAAAAATTAATGAATTTTATGTACTTTCACAATTCTTGTACACAAAATTGTGATCATCATATTTTCTTAATCATGACTGGCAATGCTCATAAAGAATCTTGCCACAAATTATTATCGTTAATACTGATGAGGAAGCACGGATTGTACATAATCAAAACTGATGGTAGCGGCAAAATGGTGGTTGCTTCTACAATTAAAGAAAAAACTATTTCATGGGGAGCATATTTTGCCAATTGGTGCTGCCGCTTTCCTATTTGTATTTGGGGTATTGAGCTCCTAATTTGGCTGCGATATTGGTCTTGTTTCCGGCATAGCTTCAAAAGCGACTATTGTTCTCTCTATATTCAGTTTTACAAATTGTTCTGGTTTTATGTTGATTTTTTCTTAAACTTGGGATTTTGTTACAATGATGTAAAGTATGGACGTAAATGACATAAATACCATAACAGGCAGCGTATCAGTATAAAAAATTCCTTGCTTTATGGTATATATGAAGGCGTCACTCGCAGAGACTCCGTCAGTAGGGTCGGGATGGAGAGTGTTGGTTCAACCGCCCAAGCCGGCTTTACCTATCATGTTCTTGTATAAAAAGTTACCAAACGTTTATGCGTTTTCTGCAATAAAATGTTTACGACCTTTTGTGCTCCTTTTCCTAATAGAACATCTCACTTCAAGATCCCGGCTATGCCTTAGGCCTATGTGCTCTGTTCATTGCTGACACGAACCCAAGGGAACCCAACACTAAACCCAAGGGAGCCTTGCGTTTCCGTAGTTCAGAAGTAGAGAGCACATTTCTGATATTAAGCTATTCTAAAGCAAAATAGCAAAAATATCTTTCGTGTGGTGCGATTTTACACAGTGACGCAGTTTTCTATTGATTTCCACTTAAATTTTCTCAAGTCCTTGCTGGCTACGCATTATGTACTATGTTCTTATCTCCCTGCTTAACGTGCCATGTTTGGTTTGACCCCCGGTAGCTCTATAAAGCTATTATAAAGCAAAATTCCAATATCTTTCATGTGGTGCGATTTAACACAGTGACGTTGTTAATTTTGATTTCGCCTCAAACTTTCTTAGGTCCCTGCTGGCTACGCTTCATGATTCATTTTGTTTTTCCTTGATTAGGTATGCTCATAGAAGTTTAAAAAGTTCTTGATTTTCCCAAATTTTCAGGTTTGATTTCGGCAGCTCTATAAAGCTATGATCAAGCGAAATAGAAAAAAATATTTCTCCTAAGTATGGTGCGATTTCACCCCGCCAGGCCATACTATCACTCGTGCCGATTTAAAACGTATCAATTAATGCAGCTGCGTCAGCTTGACCGTACAAACATTTGTTTGAGCCGCAACAAAATGTTTTACGAGGGACAAGCCATAGCTCCCGTACATGTAATGGTGATCATGTTGGTCTATTAATCAAGATTGGAAGTATGCAAAAAAAAAACGATTGCACAAACAACCATTTTTTTTTTAAAGTGTAAGCGCGGGGGGAATGAAGTATAGTGAAAATTGATGGCGTCGCCCAAGTGGTGGTCGTTTTGACTCATAAAGAAATGAGCTGTTTGATGGTAGGCATGTTCGACGATTTGGTGGGCCCGCTTTCGTGTTAATATTGCTGACATTAAGATTTTTGTCTGCGCTGTTTGCTTTAATTCGGTCGTAGCATGAAAAGGGGTCCGCCTTTCTTTTAAGTCATACAACCTATTTCATAAGGCGCCTATTAAGCTCTTTTCAAACAAAAACATTTCCTCTTAATCCAGTGTTACAAATTGATATTTTGATCCTTTCTTAAATTTGAGATTTTATTACATTTAACTTTTGTCCTAATCCAGACCTCCCTACTTTGAAATGAAGATTATTGTTTTGTACCGATAGGCCAATCTTTGCAATTACAAACATCAGTAATGAGCTATACCATTTACGTCGTATGTTTTCTATGAAAATGATAGCACACTGTAGATAATTTTGCTGCCTGCTGCTGTTTCCACTAAATAGTGGCAAGTATTGAGATGTTATGTAACATTATGTCCTTATAATGCGTTTTGAGCTACTATTATTATTAGAATTGCTACTTACTACTTCTTCGTCACTGTAGGCGAATTAATATGAACTAACGTCTCTGACTGCGTGCATGTTCCTTGGCCCTGGCATAAACGCCGCCATGCAAAGAGCAAACTAACCCAAAATGAAGCACTCACAATTAAGTTATAGCAGTAGCGAGAGCCGCGATCAATAATTTGGAGGTTAAGAATATCAAATCAGCTGGCTGCTGCGACAGCCTCGCCCAATTGCAAAGAAAATTGCTTCAACATTTAGATCATATGTAGCTCGACCCCTACATTTTGTTGCAAACTATAAGAAAGGACCATCTTTACCCCATCGTCTCTTTCTTGGGTAATCAATAAGTGTTTTGCTTGGAGTAGGCTACATATCAAAATTTGTAGATTTCATTTTTCGATGAGTCTTTTGAATAATTTGATTGATAATTCCAAACATCCCTGCTGTCGAGAAAGAATAGAAAAAATGCACCATAGAACTTAGTTTTTCTCGAAATTGCAGTTTTGTGAAATGCAGGCACTAAAATTTTGGGTGTTTCTAACCGGTAGACTACATTTCATAAACATTTGGAGACTTCAGTCTTTGATGGATCTATTTGAAAGCGTCGACAGATAATGCAAAAGATCCACGCTTGTGAGGAAAGTAGTCAAAATGTACCAAAGAACTAACTTAGTTTAACAATTGCAAATTTGTTAGCTGTGATAGGATAATGGTTCAACTAAAAATGAAACATCACGTATGGCAACTAAGTTTTGATCAGCCATTATAAACTAATCCTTAGCCTCAAGTAATTGGAGTCACATATTGTTCAAAAGCAAATTTCCTAAGCTTTCAAACGAAATTGTAAGTATTAGTAATTGTAAGTACTTTATTACAACATCTTCGTATTAAAGTCGCCTGTTTTTACTGAGCTCACCACTTTTTGGAGGAATAATATTTACACCACAGGTGATGAGGTTCATTTTTTCAGCATAAAAGCAAACAGTAATTGTACATATTACACAATATCGGAATTGCCTTGAAATAACCATTAATTTGTTGAAAAATGTTTGAAAATCAGTTGAAAAATGAGATTTAAAAATAAAAATATTTAAAAAATCAGTTTTTAAATAAACTGATTTTGCAAAAAGTTTGCAACTTTTGAAAACATCTTGATATTATGATCTGCCGTAGCGAACATTTGTGTTAATCGTACGAGACAGATTATGACGTCATTGTGACATCATAGTTTAAACGTGCAAAAATATAGAGAAAAAAAAGTGCTTGGATGGCTGGACGTGCTTAAATAAAGAATTGCTCGCAGCATAATCAAATAGACATTAATTGCTGTAAAGTTATTTTATCAAAAGCAGTTAATTAATATCTCCTAAAAGAACGTTTAATTGCATTTCTGCGATGAGTACTTTTTGAGAAAAAACAAAAAACAGATTGTTTAATAAATTGTTGATTGTGAGGTCATTTTAGACCCCAAACAATTGAAAGTGTATTAAATGCGGTAAGTCAGAAGCTGGTTTTCGTTTGAGCAAAAAGCAGTTGTTCGCTGTCAACATCATGATGACGTCACAAATACCCTTATGAAACTCATCACGGGGTGATGATCAAACGTGCCTAGTTTGATGCTTGTACTTATGGCAGTTTTAGAGGAGTTAAAGCAGACACACAGACTCACAGACATACAGACAGACAGACAGACAGACAGACAGACAAACAGACAGAATTGCGCTTTATATATTAGACTACTGAAATCTTTAACAATGCAAACTTAATTGTGTTTTATAGCATCTAACTAAGATTGACTATGGTGATCCAAACTGCATCGACATCGATACTATAAGTTACAATACGGTTGGTGTGCGCGTGTATTTGGGTTTGAATGTGTTTGAGTGTGTACTTTAGCTCCTCCGAAACTACTCGGCATACAAACATGAAAGTTGATACGATTGATCACAACTCCAGGCGAGTGTCATAAAGGAGTGGGTGACGCCATGATGACGTTTTGCCATGAGATTTGAGCCTCCATTATTAATTTACAGCTCTTTTGTTATTGATTAGTTTGCTTGTTCTTGGTTCACACAACCCATTGTAATCACAGTTCAATGAAACGAGTACTTCTTTGGACTACTCTAAGTGCCACAGAAAATATGTCAAATTCAAGTGAGTGCTGATAGGCAGAGTAGTATTCCTTTTACATCAGGACCAGTGTAATATTTTGTCCCTTATTGCTTTAAAGACTGTGTAAAGAGTTTTTGAAAGCCTAAATGAAGGTTATATCAAAATCAAATGTGTATTTTACAACAAGTCTCAACTAAAAATAAATTTTTTAAAATTTGCATTTCTAGGCGAGAAAGTGTTTTTTTATTTGACCAATGTCATCATCGGAATTTCATTCCGCAAAAATTGGCCCTTGTTGGGAGAAAGATGACGGCATAATTAACAATTGTTTGTAAAATCTGTTTTATTTTCTCAAAAAATATTAACTGTTTGGACACCATAAAAAGTTTTTTGAGAGATTAACAACGTGGTTCTACTAAAAAAGCTCTTCTACGATTTGAGTTTTATCGACAATGCAACAAGCAATTAAGAAGTTAAGCAGTATTTTAAGTGTGCTGTTTTTTTTTCTTTTTTCGAACTTGTCATATTGTTATGACACGTCGTAATACCGTCCAATATTATTTTAGTTAAACCTATACACGGAAATTCCATGCATGTCCACTGGCTAGCCTCAGCCATAACTGTAATCCAAACTCTAACTTCAAACCCAACCCTATCCTTAAACTACCCCAATCAACCTTAACCCTACCTATGATCTAACCATAACCCCAACCCCAACCTTAAAAGCTGATCCGTGCTAGGGATTTCTATGTTTCAGGAAGACCAAATCTGCGGAAAACTTTCCGTGGATTTTTGCGTTGTAGTTTCTTCCGTAATTATTATCCACTGCCATTTTCAGAGCAAAAGTAAATAATAAAGCTTATTACTGATTTTTAACTGTTGAAGAAGAATGATTCATTTTTAAAAAGATACCAGTGTATAACTTGTATTTTATAAACGCAATCACAAATGCGAAAAGTACAATAGAAAAACTGTGGATGGACTGCAGATTCGAATACCTCTGAAGTAAAGTGGTGCCACGTAGCTGACTAATTCTAACCTGTAAGACATTCGTCGGAAAACTGTTGTCCACTCCCTAATATACGGTTATTTGATAATATTTAGTGGGCTGTACAAATGAAGCAAAGTGAGTGGAAGATAAGGTCCTTAGCTTAAAATATCAAACAATGATTTAACAATAACACAATGTCCATTGCAAAATGTCAAAATACAAAACCTTTCACAGTTTTGCGATTTGATTCAAATTGCATAATTAATTGATATTAAACCTATAGAGCGATTGCTACTTATTTTCTATGATTCATCAAACAACTCTTGCTGCACGCGTCGCACCGTATAGGCTGCCGCTGTTGCCTTCCTGGCTGCATTTTGCCATAGAGACGTGAATTGCTAGAATGCCGTGCTGTGATGAACGTGCTTCGCCTAAAATATTATTTTGATTGCAAATGAAGTTGTGTGTTGTAAAAGCTTTTACCTCTTTAGGTCGATTTGTAAGTATCGGCTATTGGTCAGCGTAATAGATTTAGATCAGAGGTCAAATGATCACCAAATTACTATCTTAGTTAGCTCTGCATGGTTTAAAGTAGTTAGAGTAGCATTGCATCTTGTTGTTGAAAATCATGTACTTAAACTATAACAGAAACAATTTTTTTAACGGCCTAATTCTATATTCTACTATTTGGTCAAGATATCGAATATGAAATTCTGCCGCTGCAGTACCATATTGAATCTGTAGAAAATAATGCCAACGCAATGCAACGTGCGGCAAAGGTGCCGAAATCAAGAATTTTTACGATTGAATCCGATTTTGCACTTACAATTTTTAATACAAGTTAGGCACTGATCCAAACTTTTTGCGATCGTTTTGGTCAGGTCCTGATCCTCCTTAGACATTTGTAATGTTTGTTCGGTTGTAGGCCTAGTTTGGAGGCTCAGCGAAAAACTAAAAGCTTGGTCAAACACACAAACTTATTGTTATCAACAGTGTAAAAAATGTTACGACGTAGGTTGGTATGCTGCAAAAATATTTTGCAACTGAAATTTTTGATTTTTTTTACACTTGGCCATCCATTGTAGGATTTCTTACAATAATAATTGCTGTAAATTTCGGGGTGAGGGGTGACCCTTCCAGGTTGACAGATTCGGTTTCTGGCAGAAATTCCTAAAAAACGTACTAATGGCTCAGGCTGCGAGAAAGCACTTACCATCTGCGCCATTGCTGTAACAAATTGATTTTATCATATTACGGACATATACTGCATTTAAATGAGCTAATTTAGGTATGAATTGTTTAAAGGCAGTTTGGCACTTTATCAGCTTCTTATTCGGCAATCCAGATCCTAATCCAGTGACCAGAATTTATTTTTTTGGTCCGTTCGGATTCAGCCAAAAGTTTCAGTATCTTGACATCACGACTTGATAGTTTGGTCCACGAATACCTCTGGCAAGCCGACAAAATAATTTTTAGCGGTAAATTTGCCAACAAAAATTAGCTCATAGTTTTTGGATAGGGGAAACAGTTTTTCCATGATTTGATCAGCCAAACTAATTCAATGAGCAATACTTTATTTATCATAATAAGGATAATAACACTAACATAAAAACATCGAAGCTGTGCGCCTCCTATCGGGATTTCATCAGGACAAAAATAAATATGAAATTTCAAAGCTAAATTCAATGTTTTAGAAATGAACACTAACGACGAAAGTAAAATCGTTTTAACACTACATTTCTCACATAAACAACTGCAGAACCGACCTCGATCGTTCGTGTCCGCTTTGCAGTCGGTAGACTTGGGATTCATTTCCTAAGTCGAGTATCACCAAAGGACTTTGAAAAACGGTATCCACAGCTTCCCTGCATGGCGCTCAGCATAAAAAAGGAATAGTGTGGAGAACAAGCCGGCAAGCTTGCTTGTTGTGTTTTTGGGCAAGGCACTTAACGGGACGCCTCCGCCTTTATGTGGCAGACAGGTAGCCCACACATACTTTACCGGGTTACAATTGTAAAGTTGCTCACCCAGCATGTCGTAAAAGGCGACTCTTGGGTATCCACCAATGGCAGTCCGCCTTGTTAATGGTGGAACTACCGATTATACATGACTGGTTCGAAATGAGCTGCCATCTTTCCCCTAGCCTAATTTTAATTAGGTTGACGGGATGAACCTACATTGCCGTTCGTGCCGTACCTTCATCCCGAGAAAGATGAGGGGTAATCACAACAGCAACAACAGCAATCTCGATCCTTGTGAATTATCGAGTTTTATGTTTTGAAATGGCATAAGGCCTTTGATTAGCAGCGCTTCCAATAACTCGGTTGCAGTGTTAAAACGACACTTTTTTGTAAGATAAACTGTTGGTCTTTTGGCGCTGTTACTCTGCAGCCTTTGCACTGACCATTGATCATTTATTATGTAAATAAAGTATTGCTTATTGCATTAGTTTTGCTGATCACATCGTTGAAACTAGCTGTTGATGTCATTAGTTTTAGAAATGCCACTAAAAGAAGCAACAGCACTTTAAAATCGTACAACATGTATACGTCTAAAAGCGAGAACATGCTTTCTGCAATGCAAATTCTCGATGCAATGCGTAAAGGAAAAACCAGGTAATAAAAACGTCGAAGGTAAAGGCCTTTATCCAATACTCCGTTTCCATCAAAAGAAGGTAGGGTAAGTTGAGCTATAGCCCAAGTTGAGCTACAAGTACTCTCTTTATTAGGAAAAAAAAGTTTTTTACTGTTCTAGCGACACGTGTTACCCCACCATCTCTTACCAGTTTTATGGCTTCGATTTTCGGTTTCATGCACATTTTGGTGTAATATTATTTGTATTTTTTTTACTGAGACGCGATAATATCGCAAATGTTTTAGGCAAAACTGAAGTTGACAAAATTGAAACGCAATTAATAAAACCAGAGGTTTCCAAACAAATATATTATTACGAATTGTTGAAAATCTTTGCAAAAATACATTTTTTATATTTAGTTGAGATTTAACTCTTGTCCTTTTCCTAAACCCTAAATCTATTCATGGAAAAGAATTATTTTCTCCATTTAAATATCACTATCAGTTATCGAAAATGCTATACAATTTTTTCCTGCGCCGCAAAATGGCAATTTGTAATGATCAATCAATTGCCATTACATTACATCACGCATATAGCAGAAGGAAAAAAAATTCTTATTCGTGTCCAATTTTATAAGCGATTACAAAGTATCATTATTGACAACGTCATATGAGCGTTTAGAAAATTTTTCGTGGCGTATAAAGCAGTGAAAAAAAGAAGCCACGGATGATCAAAAAATAGTTTCTTTGTAATAATTTCAGATTTGTTGTATATTGAAAACTCTTGTTTTTCCCTTTAAATATTTTAGAGTTTAAGCACATCGTTTTCTTACTGCAGCACCAGTACGTAATGGAGGTACGACGAGTTAAAGCACGAGCAAGAAATATGCTGCCAAATTTAATGCTGCATAAATCTAATCGAAACGAAATTTTAGACCAGCCTTAAGGAAAAGTTTTGTCAAGATTCAAGGATGTGCGAAAACAAAATGTTTAAAGAACCGATGCTTCAAAAAGATGTCCAACTTCATCCTTCGAAGTACCAAATTAAACTAACTGCTAGAGTTTCTTGCATCTTCCATCACGCATAAAGTTTAAAACGAGCGGTCCGTGTACAAAAACAATGATGCTAAACTTAAATTACTTACTGAATGTCGTATAAACGTCACAACAAACAGCCAATGTTTTAAACTTAGTTTTAAGGAGGAAGAAGTGAGGAAAATCACTTAGAAAAAGAGCTCCACGAACAAGGTCTTTTAAGTATCAGAACGGAATAAATTTTAAACAAAGCTAAAGTTTATTATTAAACTTTGGGGGCTGAGGTTTAATTTCCGCTTAAATACAGTCGTTTCAAGATGAAGCCGTTAAGCCTCCAAGAATTTAGAAAAGTACGAAGAACAAACAATCGCCTTGAAATCAAATTTTGGTCAAAAAATTCGAACATGTAAGGAATCTTTTGAGGGAAAAAATTTTAAACGAAGAAAGAAAAACTTTTTTTTAAAGAGTTTTTAAGTGCTTGTAAAGTGGAGCTCTTAAACCAGTGCTGCCACAAAGATATGTGAAAGACAAAACATTCGGTGCTAATGACCATCTTTTCAACTTTACTTTATAGCTATTTTGCGTTGTTTTTATGTTATTGCTATTTTTTTACGAAGATCAGCTTGTAGTAAGGGTCCTTTTGTTGAAGCCCAAAATATAGAAAGCTTAGCGCTATACGCAACTCTAATGATGCTAGTGATTGCAAGAATTTTTAGTTATTCTTAAAAATAAACTGCAACCGATCTTGCTTAATAAAACTGTGACACAATTTGCTTGTTCATGATCAGATCATTTGCTGACAAGATTTACCGCAAAATTATGAAATTGATTTTCATTCTGTGTATTTTGTTGTCGATTGGATTTCAGATTTCACATCAACGAAAAGCAGGTAGGCCATAAAATGAAACCATGCTTACCAAATACAGTCACTAAAGATTGATTCATCTTAATAGATCATAATAAATTGATCGTTCCTTTAACTCAGCACTATGGAGAAGTATCTCTGAGCAACACCTTGTCAAAGATAGTTTTTATCAAAAGCATTAAGAAGAAAGGAATGTGGGCAAAAAAGTCGGAAGCTGCAGACCCTCATTCAAAAATTACCAAATAAAACATTCGTGATTTACAATCAATTAATTCACTTAACGTCGCTGTGTCTATGAGAAAGGTACTTAACGAAAATTTGTTTGTACTACCTAACGGTAGTAGTGTGTACAGTAAAAACGCGTTCTGTCGGCAGTAGCTTCTTTAGTAACTCAAACATTGGCTGCTCCATGCGTCGTGGTCTCAATGCAATGATTTCAGAGATTTGTACTGGTGAAGTTGCTCAGTTAATTGATTTTTAGTAACTTTGCTACGAAGGACATTTTGTCCACGTTATTCGCTTTTGGTGGAAAAAGGCAGGAGATGTAGGAAACCATGTAATACAACAGATGATTGCAGAGCTCCAAAGAAGAGATGCTTGTGCGATGGACCATGTGGAAGATCGTGTCTCAATCCACGTACGATAGTGCTAAAGGCTAAGTTTTAAGCACGTATACTATGATTAGTATACTTTACTGGAAATGCATACATCGAATAGAACACCTTCTTAAGAAACATACACCTACTCTTATTTTGGGCTCTTTTTAAAGTCAATTTCGAAGCAGATTTATCGGCCTTTTCATCATGTTTTGTGGCCTCGCGATGACGATTGGCTAAATACTTAGCGTCGGCTTGGTCCGGCAATGGGAGATACGCCAAGTACAACCTTGGCGTAAGCAATGTTAAAATATAAAAGAACATAATGTAATCATTAAAATCATTAAATATGTTATCATTAAAAGAGATTTGGATCCAGAGGGTAAAAAATGTTGCTTCCTCGTCCCTAAAATGTTTTGGCGGGATCACCGATTGGCTTTGAGCTAGCCGTTTGACTTTTTACATTTGGCATTACTTTAGTGGCTTTACTCATTTACTAAGCACTATACGAAAAAGTTGAACCAATATTAACTGCGTTCGTTCTGTCATATTAAAATTTCATGTCAACCGAAAATATTTGATTGGAAAAATTCGTAGAGCTACTCCTGGATGATGCATTTCTTTTTTTTTCTCATTTACTTCACTCAACATTCTTATTGCAGTAGCCCGATGCCCTCCTTTACCAAAGCCATCCAATGGAAGTTTCGAATATTCAAATCGCGAGCGTACTTGGAGAACATCTGCTAATTACAAATGCGATCGTGGTTACACATTGACAGGAGTCAGTAAACGTACTTGCAATAGCGACAAGAAATGGTCCGGAGAGGAACCATTCTGTTCAAGTAAGAATGTAAAAGCAGGTTGTTGGTTACATCGTAAGTTATATCTTTCTTCACTAGTCCCAGGGAAGTCTGGAACGTCATTTGCAGTGACGCAGCTAGAACGTATGAATCTCACCGACTATCATATAATTTGCAGCTCTTCTTTTTGAAGCACAATTTGAAGGTGCAATGTAGTAATCTTAATGAAACTGTAGTTAAGTACTCGCATTACATCCCTGATTATTGATTTAAACAACTTCCTTCCAGGCCTGTTTGGAAACTGCCAGTACAGCTGGCTTAATGAATTTCTGCTGCAGGTACTGGAATCAAGCAGAAAAATATCATGCTAAGTTTTTTCCAAGGCTTACGTTGAAACTCAGCTAACGATCAATGATTTCTGAGTTGATTACTTTATGACCCAAGAAATAGGTTGTAAAGATCTTGTAGTTTACAAAAAAATAAAAAAAGGAGAGGGAAGAGTAATTAAACTAGTTATTGATTGAAGCAATGTAAAAGTAAAGTCATTTTTCCAAAAAATGACTTAAAATGCAAAACTTACAAATTTTGAAAATATCCATTGGCAGGATAGCTGTGGATAAGTATGCAGCAGTACAAAACTTTTTTTTTTGTTTAAGTTATAAAATGTTTACAAACAAAATTAAATGTTGATAGAACAAAGTTTTTAAAATCTTAAAAAGATCCAATTTAATGTAGCGCTGTTTCAGGGATGGGAAAACTTCGGTCAGCAAGCAGCACGTGGCCTGCCAGTTGATTTTGTGCGGCCCGCCAACACTTGTAGAAACTTCCCTATATCTAATTTAATATGACATGGAGGGCCACACTTGCCATACTAAAGAGATAAAGGCGATAGAAGCCATCATTGAAAGAGCTGCTACGCAATTCTTAGTTTGAATAGACCTTTTCCGTGCAAATAGATGTGACGACTTTTTTGTGGAGACCGTCTTTTTCAAAGTCCGAAATTAGGCACTTGCACCCTTTCACCAGCCACCGGCATTGTATACAGCTATTGCAAGATTTAAGCACTGGCCTTCGGCCAACTCTTGAATGGTCAATGCGGTTCTCCGGTTAAATAGTCTGCCCAATTCTACTCTATTTGAGTCAAAAATAAAAATTACGCTGGTCAGCAATATCTAATAATCTTTATTTCTTATGGGAAATTTAGAAATTTTTGAGAGGTAAATCCACAGATGGCAATACAAGCCCTTGGTCGGCTCTCGTTTTCGAAATATGTGTAATATTAGTTTTTTCAAAAACGTTTGTACATAAATATGTATACAAAAACAAAAACTTGAATGTTAATCATCGGAATCTTTTGGCTTTTATCTGTAAGACGTGTTTGGTTTATCTCGTGCAAGAGTCCAGCCGTACTCAGCGGGCATTGATAAGCCCCAACTTGCTGAATGCTGCTTTTCTGTGAGAGCAATATCCTGGGGAAACGTTTTTATGTTCATCAGTTACATCACTGCGGTTTAAAGAAAAGAAAGTCAAGTGCGAATGTGAGAAGTGTATTTCCAAAGAAATGTTTGTAGATATCTACCCCGAGTTCCACAAATTTATTATAATTTGCAGCTTTTCTATTTTCCAGAAAAGATATGGTTAAAGTCTTTATCGTTTAATAGTCTGTTAATTTGGGGCCCAACAACTGTTCCTTGTGTTTAGGTTGGCAATGTAGGAAACTTATTCCAGAACCTGCTTATTCTTGATTCATGGCTTCAACAAAATATTTCATTAATTCAAGTTATACATGCAAAGGGGGAAGTAAGATTTCTGATGACTCAAATAGTGGGGTGCTCTTCACATTTTTTTGTAACTCCTTTTAGAGTGCTTCTTATTGTTCACTCCTTTGTAAGATAGTGGTTATTAATTTATGTCTGGTACGACTGTTCCATTCATACAAAAAACAGAAATAAGTAGTATAATCAGCCTAAATCTCAGTAATATTGCAATTACTTTCAAGTCTTCGCACGATTGACAGTCGTATTGATTGTAATTTTTGCACTGTAAAAGCTGGTTCATAGTCTTGTAGGTTTCTTGCATGTGCGCTGCTAATCCATTGGGATTTGGTGGCAACATATTCTATTGTACAATAACACAGCCTCCAGGCTTAGTTTCGTCCAGCTAATGAACAGTCTTTGTTCCTCTGGTTCGTGGGAGTTTCCAAGTTCTTGCATGATACCATCAACACCCGTGCAACACACAAGTTTTCCTATCAAACTAAAATACAGTGCAAGCGACCGTGAAAGTGTTCAAAAACCAGTGTTGGGGAGAATCTTGTCAATGACTCGACTCAAGTCGGTGAAAATAATGATTCAACTTGACTCATTTTCACAAAATGACTCGACTTGACTCGACTCGGGACTCGACAGTAGTGACTTGAGACTCGGTCAAGACTCAACTGGTCCACCTAATAATGAAATTATTTGTACGAAAAAAATTTTCTGTCCTGGCAAGTTTAATTTGTAAAAAATATTTCCTTTCAAATTTGTGTGTTTAAGAATAATCTTTTTACACGTTGGCAACTCTGTTATTGCGTCAAAACTTGCAAATTATTTTTATTATTTTGTACTGCAAGCCATTTAGATTTTTGTTGTATGAAATTTTTCATCTAGCAAGTTGTATATGTACTAGGTTCATATGCGCGTTCCTAACATTTTTTGTGATTCCTTTTTAGACTACAAAATCGTAAGCTAGACTTCCTAGGCAGCTACAGTTAGTAAAACAGTAGACTTATTATTACTAATAGCGGTATGGTATTAAAAGTAAGCTTTGACCTGTCGAGGCCATGATCATGGTAAGCCTAGCTTAGCCAAGCCCTTCAGGACTAAAATTCTGTTGTTTTCGTTTATATAATTAAGTGTCAATTTTAAAAGCTTATGCTCATGCAACGCTTTATATATTAGTTAAATAGATAAATAATCAAGTCGCAGACAAGTTATTATGATAAGAAATCATATAAGATACCATTGGCTAATTTTTGCCATGTAGGCTGCTGTCTTCCTTCAGCAAGCTACTGCAAGTGCAGTGACTTTCTTAGACTCTATGGCTGTGCAAACATAGACCCAATCTAGAAATAGTACTTTCCATAGCTGGTTTGCACGACTAAAATAGATTGGCATTCGGAATTAGCCACGCACTTTTTTTAACAACTATTGGAAAAGATTTATTCTTTGATGTAGGGCAAAACTAAAATATAAAAATGCTGAATAAAAAGAACAAGCGGTACTGAATTACAGAATTAAATGTAATGTGTCAATATGCGGAAACCGACTGACCAATCTTTACATCAACTTATATGTTATACATCAAGATGAAGAGTTTAGCTCTCTAATTCTATCCGATTTAGTGATTATATAATCAGATTTTGATCAACTTTCGTTAATTTCTGTTGGCTACTTTTTCAGTTGATAGATGTTTGTAACTTACATGTTTCTGTAAGTTAAGTCAGCTGTGATAAGTAAGTTTCTGGTTTAAACCTTGTGCATTCTGCGTAGTTGTTTTCAGAAAAAGCACTTGCAGGCAATACTTGCGTAATGCAATACTTGTAGTAGAAATACACTGTTGCAATATCCCCCACTCTCTGCAGCAGTTTGAATTTAGCAGATCTATTTCTCGTGGTTCAGAAATGGATAACTGGTCATTGTACGAGGAGCAGGACAAACTGCAGATGATATGCTAGGATACTTTATAGAATACTTCTTTTTGTTGTATGCCTTTTTCATTAAAGGTAGGAGATAGAGTAAGGAATGGCTAAAGTGGTCGGTACGACCCGTCCAAACTTTTGACACTACAATTGCCATAGCCTGTTGCTTTTTCTTCAGCCACTCAATAAGGCATGTCACACAAAAATTACAACTTGTAAGAGGAGCTTAGGGCTTGTTTTGGTCCACGACTTTACAACCAAAATGCAGATGATAAACTTTAGGCAGTGGCTATTTCGCCGTCGACGGCAATTTGCCCTTGGAATCTATTTTGCCGTGATCATTCACGTGTGCTTATATAGCCAAATTTGCTATTATTGCACCAGTGACTCTGTGGTGTAGTGGATAGAGCGCTGGTCTTGAGATACCAAGGTATTGGGTTCGAATCTCAGCTGGCCATTATAGCAAGATTTGTGCGCAGGGATATTCGTAATGAAATATACAATCGACGTAAAACAGCAAAAACTATTCAACCTCACCAATATCCAGTTCCAGGCATGACTAAGCTCTATGTCAATGAAAATCTAACTCAGTACAGAAAAAAACTGCTTTGGAAAACTAAAGAACTGACAAAAAAATATCATTATGCATACTTGTGGACCACAAATGGTAAAATTTTTGTGAAAAAAAATGAGAAGGACGAACCAAGAATCATTCAGAGTGAAAATGATTATCAAAAACTGGTGGTGGAACTACATCCTACGGCTACTGAGGAAAACTTGATAAGCAAGTAGAGTACTTATCATAAAATTTTTGTTTAGCAGGTGTTTGCTATCTACTGATCCAATGAGTATTAAAAATAATGATATTGAATCTAATACTGATTTAATGACGTTTCCTAACTCTAACATCAGAGATTGTAAATATTACACTTTGCTAGAACTTGCTGAAGTGATGAAATCCAATAAAAGAAATGAGATAATGGTAATCCATTTTAATTTAAGATCATTGCCAAAAAATAAATATAAAATTGAAGATTTTTTGTTGCAATTGCCAAATTTACCACACATAATTGCTGTAACAGAAACCAAGCTAAACTCCTCTAATCTTGATCAAGCTGAACTAGAAAATTATCATTTTGAGCATATTGATTCTGCGTCAAATGCTGGTGGTGTTGGTGTGTATATAAGAAATGATCTAAAATATCTTTTAAAATCTGATATCGTTGTAAATAGTGAAGACTGTGAAAATATTTTTATTGAAATTATAAACAAACCAAGTAAAAAACGACAAAAAAATATACTAATTGGCATAATTTATAGACATCCCAAAGTTTCCTTCACCTCATTTCAAAATAAACTTTGTGAAGTAATGCTTACTCTTGACCACAGCAATAATTCTTTTTTTTTGCTAGGGGATTACAATATAGATTTATCCAAACAAAACATTGAGCCTAAAGTGAGGAATTATATTAATGAGGTATATTCTTCTGGATGCTGCTCACTAATTAACAAGCCAACCAGAATAACTTCCATATCATCAACTATCCTAGACCATGTATACACAAATTCATCAGAAAAAGTATGTGCATCAGGTATCTTAGTGCTAGATGTGTCTGACCACTTGCCTACCTTCTGCACTATTCAAAATAACTTTTATAAACCTTGTAAACTGAAAGAACAAGTACATGATATGAAACATTTCAATGCTGAGTCATACTGTGAAGATGTTAGCTACCGACTGAAAAAGCTGAAACAACTTTCTGACCCTAGTACAAAAATGAGCAAGTTTTTAGATGTTATTGCCAGCGCTACCAACGATCATGCTCCTTTACGACTACTTTCTCGAAAAGAAATGAAAATAAAATCAAAACCATGGCTCACTAAAGGATTGCTAAAATCTATTTCAACAAAAAATGCACTGTTCCAAAAATGTTATAAACAGAACAAAATACATCTGATAACCCATTACAAGATATATTTGAATAAATTAACCAAACTCAAAAGAACAGCAAAAAAGAACTACTATCAAAAAGAAATACACAAACAAGATGAATCTAAACAGTGGAAAATTATTAATGAAATACTTGGGCACAAAAAAAATAAACATAAAATTGTATCTACCATTACAGATGTAAACAATAGAATAGTAAGTGAAAATACAGAAATCTGCAATATATTTAATAACTACTTCACAAATGTTGGGCCCTCAATGGACGCTAAAATACCAAATACCCAAGTAAAAAAGTTTAGCACAACAAACGTAATGAAATCATTCTGTTATGATCCCATAAGTCCAGAAGAAGTTCTTTTGCAACTTCAACAACTTGGCACATCAAAAGCTAGTGGACCTGAAAACATACCAAATAAATTCTACAAACTACTGGCCCCTATAATTTCACCATTTTTGAGTGAAATATTTAATGGTTGCTACGAGAAAGGGGATTTTCCATTTATATTAAAACATGCAAAAGTAATTCCTATTCATAAATCTGGTCACAAAGATATAGTTAGCAACTATAGACCAATCTCGATATTGTCAACTGTTTCAAAAATCTTTGAAAAGTTGCTATATTTTAGACTTGAAAGTTTTTTTACCACTCACAAACTTATCACACAGCAGCAATTTGGATTTCGTCAAGGATATTCAACTGAAATGGCCATAACAGATCTTCAAAATATGTTACAAAATAATTTAGATGATGGTTATTTTACTTGCTGTATTTTTTTGGACCTTTCCAAGGCTTTTGATACAGTAAATCATAGAATTCTGTTGGATAAGCTCTACAGTTATGGAATTAGAGGCAATATGCATAAACTTTTGACAAGCTATCTACAAAATCGCAAGCAGTTTACTGTTTGCAATAATATAAAATCTCAAATAAATACTATCGTGTGTGGTGTACCACAGGGTTCTACACTTGGACCTTTACTGTTTTCATTATATGTCAATGATCTACCACTACACACCAAATTTCATGTTAATTTATTTGCAGATGATACCGTGTTAATACTGAAAAATAAAAATTACATTAACCTTCAAGCTTTAGCCGATCATGAACTCACTATCATCAATGACTGGATGAAATACAATCGATTGTCTTTGAATTATAAAAAAAGCGTTTACTTTATCTCTGCTCCCAAACAAAAGAGAGTTGCACTTCAAAACTTTCAACTTCATGTTGGTGGGCATAAACTTTCAAACACAGAGTGTGTAAAATATTTGGGAGTATTTATCAATAATAAAATAACCTGGAAAGAACAAGTGTACCATGTAGTAAACAAACTTGCTAATGCAGCTAGAATCCTATCTAAAATGAGACACTATGTGAACAAAAAAACGCTAGTTAAACTATACTATAGCTTTGCCTACTCACATCTTAAATATGGAATTCTAGCATGGGGTACTGCTGCAAACAACCTATTGCAGAAAGTCCAAGTAGTCCAAAACAGAATCATTCGAATTATGGAATTCAAAAGTCTCGCAGACTGTGTCACAATGAACACTTTGTATAAATCTTTGAATATTTTACGACTTAAAGATATTTTCGAATTAGAAATAGCAAAATTCATGCACTCGTTTCACCATAACAAGATTCCAGAAAATTTTAATTCCTACTTCAGAACTGCATCACAACAGCATACTCATTTAACTAGGTCAATTACAAATAAAAATTACTTTTTAAAAAGAGTCAACACTAAATATGGGCAATCTTCTTTTAATTTTCATGGAGTAAAAATTTGGAACAAAATTCCACTTTTAAACAAATCTCTGTCTTGGCATAGTTTCACTAAATATTACTCAAGTTTATTATTAAAGCAATACTAATATTGCAATCTCTGATACCACGTTAATCATATATATAATAGAGCTACTACACAAAGTAGTAGTAGTGGTACTTTTGTTCTGGCCTGATGTATATGTGATACTAGTTTTACTCTGGCCAGATGTACATAGTTTTGCTGTAGCTTAGCTGTACATATGCTTTTGCTTTGTGTCTTACGCTTTTGCTGTTATACTATAAGTAATTGTGATGCAAGAAAGGGCAGTTTGACTAGATGATCACTAGTGATCTTTCACTGTCCTGTTCAAATCTCGTACGTTTATTTGAACGAAATAAAAAAAAAAAAAAAAAAAGTTGTTGGCCAGGGCTTAAAAAGAAAGGCAGTGTACACTGAAGGGGCAGGCCCGGTATGTAAATGTACAGGGCAGTGTACACTGCAAGGGAGTGTGCAGGGTGGGGGATAAAGACCTGGGGGTGCAAAATTTTTTTTTTTGGTTTTTAAAATTGACCAATCAGAGACGACCAAAAGTCACATGTTTAGTACGTCATTAAGATTGACCAATCACAAACAACTCACGGCAAAATAGTCTCTGAGGGTAAATTGCCGTCGACGGCAAAATAGCCACTGCCTAAACTTTACTTGCTCTAATCATCATGGCACTCTTCTGTGAAGACATGGTAAACTTTTTACAGATATAAAACAAGTTATTGATAGAGTTTACACAAATATGAGTAATTTTTAAAATTAGCTAGAGACTACTTTAAAAGGTTGTTATAGTTAATAATTCTAAATAAAAAAGAATAAACTAAAAGTTTCCGGATATAATGTAATTACAATAGACGGTTACTATGCAGCTTATTGGTACCTAAAAAAATCTTTTCTACATAGTCTAAATTGAACGAGCTTTTGCTGGCTACCAGTATATACCTGTTGTATTTTATTGTTTGTCATGAAACTAACTTCGGCTTCACCACTATTTAAGTTTTGTAAGTGATATAAATGAGCAAATTCCTCCTACAGTACCTTTTCTATTTCGCAACATGCCCTTTCACATAAATTTACTTTAAATCCATTCAGACAAGTTTTTTATTAGTATATGCAGATGGCATTTTATCTATTATTTTAATAAAATTTTTGACCACTTTTATCTAGTATCTCGAGCTAACCGATCATTGTAAAAGTTATTTTCGGGTTCAGCGCCCAAAAATTGGTAAGGGGCGGCTTTTTCAATCCAAGAAACAAACTTTTGGTTGGCCAGTGAGTACAGCTATAAACAGAAATATTATTTCTAAAGCTGCTGTTTTTGAGACGGCCGAACAAAAGTTTTATGGTTACAACTCTCAGCTGTCGCTAAGAAAAGACGCTCTTGCTTTTCACAATCTCAATCAAAACTTTTTTTGTTTAAAAGGCTTGGACAAATGCGGTCAAAGACCAAATGTGGCTGGGGTGCAACAGCAAACAGCCATTTTCACCAGAGTGGTTGGAGGCGTGGACGCGGAAGAAGGGGCGTGGCCCTGGCAAGCAATTGTTCTTAATGAAGAAATTAATGTTTTCTCCGTAGGTAGAGTATTGATTACATAAATATCATTTACGAATATGGAAAGCCCTAAAATGCTTACCAGATAGTGCTTTGATTAATCGTGGGGCGGCGAGAAACCAATTTCCCAATTTGTCTTGGTTCCTGGGCTTTTTAAGTTATGTATATTCCCCATCCGAATACAATATCTTACCCGATTTTGAATATTTAGACATTTTCGTCTGGTTTATTCGGTGGTGGCTCACTAATCAACAAATATTGGATAATGACTGCTGCTCATGTGATTGATGAATTAGAAAAGCGTCAACAGAAGTATTTCAAACGTACAATTGTTGCGTTGGGTAAGTGCTTTGATAACGATAAAACTTATTCGAGTGATCAAATGTTTTCTATTCGACTATGGTTTCATTGATTAGCTGTTGTTGGATCTGGCAGCTCTTATAGCCGGGTTGCGGAAGCGGTGGAACATATTTTAAAAAGTCGTTACTCGATTTTGAGAGTGTCTTAAAAGAGACATCCTTCTGGATCTATCAATGATCGTAACTAGTTCGCTAAAAAAACACTCGTGTGGTAAATAAGGAATAAGGAGATCTTTGCTAGCATTAAGTATTGTCTTGTAGTGCTTTAGCATTCACAATTATTTCGAGAAAAATGTTTTAAGGTAAAAATGCACTATCTGCACTCTTAATGTTGACGACTGTGAAGTCACTAAAGATTAGATTTTATTGTAAAATTGGTTATCAATCTTTTTAAGTTCTAATTTAGGTTGGTCGCAATCACGAAACTCAGTTTGTTTTTTTTTTGTTTTTTAATTTGTAGCTTAAATGCACTAGCAGTAGGATCAATAACTTTATGAAAGCGTTTAGATCTCCATGTAAATTCTCTCAAATGTTAGAAAAATGCTTAAACTTTTTCTTTTTCGTAATCGTGGTTTTCTAGATCAGTCAAGATTCATCGTCAAGAAAGCAGAAATTAGACTTATTTTTCTCATAAACGTTTGGTCGGAAAGATACATTAAAGCTTACCACTCCCGTTTTCTGGTTTTATAAAATGGGCCTGTAGTTAGAACATCTTTTGCTCAGGATATACGGAAGTTCCAAGTGAATATGGCAGAGCCAGTGGATCGGGAAAACTTTATCAAGCAAAATTTATTGTCAAACATCCGGAATATGCCAAAACGACGCTCTTCAACTATGATGTAGCACTGGTGAGTAAAAAAGACTTATGATTAAAGTGAAGTCCAACCCTTGTTAAAAGAAATTCAAGCAAAAAGTTTGGTCTATTTTGAAAAAAGAAATGACACATTGAAATAGAATTTTCTCCTTGTGGAAAACTGAGCACAGGTTGTTATTTCCACGTTATTGCTCTTGTGAGAATGCAAATTTCCCTGAAAGATCGATTGTTTGCTGTGGAAAACCTTAACAACTGTACTGGCAACTTTCAAGCAAATTTAAATACAAAGTGCTTTCTACTTACAACCGAGAATATGGAAAAGTATGCAACATCCTGGCAAATAACTGATTTAGATTCGTATTGGAGGAGGAATTGTGATTGAAAACAACCAATTCAAGAATCACGGTCTTGGTGCAGAAGTAGAGTTCTCCGATCAGATCAGACCGTTATGCCTTCCCTGTACTGGTACATGTGTCACTGCAGAAGAAATTGTAGGACCTTTCGGAAGAAAGCTTCTTACAGGAAAAGAAACTGCTGAAGAGGCATGTGCCATTGAAGGTAATTGTCTAATAAATTCAAATAGGCATTTGAATAGAGAAAAAAAACTTGCGTATTTAATGTGTTGATCAATCTTAATATTTTTACGCTGCATTGGCTAATCGAGTTGCTTTGACCGCCAAGGTTACTTTATCTTTATAGTTACAGTTTACTTGTCTTGTCAAAAGCTTTATTTTATTTGTCAAAAACGTCTTCAACTTGCTAGAAGTTTTATCGTTTGACGTAATTTACTACTTACAATTTAGTAGTTAAAGCTCGCCTTTCATTACGTATATCGAAATTGTCCCGGCACCTTTGGTTAAGCTGGATTTTTTGAATGTTCTAATTACATAAAAAAGCTATTAAATGACAGAAAAACTGGATGTTGTTATCTAAAACTTGAAAGTCTTGCATCGTATTTGAGAAAGGGTTAAACAGAGAAGGCAAGGCTAGGAAAAGAGTCACCAATTTGTTTTCTCTTTCAATAGATATCAGGACTTTTTGTTTTCAACAGTTTTGTTTAGTTCTCTTGTGTTTAGGAGCGTGGCTATCTGGTCGCACTAATGTCAAATCTGACGTCAAAGTAATTGTAACCGGATTTGGGAGTACTAAGCCAGTGGATTTTGGTAAATTCACTAATCAGCGACCGAGCAACAAATTACAACAAAGAGAATTAAGGATTCAGGACGACATTCAGTAAGAGTTGCTTATTTACTGTGATATATATAGCACAGTATTGCCGACTGTCTGTGTAAGCGTCTGTGAAATTAAACTGTTCCAAAAACACTCAGGGATTAGTATCAAGGGTGGTCTGTGACGTAATCATCAGATATAAATTTTTAAAATCTGTATGTCTTGATCAAAAAGTAAATTTGTGCTCAAAGAAAGCGCAGCAACCGACTGATTGATTTGCAACCATCTGTAAATTTCTTGGTGGTGGAAAGATTGCGTAATTGATTTTCGTTTGCAGAATTTTTCTATTTATTTTCTTAAAAATTTTCTGGGAGTAAAAACGCGATGGAATGCTGCATTTTTTGGGAGAAATTGACTCATTCTGCTGCTGCTGCTTTACCACAGCAATATTTGCATGAGCAGTAACCAAACTTTGTGGTAATTGTGGCAATTTTATACTTTTATCAAGACTAATGTAACAACTTATTGCTTCATAAACGTTCACGCGTTTTTCTATCAAAGTTGACGGTGAGCAGATTTGGTGATAGGCATTAAAGTTGTGCTTTCTTTAACGATTGCATAAATAAACTGTTTAGTAGTAGAACTATTTCCCAATATAATGTGTGTCTTTTTGTGATTACGTTTGTGACATCAAGTTTCTTGGCTGCTTCTATTTGCTCTGATTCATGTACTGCATGAAAAAAAGTTATTTCTCCCTCCAAATATCTTGCATACTCTAGCAGTAAATCTATTAAGCTATTGTCAAGCAAAAATTGTCCCTCTTGGTGCAATTTTACGCGTTGATATGCCCATTGTTTTCATTTTCATTTCTCCTTGAATTTAGGATTTCATTACAAGTAGATATTTTTCTAATCCCAACCTCTATGCATTAAAATCAAGGTTAGTGTTACTTACAAAGAGCCTAACTCTTCACAAATCATCGTTATTTTTTTAGTACAATTAGGGGTCACTAATTCAAAATCGTCGGAGGTCGCCAAAGTTATGGGTAAACGCCCAATTCTGACCTACCTACATTAAAATCAAAAGTGGTCCAAAGCATTGTTTCACAGACTTTTGTTTTTTCCATTTTCTGAATACGGGAAGGAGAGGTGGCAGTGGCGAATCAGAAACGTTTAGTGGAGGAGGAGGAATTTATTGTTGCGCAATTTGTGAGTAGGTTTAAACCTGTCCAATATTTAGCAGAGCCAAATTACGGTATGATACACTAAAATAAATCAGATGTGTATAGGCTACATTATTTTAATTCGCATAAATACGTAAACCTATAAAATTTGGAGTTGTGCAGTTTGCATTTTATCTTTTTGCGGCCAAAAAATTAATTCAACTTGGTCATTTTAGTTACCCTGGTACCCGGGCTGGAAAGACATAACCTACAAAAAAACGATAAGCACTAAGATTTTGTGAAAGGAAATACAAAATACACTTGTTTACTTGTCTTAAATTTTGACTTGCTGGACAACAGTTTTCTGAAAAACAAGGCTTTTGCCTTGTTTTTGTACAATTTGTAATAAATTGGCCCTTTTTTGTACAATCAGTTTATCATTGAACCAGAAATGGTCCCGAAGTCTGCGATCATTGTACAAGAAAACCGGCTTAAAGAGCTGAAGACACTCAAACCATAGTCAGGTTATACTCCGTGTGATAGAATGAAAAAGATGTGGAGACTACTACGGACACTGCCGGTGTTGCCTGGCAGGCCCGTTAGACAGTTATGTTGATTTATAACATTTCTGAGAGCAGTAATGAAAAGTTGATATTAATGAAAGCATCTCCTAAAGGTCCTAATTTCAATCATTGTACTTTGACTTACAAACTCCTTATTATTTCACCGATTTTATATGTTCTTTCCAATAAGTACAAGAGCACCAGGTTAAAATTGGGGGTAACCGTCGCAATTGGTTTCGATATTTGGTTATAGAGATAAGTGTTTTGGTCGTAGACTACTTCAAGAAACTCCACTCGTAATATCATTTATGATACCAAGTTCCTTAGCTGAACCTAAGTTCTTTGGTCCGGCAATAGAGCGCAGGATACATTCCTCATGAATGTGTTCCACAGTGCTGTCAGAAATATGAGACCACCTATTATGTTTTCAGTATTTTGTGTATTTTTAGCATAATAATTCTCCTAAACCATCACATATTATACATGTATATTGCTGAGTCCATAATCTTGTACTGATTTCATTTTTTCTAATTTGGCCTCATTTGAGGGATCTTATGAGTGATGAAAATTTCTTGCTCGAAGCACATGTTACTTCAACAGATTTATAACATAGAAAATGTAATAATATCAAATTTTGAAGCTCTCAATTACCGCTTGGCAAAGTTTTATGATGTCATAAAGGTATCCTCTTTGTTTTGTATCTGTATACTGTGGCAGGAAAACACGAATAGACAGGAAAAAGGCAAAAGTGAAGTTTAACAGTAGATGTTTTTAAAGAAGTCAGAATGCCTCAACATCTTACAGATGAGCAAAAACATTTGATTGTTTACTTGTACCAAAATGGAATATCAGAGCAAAAAATAGCATTAGAGGTGGCTTGCATTAAAACTGGGGTGAATGTAACGATTAGTAAGCGATGGAAGGAAACCAGAAAGTTTTCTAAAAGAGCAGGTAGAGGAAGAAAGAGGAAGTCTATCAAACGCCAAGATCGAAGCTTGGTAAGGTTTTCTTTAGCTAACCGTCGACTTACAAGCTCTGAATTCTGTAGAGAATAGCATCGGAGCACAGGTATAAAACTTGCACCTTCAACTATTTCAACAAGATTGCTGGAAAATGGATTAAGAAGAAGTAAACCGCGGAAAAAAACAAAAGTGACTTAAATGCAACGAAATCCCAGGGCTGCTTGGGCAAAAGAGCATTTAAGTTGGAGTTCTGAAGATTGGGACTAAGTGATTTGTAGTGATGAAAGCAAGTTTACGCTACAAAATGAAACAATTATGTACGAAGAAGACCTCATGAAGACATCAGTTTTCAGCGTATATTGCCTACCATAAAGCCCCCAATCAGTGTGATGATCTGGGGCTGTATGAAATCACATGGTATTGGAAGATTGCACATTTGTGAGGGTATGATGAATGCCGCAAAATATCCAGATATGTTGGAAACAAAATTGATCCGAAGTGCTTGGAGTTTCTTTGGGGAAGGCAACTGGATATTTCAGGACGATAATGCTCCATGACATCGAGCAAAATTGGTAAAAAAGTGGGTGCAAACCCATAGGGTACATAAGATGGACTGGCCAGCAAGGTTTCCAGATCTAAACCCCATCGAAAATTTATGGCATAGAATAGACATTATCATTACCAAAGAAGAGCCAATCAATAAAAGAGAATTACTTGAGAAGATCATCAGAGCGTGACATCACTTTGTAACCTCAGAAGAGCTTCGCAATCTCGTGCATAGCATGCCAAGACGTTGCAGAGCTGTGGTTCAGAATAAAGGCTTTCCCACAAAGCATTGATTCATAAAATTCTAAAAAAAGGTCTTTCAGAGCCATCAAAATTACAAAAAGTTGAAATTAAAGTGTCCTTATCATTTGTAACAATTAAAAAAGGTTTTTAACAAGAGCTATACCCTACATGTAAAAGTTTATTCTCAACGAATTTTGGGCGGCCATCTTTATTATTGTTTAGTATATGATCAACTTAGTTAAATACTTTAAAAGATACATCCACAGATTCTGCTTACCATTCTGCGTTTATTGATATATAACATATAGGGATTGTAAGTTACCAAACAAGAATTATTGTTTGTGCAGGTCTTAATTAGAATGAAATTCAAGTGGTTTCATAATTTTTGTCAGCACTTAATCCGATTGCCATAGTGGTCTAATTACTCATTTTGAAGAAAAAAATTTTCGTCCCAAGGTATAGTTGTATATTTGGTGACTATGATTTTTTACAGTCATGTAGACATAATGATCTACTTTTTATTGATTTCACCTCAATGTTTAGGTGTTATAGATTGTGTTTGACAACATACCAACCTCCCTAGTGATAAATCGTGATTGTGCTTGCTTACAAATAGCAAATCATTTTGCAATCTTTCTTGCGTTCATTTGACTAAGTACCTCGACACATAAAATTACATTTGTAAAAGAATGACAAAGGAATTGAAGCATTTACAGGAATTAAGTTATAAAGTCACATGCCTACTGCTTAAGTTTTGGTAATTGTAGACCCTGTTATAAAGTTTAAATCTTGTGCCTGGGCGTATTTTCCTTGCTACCAGCAAAAACGTTGCCAGGGTGAGCGATGTGATCGGGATCCCAGAGTTTAACATCTACAGTTGATTTAAAACAATAAGTTTGGTTACGATCTAACTGGATAACCCGCCGACTAGGTTTGCGTGCTAAAAAAAAAGATAAATTATCCTGCAAGATTTCACATAAAACTCGAATTTTATTCCACTTTGATACACGTGATAAGAATGTCATGGAGGTTAAGAGTTGTCAGGTGCGCGACATGACTGTTCTACATAGGTTTTCTGAGGTGAAATGCGATTACAGTTGAATTATTGTAATTTTTAAGAAACCAAATTTTACCCTGCTCAAGAACCATGAAAAAGATCACGATAATAGCACTTTGAGATCAATGTGTCCTCATCACTAAAATACGCTAGCAACAGCAAAATAAACCCTCAATACGCGATTAATCAGTGTTTATTAGCAGATGAACGAATCAGAGTACCCAATTCACAAATATTTTACTCCTCGCACTGATTTCTGGCAATTTTGCTGTCTTATTGTTGTTGTTGATTACTTGACCCCTTGCCAAGGATGAGGGCATGGCGGAAGACCATGGAGCCCCAGAAGCCGGGCAACTCCCCAGGGTCTGGACCAGAGTTCGTAGAGAGACTGAAAGTCGCCAAAGAGTGAGCGGCGCAAAGAGTCCGTAGCTGGACAGTGCAGAATGAGATGAGAGGTGTCCTGAGAGGAGTGTCCGCAGGCACTGCAGGAAGGATTTTCGATTCTGCCAATCCTAGAGAGATAAGAACCTAACAAAAGGCTGTGTCCGTTGCAGCGTAGACGAGAGAGAACACAGCGAGCATGACGAGGGAGCACTAGTTTCTCACTGGAAATCGAGGGAACCTGTGTGTCAAAGAACTTCGATGAGACAGTACGCCTCCAGTCCGAGAAAGGACAAGAGTGGATACAAGAGATAAGAGGAAAGCGACTACAGGGGATTGAGGAGGGCGCAAGTAGCGCTTTCCCGTCTGGTCAGCTCATCAGCCGCGTCGTTCCATGGGAGCAACGAGTGTCCGGGTCCCATTGTAGTTTGATAGAACAGAAGGAGAGAGAAAACAGTTCCTGCCAGATCTTCCGCAGAGTTTGAGATAAGAGGAAAGGTGGAAGAAATGACAGGGTGGTGAGGACAGAACAAGATAGGAGGAGAAGAGAGGGGCAGACCCGTTGGTGCTACCAAGACCAGAAAAGAGCGTGCAGAATGGCGCAGGCTTCAGCGGAAAAACTTGAACATACTGGGCCTGCTGAAAAGGAAAGAGTGACCTCAGTGCCACAGAGAGAGCAGTTGGCAAGTACGCCCGAGCCGCCTTTACCGAAAAGAAAAGGAACAGAGCCGTCTGTCCAAAGTACCAGGTCATAAGGCGGGAGAGAGTCAAGGTGAGCGAGAGCTGCACCTTAGCGAGAGAGAGGAGGATCAGAGCGAGAGCATGGAGAGGAAAGGGTGGACTCCACTGTGAACGACGGCAGGTTCCAAGGAGGAAAGGGAGGGCAAGTAAGAAGAGCCTCCCTAGGGGAAGTAGATGGATGCATGAGCGAATGAGTGGACGCAAGAGCTCTTCAGGACGATCTGCACAGTCTTGTTTTCAATCCAAGTCCGGACAAACCTGAAATAGGAAAGGAGGTTGGGAGACAAAGAGCCCGCTCATAAGACGAAAGAGTGAAATGAGTCATGGTAACTCGTAGGGGAGGTAGAGAAGCCTCGGAGAGAAGAAGTGGGATAGGGAAGGACGAGAGGCAGCCGGTGATGGCGCGACTGGCCGCTCGGTGGAGGCGTTCCAATTTGGTGATATTGGTGACGCTTAAGAAAGGAAACCATCCGGGTGAAGCGTAAGTGAGAAGGGGCCGAAGAAAAGATTTGTTCAGAAGAGAGAGAGACTCCTTAGAGGGGCCCCATGAGGAAGCATAGATACTGCGTAAGGCCTTGAGACGTAGAAAAACTTGGGCTTCACCGAAGATACATGTTTACAAAAGGAAAGAGTGTGGTTGAAGATGACCCCGAGAAAAGTTGGAGTGGGATTGAAACAGAGGCGGGAGCCGAGTAAGAAGAGGTTGGGCTGAAGGCTAGCTTGGTGGGGATCCACTGAGAAGAAGGAGGCCTCACATTTGCTCGGATTGAGAGCAAGACACCAGTACTCAGACCAGCGCTCCATTACTACAATCGAAACAGAGCTCTTTGTGCTGCCTCCACCGCAGTGGGGACCGAGGGAAACGAGGACCAAATGGCCAGATCGTCAGCGTAAAGAGAGCAGCTGACGGAAGAAGACAGAGAAGCAGGAAGATCATTGATGAGAAGAGAGAAAAGTACAGGGCCAAGAACGGATTCTTGCGGAACATCTCGACGGACTCGAAAGGAACGACATTTGTGATTTTGATAAACCACGCAAGCGCGCCCATTAGAAAGGAAGGATTGAGTCCAACGAGCAAAGCAAGGTGGGAGGCCAGCCGAAATGAGTTTGTGGAAAATAGCGGGATGCCAGACAGAGTCGAAAGCTTTAGAGAAATCAATAGAAGACAGGATGGTCGGAGAGCCCGGTCTGGGTTTGTTAAACTCCTCCGAAATGGACTGAGAAAGGAACAAAATGGTGTTCTGACATTCACCGCTAGTAAATCAGTACTCTTCGTCTTTTCATCTTAGACATATATAGTATCTTTTGCGCCTTAATGACGATTTTAAAAGGTTTTTCGTAGACTTGGAGAAGATTCTGGCAAACACTGCAGCTGCAAATAATTTGCTTGGGGTGTTTGCGGGGTATCATCAATATACGTTTTGGGTGAGCAACGATTAACGATACCACTGACCGCAAATTATTATAACGTAAAATTTTGATATGAACAAGCAATAGGAATATAGTTCTTTGAGGACATTTAATTGGTAAAAACATGTATACAAAATAGGAGAAAAAAGTACATCATAAAAGATTATTTTATGCAATACATAGCCATTGCAAATAAAGATGGGGTCAAATTGACCCCGTGGTACCAGAGCAGAAATAAATTGGTATCTTTGCGCTGCAATATAGCATTTTATTGTAGCATACAACATATCGATACTTATCTTTATAATTTTCGTTTGATTTCAAAATGAAGTACAGCTGCTGCCTCCCACTATTTTCAATAAAGTGACACCAGGCAATGTCATGACGTCACATGCATGATGACAAAACAAAGCTGTTTTAAAGAGTTCAAGAAAATAAAAAAAAGCAGCACGTTAAAAAATGTTAAAATGCTTGATTGCTGGATGCGTCGTCGAGAAAATTTACATTGTTAGAGAATAATTTTTATCTGAAGCAGCTTGTTAATATTTCGTGAAAAAGTTTTCAACGGAGTTTCCACGATCAATAGACCACTTTTTGAGAAAATGAAGAAAATAAGTGTTACTATGAATTATTAATTATCGCGTCATCTTGCTTTCTAAAAAGACGAAATTTCTTGAAGTTGTGAGTGGGATTTTGGTTTTTGTTTTCGCACAAAAACCTGTTTTCCTCTTTCAAAAACAGAAATGCAGATTTTAAAATTTACATTGCTAATTGAAGCTTAGCTATGCAAATTTAAAAATTATCTTCAATTGTGAGAACATCGTGACGTCAACAAACTTCTTACGACACTCACCCAGAGATGGCTATCACTCGTGTCAAGCTTCATGCTTGTACGTTCAGCGGTTGAACAGCTGGCACAGATAGAAATACCGACACACCACTTAGGAACACCAACAGAATTACGCTTTTTTGTATAGATATTGAGAATCGGTTTTCAAGAAAAAAAATTTCGGTGCAATTGTTGTTTTGTTATACTGCCTTTTCTTTTCGATCTCGATTCAAAGTTTCAACTGCTGCTTTAAAGACCTGTTTATAGGTTGCTTTTTGTTAAGCAATGTCCGTTGGCTTTGCCGTCAGCGAGAAACCGATGATTGAAAACTAGTGCTGACTTGAAGATACAAATATAAATATAAAATATCCACTGTTACATCATAGAATCTTTTGTTGCCAAATTCTAAAACTCTTTTAAATATGATTATATTGATTAACTGCCAAAAAATACGATAAATATTTTACAAGTGAGGTTTTGTTTGACCTAAAGAGCTTGTCCCGAAATCAGACAAAAAAGTTTGAAAAGAAAGAAGAGCATAAATTTTTGGTCGCGCTCTCTCTTTCTGTGGCTATGCCGGTAACGTAGCAGATAGAGGTAGTCAGAGACGCGAAAGAGCAATGTAGAACAAAATGGGTACCATGTCATTTCGACGTTTCTGCTGAATGTTCTGCAAGGCCGGTTAATTTGACGAGATAAATTAGAGCTTTTCTCAACTTAATCCTAGAACCAGGGAAAATACATATGTTTTTGATTGTCAACAAATAAGCATGAGACGTGAAAATTTTTGTCAAGGGTTCTTTGACTGAGGGGAGCAAAAAAGGTACTTTATTCTGTTGGAAAGAGCAAATGATAAGCACTTTTAAGCAACTGATCTCCAGAAAAAAACGGTCTTCGTTCGATTTCGAGAGATGAAAACGACATCAACTCCAAAAAAATAAATATGACTTTACGTATTAAGGGAGGCAGGGATTTTTAATGACATTGCCAAGTGTGGCGGAACGCAGAATGCTTAAGAACCGCCAATTAATTTGCACAATGCATGCATTTGCGTGTGCTTTGTGCAACATTCTTAACAGTGCACAGATACATATGAATGCTTTAAACAGCTTATTACCTGTAGATTGTGAAGGAAGCGACTGACTTTTTATGCAGATGCCAAAAAGCAATTGAAGTCGCCAATGAATACATAAAAGAGAAATACAGAGAACGAGCAATTCATTTATCTTACACAAATCAGATGTTATGCGCACGTTCTAGGAGTGATGTGAAGAACGTGGATACATGCCAAGGAGACAGCGGAGGACCGATAATTAGAGAGGTTAGAGAATAAAATTTTATCTGCAGTAGGAAATATTAGTCTGGTCTTTGAAGAAGTATCAATTTGTACCAAAAATACACGGTAAGAAGCTGAACGTCAAAGATTGGTGCTATCAGCACGACGTTCAAGCGTGATCAGAAACATAGCCTGCTTCTTTTACTTTGTCTTTGCGACGCATGTTATCTGTCCTTGCATTGACATAGCGCAATAAAGCAAAGCGTGCGTGTCAGCTTATCCTCGGTCATCAGGTAATCGAAAATGAGTTATTATGTTCGTTACTTCAAGCAGATATAGTCCCGAAGCCCAAACGTAAAGCATGGCGCGAAAGTAACTATTCACTTGCCATCTAAACTGCCGCGAAAATGAATATTCAATTAAGAAGATTTGTACACTGATTTGATAATCAACATTAAAATGTATGGATTTTGAACAAATAGTGCCTCAAATCGGCAAAGCTAATTTTTGAATTCAAATTTTTTTAAGTCATTAGGCTACTCTTTGAGTTTTGATTTACACACTCTGCAATTCAGCTGAAAATATTGGTGTAATTTTTTTTATTACGAACAATGGTATCTCGCGCTTCATGGCAAACCAAAGAAAATTTTCTTCGGCCTATGGCTGATCAAAACGTTTCCTGTTAATGGTGCGCTTTTTACGTACTTTGAAAAGGCATTGTATTCCATTTACGACGGGCCTCTAGAAAAATTTTAGGTGCACTCACGAAATTTTTAAACATCAGAGGAGAAGTAAAGCTAGGCCTTTAATGAACCGTCCAGTGACTTTGGCAAACCGTTGTGCATTAGGCAAATAGAAACAGGCCATGGCATAGATCAAAAGACATACGCTTTCGATGTAGCTTTTGCTTTAATTGATGATGTCACACAAGTTTAATGGTGACGTCAAAGGATAGGGTAGCTAATAACCTATCCGCGTTTTAAACAAACGCAAAGTCATAAAGTTGGCTCTATAAGTGTGAAATCTTGTGCAGATTAAAACCAAAAACGGGGCTAGGAAATGCTGGGTCCAAGTGGGCATTGTCAGTTTTGGCTTCGGCTGTGCTTTTAAGCAAAAGCACTTTTCCTATCCTGGATTTTTCGCTGATGTCTCTTCAGTTATGTCATGGATTCAAAACGTGAGTTTATCAATTTCAACTTATATAACAGCTTGTATCCTATAACTGGTTTCAGAAAAGGCATAATGATCAATGTTTCCTAAGAGAGCGCATCATCATAATTTTGTATGCCAAATGTGTTTTTACAAATTGCTAAAATTTGAATCTTCGTAAAAGTGGCCTCGGCTTAAATTTAAGCCATTTTTAAGTTGCGGCAATATTGTTCAATGCATTAAGCTACTAATCTCCCAACCGATTGTAAGTTCAAAATACGCCTGAATTCTGCGTCGATATGCCTTTAAGTAAAGTACTTGGGGCACTTTTCCTCGTTTGGTTGCACGGTTCGGTTGAAATGCATTAATCATGACTGCACAAATACTGTAAACTTGGTCTGAACACAAGTTCTATGTATTACAGCAAAGTTTTTGCCTGCGCCCTGTTGGTTTTTTTTAATCTTGCTATTTCACATTGTGGTTATTTTGCCAACAAAAAAGCTCATGGATTTCCCAAAACTGTTCTGTGAACCATAGGGGCTCATTTACTTCCGGTGGGAAAACGATGTCTTAACATGTGCATAATACAGTACATTTTTGTAGAAACGATTTTATTTTTTGTAGTGTAACAACAAAATAACAAACGCAACAAAAGAAGACGAATTGATATGCAAACCAAGTAAGTTGAAAAATGAGAAAGCTTTTTATTAAACCTACTAAATTTTGTCTCATCGTGAAACAGTTTCCAATAAACACAAATCACGATCAAACTTTTATTTATGTAGATTGTCTATAATTCGAACACCAGTTATTTGCCCCTCACTATTAATGTGCTATACCAAATGTAATACACGCTAATTGTTCGCATTTTCCTGCTTTTGTGATTCTTTTGCATGTGGATTTTCAATAATTACTCAGCGTTGCACTCGACAACGAACTAAGTTAATTGTTCCATTTCTTGCTTTGCTGTGCAATGAAGAAAAGAACTTCAACCTTGGACCAAAACAAATTTGTGATTATTGTCTATTGTGCACGCGCTATAGAGCACCTTTGGAGTATACGAGGTTTGTATTGTATTGCGTTCGGTCATTATCCCAATCACCTCCAATCTAGTTTGTTCAAATATATGATAAATCGCTGTTCTACTATATTAGGCCTATGCCGTTTACTGGGTGCTGTCTATATCCAATGCTGGATTTAATGTCAAAACATACTTTAGTTATAATTTAAATGATGTAAGTTCAATTTTCTTTTTTCTCAGCCGTTAATACATCTGTTCAAGGCAGAGCGCCAAGTAGATCTAAAGATCAGTCTAAGAATACGATCTGCGATGACCAATTTAAAGCTTTCGGAGTAAATGGCATAAAAATTGAACCCAACTTTACCGACTTTAAATCGAACACTTTTTATGGTAAAGGCAATTGCTAATATCTTCTCCGAACATTTACTTAATTTTTAGACGAACAGTCTGTGGTGTATTTATTTATGTTGCTGTTGATCCATATAGAGAGAACATTTCAAAAATCGAGCATTTTCGTTCTCGCACAATTAGCACCAGTAAATGATTAATAGAAGTAAGGAACGACAGGTCTTATAGGCCAAAAATCTCTTTCGCTTGTCAAAAAGAACAATGTCAAAAACGTATTAATAAATGTCAAATATCGTTCGTTGTTAATGGATATCGCAGCGTGGATGTTGTTTTGCATGTTTTTTGTTAAAAAATACGATTTTTACTATTATTGGAATGATGCCAATATGAAATCGTTACGAAGATCTTTTTCTGACGATTTTGCTTCACATTATTCACGTGTATCGTGTAAAAACGAATGACAGACGTGAACAACGTTTACAGCAACGAAATAACGTAATGCTCACGTTTACTTCTGTAACTTCTTCGGTCAAGTGACGATTTCCTGAAAGAGTATCAGAGAAAAAGCTACACTAATACGCCAATGGCTTGAACTGTTGCTCAAACTTTTTAACTTTGCGTCACGAATCACCCATTCGAAGATATTTAAATCATTTGTTTCACAATTGAATACATTATTGAATTTGCTTTTCAAAAGTTTATCTCTATGTCGTAGTATGTGACAACAAGTTGGAAAAAGTGCCTGAAATATGCACCTCATATTCATAACTTGTATCAAATATTTATTTGACATAAAAGCTATTTAGTTGGATTTGATACGATGTGTGAAATCAATCTAGGATCTACCTATTTCAGCTGTTTCGTAGTAATTTCTAAAAACTTAGACTGAATCATAGACCTGGCTTCCGCAACCCAAATCATTTAAAGGGCCCTATTTAGCAAATATTCTTTTATGGGAGTCTGTGCCGAAATTATCTAACTATTGGTTTCGAAACAAAAATGAAGACCTTTTTTTCAAAGAGATGATTTTGCCCATTTTGATCTCGAAACCAACAAGACCTGATTTTTGGAAATCAGCTTTTTCAAAGAGCGTTTTGTCTATCTATTTTCGCTTTTATGATTTTGTTTTCTTTCATTTTTTGCTGCAAAATCTTGTGTTGAGAAAGTGGGGGGCTGCAAAAAGGATTATTGAGGGCCATTGTTGCTTAGGCCTTGCATAGACATTTAATCTGAGCAGTTCAGCTATTTTTCCAGTTCGCCTATATTCACAGACCAAGAGAATAATTTTGTAAATGTTTTTCACTTACATTTTTCAGCCTTGTTTGTACAGTTGTCACATGCAAGTACCGGTTAGTTAAAACATTGCCATGGGCAGAAGTTTCATTAGTTGAACATCACAGGCTACCACCTTGTTTGGGTATTAAAAACTATTATGTCTTAATTTGTGCGCATGCCGCATCTTTATGCACACAGAGACGATCAATTTTTATACAAGTTTAAAACAATTAACACTAGAACGGCCGGAGATGCGATAAGACCTCAACGACCAGCAGCGGTCATTTTGATCGTTTCTCCAAAAATGCGTTTTTACTCGTATATGCGTGGTGTTGTTGCAACTTCAGAGTTAAACAAATATTCAGGTCACGTGACTCAATCAATCTATCCACAAAAATAGTTTTATGTGAAGATAAGGGCAAAAACTGGACACAAAATTGGAAAATCTTTGATGTTGTCGCACATATAAGGCATTTGAAAAGCTCCGAGGCGGTACACTTACTACATACAGTTTTGTTGCACTTAAAACAAAGTTTGTTGGTTTTGTTTTGAGTGCAGTTTGCACTATTTGACACTGTTTACACTTCTCGGCTTCGTTTCTGTTATGAGCTGTTGATAGTGAGTGAGGTCTAGCAATAGCAACGTTTTTGCTTGATCTTTCAAAGATGTAGTCTTCACGTAGTTCTGTAGCAAGCTTAAACAGGAAATCTCGACTTGAAACCTTGTCACTTATTCGTTTTTTATGGAGCACAAATGCATTGATGCCTGCCAAATCCAAGATGTTGTAGAAAACAGTAACGGGCCATCGACTGGTGCCTGCTTTGACTGAATACTGCCTGGCCATTTGATCAGGCACGTCAACATCACATTTGGTGTTGCTGTAAAAATCTACAAAGTTTTTCTCCAGCTTACACTGATACGCGGTTAGAGTTGCCATATCGCCTGCTTTCATGTGCTTACTAGAATATCGTTGCAAGTATTTTGCAGATGCAGGCAGCTCACGTCTAACCTTGTCCATAGTTCCAACAAGACTGGCTTTTTTTTCCAGCTCTTAGGCAAGTAAAAACAACGTGAAAAAGTTATCGGTTGTAATGTTTCTGTTTTTGTCCATGAACGTTTTCATCAGAGTCATGACAACGTTGTTACTAAGCATTTGGATGGATGGACGTGACTCGTTTTCCCCCAGATTTGAAATGGCATTTAGGATATGCTGGGACTCCACGTCAACCGCCTACCAGAATTTATGCCAAACCTGTTTGGTTTGTTTGGCAAATACTTGGCGAACCTACAACGAGATTTTGTCGGAAACAGCTGCTCATCAATAGTAATATTTTCTCCCCATTTGTAACAAATAATGCTGTTCTCCACAAACCTATTCCAAATATCCGAAATAAGAGCAAATTTGTTAGTTTGCAAGCGTGCTGACCTTGTGCTAGGCAAGTTGAAGCAGCGTAGAAAACGCATAATCTCACGACAACGATTTCTCGACATGGTTTGATGAAAAAATGATACGCTCCATTCTTTATTCCAAAAATTGTAAAGAGCAAAGCTTTTGCCACCATGCACTCCTCGTATATATAGCAGTGCAATAAATGCATTGAGCTCACAAAATGAACCCTCTCATTCTTCATTGCCTAAGACTCTTCAAACTTCTACTGTGGTACATTGCTGAAAGTGTTTGAGCATATGGCTATAAAATATAACCTTGAAAAGCACCATCTGGGGAGTTTGCCATTCTAAGGGCGAAGCGTGATAAACCTGGTTGCTCAGTTGGGACATTCTGAGCCACACGCCTTCCTCGTGCTTCTACGCCGAATTTCATAAATTCTTATTTTGTGCCATCTCTTGCTGTCTCGTGTGTGCTCAAACTTTCAGCAGCACCCAAATCAGAATCATCATCAAAATATGTAGCCGAATGAGTTTCAACGTTAGTATCAGCAGTTTATAAATCACCTACATGAACAATGGGTTGTGTATCATCAAATTACTCACTTTCTTCACCGTTGCTCATCTCACCTGAGGAGCAGAGTCCCAAATCTAACACGTCGCCTTCTTCAGTTTCACTTTCCACTTTGGAATCATCCTCGTCTATGGATCTGAGCATAACAACAACTTGTAGTCGAGAAAAAGGTCTTGGCCTATTAGACATGATGTAATAGATTTGACTATGTAATATTTCTTAGTCAAGTAGCTTACTTTACCTGTGGAACCAGAATAGGTTACCACTAATTGGGCATGCATACAAGACTATTATTACAAAAGGTTGTGATCCACTTACTAATTTATGCTAAAGGCTAATTGCCGGTGTGTTTTGCTGCTTTTTCTACCTGAGGAAGTGGGCTGAGTGCTGTTTGATGAGAATACCCGACCACCGCCGTGGGCTGAATGCCTGTAGTTGTCAACAATATAGAATAACCTATTTCTGTTTCACAAACTCTTTCATAATCTGAAGTCAGTCTATTTCCACTACTAACTGACAACTAGGAAAAATTATTATGAGTTTTTTGTGAGTTGTGCATTTCTTTCTGGTGACTCTATCATGTCACAAATAATATCAATTCATCGTAAAATAGAAAGACAATGTTTGCAAATGACTCATACGTGTCATAGAGACGTTAGTGTCTTTTAAAGTACAGCAGGAGGTTCAGAAATAATGGTTTTTGTGTAACGGTCATAATGACCGTTAAAGGCCGTTAGAAGAAAACCACCTTCGAAAATATTTGTGAAAGCAGTTTTTGGCTTGAAACTGAGCTTCAGAATTCCTGTATGAATTAGGAAAATTCAAGAAATTTTACACCAATGCGATTTTCGTAAAAAAAATATCCCACCTTAAAATTCCAAAACGGTCAAAATGGCCATTTTAGACAACTCCACTCTACTCCACGTCCAGGGCGTTCTAGTGTTAAATGGTAAATATTTTAAATCAAATTTTCCGAACACATCTTTCTTGGGCTAATGGATCTTATTCAGTGGCGTAGCATGGAGTTTGACCACCCTGTGTGGAAGCAAAACATGCCACCTCATTTCTGATTAAGCAAACATAAATGACGCGTTACAATGACGTAGCAAATATGCGATGACATAACACGGCTAAAATTTTTCATCTTCAATGGTACGCCATTGATTCTATTCCGTCAAAAAAAAGCACTTACAACCAACACACTCAAAAAATCATTTGGGTTACCCCATCCTAAATTATCACCTTTTAGTCAGACTGAAGAAGCGCTTCCAGACTTTGGGCAATCATGTCTTATTTTACCGAAATTTATCAATTTTTTTGTGAAGGCATTTAGGATGAATTGAATTATGAGCTCTGTTACAACCATGGTTTCCTAACTCTGTTCTACGCGTAAAATATATCCCTACACCTATTACCATATTCACAAGCAAATTTTGGCAGATTCCAGAGCATTAAGTTAACTCGATGATATTATCAAGTGATCGTAAAAGTAAACTCTATCTTGTTTTGGGGCTGAGAAGATTTCCCACTTTCCTAGTTTGGTCTCGTAAAAAACATGAAAATATTTGGGTAGAATCAACTTTTTGAAAGAAAGAGTTTTACTCAGTTTTGTCTCTCAGCATAAAGACCTTTTTTTAGAGATCGGCTTTTTGAAACAAACAATTTTGTCTCCATGAGAATTTTTCTTTCTTTTTTTGTTTTTTCGTACCGTGTTGGAAAATATCGCTCTTTATACCTTTCTCTAAATACACCACTGTCTACACCTAATGGCTAGCAGCTATCAATACAGAATTTAAATCACAAAGATTACGGTATTGAAATGGCAGGTTGTAAAAATTGTAATAATTAACATGCTGGACAAACAATGATATTAAGGTTACAACAGTGGAAAGAACGTAAAGCACTGTGAACAGATTTTGTTGCACTGGAAATAATGATATTTCGGCGTTTTCAAACATTATCTCAAAACGGTTTTACCAGCGCAAGTCTGATGTATATGTCCCCGTGTTCTGCGGTCATATTTATGGTTTTTTTTTGTGAAACCTGGATATAAAAAATTGGACTTATGAAGTCAAATAGCTGCGTATACTTAATGTCAATATTAATATTAACAAAATAATTTATCGCTTTTCTCCGTTAATCTTTGTCTTGTGTTGTTTTAGTGCTAATGTAGTTCGTTAATAGTTATTGAATTTCTAAAGAACTCGCTTTGGCTACTTATTTTTTTCTGGTTCTTTGTGAATAAAATTATGAAAATTACTTGTTAAATTGATGCATAACTATGATAAACTACGCGATTACAAAAAGAGAAAAAGTCAAATGAGAAAAAAATCAAGATTTCTGCATGTGGTTAGAGATTATACGAAAGAATTTCGATCGATAGAGGAGGATGACATGTACCGTGTAAAACGGAGAGCAACGATATGCCGTGACGACCCCACATGGAAACGGGCAAAGGACTAAGCGGAAGACTTGTTGAATTGATGCGTCGGGTAGTATTTGCTCTCATGCATGGAATTAAGTGTAGGGTTGCCAGTCTACAGAGGATGTTTATTTACGTGGCTTTGAGGACAATTGTTTTGTCGGTGCTTTTATGGGCATTTTTATTGGCAGCACTGTCATTTAGTGGGGGCGTTTTTGTGTCTTGCGAGTTGAACATAAGCGGAAGCGATATATGGGAAAGTCAAGGGCAGCGTTTGCTTGGTGGCGCGTAGTTGGTTTGCGGAGAGTGACGGATGAGGAGAGTGTTGCATGACTCATGTCACGTGTAGATAGAGGTGTCGTAAATTACGGAGCACTCACTCTCTGCTGATACGGCTGCAGTAGGTACTTAGTGAGAGAATTTCGGTGGTAAGGATTTTTCAATTAATATTTTGTACCACTTATTACTCATTTTGTTTTAAATTTACATGGCTTGTGATTTGCTAGTTTCCTCGTGAACAGTAGAAATTACTTTTTTACTTCACTGAAGATGTCATTGCGGAAAAATGCATTTGTTTTAAGGTATATTAAAGTTTGATACAAGTTTCTTAAAATAAAAGTGAGCTTGTATTTTGCAAACTTCAATCTTTTCTCTACACAATAATTTTAATTATGTCCAAAAGTAGCAACCCCTTATACATTAAAATGAAAAATGCATTTTTACACAAAATGAGTACTTTTGTATTTATTTTGGTGTTTTGCTTATTTCAAGTTGCGTTAACAAAATTGCTTATTCACTATTGTTGTCAAAAATATTTCTGTAACCATGGCTTGCAGCTGTACTAGTTAAAGATCGAGAACAAACAGATTTGGCTTAAGGTCGTTTTCAGTGGTTTTGCCCTCAAACTTTTCCGATGCTCCTATTGTTGTGCTAAGTTTAATTATTTGTGCATAAAGCTACAGTGAAAATTGGTTTCGCAGAAACAACATGTCGAGTTCTAGCTATATCGGAAGAGATTGATACTCAAACCAACGACCAACAGTTTGTTCAAGAAGGATTCGAAGTTCCAGCGCAAACTTTGATTATATTTACCTGCGTTAAGAAGGGAAGAAAAGTGATTGGACCGAACGCTGTCACGTGTTTACTAAACGGGACGTGGAGCAGTCCATATCCAACAGAATGTGGTAATTATCAATATAGATTTAAACAATACCAGTTAAACGTTTGAATGAAGTTAAATATAAAATTTATCAAAGCTAAATTTAGAATATTTACGATGCAAAGTCAACTAAAAAAGTTTAAGGAATCGTTTATCAAAACATGGCTTTGATCAAAATTCATGTTGAAAACTGATAGGTTCTCAAAAAAAACATCATTTAGCATAACTTATTAATGTTGCTCAGTTGCCAACCCTCATCAGGTGTTTTAAAAACGCCCATTACTCTAAGAAGAGATAATCTGTGACTTTACATTTATTTTCTCACGTTTTGAAATGTAATAGACACAAAAACATAAAATTTATTATGCGCCACCTGATGCGCTATAAATTAAATAATGGTGATAAACAGACAGTCAAGCATTTGTGGAAAAAAATAGACTGTTTAAAATTATTTGCATCCCGCAACTTGACAGTTTAAATTTTGGTAAGCTCATAGCATGAACGCAAGACAATGGTCTACGTTTTTGGAAATGCAAATATTTTGCGAAAAGCCTGTGGCGCAAGTGAAAAAACGGCATTGTCGTTTTAGCTTTCGGGCGCCAAAACAATTCAACCCAACCAGTAAGTTGAAATACTAGTGCGTTTGGTATCGTGTCAACAAAAAATTTGAGGTTATGCGACGCTTTGAGATTAAACGTATGCGCTCTTTTTTTTTCTTTATCATATAAAGGCAAGAAAAGAAGAATTTTGCAGAACTCAGAAGTGTGTTTTGAAATTTCTGTTTTTAGTTAAAAGCTACGACGAATCTCACTGCCAATTTAAGGTCAACCGAAAGCCGAATAAGTTCTAGGAAAATTTAAGAAATTTCAAACTTAAGCTCAAATGGTCGCTAAGTTACAGCAATTTTAAATTTCAAATAGGGTCAAATTGACCTCTCCCCTGGCAGGATAGGAATAAAATATAAAAATCTCTAATTCCAGAATCGAGCGATTCCCAGCGCAGCGGCTCCCAAACTTTCTAGCACGCGGATTTCTTTTGCTTCTTTGAAATAATGGTGCACCCTACCAATCTTTAGAAAAAGTTTAAAAAAATTTGAGAAATTGCAAATGCAGTTTAATAAGATGCCTCGACTAGGGTTTTATTTTGTTTTCTTAACAAAATATTTTTGTACATCAAACATCTGTCGTTTTAAATCAACCTCATGATGTTGGAAGAAGCAACGATCCTTCCCCACTTATTGTGAATCAAAATGATACTTAAGTTAACTGGATTCATTTCTTTTACTCTTATGACTGCATGACACAAAACACATTGAGTTTTCATAGTCATTTCATATTGATTAAGCTAAAACTAGCTTGAAATAATTTTTATTGTGCTTTGATTACTTAGCCATAATTCTATTGATCAAAAGGGTCATTTCAAATTTTATATCAGCATTTATTTTTGTTCGTTTTACCGAACAAAACCAGTTCACGTTCAACGACTTTTTATCAATTGCGGCACTTTGAGAAAAAAATTTTCGGAAATCAGGCTGACGGCTAAAACGAAAAAGCAAACTATTTAAAAAAGCAAAGCGGATACTACTAACATGATTTATCATTCGATGAATTCGTACCAAAAAAAAAATAACTTTGTAACTCAAAAACTAAAGAATGTTTTACTGCCCTCTTGAAAACTCTTCACGCACTCCAGTTTGGCAATCATAGTCGTAGTGCAATCACATGCAGCAAATAAGGCTTCAACACAATATTTCGTTAGGTTATTACATTATGGAAAATGCTGGGCAATAATTTTTAACCTCCCCCCCCTGTTAATTTATTGAAATCTTTTTTGAATAGATCTTTTTTAATAGCATGCTTTTGTACAGTACATCATGCCAAACGTTAACTTGCTACAAAAGAAAACAATACGCACTCAAAAAGTTATTTGTAAGCAGTATTGCCACCAAATATGGCAGTTTCTGCATACGCAACTTTAAAATTTTGCGTAAATTTAACTTTTAAAATTTTCACAAATGTAACTCAAGTTTTCAAAATTTGAAATGTGAGTTTAAAATATTATTAAACAGTTTCCAAAAATGTTTAGCTTAAGCCGCGACATAAATCCAAGTTCTGTGGAAAATACATTTTTTCATCAAAACAGTTTATAGTTGGCCCTATTTATGAGTGGTTTTCAGCCCTGTCTCGATGGAAGTAAAAGTACTAAGAAACGACATATTATACATGTATGCCAGAAACCTTTAAATCTCCGAAACGGAGTTAATTCTTCGACTTATTTTTTTAATCGCCTTGTCTGAGATTTTGGTCAAATCTGCCCTATAAAATTATGCTTTTTTTTACACAATTACTAGGCTCTTCAGATACTCATTACCTTTTGAAATCGTGCCACAGCAAAACAAAACAAAACAAAACAATCAAAAAAACAAACACAATTAATTCAGTAAGTAGCATGTTTTATCTAATGCCAATCTTGTGCGTGGTGTTTCTTCAACGCTGGTAATAAATGGTTGGAAGTTAGAAGAGTTATATCGTATTAATTTTCGCTCGGTGTTGTTTATGCAAAGACAACTGCAATATCTAATGTGCGTCTGCAGTACTTCACTCAAACCTCAATCGACAATTTATGTCGTAGAAAATTTGCTCTCTACAACAGTTTCGGAAAACGACAGCTATACCTAATCCAAAAATCTGCATTCATATGCGTTGAAAATGGTACGGGGTCCTTCGTCACTTTGCATCTCGTAATGAAATTCTGTGTAGAGCGATTGCATTTGCTTATCGGCATGCTACTTGCAAGTGGTGCTATAGTCCATTAGAAAATTTCAAGCCGAAGAAAGTGGATCTTAAAATCGAGATTCCTTGTTTTGTCGGACAGCTTTTAGGTATTCCGCATAGACAAACGAGCGGTTTCGATAACAACTTTCAGGATGTCTTTTATCCGTCTTGAAAAGTAACTGCAATTACTTTCCAGATTGCTAATTAGGTCACATAAAAGGGTTTCGCATTGAATCAACACAACTCTTTTGCATTGTACTTATTTACTGCATTGCGAACTTTTTCATAGAAATCCGCAAGACAGCTTGTATTTTGCCACCATGACATGACACCTAGCCTCGCTTTTATTGCAATTAAAGCAACCTTCCATCCAGCTTTGATGTTGCTAAATTTGGGTTCCCAAAAATGAAGTGATAATGGCGTTCCTCAGTGCGTAGGTAGGACAAGCATGCTATAACAAACCAACTAAATTCAATTGATGATTTTTTTTTATAGGTTCAAGATATCGGGGTAGTTTCGTTTCTGCACAAGGCTCGCGAATTGGTGGTTTTATTTCGGCAAACCATCCAGCCGGACACGTAGTATATTTCATTTTTGATTTATCAAGCAGCGTATCTGATTCAAATCTTAGAAATTCCGTCAGATTTGCAGTGAAGTTAGCAGAAAGGGTAAGCAATGTAACTTGTATAATCTTTGTTCACAAAGCGTTTGTAACTTCAGGAATAATGCTGAAAACATGTTGCGTGGTCTAAATTAAACCTATATTGCCATCATTTTTCTGCTACAATTGTATGGTTAGTGTTCTCATATCGTAACTAAAAGTAGCTTTTTCTGGCAATCTTACATGCTAATTTCGGAAAAAGATTTTTGAAAAAGAATAAGTTTTTTATCACTATCTTAAGGCACAGGCTCTATGTTCTGCAAGGTCAGCTGTTTTGGTACATCACAATGTGTCATATATACATTATTGCATTGAAGCTGTGATTATATGGGTTTTGCAGAATAAAGCATAATGTGTACATATGCTTTATTCTGCAAATGTGTACATATACATATGCATAATGTGTACATATATATAGGTAATACTGTGTTTTTGTCGGCATTATGCACAATAGGCTATTATATGTTCGTATTTACCACTTTTTGTTGACACTGTTTGGTAGACCGGAATAACTATAGGAAGATACCATTAACCGCTTTGGCAGATTTCTCGGAGACCCGCCAACATATCTTTTCAAAAATATTGTTATATAAATAAATGATTGATATTTTAATTTATGAATTGAAACGTTAGATATTTTTACAAAATATAAATGAAAAGTCTTTAGGGGTCTCTTATAAATCTATCAGAGCTATTATTTACATCTGCTTGCAATTCCACGAGTGGAAGTAACTTAGCTTTATTGTACACTATTTTGACCAGTCAGGTCTCATAACCTTATTCATGGCCCTCTTATTTCTTCCAAATTGATTTTTCTTAATTTAGCGACTACACTGCCAAGTGAAGTAACCGCAACAGTTACAGAAGTTCACTGGCCGTGCATTATACAAGCCGCGGTGCAGCCATTTGGGACCCACGGAAATCAGTTAAGCGCCTTTTTAACGTTACGCGCACATTGTATTCTTAAACGTCAACGCGTCTATGGAATTCAAATCCACGTCTTTCGAACTTGCCTCCTCGCGCACTTGGTTTCGCTGCCATGCACCACGTGCTGCCAGCCATGCCTTAAAGCACCGCATTTAGCTTGTAAACTTTCGAAGACCTTTTTATGCCTAATCACTACTTGTGTGATCAGTTTTACATAAGGATATCAGTTGTAATCTATAGTTGAGCGGCTAGCAGTACGTCAAAACAAACCTCGCCCAGAAGTAAACGGCACGTAAGTCTTGTGCGTTGTGTTAGGATCTCTTGGCCCTTGGCAAGCCCTACTGATGAGTCCAAAAGGACGAAACGCGTCCAGGGATGGCTTTTTAAATTTGAAAATATCTCTCAATAGCATTGCTCCTTTCGGAAGCCTCGCGCCTTCAGCACTCGCTGTGTTGTTTTGTTCTCGCTTATAAGACGCTCTCAATTGATCGTAACCACTTGGAACTAGCAAAATAGGATAAATTAAATAAGCCTATAATGTTTTCTCAAACTTCTTAACTTAAACAATTTGCTACTGTTTTCTCAAAATTACAGGTTAATTTATTGGCATCAACAAAAGCGATTTTTCTGACTATGTCGCTCAATGAGCACCCAGCCCGTGATAATCAGTAAATTGTCAGTTATCTCGTTCTTCGTGGAAAAAGACAAGTTTAATGACGCTTGTTTCTAACTTAAAGTTTCTGGACACGATTGCATGATAGTTTTCATGTAAAGCTTAATGAGAGCAATTGTTGGTTTAGCTTTCAGCCAATGCCACCGGAGTAGTTGAATATGGCATTATCGTTTTTGCGTCGACAGCTAAAGTGATCGTTGACACACAGCAAAAACAGCCTCACCCTTCAAAAATAATTCAAGAGTTGAACAACATCGTATTGAATAGAGGTAAGTTAGATTTACAAACACGTTTTAAGCTCATATTTGCTCAAAACACTAGATTAACCCTTTTCAATTACGAATCAGCAAGGATCAGCAGAAGCTTTGACTTCAATTAAAATAAGCAAATCATTGTTAATACCTTTACAGTTCACAGGCCAATATTAATAATGTGCAATATGTTTACTTCATACCCCAAAATATTGTCTTTATAGCAACTTAGCTCTAATTTTCTTTTAATGATATTTACAACTATTTTCAATCGGGTTTTATTGTCGTTTATGACCGATGCAATGGCGTAGTGGTTAGAGCGTCCTCTTCGTAGTCGGTAGACCTGGGGTCGAGTCACACCTAAAGACTTTAAAAAATTGTATTCACAGCTTCTCATCTTGGCGCTTGGCATTTAGTGGAGGTTGCGCAGAACAAGCCGGCAAGTTCGCTTGTTGTGTCCTTGGGCAAGACACTTAACCAGACGCCTTAACGGGACAATTACATTTCATAACTAGGCAACATTGCTCGATACTAAGCTGATAGAGTAATTTTTGGGGGTGTAGGACTGCAGGGCGCAGTAAGTTATATCGTTAACTGCGGTGGAATAAATACTAAAATATCAGTTTCAATTGCAGTATTATTACTTAACCATAATAGCTATAAGTCAATCATAAATTTGCCAAAACTTTTCGGTTAGTTGTGCTCATCTCTAACACGCATAATGAATAATTCGGACAAATCTGCAATAATTCAAAAAAAAATTTTGAAAATAACTGAAAAACATAAAAGGGTCCGCAGATCAACAGAAGGTTGCAAAGATGGTTCTCGAAAACAAAAAAGTGGAAAACCATAGCGCTGAATCAAAAAAGTAACTAAAATATATATTTTTGCGTAGAAATTTTGAGACAAGAAATTAAAAGTGGAACTTGCATAACTTTGGCTTTGTTAGCTTTGGGAAACATGCTCACGTTCTTTGATGCCCGATCAGAGAGTGCTGGAAAACAAAAGCATTGCTTGCTTTTCACAAATGGTAAGTTCATGCTTCTGCTGTTACTTATTTGTCTTGGATTTTTTGAAACATTTTCGGAAGTACAGTTATCTGCAATGCTAAAAAGATAATTTCAAATAGTAGTTGCTGCTTGCTTGCACGAAAGATTTTTTTAAGTATGTAGGGCAACCATGAAGGAGTTTAAAAAAATTGCTTGCTTTTTGTGAAGTTTATCACCGGCGCAGCGATGTAGTAGTTAGAGGGCCTGCCTCACAGTGAGTGGACCTGGATTTGATTTTCTTGTCGACTTATACGAAGACTATTAAAACTGACATCACTGACAGCTTTCCTGGTGCCACTCAGTATAAAAGCAATAGTATGGACAAAAACCGACAAGTTCGCATTTTGTGTCCTTGGAATAGGCACGTAACTGGATTCCTCCACCTTTATGTGGCAGATAGGAGGTAGGGCCAAGCAGTCTACAAATCGCTGTGGTCCAGCCTGACTAAAGACGTGCAAACAAAACGTTAGCTTATATGCATAAATGAATGAATGCTCTAGTATTTCTACGCATTGCCTACGTCTAGGGTGACAAATTTACAGAATAACTTTTGAAGGAGTTTTAGAGTTCAAAACTTTCATGAACACACGTCTACTAGGTGTCTTAAAACTCCCTTAAGACCGTTTTTACTGGATCAAAAACAATCAATTAGGAACGGTAAGTTTGTTCACTCAAAGCTGCATTTAGTTGCGCAGCACGAAAGATAAGGTAAAAGTTTGTTAAAAACATCTTTTCCAAATTTTTTATTTTTCTTGAAAATTTAGCCAATAACACGCTTTTTCTCTTTTGTAGGACTTTATTTTGATGTTAAGTAAATATTTTTTTTATTGAACAATCACTTTCAAAATAGAAATTTCTTGTCACTAACTTGCTTACCTATCACCACCAATAATTTTCTCGTCATGATTAGTAATTTCTACATGTAGCTTATTGGTCGATCGCGTTTAGAAAAGTTTTCAGTTTTCATAAATGTTAGAAACAAAGCAATCGTAATAGTCGTTTTCAACGTTTTTAGTGCCTCTGTAGGTAATGACAGTTAACTCGCGCAAAATGCCTTCATAGCTGAATAATATTCTCTCAAACAAAAACCACCTGCATGCTATTACTTAATAATTTCACGTCAAGCTGATGTGCTGCTCATAAGCGTAAAAGTAGGAAGCTGGTGGTTTTAGCCCCATCCAGACTGTATGCAGTCCAACCATATTGTTAGCTTTCCCAGTCCTCCCATAAAAATTTCAAAAATGAAAAAATCTTCAAAAAATCTCAGAAAGAACCACCCTAAAAAAAGATCTCCTAATTAGATTTCAAACAAAAGTGTCTTCAGCCACCATCCCCCTCTCACCAGGCAAAGCAAAGTTTTACACCTGTGGTGGTGGTTAATTACCAGAATTAACAAGAAATAATTATTTTGTGTCTTTATTGCTTTTTGGTTGCGGAAAACCATTAATTAACTTTCGTGTTACCAGTAGCTTACATGTGGCATGATACATTTGCATCACTAACACTGCATCAACCCTTAGAAGATAATCTAAAGTATTCCTTTTTAACCAGCGCTTTTCAGTAGTTGTTGTTGGCCACATATTTTTATCGATAATATTGTTGTTGTGGTTGTTATCATGAATGATGTTTTAGGTGGCAGCAATGAAGAACCACCACCTGAAGATTTAATTCAAGAAATGGTTGGTCAACCAAATCCTCCTACAGTAAGTGCTAGCAGTTTGCTTCACAAAGGCTTAAAATAGGCTACAACTTATTTTACCAGCGGGCCATTTTGAAAGACTAATATAGCAAGTGAATAGTTGAATGGGTTCGTACCATCTTAAACCAGTATCTGTTTGAAGTTATAATAAGTTGCAGACCAAAGTAAACCTTATTTTCAGGAGAAAAACAACAGGCATCAACCCATCTTTTTTCTGTTTCTTCAATGACGATACTTAATTTTTTAGATGTCGTAGCTATACAGTAGTGCCTCTGACAGAGACAGGGAAAGGAGAAAAGGTCGCTATTGGCATTTGTAACGTTATTTAAAAAATGAGTTATACCGATAACACAGATATAGAAACGTAAATCAAATGCAATATAGACAGAAATGAGTTACTACATTCGCAATGTAGACAGACTTAACGAACAGTGTTTCTATCCTCTCATCTAAAAATTGCCACCTATTTTTGAGGTAAATCCAGATCTGGTCAGTGACGAAGTAGTTCTGTTTAAGTAGATGGTTCAGTAACGAGAAACTTACTTAAGTTGTTTCAGTTTTCACTTTTTTTGCCAGAGTACATTAGGCTAAGCACGAAGTAGAGCTACTTGAGTTGCTACAACTTCTACTTAACTAAATGCCAAAAATTTGACGTCTGTTTAATTGAAAAACACTATGATAGCATAAAAACAGCTTTGAATTCAAATTTTTGTTTTCTGAAAATTCTCGATCAAAGCAGGTCATTTTCGGACATGCCAACTTTGAATTTCAACGGACATACCATTTATCGTTTAATGCAGACTAGGAAAGATGCTCTGAGTTGTTGTCAGTGGGGGCTGCTCACAAATTATATGACGCTTTTTATCTAATTTTTGATTTTCTCTCCCTATGTGACGCATTGTGAAGTGTTTGTAAATCTCTTTCCTCCTCATCTGACGCGTCATATAAAAGAAAGTACTCGGAAAAACCTTAATTATTCGGATTTGCCGCAAAAACCTGTTTAATTAAACGATTGGAAAACTTAAGTTCTTGAAATATTATAGAAAGTTTGTCATATAACAATATCGCTTATCCTCCCCTCCCCAACATAACATGAACGTAACGGTTTTTTATTTCCTTTTACCCTTCCTCTCTCAAGACGCGTCATACGATATTTCAGTGGCCTTGTAGATTGTTTATCATGCGTTTTGATTTCAAAAGATTTTTGCCACTAGAAGTATCAAATATTCTCTAACATTTAATTTTTGAACATGGTTTATTGGTATTCAATTTTGAAATGTCTTTGAAAAAGTTTTAGAGAACGGATTTGATGTCTGCTCTTGAAGCAAAGAGTGAAAATTTGACCGTTTTGTGTAGCTTTTATCAGAAATAATTTCCCGAATGAAGCCGACAAAAAAGAGGTTACTTAATTTACAAGCTTAGATAGCAGGTGGGACTTTCGAAAATGCGCGTTTCGACTGCGTCCAAATCGAAGCTACTGCTGAACTAATTGCAGTGCATAAATACATTTTTGGCGGCATAATACAAGTTATTTGTTTTTCATAAATGTATCTTTGAGGGTGACTGAATGAAAGGAGAATCTGGCTGTTCAGCTCTATAGGAGGTCTAGGTTTGGGGCACATACTGTACATAAAGTGCTAAGGTTTGGAGTTCCATTAAGACTAGTTTTCTGTTTTAAAGGCCAAAAAATCCAACTGGTATATTGTTTAGTAAAATTTGGATTTCGATTCATGAACGTGAAGAAATCTGAGTCAGCCTTCCCTACCAGAACGCCTAGTAAGGGAAGTTTGCCATCGACTTCTTTTTCAAAAGTGTAGGTCAAGCAAACAATTAAAACGTTTAGTACTATGAGAAAACGGTCACAGTTAAGATTTCTTGCTGAAGATGGCACAGGTGTCATCAACGTAGTGGAAGTACAGTGCAAGTTATTAGTTCATCAAAACATATCTTCTCGAAATATTCAACAAGTATATTGGCAAGAAATGCCAAGTGAAGGGCCTCTGGCAACGCCATCAATCTATTGAAACTGCATGAGTTCACCTCACGTAAAAGCTGCAATTAACAGCTGAAAGAAAAGTGTCTTAGAAAGAGTGGGTGAAACAAATTAACTGTTGAACAGAGTGCCAGCACAGATTTAAACGTTTTCTGTCTCAGGGATATTTGTCAATAGACTGAAGATATGGAAGGACAGCGAAAGATGACTTCTGGTTTTTAGTAAAGTTATTAAATATTTTGAGCAAAAGTGAAACAATGTGGTTGTAGTGGCCAAAGAAATGGTTTTCAATCTTTTTCGCATCTACAAAGTGCATAACTAGTTTTGCAGATGTCGTGGAACCCCGTTAGATTAAAATTAAAGAAAACCACTAAAATCAGAAAGAAAGGCATGTACTTTGCTGTCATATCAACTTAATTTATGCTTATTTGCATGGCTTCACGATTTATGCACGTATGTAAAAATCATTATTGTCTTAATATTTAAATCGAAACTCAGGGAGCCTCTGAGCTCACGTAATCCTAGTAAATATTTAGCAGAAACCCAGTTGAAGAGCTCTGGACTAGATAGAGTAAAGATATAGAACTGATTGAAGGATAGTTTGTAAGACAGTTGGCCCATGCATCATGAGAAGATCCGATCATTCTGGGGTTAACTTCGGATGAGAGCCAAAAGAAACGTTGAAGTTTTTGTTCATTGTTTCAAAGAAGCGCAATAAATCCATCTTGAGCAACTTTTTGTTTATTTGTTTTTTCAGTTTATTTTATCTTTTTAGCGCACACTAGTTTGTTTACATACCAGTTAATGCTCTTGTCAAGAAAGTAGCCAAAGGGGAAAACAAGGCAAATACCCTGTCGAAGAATTTATCAAATTTTTGTTTGGGCTGAATTCTCCCGTGCCATTTTAAGAGAGGTTACCTTGTAAGCTTAAGCACAGAAAATATTGTTAAAATCTGCTTAATACGACTAATTCAAACCAAAATTTTGTGACATGTCCAAAATAATCAAAAAACGCCATGAACAAAAATGTGATAAAAGACAAAATTTTTTGCGCCAACTCACTCAAAAATTTTTACTTATTACATCGTTTGGCTTTAACTCTTTAACTTATTTTTAAATATCATAACCTCTAAGTTTGTTTGTTTAGAAGTAAAAGAGCATTGGTCTCATAGGGTCTCTCACGGTTTATCGACTGTTAACTATTAAGAAATATAGGAAGGTTGCACGCACGTGATTAAACGTCATCAAAATGCGCTTTCAAAAGAAGTGGCTGACCACTTTCCGTGTTTTTGCATTGAATTCAGTAGGAGAAAAATTCGTGACAGTGAGTTTAAGTTAATTGTAATGTGCAACCGATACAGCATATTTAGTTGCATAAGCATACTGAAAAGTTGTAGACTTAAATTATACTGCAGTCTAAATGACAGGGCAGACTTCTGTACCGTTTTTCATATGTTGGATTAGATATTGATGGACAAAATCAGTAATTCTTTACAATTTTTTGTCAATAGTGCTTGCAGACCAGTCGCATTGATATATCAGATGTAATGTTGTGACCTTGACTATTCCTTAAACATTTTTTTGGGCTATTGTCTTGGCTGCTGGACCAAGGACAATTTAAAAACTTACGGTATTGATTCATTGTGCATGCATATTAGCTTATGCTCTGTTTGCATGTCTTTTGTCAGATTGGGCCACAACGTCGAGTAGTCTGCTTGGCCCCACCATCTGTTTGCCACGAAGATGAAGGCATTACGTTAAGTGCCTTGTCCAAAGACACAACAAGCAAGCTTGCTGGCAAGCTTACAGTGCCGGTAGTAATGATCAGATAATGAGTGTTTTGCTAATGTACCGACGAGTATCTATTTGGTATAGAGTAATTTTTAACTAAGGAGCAAATGGTATTTAGATGGCACTTCTCTTAGGGGCAATTTTTTGAAATTGGCTCACAGTACTAAGTTTATACTAGCCAACTAAAATTCCTAATCTCCACCAAAATGCTTTTGATTAAATTTATTTGTTTGCGAGATCCAACTGGCAATAATTCATTCCAATTTTTAATCAATTTTTATTTTCAAAACAGCCCCATAAATTTGGGTTTATCCTATACCTTTCCAGCATAAATTACAGCTTTTGGTCAACCACGTTTTTTGGCGCGAAATGTGTGACGTCATATGCAACCTATCTATTGTATTAAAAACCAAACGAAAACAATCAACAAATATAATAAAATAAACCTACAAAAAAAGTAGTTATTACCAGAATAATCAACCTAACTTTACATAGTTTCTTCAAAAAGAAAAAGCCATCAATCTAAATTATGGTAATCTCTTCAAAGGATCTTCTGAAAATTTAAACCTGTAACTTGGCCGGTATTGTAAATTAAACTGCACAGTGACAGAGAAGTTTACACTTTGGAAATCTCTGCTTGCTTTTTATGTGGCGCGAGCATCTCCAAATAGAAAGCCCAGTTTTAAGAGATAAAAGACAAAACTGCTAGTAAAATGGAAACTACATCTTATTTTTACTACTTAAGTAGTCCATTCACTATTGCTCTTTCAGTTTTGCTCAAGTAAAAACACCGATCATTACTTTCTGCTTTTACACCAGTATTTTTCGAAGTAAGTAACAGTACTGTTACTGAAGTCGATTTTTAGACTTCTTTGACCATTTTTGGGTAAATCTCATGTACATGGGCAATACTTGGCCAAATCATTAGAATAACGTAGAGATTTTTACTTGTTTATTTACGGGAATAGGCAGTCGCCATAGCATAACGTACCGGTACTACACCGCGCATTTTTACTGTTTTACTCAAAAAGGAGCAAAGAAATTTTTCGTGAAGTCATGATCCCTCTTGCCTATTTCTTGGCTGCGCCTACACTTTAGTGTCCTTTTTCTGGTTACTTTTGTAGAGCTTCCTAATGTTGCAGCCCAATCTAATGGGCGCCTTAGCCCTAGGATGCGCAATGTTTGTTTACCCCCTACAATCCAAAATGTGGGTCAAAAATGACCTGTATTGGTTTCAATGGTATTTCAAGCATAAATTGTGTTAAAAGTTTTTGTAAACAAACATTTTTCAAAATCTCTGTGTTTTACTAACGAGTATTATTTAAACAGCATGTAAACATAACGAGAAAATGTAAAAAATGTAAACTGAAATAAAAAAATAGACAGTACAAGGAAAGATATAAATTTTACCATTTAGCCTACCAATACAGTAGACTGACGCCATGCCATGTAAGGCATGTCCAGCTCTTTCAGGAACAAACGTCGCTTGTGATTGACGCCGTTCATGTGCTTACTGTGTATGTACAGCTATGAAAAGTACGTATGCATTCATGACTGCAACATCCAGCATGTTATACCAAAGAACCATGGGCCATCTCTTTGTTTGCAGTTTGCATAAGTAGTATCGTACCATTTCATCAATATTGTCTACACATCACCTAGTTTTATTGTAGTACAAAATGATTTCGGGCTTTTTTTTCGGTTATATGTATTCCAGGTAGCTTTAAAATAAAAAATGGCACATTAAAACCAAATAATTAAACTATTTTCATGTATTCGACCCTAAGTTTTTTCTGAACCAAAACTACTTGTCCCAAATAAAATAATGTCATCTTTATCTCATAGTAACGCCATGGCTATGAAGGCCGATGTACGCTCAAACATCTTCAAGGACATATTTATTGCAAATGAAGCTCAACGTTACTGGAAAGACGTACCATAGTACAACCAAATGATTTGGGATATAAAAACTTAACACCAGCTTTATTCAAGTTTAAAATTTTGCTATTGACAAAAGTTTAATTTTGTCAACGAGCATTTGGTGGCATTTCTGGCATCCCACCCTTTTCCACAAACTCATTTCGGCTGGCCTCCCACCTTGCTTTGCTCGTTGGACTTAATCTTTCCTTTTTGATAAGCGCACTTGTGTGGTTTTTCAAAATCACAAATGCTGCTCCTTTCGAGTCCGTCGAGGTGTTCCGCAAGGATCCGTTCTTGGCCCTGTACTTTTCTTTCTATTCATTAATGATCTTCCGGCCCTCTGCTTTCTTCCGCCAGCTGTTCTCTTTATGCTGACGATCTGGCCATTTGGTCTTTGTCCCCCTCGGTCCTTACTGCGGTGGAGGCCACACAAAGAGCTCTGTTTCGATTGGAGCGCTGGTCTGAGTACTGGTGTTATCCTCTCAATCCGAGCAAATGTGAGGCCTCCTTCTTCTCGGTGGATCCCCATCAAGCTGATCTCCAACCCATCTTGCTCGTACTTGGCTCCAGCTTCCGTTTGAATCCCACTCCAACTTTTCTTGGGATCACCTTCAACCGCACTCTTTCCTTTTCTAAGCATGTATCTTCGCTGAAGGCTAAGTTATTCCACGTCTCAAGGTCTTCTTCCCACTTACGCTTCACCCGAATGGTTTCCTTTTCTAAGCGCTACCAACCTTACCAAATTGGAACGCCTCCACCGAGCGGCTAGTCGCGCCATCACCGACTGCCTAACGTCCTCCCCTATCCCACTTCTTGTCTTCAAGGCTTATTTACCTCCCCTACGAGTCACTCTGACTCATTTTACTCCTTCATCTCATGAGCGGGCTCTTCGTCTCCCAACCTCCTTTTCCGATTTCAGGTTTGTCCAGACTTGGAGTGAAACCAAGACTCCGCAGATTGTCCTGGAGAGCTTTTGCGTCCACTCACCCGCTCATGCATTCTTCTACTTCATCTAGGGAGGCTCTTTTAGCTTGCCCTACCTTTCCTGCTCATGCTCTTGCTCTGATCCTCCTCTCACTCGCCAAGGTGCGGTTCTTGCCCACCTTGACTCTCTCCCCCTCACAATATGGTGCTCTGGACAGGCGGCTTTGCTCCTTTTTCTTTTGGCAAGGGCAGTTACGGCGTACTTGCCAACTGCTCTCTCTGTGGCATTGATGCCACTCTTTCTTTTTCGGCAGGCCCAATATGCTCAAATTTTTCCGCTGAAGCCTGCGCCATTCTGCACGCTCTTAGCTGGTCTTGGCAGCACCAACAAGTCTCCCACTTCTCTTCTCCTATTATCTGACTCTCGTTCTGTCCTCGCCACCCTGTCCTTTCCTTCATCTTTCCTCTAATCTCAAACTATATGGCAGATCTGGCAGGAATTGTCTTTTCTCTCCTCCTGTTCTATCAGGCTATAATGGGTCCCCGGACACTCGATTTTCTCGGGAAATGACGCGGCTGATGAGCTGGCAAGACGGGGAGCGCTACTTGCGCCCTTCGCTATCCCTTGTAGTCTCTCTCCTCTTATCTCTCGTATCCACTCTTGTCTTTTCTCGGACTGGAGGCGTACTGTCTCATCGAAGTTCTTTGACACACAGGCTCCCTCGATTTCCACCGAGGAACTTGTGCGCCCTCGTCATGCACGCTGTGTTCTCTCTTGTCTATGCTGCAACGGCCACAGCCTTTTGTTAGGTTCTTTTCTCTCCAGGATTGGCAGAATCGAGAATCCTTCCTGCAACGCCTGTGGACACTCGTCCCAGGACACCTCTCATCTCATTCTGCAATGTCCAGCTACGGACTCTTTGCGCCGCTTACTTTTTGGCGACTCTCTGTCTATTTACGATTTCTGGTCCAGACCCTGGAGAGTTGCCCGGCTTCTGGGGCTCTATGGTCTCCCACCATTCCCCCATACCTCGGAATGAGTCAGGTAACCAACAACAACAGCATTTGGTTGCTTTTTAAAAAGTGTATTACAATCTTGACATTATTCACCAATGGTGCTCCGAAAATTCCCAATGCAAAGCAACTTCAATTTTTTGATGTGAAAACTAGGTGCCCGGTAAATTTTCAAAGAAAAAATTTAAGCTTTTGCGAGAATATATTGATGCAAAGTGACCATCATCAAAGTGTGAACAAGTTGATTCAATTTCTCTCTTTCTGACAGCGCCACTGAAGCTACACTATCTAATATATAAAGCGCAATTCTGTCTGTGTGTCTTACTTAACTCCTCTAAATCTGCTGTAGGTATTAGCATCAAACTTGCCACAATTGATCACCATCCCGTTTTGAGTGTCATAAGGGAATTCATGACGTCATCATGGCGACATGACCAAAAATAGTTTTTTTGAATTTGCAGTACTTTACAAAGGACAACCGCTTTTTGCTCTAACGAAAACCAGCTTCCGACTTACCATTATTCAAGAACTTGCATTTATTTGGGGTCTAAAATGATGTCACAAGAAACGATGGGGTAAGGATGGTCCTTTCTTATCGTTTGCAACAAAATGCAAGGGTCGAGCTACATATGATCTAAATGTTGAAGCAATTTCCTTTGCAATTGGGCAGGGCTGTTGCAGCAGCCAGCTGATTTGATGTTCTTAAGCTCGACATTATTGATGAGGGCTCTCGCTATTGCTATAACTTAACTGTGAGTGCTTCATTTCGGGTTAGCTTGCTCTTTACATAGCGGTGTTTATGCCAGGGCCAAAGAACATGCACGCTGTCAGAGACGTTAGTTCAAATTAAGACGCCTACAGTGACGAAGAAGTGGTAAGTAGCGATCCTCATAATGATGGCCCCGAACGCATTGTGAGGTTGTAATGTTAAATGACATCGCAATGTTTGGCACTATTTGGTGGAAACAGCAACAGGCGGCAAAATTATCTACTATCATTTTCATAGCAAACACAAACGGTAAAGCCCATTAATGATGTTGTAATTGCAAGGATTGGCCTATCGGTACAAAACACTAATCTTCATTTAGAAGTAGGGAGTGCTGGATTAGGGGAAAACTTAAATGTAATAAAATCCCAAATTTAAGAAAAGATCAAAATTAAACAATAATAGCATCAATCTGTTACGCTGGATTAACCCTTAAACGCCCAAGTGTTTCGCCAACCACTATTACTTATGTAGGTCATTAGCGACCCGGCGTATTGAAATATCTTTGCTCAAGCTTTCAGTTTGTTCGTCTTCCTAAAACATGGTTATGAAACTAATCAACATGTTTCAAGTTCACTACTATTTACAATTAAGTATAATGCTTCAAAAAAAACCGACAAAATTTGCAAAAATTGGAAGTGTAATATTTTCTATTTTGTACAAAAAGTGACCTATCAAAAGTTTAAGATGAACACTGCACATTGACTCCAGAAAAATGCAGTAGTGTCGAGAGGAATTTCAAAACATCAAATGACAACCCAACGTTTCTCTGATTTCCTTGACATCCAATATACTCGTACAGCATGTCATTGAATGTGTAGCCAGCGAGGCTTCAATTCGCACTTGTCTAGCTTGTTGTGCATATATTGGAGTGAATCAACTAATAACCTAGAAATGACCTTAGTTGTTCATTCATGATTACATAATCGCTGACAGCATAATGTTTTCTGTAATTCTCAAAAAACTGTTCCCACATTTGCGGAAATAAAGCAGACTTATTATCCGTGTTACGATCTTCACAACTGTCAAAACCTAGGTTTGCTAAAAGTTTCTCAAATCGATTACAGCAAAAAGAAGCAAAAAATATAGCTCTTCCTGATGGGGCAGTTGACCACAACGAATAAAGGGATTCATGCTGACAACGATTCACACCAATGAGGTACAGAGCATCGACAATGTCTTTCATTTCACACAAGTTAAATGGCATCCATTCATCTGGATTTTTGCTTCTTTTTCTGAGGTCCCTTCTTGCACGCTTGTTAGTGTGTTTGACAACGACGGTGGGTGACACGTGGTAAACCACACACGGCCATTTTTTCCAGCAAACGAGCTTCTGGCCGTAAGATCATCACTGTCATGCTTAGAGGAGTCTTTGCTATTACTTTCTTCCCCACTACCGACAGTCAATTTATCGTCTTCACTTGTGGTCTGGTTTATGACAATAGAAAAAGAGTCATCTTATCTCTTAGGTGATGATTGGCCATCCACAGAATCTTCGCTCTCAATGATTTCTTCATTGTCAGAGTTGTCTTTTAAATCAGACCAACTCGTACCACTTTCCCAGCGGCCGTTACTGCATCCAGTAGCTTTCTTGCAATCGTTCAGATTCTTTTTGGATCTCATACCGATTTGCAATCAACTCTTCAATGTTGCTTTCTTTCTTCTGAAACTTCTAATCTTTTGTCTTAAACCTATTCAATTTGCATTACACAGTATGAAAAATGCGATGATTAACTATTTCTTATATTGTTCGATTTAATTTGATGTTTGTGGCACTTTGCAATTAACTACTAACTACATAAGTTGCAATTTAAAAAAAAAAGTTACACTGTTACCTAACATTGGTCTCTAGAGACCCTATAGGTTTTTTCTTTTAAATCCTTAATAACTATTTTATCAGTGTAATATTTTTAAAACTATTAATGTGAAATGGAAGAAGAATAAATACTTTGGGAATACTTGAAGTCTCACAGAACGTAGCCAGCCATTTCAAGAGATATGAGGAAAAAACTGAAGGCTCGGGTCACTAGCGATCTACTTAGGCGTTTAGGAGTTAAGATGGAATATCTTTATTTGGAAAGAGCTTAATAGGCGCCTAATGCAATAGGTTGTATGACTTAAAGGAAAGGCGGGACACCTTTTTCATGCTATGATCGAATTAAAGTAAACAGCGCGGGTAAAAATCTTAATGTCACCAATATTAATACGAAAGCGGGCCCACCAAATCGTCGAACTTGCCTACCACCAAACAGATCATTTCTTTATGAGTCAAAACAACCACCACTCGGGCGACGCCATCAATTTTTAATATGTTTCATCTCCCCCTTACACTTTTAAAAATTACAAGGGGTAGTTTGTGTCATCGTTTTTTTTTTAATATTTTCAGTCTTGATTAATAAACCAACCCGATCACTATCACATGTACAGGAGCTATGGCTTATCCCTCGTAAAACATTTCGTTGTGGCTCAAACAAATGTTTGTACGGTGAAGCTGACGCCTCTGCATTAATTGATACGTTTTAAATGGGCACGGGTGATAGTATGGCCTGCCGGGGTGAAATCGCACCGTACTTAAGGGAAATATTTTTTCTATTTCGCTTGATCATAGCTTTATAGAGCTGCGGGAATCAAACCTGAAAATTTGGGAAAATCAAGAACTTATTTAACTTCTATGAGCATAACCAAGCAAGGAAAAACAAAATGAATCATAATGCATAGCTAGAAGGGGCTTAAGAAAGTTTGCGGCGAAATCAAAATTAACAACGTCACTGTGTTAAATCGCACCACATGAAACATATCATTGGTAATTTGCTTTATAATAGTATGATAGAGCTACCGGGGTCAAACCAAACACTTGAGGAAAAGCAAGGACACTTTAAACTCCCCATGGCACATCAAGCAGGGAGAAAAGAACATGCAACATAATGCGTAGCCAGCGAGAACTTGAGAAAGTTTAAAGGTAAATCAAAAGAAAACAGCGTCACTGTGTGAAGTTGCACCACACGAAAGACATTTTTGCCCTTTTTGCATTAGAATAGCTTGATATCAGAAATGTGTTCCCTACTTTCAAACTACGGAAAATACAAGGCTCCCTTGGGTTCGTGTCTGCAATGAACAGAGCACATAGACCTAAGACATAGCCAGGATCTTGAAATGAGATGTTCTATTAGGAAAAGGAGCCCAAAAGGTCGTAAACATTTTATGTGCAGAAAACACATAAACGTTTGGTAACTCTTCATACACGAACCTGATAGGTAAAGCCGGCTTGGGCGGCTGAACCGACACTCTCAATCCCGACGTTACTGACTGGGTCTGCGGGTGACGCCGTGATATCTATATATATAAAACACAATGTGCCTCTGTCTGTCTGTCCGCTATAGAAATAAAACTGGAGACATTTAGATACAAACAAACATATGAATCTTATATAACTTTTTCCAGGGAAGCCAAGTACGGTATTTTGATTTCGATCAGAATCGTCTTTGGGGGACTACGAGCCTATATTTATTCAACTGTTGCCAAATGCGCTACAAACAGTTGCCACAAAATAACTTCGAAAATTTTGCCTCGATTGTTATCGCGTTTCAGTAGTATAGTGGTTATCACGCTCGCCTCACACGCGAGAGGTCCACGGTTCGAGCCCGGGCTGAAACATAGATTTTTAGTTTTGATACAATTACACGTTTTATGGAGTGACCACAAAGAAGTCAAAATGGTATTTTGATTTTGATCAGAATCGTCTATGGGGGGGCTACGAGCCTATATTTATTCAACCTATATTAAAATATAGAGTTGTCTAAAGGTTTTGTTAGGTACCACAAACAGAAAAAAATTTGACAAATAAAAATCCAAATTTGATTGTTGTGAGCAAGACTGTATTTTTAGGGATCACTAGCAGATTTACCCGTCGTTGATCGGGTAACTGTAACATATTCCTGGGAAGCCAAGTACGGTATTTTGATTTCGATCAAAATCGTCTATGGGGGGCTACCAGCCTATGGGGCTCTACTAGAGGCCTATTTGTATCTATATATATAAAACTCAATGTGTGTCTGTCTGTCTGTCCGCTATAGAAGTAAAAGTGGACACATTTAGATACAAACAAACATATGAATCTTATATAACTTTTTCCAGGGAAGCCAAGTACGGTATTTTGATTTCGATCAGAATCGTCTGGGGGGCTACGAGCCTATATTTATTCAACCTATATTAAAATATGGTTATTCAATGTAAAAATTTAATCACTCTTTACATTTTACCCGATCAACAACGGGTAATTTAATCAGTCTTTACATTTTACCCGATCAACGACGGGTAAATCCAAGTACGGTATTTTGATTTCGATCAGAATCGTCTATGGGGGGCTACGAGCTTACATTTATTCAACCTATATTAACTCTTTCGCTCCCGACCGCCATTTTTAGAAACCACAAACAGAATGTTAGAAAGGTTTATATATAAACGTTTTTGCTTTACGAGATGTACGCAAACAATTGCGCGAATGTCCGCCATTTCTGTTATTGCCGGTATACATACTGTCGCGGGAGCGAACGCATAAAGATCGCTTGCCGGTAATTATACTTGCGTGGAATCGAAAGAGTTCAAATATGGTTATTCAATGTAAAATGTAATCAGTCTTTACATTTTACCCGATCAACGACGGGTAAATCCAAGTACGGTATTTTGATTTCGATCAGAATCGTCTATGGGGGGCTACGAGCCTACATTTATTCAACCTATATTAACTCTTTCGCTCCCGTCCGCCATTTTTACAAACCACAAACAGAATGTTAGAAAGGTTTATATATAAACGTTTTTGCTTTAACGAGATGTACGCAAACAATTGCGCGAATGTCCGTCATTTCTGTTATTGCCGGTATATATACTGTCGCTGGAGCGAACGCGTAAAGATCGCTTGCCGGTAATTGTACCCACGCGGGATCGAAAAAGTTAAAATATGGTTATTCAATGTAAAATGTAATCAGTCTTTACATTTTACCCGATCAACGACGGGTAAATCTGCGTTATTTTGATTTCGATCAGAATCGTCTATGGGGGGCTACGAGCCTATATTTATTTTCCTTCTCTTTACATTTTACCCGATCAACGACGGGTAAATCTATATTTATTTTCCTTCTCTTTACATTTTACCCGATCAACGACGGGTGGAAATCTGCTAGTATACTATAAAGCAAGAATTGTTTCTTGTGCTGATATGCTGCCTGTTATGGTATTTATGTCTATATTCTACATCATTGTAACAAAATTCCAAGTTTAAAAAATAATCAACATAAAACAATAACCAGAACAATTTGTAAAATTAAATATAGGGAGAACAATAGCCGCTTTTGTCGCCATACCGGAATCAAGACCAATAGCGCAGCCAAATTGGGAACCACAAATATAAATAGGAAAGCGGCCGCACCAATTGGCAAAATAAGCTTACCATTAAATAGTTTTTTTTTCTTTAATTGTGAAAGCAACCACCATTTTGCTGCTGCAATCAGTTTTGATTATGTACAATCGGTGCTTCCTCACCAGTATTAACGATAATATTTTGTGGCAAGATTCTTTGTGAGCATTGCAAATCATGATTAAGAGAATATAATGATCACAATTTTGTATAGAAGAATTGTGAAAGGGCATAAAATTCATGAACTTTTCGTTACTGCTCACACAAGAGTCGGATTGGTGAAACCGGCTTGGCCGGTTGAACCGAAATACTAAACCCGGACATCACTGATGGAGGGCCTCTGCCGGGCGACGCCGGCAAAGCCGGCTAGTAATAATTATGTCGCATGATTGATTGACATTACTGCATTAACACAAATGAAATCGATTTACTGTTTAATTCCAAGTTGTTCATAACTTCATAAAAACAAAGTTGAGAGTAACGTTCGAGCTTACAAGCTTACATGTGGGCATTGAGCACGATTTAACAGAAGTTACCACTTTATCACATTGACCAATTCAAATCGTTGTTTGGTCTTATTGCTAATTACGTTGCCTCATTTGATCGAATTCAGTTGTAGACGCAGAAATGCAATCATAGGTTTAATCTCACAGCAATATCACTTAAAACCTAGGGGCTATTTTTGAGAAACACTCAATAGCTCTTTCTTGAAATTCAAAAACACTCGATAAAATTTGCCTCAAAGTCGCCTGTAAAGTTTTTTTAAGGCACTCCATATTTTTGTGGGAAAGCTTTTTTTCTTCAGAAATCCTGGTAGCGTAACAAAATAGGCTCTGCTTTATGATTGACTTATAGCTATTATGGTCAAGTGATAACATTGCGATTGCAACTGATGCTTTAGTCTTTATTCCACGGCAGTTAACGATACAACTTAATGCGCCCTGCAGTCCTACACCCCAAAAAATTACTCTATCAGCTTAGTATCAAGCAATGTTGCGTAGTTATGAAATGTGATTGTAATCGCAATTTATCCGTATTGCTGCTGGATTTGGTGGCGACACCATGGTGAATGGAGGAAAGAGGGACAACTGGCGGCAGTTAACTTTTAGCTTTATTTGCTGCCTGTCAGCCTATACCAATTGGTCTGTTTATGAGTAGTAGTTATTTTTAAAAAAGTGTGGCAAAAAGTTCTACGCTAGGCTTAGGCGATCTGCAATAAGTGCATGGAGTTCATTCAGAATACACTAGGCATGGTTCTTTTTCTTTTTAACGAACCCTACAGTTGAAAAGAAAAAAAAGCTATGCCAAGTTTATTCTGAACTTTTCAACGAACCCTACAGTCTGCACCAATTAACAGCCGCCTCAACGTGGTGGTGCGGTCCCCGACCCCAATCGGGTTGGGTCGAAATGGCTGTTGGCCTTCCCGATGGTCCCAGTTACCCCGGGCACTCCCCTTCATTTTTTCGCTATGCTGGCCCCCGAACGACCGCAGAAAGGCAGCACACAGCATCTTCAAAACCATTCGCCTGCTTTCTCTTTTTCTTTTCTCCTGCCCTTATTCGTCTTCTCATTCTTCTCCTTCTCTTGATGAGCGGTAACGTTCATCACAACCCCGGCCCCATCTTTCCTTGCTCTGAGTGCACTGGAAATGTGACCTGGCGGGGCAAGTCAGTGCAATGCTGCACTTGCTTTAAATGGATCCATCTAAGGTGCTCACAACTTTGCCTTTCCAAGATCAGAGCTCTTGACTGCTCTCACTCCTGGAGCTGCCCCCCTTCCATAACACTGTGACTTCCTCCTTGGACTCCTCCGACATGTACACCTCCACTGTACAATCTGGCCCCCTCTGCTATTGCAGCACTCCTGCCCAACCCTCGTCTCGAAACCTCTTATCCCCCAACTGCCCATTTTATATCTTCTCCCTCTGCCTCCTCACCACCGTCCCTTGCTCCTGGCTGTCCTTCTGCGCCTCCTGCTTCCACTCTCCCCCTGACCCTCTCTGGGTTCTTCAATGGAATGCTGGAGGTCTTCCAGCCAGGAGCACTGAACTACTTTACTTTCTTTCGTCCCATCCTTTTGAACTTATCTGCATCCAGGAATCCAATCTTAACTAATCTTCCTCTTTCCAGATTCCTGGATTCTCTGCTAGGCATTCTGATTGCACCCACTCCCGGTCTGGCATTCTTTCTTCTGATGCCACGCACGCTAGCGGCGGCGTTGTCATTTTTGTCAGGCAGGGCCTATCCTTTTCTGAACTTTCTACCTGCTTTCTTTCTTCGCTTGATCCCTACTCTGATTATGTAATGGTCAACATCTCTCTAAACAACTCCTCCTCGCTGTCATTTCTTGATGTGTATGCCCCTCTACTCGCTCCTCCCCAACGGATGGCAGAACCGACTCCTTTTCTCCCTCCATTTTTCCCTCCTCCAGAAATCTCTTCATTCTGGGGGACTTCAATTGCCATCACTCCCTCTGGGACTCGAGAGATATTTCCGACCCCCTTGGGGAGAAAGTGTTCGACAGGGTTATCTCTTCTGACCTCCTCTCTCTCAATGACCCTGATACACCCACCATTATCCACGGCTCCACTGGCAGTCGCTCCTCTCCTGACATCTCGTTTGCTCCCTCTTCTCTTGCTTTTTTTTGCTCCTGCGAGGTGCTTCAGAACCTTGGTTCTAATCACCTACCTTTTCTATCCGTCCCTCTCTCTCCGGCCTATCGCTCCCACGAGCGCCCCCCTTCCTTCAATTTTCAGAAAGCTCACTGGAATGGCTTTGCCTCCTACTTTGATTTCCACTGCTCTTTTGCAGAGGAATACTCGTCTCTTTCTCTTTCCTCTGCTGCTGCTGTATTTTCCTCTCTGACAGTGAATGCGGCCAAATCTTTCATTCCTTTCAGCCGCATCAAATGCCATCCTACAGCCGGATGGTCTGCTGAGGTGGAAAGTGCAGTTAGTGAAAGACGCAAGGCTTTCACTACCGCTCCCAGAAATGATGAAGATCGCTAAGCTTACATCTCCGCTTCTCGACGCGCCTCGTCAGTCATCGCCTAGACCAAGTCTGAGGCGTGGCAGACGACTTGCTCTTCTATTTCACCCCAATCTAAACCTAAATCTGTGCACTCTCTTTTTCGCTTTATCGCTGGCCCTCCTTCCTCGTTTTTCTCCTCTTCTAATTTTCCGACTGTTCTTTTCCCAGGGAATCGGCTTCGGTCTATGCCGTTTACCTGAGATCCCACTTTTCCGTTTTTTAGCCAAAGGCCCTGCCTAGCAGAGCCAGAGGCTACCTTTCTGAGCTCCGCCGAGCCACGTGCCCTGTGGAGTCTCACTCGTCCTTTTGCTCTCCTTTCACTCTCGCTGAATTTCTTGCGGCTGCCTCCAACCTCTCCTCATCCACTGCCACTGGCCTATCCCATCCTAAGGCACCTTCCCCGCTCTGGCATAGATTTTCTTCTTTACATTTTCAATCTCTCTTGGTCTTCGCATTCCTTTCCTTCCATCTAGAAGACATCTTCCATTATTCCCATTCACCAGATGGGAAAGCCTCTCGACTCTCCTGCTTCCTTCCGCCCTATCTCTCTCACTTGCTGCGTATCAAAGCTGTTTGAACGCATCATTCTATCCCGTCTACTCTTTATTGTGGAATCTAATTCCATTCTCTCTCCCCGCCAAGCCGGTTTCCACCCTGGACGGTCTACACTCGATCAAATTCTTTATCCTTCTCAGTCCATTTCGGATGGGTTTAACAAACCCAGGCCGGGCTCTCGGACAATCCTATCTAATATTGATTTCTCTAAAGCTTCTGACTCTGTGTGGCATCCCGCCCTTTTCCACAAACTCATTTCGGCTGGCCTCCCTCCTTGCTTTATTCGTTGGACTCAATCTTTCCTTTCTGAAAGGCGCGCTTGTGTGGTTTATCAAAATCGCAAATGTCGCTCCTTTCGAGTCCGTCAAGGTGTTCCGCAAGGATCCGTTCTTGACCCTGTACTTTTCTCTCTCTTGATTAATGATCTTCCGGCCTCTCTGCCCTCTTCTGTCAGCTGTTCTCTTTATGCTGACGATCTGGCCATTTGGTCTTTGTACCCCCCTGTGTCCTTACTGCGGTGGAGGCCACACAAAGAGCTCTGTTTCGATTGGAGCGCTGGTCTGAGTACTGGTGTCTTCCTCTCAATCCGAGCAAATGTGAGGCCTTTTTCTTCTCAGTGGATCCCCATCAAACTAACCTCCAACCCAACATTTATCTATCCGGCTCCCGCCTCCGTTTGAATCCCACTCCAACTTTTCTTGGGATCACCTTCAACCGCACATTTTCCTTTTCTAAGCATGTATCATCAGTGAAGCCCAAGTTATTCCACGTCTCAAGGCCCTACGCTGTATCTCTGCTTCGTCATGGGGCCCCTTTAATGAGTCCCACTCTCTTCTGTATAAATCTTTTCTTTGTCCTCTTCCCACTTACGCTTCACCCGGATGGTTTCCTTTCCTAAGCGTTACTAGTGTCACCAAATTGGAACGCCTCCACCGAGCGGCCAGTGGCGCCATCACCGGCTGCCTCTCGTCGTCCCCTATCCCACTTCGCCTCTCCGAGGCTTATTTACCTCCCATACGAGTCACTCTGACTCATTTCACTCTTTCATTGTATGAGCGGGCCCTTCGTTTGCCAACCTCCTTTTCCCATTTCAGGTTTGTCCAGACTTGGAGTGAAACCAAGACTCCGCAGATCGTCCTGAAGAGCTTTTGCGTCCACTCACCCGCTCATGCATCCTTCTACTTTTTTTAGGGAGGCTCTTTTAGTTTGTCCTCCCTTCTTTGAACCTGCCTTCCTTCACGGTGGAGTCCACCCTTACCTTTCCATGCACCCGCTCTGATCCTCCTCACTCTCGCCAAGGTGCGGCTCTCGCTGAACTTGTCTCTATCCCCTCTCACGATCTGATTTTTTGGACAGACGGCTCTGTTCCTTTTCTTTTTTGCAAGGGCGGCTCCGGCGTACTTACCAACTGCTCTCTCTGTGGCGCTGAGGCCACTCTTTCTTTTTCGGCATGCCCAGTGTGTTCAAGTTTTTCCGCTGAAGCCTGCGCCATTCTGCGCGCTCTTAGCTGGTTTTTGCAGCACCAACAAGTCTGCCACTTTTCTTCTCTTCTTTTATTATCTGACTCTCGTTCTGTCTTTACCACCCTATTCTCTTCTCCAACTTTCCTGTTATCTTAAACTATGTGGCAGATCTGGCAGGAATTGTCTTTTCTCTCATCCTGTTCTATCAGGCTATAATGGGTCCCCGAACACACGTCTATCCAGGGGAATGACGCGGCTGATGAGCTGGCCAGACGGGGAGCGCAACTTGCACCCTCTGCAATCCCTTGTAGTCTCTCTCCTCTTATCTCTCGTATCCACTCTTGTCTTTTCTCGGACTGGAGGCGTACTGTCTCATCGAAGTTCTTTGACACACAGGCTCCCTCAATTTCTACCGAGGAAGTTGTGCGCCCTCGTCATGCTTGCTGTTAGGTTTCTGTCTTCTGTTAAATTCTTTTCTCTCCAGGATTGGCAGAATCGAGAATCCTTCCTGCAACGCTTGTGGACATTTGTCCCAGGACATCTCTCATCTCATTCTGCAATGTCCAGCTACGGACTCTTTGGGCCACTCACTCTTTGTCAACACCCTGTCTCTTTACGACCTCTGGTCCAGACCCTGGAGAGTTGCTCGGTTTCTGGGGCTCCATGGTCCCCTGCCATTCCCCCATGCCTAGGAAGGGGTCGGGTAACCAACAACAACAACAACAACCGTACAGTGGATGCCAACGCTTATATAGTTGATACAGCAATATACGTTGCGAAATTCGGTAACTGCGTTCAATTTACATTCATAAGTTTGCGTTGCTGCAGGGTTTTTCAAACCATTGATCTCGAGAAAATTTTAAGAATAGTTTACGTGTGTAATTTATATCTAGCATGTATGTGTAGCGGGAAGCGTTGCTCGCAGACACTAGTGAGTAGTTTTGGGATTTAAACAGTATTGGTTCAGCCGACTACGCCGGCTTCAATCTGGGGGTAGCTGCGAGAACATTTGACCTACTGAAAAGTAGATGAGTTTTTGTCATGCATTACACCATGCAACAAAAATTTTTTTATGTCATGGTTGGAACGTATACTGGGTAACTTTGGGCTGCTGAATCCAAATTTGCCGTCCATTTTATCCTGCGATCAATAGTTTTTGAGATATTTGCAATAGTAGGTTTTTTGAGGACCATTTTACCACAGAACTATCAGCGTAAAAATTAGCAAGTTTGTGACATCACAGCAACTTTGTTCCATCGTTAAGTATAAAATTCAGCATTAATTTGTTGCATCACAATCAGTTGTTAAGCTTTTCTACTGAGTTAAGTTTAGGAAGCAACAATAGTAAATGCCATAAATTTTTTTATGTAAGCATGCTAAGAGTCATGCCATTGGAAAGGGTTAAATGCAAACAGTGATACGGCTTAAATTGTGAAAATATATTGCTCAGTGAGGACAAATATAGTAGAATCACTTGTAAGATCACTAGCTAGCTTATCATAGTAAATGCACAGCTAAGAACTGGTGCATTGACAATTGACATTATAAAGTATCCAGCCTGCCTGGACCATTTATTTAATTGCCCTAACCTTAAATACTCACGTGTGTTCTTTGCACTACTTTGTCTGTTTAGCAATGCATAATGCAGATATTATTACTATTCAGTTGCAGTTCTAATGGGTTTCACATATAAAATTATTTTATTGTCAGCAATTTGACCGAAAAGGAAATGTCGTCTGTCACCAGATTCGTTTGTTATATATGTGGATACTACATAGGCTCCAAGCAACAAAAACACAAGATTTCGCGTGGCACGAAACTTGTTACCCCGTACAGTGCTTAATTTTGGCATGTCTATTGGCAATCAAGACAAAACATGTTCTCCTCATGTTTGCTGTAGAAGTTGTCAATCGACGTTAGAAGGATGGCTAAGAAGCAAAATAAAGTGCATGCCATTTGCAATTTCTAGAATTTGGCGGTAACCCACTGACCATCCGAGTGATTGCTATTTTGCATGGTAGATGTGTCCCATTACAGGAAGAGCCAAGACATAAAAAGCATTGTTTACCCTAGCATACCAACTTCCATTGCTCCAGTGGAAAATTGTAAAGATTTTGCCATTCCTAAGCCACCCGTGTTTAAGTCACCTTTCTGTGCCAGTATCTCTTTTGAAGAAGACACTAACGCAGACTTTGATAAGGCTAATACAAGCAAAGAACCGCACTTTCCCAATCACCAAGAAATGAACGGCCTGATATGAGATGTGGGACTGACCAAGAAAAAGGCAGAACTTTTGACTTCGCGACTAAAAGAGTGGCATTTGCTGGATCCTACGTGCAAGGTATCCAATTATAGAATACACGTTTTAAACTTTGCACATTTTTTTCCCTTTTACAGCCCCATTCTTTGTGCTATTGCTCAGAAACCTTTAGACTTTTTAATGAACTTGGCATAGATCACAATCCTTCAAATTGGCGCTTGTTTATTGACAGTTCAATTAAAATTTTAAAAACTGCTTTTCTTCACAATGGAAATGAATTTCCATCTATTCCTGTGGTCCACTCTGTGCACATGAAGGAAGAATATAAAAACGTTAAAGCATTGTTAGACATGATCAACAATACCAGTCATAATTAGGAGCTGTGTGGTGATTTCAAGATGCTAGCATTCTTACTCGGTTAGCAGGAGGGTATACAAAGTATTCATGCTTTCTCTGCCTATGGAATAGTAGAGCTGTTGATCAGCATTAATCAAGAATGCAGTAGCCACTTAGAGAAGAAGTAACTTCTGGTGCACACAATGTGATTCACTACTCCTAGTCTGAGAGAAAAGATTTTGTTGCTAACACTCCACATAAAGGTTGGGCTTGTAAAGCAGTTCATAAAGGCTTTGAAATCAGACAGTAAAGCTCTCAGTCATGTGCAAGCAATGTTGTCAAAACTTTCAGAGGCAAAGGTAAAAGGTGGTATATTCACAAAACCACAGACTCGGCAAGTACTTGGCTACAAGAAATTTGAAGACAAAATGACTGCTTTGAAAAGAGATGCTTGGCAGTCATTTCGCTATGTTGTGTATGGCTTTCTAGGAAGAAACAAAGCAGATAATTATGGAGATTTTGTAGAAACTTTAGTGCAAACATACTGCAAGCTTGGAAGCAGAATGTCACTGAAATGCACTACTTGCATTCTCACAGGGATTTTTTCAGGCAAATTTTGATAGCTGTTAGCGAAGGGCATGATAAACGTTTTTACCAAGACATTCAGGTGATAAAGAGATATCATGAAAGATGGGATAAGGCCATAATGGGAGATTATGTATGGACCTTGATTTGAGATGACAAACAAATGCACAAAAGGAGATGCAGTTCAAGGGTCTACTTTTGATTATTTGCTTGTTTACTGTATATGCTATTTAACGTGTGTTGCAGGTTTGATTTACTGTATGTGCACCACAAGGTTTTTCCGCTGATGTTTTTCGATTTGTCTAAATGCACTTGCAGGCTAGGTTGCGTTTTTACCAAATGGATTTGCAGTAAATGCGAATACATCCCACAAAAAAGGACATATTTCCAAAAAACAAAAGTCTGCAAATTACCTAAAAATGGCCAACACTACGAAAAAACTAAGATCATTTTCTGGCTCAGCGCACCAAAAAACATAAAGTAACATCAAAAAATCCAAATAAAAAAACAAAACCAAAAATTGGTTGCCCAGTGTAATGAATTCCGGTTCCCATACCAAGTTTCTATAACAATAGAAAGAGAGCTCGCCAACATAGTAATATCTTAACTGTATAATTTATCATTTTAGCAAACAGCTTCAACAACACTTATTTTGATATTATTTTAAACAAAAACAATTTTGACTTTTCCAGATTACAGTGCATGTGGTCAGGCTGGTGATGTCGGAAGCATCAAGGAACAAGCAACGTCAGGTAGAACAATTGGAGGCACAAACGCGGCCAGTTTATCTTGGCCGTGGCAAGTGGCAATATCAAGAAGAATAACAACTGCTGCTGCCTTTGTGGTGATTTTATTACAATATTTAATCTTTTTTAGAAAACTTTTCATAAATTTGTTCACCAACCATTAGTATAGAACTAACACCTGCTTTTTTTGCTCTCTTCGTTGTACCATAGTAATTTGAGGTGTTAGTCGTTACAACTCACCAGCAGAACAAAAAGAGGCAGATTTAGTTAATTCTTGGACACACTTATGATTTTCTGTTTAGGCATTTTATTTGAATTTTCACTATCGTTTTGGTAAGTTTAAACCTGGACCAGGGGCGATTCCTTATATATTTAATGCCATGTACGAACACAAAAAAAACTGAAGTAATATTTGACCCTTTTCTAACTTTGAAAAAATATCTTTTTTCCTCTTGATCTTTTGTGTGCGCGCTAGTAATTCATTCATTAACAGCTTACCGAAATTCTTATAACTAAAAGCTCTTTGCTTAAGATCAGATAGAGCAAGGCAGGGCTGTTAAGAGAATATTTAGGGCTTGAAACCAAACTGAAGATCTTTTTAGAGGCCCGACATGATTTTTGAAAGATTCTCGATTAACGTAGCAGCAGATCTTGTTTGAAAATTAACCAAAATTTTTTTAAAAAAACCAATACCTCGTTTGGTAATCTTTTTCGAGACGCTTCAAGTTTTGTTGGGCGTACAAGTTGGTCTTCGATTCCAATTAGCATGCGGAATTTTGTAAAAACTTGAGTTTCTCTAAAAATGTCCGGGACCGTATTTCAGTTTTGGAAAGGAGTCGTTTGAAGTACTATGGAATCACTGGTTAATGGCTTAAGACTCTCAAACACTACTTGTTGCTGAATCGAGAATCGAACTTTGTTTTTTAGTTAAATAACTGATTGGTTTTAACAACAATTTCAAAGAATTTTGAATTTCAATTCCGCGTGAAGGTCGTCGTGCAGAGTATACGTTTTGTACTGTTTTGTCAGCAACTGCACGGTTTTTCTTTCAACAATTTTTGTGCTTAAGGTTTTGTTTGTTTGGATATGTTTTGGTTTCACACAACGTGCCTTGTTATGTAAACATCCAGTTTTCTTATCAACAATCTTTTTGCACATTTTTGTCCGTAAAGACTCGTACGTTTTCATTACGTACTTGCGTATAAAACCGCCAATATGAACAACATATACAGCAAAGTATCAGGTAAATATTCAAGCGGATGAAAGTTTTCGTACAACAATGCATGAGAGCAAATAACGTAAAAAACAGGACAAACACGTATATTGTGTACAGCGATTTTTCAGCGTTCAACAAATACTAAGTGTTGCATGCAATATCTCACGTCTCAAAGATTTGGGCATATTATGTTTCGGCTAGCAGTTCAAATAAATTAGGAAATTCTTATGCAACATAAAATCTGCCGTTGTGAAAAAAAGCTTTTGAAGTTTTCATCTTGTCTTTTTACAGCCTGTGACAAATGTTTAAAGAATACTTACTTTCCAAAAACCTAAGAATGTAGCTTTAAACGGTAATATCTTAATGAGCAATAGGTTTTTTGGGTCATAATGCATAATTGTGTTACTGAAATAATGTAGAATCTCTATATGACAATGTTTTTTCATTTCCTTTTAGTTGGTTGGTTGATTTGCTCCTCTTAGGATGGAGGTGCGGTGCGAACGGTAATCGGGTTTATGACGTCAACCTAATCGATTTTGGCTGAGGGAAAAGTGGGCAGATCATTTCAAACCAGTAATGAATACATATTCTGATTGGTAGCCCTAAGCGGACTGCCATTGGTGGGCACCCAAGTGCTGCCTCTTATGACATTTTGGGTAAAGCAGCTTCACAATTCTAACCCGATGAATCACGGATATTTATTTCCTGTTCGATAAGTCACTTGCAAGAACGCGTTTTAGTCAAAATCAGTTAAATTTACAGGCCTGAAAGATGGCCAAAAAGCACGAAAAATGGACTCAAATCTTGATCTTATGCAACTTATCTTTCTATGCATCAAATCGCGAAACAGAGAAAAGTTGGCAAAACAACTGTGCACGATGTAATCATGAAATACCAAAATGAAGCTATTTTTAAACTCAAAAAGGTCTGATTGACCAAGGGTATGTGTCGCCAGGAATACGGTTAAGTCACCCGCCCTGTACCTTAGTGACCGGTAGATGACGATTCTGCGACTTGAAAATCCGCTCGGTAGAGTTCAGCAACTACCTTCTATGCCCTATCCTTTGGCCTAAGGACTTACGCTTGAGAAGCTACATTGCCAGCCCACTCTTTAAAAACACAACTCTATTAGTGCATGAGCTGTCGAACGCCGACTATCACTGACACCACTCTTGTAGCAGTCGATATTCCCCCTTACCTATAGTAGTGCTTGGTCCTTGTCTTCTAATTCTTCACACTTCTCGATTGTCTCTTCACCTCCCTTCTTTTCTCTTCTCTATTGTGTCGTCTCTCTTCTCGTCTCTCCGTTTTCAAAATGACCAACCCGTATATAATATTCTTTCCATTCGTACGTAACCGAAAAAAAGTTTCGAAATATTTTAGTCAATCAAAATTACTAGAAAGTAAAAATTAACAAGAAAAGGTTTGAAAACGGGGTACTACTGGAAACTGCTATCCAAAGAACAACCAATAAAAACGCATAGAAAATATATCAGAAAAAGTTTGTGGTTTGTCTAAAGGGGAGTACAGGAAATAACCATCAATAAAATCGCTTTGAGAATAAAATAAACAAGCGACGATTTGTATACGGGAAAATACCGGAAATAATGACCAATACAGAAAAGCTACGTCGGCACGGGATAATGACATAAATATTCCCGAGATTATTATTGTTACAGTATGCTGCAGCCGAAAAGACCGCCTTCTGCGTAAGATGAATACTCGCTCTTCAACGAGTCGCCTCAAAAAAATTCAGATTAAGTTTTCGGAAACTGACACTGTAATCTATACCAAAGGGATTCACCGCAGAATGTTTGTGGAATTTGGCTTTAATTTGTGCAAGCCAGCCAGAAAACCATGCTTGCTTCAGGTGATGAAGATAAAACATCTGGATTTCCCCAAAAGACATGCTACCTGGAAAAGTGCACTACCCCAACATTGTAACACCCCTTCAGCCAAATGATTTAGGGAGCAATGTCCTTCATTAGGATTGCTGTACTTTATTTTATGTCGCCGGAAACTACCATGAATAGTACAAAATAAGAAAATTTGTTAAGAGCAAGCTTGAGCTTTACATGAGAGTCCAAAACAACAAGACTTTTGCGTATGATGGTGCTCCCTGTCATCAAACAAGGTGAGAAAAAAATTCTAGCAACAACAAAAGTATTTAAATGTTGGAGTAGCCAGGAAACAGACCTGATCTGACTCCAATGGAAAACTTTGAAAACTTTATAAAGAGTAAAGTTTCAATATAGCATTTTTCAAGCCTTGATGCCCTCCGAGCAGCAATGAAAAAAGTTTGGGTAAAAGAAATCTCTCCAGAGAATTGCTGCAAACTGATTGACAGCATGCCAGCCATCCCGCCTGCGAAAACAAGAGCAGTCGCACAGAATATTAATTGCAATTTTTTTCAATTCTGCGTAACTTGTTATGTTTTCAATTACGCAAAGCAGCTGATAAATCAACAAAACAAATTTCATGAAAGTAGTGGGTGAAACACAAGTTATGGCGATTTGAACATGGAATTGTCGAAAAATGTGAAACTTTTGTCACAGGCAGTATAGCGAGCTACTGATTCGAGTTTCCAACAGTGCAGTTGTAACCTGGTGTCAATGCTGCTCGACCTAGGTCAACACGGAACTTGCAATGAAACAGCAAACATAAAAACAAATAGCTCTTGTTTTTTTTTAGACGTATGGCGTCCGTAATTTCCTTGGAGGAGGTAGTGTGATAAACAACAAGTATGTGCTAACAGCAGCACATATATTTAACTTTTTTGACACAGATGTTCCTCAAGATTTATTTATCACTTATGGTAAGTTATCATTTGCACATACGAAAAGCCGTTGTATTCAACAATGCTGTTGAGAAAAAAATTTTTGTAAGATTGTTAATCTATGTACTTTGCGACAAATTGCCAGAATATCCTCATTCTATTTTAGAAAAATCTTTGCGATTTTTATAACACAATAAGTTGAATTTAAAGCAGTATCAAAGTCAATATACAGCAATCACAGTTGAGCATTGGCTAGTGATAAAAGAATGTTCGATCAATTACTTGCTCTTTGGCCACCGCTTCAAGTTTTCTCTGGCGCAATCACTTCATTGTTTTATTTATTAGAAAATGGTTTATTAGAAAAGGTATTAGAAAATCGCAAACTATTATTGTTTTGTATCTGGAAAAGGTGAGACATATCATTAAATTACTATTTTTTTCAGGAATTCACAGATTACTTAGCCGTGGAGCACACTTGTATTCACCGCAAACTGAAGTGTATAGTGCCAGCGAAATTCATAAACACAGCCAATTTGATCCCAGCTCCTACGATTATAATATCGCTATTGTAAGTTTTAGGACTTTGTTAACAAGGTTCATCAGGCATTAACTCGAAACTAATTTTGTCCATTGTGTATAAAGATACTACTAAACAAAATTATATGTTTATTGTATTAGTCACCGGCAAAACGCTGCACAGGATATAGTTTGAAGTTTGTTGGATTGTATGTTGAGCAATTAAGATTGTTAGTGTTTGTTGCATCACAGAACAAGTAACATATGGGTTAAGTGTGTAACTGGGTCGGAAAAACGTTTCAGTTTGGAAGCCGATAAAAGATAAAATTTTACTTGTTAACTACGTATATAATAAAAAATAGTATTGCTATGATGTTAAGTATTTATTTCAACACATGAATTGCATAATTTTTTTAAAATAATATCCAACGCAGTCTTAGTGGCAGTTTGAACAGTGTTTTCGGGCAGTATGTACTGTTGCTGCATATAAGCCGATGTTGATTCAAACGTAACATCACACGTTTAAGGTGCTCATTAGTTAGCTGAGATCTGAATGGAGACGTTGGTTTGGTGGATAAATTAAATATGTCTTCGATTTCGTGAATATGTTTCGGAAAAGAAGGAAGATTAACATAAGAAAAAGAGCGTTTTTTGAGATAAAGATCATCAAAGACCAAAGAGGGTGAAGCTCTGAAACAATATTATTTTTACTCGGTAGGCTTCCAAGCCAAGAGGTAAACACCAAAATCCAACTGAACAAAAACTTCTTGGACTGAGTATTTCCATTCAACAATGAATAGATCTCGTGATAAGAGCTGGAGAATTTTGAAAAGGGCTAAACCTATAACTTTGTCAACTATTTGGACCATTTTTTTTATAATGCTTGATGATGTCATTAAAAACCTTAGCTGAGAGGATGTGCGCCTTAGCTTTATAGTTTGCTCACAAGTGGAATAAAGCATTGAATAAAATAAACATTGCTCTCTACTACGGTAGGCCTATCGCCATTCATTTGGTAATAATTGATAGTTATCAAAATATTCAAATGCATTTCGATAACGTTTTAAAATTTCAGGTAAAAGTTGGAACAAAATATGTTCAGCAACCAAACGGGTTCTTAAGCATTACCTCAATATCCGGTGCGGTCAATTACACGGAATACATAAGACCTGTATGTTTACCGTGTACTCAAAGCGACTGTTTCAAAAAATATCTTGAACAAAAAGGCTTAATTGATGGTACGGAAACCGAAGCTGAACGATGTGAGATTGAAAGTAAGTTGCTGTGTGTGAAGCTCAATCGCCATCATTTTTCGGGCAATTTATTACCCCTTTTGTTGTAATGAAACCGCACAGTTTATGAGGTCCACGTTCTTGTGCTCAAATGGGTTAGGTGACTAGAAGAGCGGTATATTGCTCCGCAACGGGTAACTTAAAACTGTTCTCGAAAGAAGTAAATCAATGGCAAAACTTTTTTCTTCTTTATACTGCACTTCCCTAATAAAGTTAAATTTAGGTTGTTTCTAAAATATTTCTAAATTACTCTAGAATTTTTTCAATTTTGGGGTGACACGGTTTGTCATGTAACCTAGAAACATCACTGATTGAGAGCTCTTCAATGCCATTGTTATTATCAAAGTGGTCTTTGTTTCATCATTTTGTTTAGCTCGTGAAATTTTGCAAACTGATATAGAAGAGAAACCAATTTTGGCTGTTGTTACGGGTTTTGGACACACCGAAAGACGAGGCCCAAGAGATCGCAGTCCAATCGTTTTGTCAGAGGTTTTACAGCAACGTTTGCTGAAGATCCAAGAACGCGACCAGTAAGTTAAATAGCTGTGATAATTTTATAACCAAAACATATTTTTCTGTTGGTTTTGAAGTTTTTCGTGGTTGAACAGTGGAACAATGCACCAATGTTTTCTCCCATAGGCTACGTTTTTTACCTGCTTAGCGTAGTGAAGCTACCATGCGCTCATCCAGTATTTTGTAAGAGTTCACTTTTAATTGAATACCGGTAGACTATGCAACCATATGAGTTTGCTTTTTGAATGTTAGAACCAGCAGCTTTTTTCCAAATAAAGATCCTGTAGAATCAACTTATAGGGTTTAATTTATAAGCCTTGTCTATAAAAACAACTCAATTGATCTACTTTTTGTGACAAAAACTAGTAAATATTTGACATATTGAACGGAGAAAGTGTAATCAAATTATTGTATATACGACAAATTTTTTTTTTTGTTAAATAATCGAAAACTGCCGAGCTTACGAACATCAAACTGGGCACGATTGATCACCCCAACCGGGTGATTGTGATAAGGGGTTGACGACATCACATTCCATGTAAAGGCAAACAAGTAAATGTGCGTTAGTTCGTACGTACTACGTACTCTCGCTTTAACTTTTCTAAAACTATCAAGGCGTACAAATATGAAACTTGGTGCGCTTGATCACCACCCCGGGGTGAGTGTCATAAGGGGTTTGGCGAGTCACAATCAAGAATAACTCTTTTCAAATCGCTTTAGTTGACAGGGAAATGCCATTTTGGGCTTACGTCAGAGTCAAATCTTGTCAAGTTCAAAACAAATTTACTTTTTTACGGTCTGTTATAAGGTCATAGTTAACAATTAATTGTAAAATAATTTTTTCTAATTTCTTTAAGCGTATTGAGAGCAGAAGCGTGATTAATGACTCTCCTAGGAGATTCAACAATATGAATCCCAGCCCAAAGTGTTTTTAAATTTGAGGATTATTGGCCACGCAACAAGCGATTTTGTGTTTGAGCACCTTCTTAAGGTTAATTATTTTGAAACTACTGTTCATACAAACAGTAAACATAACACAATTTATCACCACACCAAGTTTAGGGTCACAGGGAGGTTGTTGACGTCACAGTTTAAGACAGATTATTTGAAAATTGCATTTTTGACAGAGAAAACAGATTTTAGACTAAAACATGAAAATTTCACAACAATTAAAGCTCTATTTGACACTCAACACGCGTTATTTTTTAAGTATTCTGACTAACCCAATTAGGACCCGGGGGGAGGGGGCGATTCGACCCATAGAGAATTAAAATTGCTGTATTTAGCAACAGCTTGAGATCTGCACCAATCAATCCCTGACTTTGTTTGGGTTGGATCGAAAAGGATGTTGGCCTTTCCGAGGGTCTCAGTCACCCTAGGCACTTCCCTCCATTTTTTCACGGTGCTGCTCCCTGAACGACCGCAGAAGGGCAGCACACAGCTTCTTTAAAATCAGTCACCTGCCTTTTCTCTTCTACCTTTCTCTTGTCCATCTTCGTCTCTACATTTTCTCTTTCTCTTGATGAGTGGTAACGTTCATCCCATTTCTGAACTCATTTTACCTTGTTCAATGTGTGCTGGAATTGTGACCTGGCGTAGTAGGTCTGTGCGATTCTGTACCTGCTCCAAATGGGTTCATCTTAGGTGCTCACTACTATCCCTCTCCAAATTAAGAACTCTTGGCAGCTCCTATTCCTGGAGCTGCCCCCCCGTGCTGCGTCCCTACTTGTAATACTGTGACTTCCTCCTCGGACTCCTCTGGCCTGTATACCTCGCTCTACAATCTGGCCCCCTCTGCTAATGCAGAACTCCCGCCCCACCCTCGTCTTCAAACCTCTTATCCCCCTTCTTCCCATTTTGTATCTTCTTCCTCACCACCGCCTCATGCTCCTGGCTGTCCTTCCATGTCTCCTGCCTCCTTTACCCCTAAACTCCTTCACGGTTCTTCAATGGAATGCTTACGGTCTCCGAGCCAGGAGCACTCAACTTCTACACTTTCTTTTGTCCCATTTCATTGATTTTATCTGTATCCAGGAATCCAATCTTAACTCATCTTCCTTTTTCCAGATTCCTGGATTCTCTGCTCTGCAATCTGATCGCACCCACTCCCGGTCTGGTATTCTTTCTCGTGATGCCACGCACGCTAGCCGCGGCGTCATCATTTTTGTCAGGCAGGGCTTATCTTTCTCTGAACTTTCTACCTCCTCTCTTTCTTCGCTTGACCCCTACTCTGATATGTAGGGGTCAACATCTCTCTAATCAACTCCTCCTCTCTCATTTTTTATTGTTTACGTTCCCTCTGTTGTTGTTGTTGTTGATTACCCGACCCCTTCCGAGGGATGGGGGCATGGCGGAAGACCATGGAGCCCCAGAAGCCGGGCAACTCCCCAGGGTCTGGACCAGAGGTCATAGAGAGACAGAGAGTCGCCAAAGAGTGAGTGGCGCAAAGAGTCCGTAGCTGGACAGTGCAGAATGAGATGAGAGGTGTCCTGGGACGAGTGTCCACAGGCGCTGCAGGAAGAATTCTCGATTCTGCCAATCCTAGAGAGATAGGAACCTAAAAGAAGGCTGTGTCCATTGCAGCGAAGACGAGAGAGGACACAGCGAGCATGACGAGGGAGCACAAGTTCCTCAGTGGAAATCGAGGGAACCTGAGTGTCAAAATACTTTGAAGAGTCAGTACGCCTCCAGTTCGAGAAAGGACGAGAGTGGATACGAGAGGTAAGAGGAGAGAGACTACAAGAGATTGCGGATGGCACAAGCAGCGCTCCCCGTCTGGCAAGCTCATCAGCTGCGTCGTTCCCCGGGAGAAACGAGTGCCTGGGGACCCATTGCAGCCTGATAGAACAGGAGGAAAAAAAGACAGTTCCTGCCAGATCTGCCACTGAGTTTGAGATAAAAAGAAAGGTGGAGGAAAGGACAGAGTGGCGAGGACAGAACGAGAGTCAGATAATAGGAGAAGAGAAGAAAAATGGCAGACTTGTTGGTGTTGCCGAGACCAGCAAAGAGCGTGCAGAATGGCGCAGGCTTCAGCGGAAAAACTGGAACAAACTGGACCTGCCGAAATGGAAAGAATGGCCTCAGTGCCACAGAGAGAGCAGTTGGCAAGAACGCCGGAGCCGCCCTTGCCAAAAGGAAAAGGAACAGAGCCGTCTGTCCAGAGTACCAGGTCATGAGGGGGGAGAGAGTCAAGGTGGGCGAGAGCCGCACCTTGGCGAGAGTGAGGGGGATCAGAGCGAGAGCATGGAGAGGAAAGGGTGGACTCCACCGTGAAGGAAGGCAGATTCCAAGGAGGAAAGGGAGGGCAAGCAAGAAAAGCCTCCCTAGAACAAGTAGAAGGAAGCATGAGCGGGTGAGTGGACGCAAAAGCTCTCCAGGACGATCTGCTGAGTCTTGGTTTCACTCCTAATTTGGCAAAACCTGAGATGAGAAAGGAGGTTGGGAGACGAAGAGCCCGCTCATAAGAAAACAGAGTGAAGTGAGTCAGAGTGATTCGTAGGGGAGGTAGAGAAGCCTCGGTGAGTAGTAGAGGGATAGGGGAGGACGATAGGCAGCCGGTGATGGCGCGACTGGCCGCTCGGTGGAGGGGTTTCAATTTGGTGATATTGGTAGCACTTAGGAAAGGAAACCATCCGGGTGAAGCGTAAGTGAGAAGAGACCGAAGAAAAGATTTGTACAGAAGAGAGTGGGACTCTTTAGAGGGACCCCATGAGGAAGCAGAGACACAGCGTAAGGCCTGGAGAGGTGGGAAAAACTTGGCCTTCAGCGAAGATACATGCTTAGAAAAGGAAGGAGTGCGGTCGAAGGTGACCCCGAGAAAAGTTGGAGTGGGATTGAAACGGAGGCGGAAGCCCAGTAGGAGGAGGTTGGGCTGGAGGCTAGCTTGGTGGGGATCCACTGAGAAGAAAAAGGCCTCACATTTGCTCGGATTGAGAGGAAGACACCAGTACTCAGACCAGCGATCCAATTGAAACAGAGCTCCTTGTGTGGCCTCCACCGCAGTAAGGACCGAGGGGGAACGAGGACCAAATGGCCAGATCGTCAGCGTAAACAGAGCAGCTGACGGAAGAAGGGCAGAGATATCGGAAGATCATTAATCAAGAGAGAGAAAAGTACAGGGCCAAGAACGGATCCTTGCTGAACACCTCGACGGACTCGAAAGGAACGACATTTGTGATTTTGATAAACCACACAAGCGCGCCTTTCAGAAAGGAAAGATTGAGTCCAACGAATAAAGCAAGGAGGGAGGCCAGCCAAAATGAGTTTGTGGAAAAGGGCGGGATGCCAGACATGGTGAAAAGCTTTAGAGAAATCAATAGTAGACAGGATCGTCCGAGAGCCCGGCCTGGGTTTGTTAAACCCATACGAAATGGACTGAGAAAGATAAAGAATTTGATCGAGTGTAGACCGTCCAGGGTGGAAACCGGCCTGGCGGGGAGAGAGAATGGAATTACATTCCACAATAAAGAGTAGACGGGATAGAATGATGCGTTCAAACAGCTTTGATACGCAGCAGGTGAGAGAGATAGGCCGGAAGGAAGCAGGAGAGTCGATAGGTTTTCCCATCTTTTGTATGGGAATAATAGAAGATGTCTTTCAGATGGAAGGAAAGGAATGTGAAGACCAGGAAAGATTGAAAATGTAAAGAAGAAAATCCATGCCAGAGCGAGGAAGATGCTTTAGCATGGGATAGGCAACTTTGTCTGGACCAGTGGCAGTGGATGAGGAGAGGTTGGAGGCAGCCGCAAGAAATTCAGCTGGAGAGAAAGGAGAGCAAAAGGACGAGTGAGACTCCACAGAGCACGTGGTTCGGCGGAGCTCAGAGAGGTAGCCTCTGGCTCTGCTACGCAGAGCCTTTGGCTGAGAAACGGAAAAGTGAGACCTCAGGTAAACGGCATAAACCGAAGCCGATTCCCTGGGAGAAGAACAGTTGGGGAAATTAGGAGAGGAAGGAGGAAGGCGAGGAAGGAGAGCTAGCGATAGAGCGAAGAAGAGAGTGCACAGATTTAGGATTAGATTTAGGTGAGAGAGAAGTGCAGGTCGTCTGCCATGCCTCAGCCTTGGCCTTGGCAATGATTGACGAGGCACGTCGAGAAGCGGAGATGTAAGCCTGGCGATCTTCATCACTTCTGCGAGCGGTAGCGAAAGCCTTGCGTCTTTCACTAACCGCTTTTTCCACCTCAGCAGACCACCAGGCTTTAGGAGGGTGTTTGATGCGGACGAAAGGAATGGAAGATTTTACCGCATTCAGTGCCAGAGAGGTAAAGAGAGCAGCTGCAGAGGAAAGAGAAAGAGACGAGTATTCCTCTGCAGAAGGATAGTGAAAGTCAAAGTAGGAGGCAAAGCCATTCCAGCGAGCTTTCTGAAAATTGAAGGAAGGGGGGCGCTCGTTGGGGTGAAAGACCAGAGAGAGAGGGATAGATAGAAGAATTGGTAGATGGTCAGAATCCAGGTCCTGAAGCACCTCCCAGGAGCAAGAAAAAGCAAGAGTAGAAGGAGCAAACGAGATGTCAGGAGAGGAGCGACTGCCAGAGGAGCGATGGAGAAGGGTGGGTGTGTCAGGGTCATTGAGGGGGAGGAGGTCTGAGGAGATGACCCAGTCGAATACCTTCTCCCCGCGGGGATCGGAAGTACCTCTTGAGTCCCAAAGCGGGTGATGGCAATTGAAGACCCCCAGAATGAAGAGATTTCTGGAGGAGGGAAGAATGGAGGGAGAGAAGGAATCGGTTCTGCCATCCGTTGGGGAGGAGCGAATAGGGGGGCATACACATTAAGAAATGACACCGAGGAGGAGTTGTTTAGAGAGATGTTGACCCCTACATAATCAGAGTAGGGATTGAGTGAAGAATGAGAGGTGGTAGAAAGTTCAGAAAAGGATAGGCCCTGTCTGACGAAAATGACAACGCCGCCACTGGCATGCGTGGCATCAGGAGAGAGAATGCCAGACCGGGAGTGGGTGCGATCAGAACGCAGAGCAGAGAATCCAGGAATCTGGAAAGAGGAAGATGAGTTAAGATTGGATTCCTGAATGCAGATAAGGTCGACAGGATGGAATGAAAGAAAGTAAAGTAGTTCAGTGCTCCTGGCTCGAAGACCTCCAGCATTCCATTGAAGAACCCTGAGAGAGTCAGGAGGAGGCAGGAGGTGCAGAAGTATAGCCAGGAGCAAGGGACGGTGGTGGGAGGGCATGGGAAGGAGATATAAGATGGGCAGATGGGGGATAAGAAGTTTGGAGACGAGGGTGGGGCAAGAGTCCAGCATTAGCAGAAGGGGGCCCGGATTCCACATTGGAGGTATACATGTCGGAGGAGTCCGAGGAGGAGGGAGTCACAGTGTTACGGCAGGAGGGGAAGCTCCAAGAGTGAGAGCTGCCAAGAGCTCTGAAATTAGATAAACAAAGTTGCGAGCACCTTAGATGGACCCATTTGGAGGAGGTTCAGCATTGCACTGACTTGCCCCGTCAGGTCACATTTCCAGCGCACACAGAGAAAGGAAAGATGGGGCCAGGGTTAGGATGAACGTTACCGCTCATCAGGAGAAGAAGAATGAGGAGACGAAGGAGGAAAAGAGTAGGGCAGGAGAGAAGAAAAAGTGAGAACAGGCGACCGATTTAAAAGATGCTGTTTGCTGCCCTTCTGCGGTCGTTCAGGGGGCAACATAGCGAAAAAATGAGTGGGGAGTGCCCGGGGTAACTGGGACCCTCGGAAAGGCCAACAGCCATTTCGACCCAACCCAAACGGGGCCGGGGACCGCACCACCATGTTGAGGCGGCAGTTGATTGGTGCAGTTTGTTCTACCATCTGAAGAACAAAACAGAGATTGGTGCCCTCTGTTTGTTCTTCAGATGGTAGAACCAACTCCTTTTCTCCTTCCGTTCTTCCCTCCTCCAGAAATCTCTTTATTCTGAAGTTCAGGAAAGCAAAATGTTTTTATTATTATCAACAGTGCCACTGCTCTTGAAGCTACAAAAGATGACAACAAAAACAAGCCCGCTATTTACCAACTATAGGACTTTTCATAAAGCGGAGCAGACATTATTGATCAAAAAATGGGGTTCTACAGCAGTAAATAGAAATCACAGCGCTGGACTATGAATGCATTTTCGTACGTTTTGGACGCATGTCGAGTGAACACTAGCAGGATATATGATATGAATAATGATCTGTAGCCTCGAAACATAAAATTTTTAGATTTCGGATTTGAACAAACTATGTCTTTGATTCGTCCACATATAGAACAACAATGTTTAATTGGCATAAATTCTCTGTAGTTCGCAAAATTGAGAGAGTAGTGGGGGAAAAAATCATCCAGACATCTAAAAATGTCAAGTGGCTTTTTTCTTCATCAAAGTGAAAAACGAAGACGATGAGATGCATGTATCAGTAAGATTAAAGGAAAAGGAGCAAAAGAAAAGAAAAACAAAATTTCTAAGCAATTGAGGCAGTGCCAAAAATGCGCAAAGCCATTGTGTGATAAGGATCTCATTAGTACTTGTGATTTTTGCTTGCAAGACAACTGTTTTTAGGCTTACACTTACCGATAAAATTGCACTGCCTTAGTTGTTTTTGAAACATACGAGCGAATTGCTATTTTTGTCGATGATATATGTATTGTTGATATTACCCATAAATTTAATGTAATGTTCCCATATATTATATTAGACGATAAATTATAAGCAGAACAGCATGGCGTATAACTGCAATACACCAGCTAGTCCAGAAATATCCTAGTTTGTTTCATATTTGTAATGTATTTTGTTAATTGCAAGTGATTTTTTAATTAATAGTTCTAAATTCACTCACGCCTCAAAGCACAAGTTACGATGATAAAGCTCTAATTTGTGACATTATAATTAATCTCGGTTAAATATAAAAACTGTAAGGACCGTTCGAACATCATACGACATCTCCAGAGGGAAACAAAACTGCCGTATTGATGTTATTATAGTGGGAGCGATAAAAGATAGGCTACCTAGACCTATCGTTGTAGGACACACTTGCTATTGAAAAGAATCAAAGTTTACAATCGTTTGATGTCACAGGTTTTTGTAGCAAATCCAAAACTTAAGTTGCTTGAGTATTTTTTCATGCAACTCGTCACACGCGCAGACTTGAACAACTCAGTAATTCTAGCTGGCTAATTCGGTGAATTACTGCAAAAAGTCGCTAATTCTAATCTAATTTGAAAAAACTAAAAGTCTCTTATTCTAGTCTAATTTGAAAAATGCCTAATTCCAATTCTAATCTAATTTTGGAAAAGTTTCTGATCGTAGAATCTGAAAAATGACCAGACATTTTTTTGTTAGGGATCACCTGCATTTGCGAATAGTTTGGGCGAAAATCAAGATCGAAATTAGGTGATCTCCAAAACGAAAAAGGCCTTCACAATAGTTTGGTGGCAAAAGTATAGAAGTCTTAGAATTGTCGCGAATACAAAGTGGTTTTGCGAAGATGTTCAAATGGCATCAATATTCGCTTGGTAATTAAAATATCAAACTACTTTCAGAAAAATTGAAAAGCTCTAATTCCAATTCTACTTTAATTTGTAATAATCAGAAATGCTCTAATTTTATTCTACTTTAATTTGAGAGAAGCATTAATGCTCTAATTCCAAGTTTAATCTAATTTGAAAACGCTAAAAAAATTCTAATCGTTCAAGTCTGCACACAAGGATGGAGAGGCTTACAAAAAGTCGTATTGCGTCGCATAAGGGAGAGGAAAGAATAAAAAGAATTCGTGAGCATTGTTTAATTTGAATGAGATTTATGTCTTACCAATAAAAATGTTTATCGGTGATGAAGGAGCGAGGCTTGCATTTTTTGTTTAAATAAAAGAGCAATAATTTTATAAGGTTGAGAAAATTTTGTCGTTGACATGCTATTTCACATTTACAAACAATCGGTTCAATCCACAAAACTCTAGAGAGTAAACACTTGGCATATGACAAGTAGTCCAACATAAGAAAAAGCTAGGGTCAAATCGACCCCCCTTCCCCCCTCGGGACAAAGAAAGCAAAAAATCCCGGTCCTAATAGGGTTAAGTTCATGTGTAACAATTCGAGACGAATAAATCACATCCGTTTAACTCTCTTGATCCTAAAATCGTATACTTTTAGAATAGGCTATTCGCTAGCAGACCAGTAGCAGTAGCAGTATTCACGTTTGTACATGACTTGGTACTTAACAGCAATAATTTATTTTGAGTAACATAGCCTAGTCGAGGACTTGAAAAATTTTTCCTGTGTAAAATCTCATCGTCTATCGGTAAATATTTTTGGTTCCGTTTCTTGACGAAGAAATACGTTTTTTTCACAAACGAAACCCTACCATTTTACAGATTCATTGATTGCAAGTTTTGTTTTCGTTTCAATTGATTGACTGTTTATACCGGCACATTACGCTTATCTTAATGAAAAAGTACGGAGGTTGGGAGTAGGGGCAAAGTTCAATGCGATAAAATCCCAAGTTCAAGAAAAAATCAAAATAAAACCATAGACCAATCAATTTGTAAAACTGAATTTAGAGAGGATATTTTTTAAAAAATCTTGGTCTGATAGACACCTACGAGAATATGGTGAATGACTTGGAGGGAAGGCATAGCCGGTTTTTTCATTGTGCAAAAAAACAGGTAAATTGACCAGGCAAAGAACTTAATACCACAAATACAAGTTCAAAAAGAGCCGCACCAAATGTTGTTGTTGTTGTTGATTACCCAACCCCTTCCGAAGCATGGAGCCATGGCGGAAGACCATGGAGCCCCAGAAGCCGGGCAACTCCCCAGGGTCTGGACCAGAGGTCCGGGGACCCATTGTAGCCTGATAGAACAGGAGGAGAAAGAAAACAGTTCCTGCCAGATCTGCTACAGAGTTTGAGATAAAAAGAAAGGTGGAGGAGCGGATAGGGTGGTGAGGACAGAACGGGAGTCAAATAGGAAGAGAAGAGAAATGGCAGACTTGTTGGTGCTGCCGGGACCAGCAAAGAGCGTGCAGAATGACGCAGGCTTCAGTGGAAAAACTTGAACAAACCTGGCTTGCAGAAAAGGAAAGAGTGGTCTCAGTGCCACAGAGAGAGCAGTTGGCAAAAACGCCGTAGCCGCCCATACGAAAAAGAAAAGGAACAAAGCCGTCTGTCCAGAGTACCAGATCATGAGGGGGAGAGAGTCAAGATGTGCAAGAGCCGCACCTTGGCGAGATAGAGGAGGATCAGAGCGAGAGCATGGAGAGGAAAGGGTAGCCTCCACGGTGAAGTAAGGCAGATTCCAAAGACGAAAGGGAGGACAAGCAAGAGGAACCTCCTTAAGCGAAGTAGAAGGATGCATGAGCGGGTGAGTGGACACAAAAACTCTCCAGGAGGATCTGCTGAGTCTTGGTTTCACTCCTAGTCTGGCCAAATCTGAAATAGGAAAGGAGGTTGGCAGACGAAGAGCCCGCTCATGCGATGAAAGAGTGAAATGAGTCAGGGTGACTCGTAGGGGTTAAAGAAACCTCGGAGTAAACAAAAGGATTAGGGGAGGACGAGAGGCAGCTGGTGATGGCGCGACTGGCCGCTTGGTGGAAGCGTTCCAATTTGGTGACATTGGTAATGCTTAGGAAAGGAAACCATCCGGGTGAAGCGTAAGTGAGAAGGAGCCGAAGAAAAGCTTTATTCAGAAGCGATAAGGACTCTTTAGAGGGGCCCCATGAGGAAGCAGAGACACAGCGTAAGGCCTTGAGACGTGGGAAAAACTTGGGCTTCACTGAAGTTACATGCTTAGAAAAGGAAAGAGTACGGTCGGAGGTGACCCCAAGGAAGGTTGGGGTGGGATTGAAACGGAGGCAAAAGCCGAGTAAGAGGAGGTTGGGCTAGAGGCTAGCTTGGTGGGGATCCACTGAGAAGAAGAAGCTCTCGCATTTATTTGGATTGAGAGGAAGACACCAGTACTCAGACCAGCGATCCAATCGAAACAGAGCTCCTTGTGTGGCCTCCACCGCAGTGGGGATCGAGGGGGAACGAGAACCAAATGGCCAGATCGTCAGCGTAAACAGAGCAGCTGACGGAAGAAGGCAGAGCAGCAGAAGATCATTGATGAAAAGGAAGAAAAGTACAGGGCCAAGAACGGATCCTTGCGGAACACCTCGATGGACTTGAAAGGAACGACTTGTGTGATTTTGAAAGACCTCACTAGCGCGCCTATCAGAAAGGAAAGATTGAGTCCAACGAGCAAGGCAAGGTGGGAGGCCAGCCAAAATGAGTTTGTGGAAAATAGTCGGATGCAAGACAGAGTCGAAAGCTTTAGAGAAATTAACAGTAGCGAGGATTGTCCGAGAGCGGGGCTTAGGTACCCATCCGAGATGGACTGATGGGGATCCACGGAGAAGAAAAAGGCCTCACATTTGCTCGGATTGAGAGGAAGACACCAGTACTCAGACCAGCACTCCAGTACTCCAATTGAAACAGAGCTCTTTGTGTGGTCTCCACCGCAGTAAGGACCGAGGGGAACGAGGACCAAATGGCCAGATCGTCAGCGTAAAGAGAACAGTTGACGGAAGAGGGCAGAGATATCGGAAGATCATTAATCAAGAGAGAGAAAAGTACAGGGCCAAGAACGGATCCTTGCGGAACACTTCGACGGGCTCGAAAGGAACGACATTTGTGATTTTGATAAACCACGCAAGCGCGCCTTTCAGAAAGGAAAGATTGAGTCCAACGAATAAAGCAAGGCGGGAGGCCAGCTGAAATGATTTTGTGGAAAAGGGCGGGATGCCACACAGAGTCACAACCTTTAGAGAAATCAATAGTAGATAGGATCGTCCGAGAGCCCTGCCTGGGTTTGTTAAACCCATCCTAAATGGACTGAGAAAGATAAAGAATTTGATCTAGAGTAGACCGTCCAGGGTGGAAACCGGCCTGGCGGGGGAAAAAGAATGGAATTAGATTTCAGAAAGAAGAGTAAATGGGATAGAACGATGCGTTCAAACAGCTTTGAGACGCAGCAGGTGAGAGAGATAGGCCGGAAGGAAGCAGGAGGGTCGAGAGGTTTTCCCATCTTTTGTATGGGAATAATAGAAGATGTCTTTCAGATGGAAGGAAAGGAATGTGAAGACCAGGAAAGATTGAAAATGTAAAGAAGAAAATCTATGCCAGAGCGAGGAAGGTGCTTTGGCATGGGATAGGCAACTTTGTCTGGGCCAATGGCAGTGGATGAAGGAAGGTTGGAGGCAGCCGCAAGAAATTCAACGTGAGAGAAAGGAGAGCAGAAGGACGAGTGAGACACCTTAGGGCACGTGGTTCGGCGGAGCTCAGAAAGGTAGCCTCTGGCTCTGCTACGCAGGGCCTTTGGCTGAGAAACGGAAAAGTGCGATCTGAGGTAACCGGCATAGACCGAAGCCGATTCCCTGGGAGAAGAACATTTGGGAAAATTAGGAAAAGAGGGAGACAAGTAATGAGAGCTAGCGATAGAGCGAAGAAGAGAGTACACAGATTAGGGTTGGATTTAGGTGAAGAAGAAGAGCAAGTCGTCTGCCACGCCTCAGCCTTGGCCTTGGGGATAACAGACGAGGCGCGTCGAGAAGCGGAGATGTAAGCCTAGCGATCTTCACTTCTGTGAGCGGTAGTGAAAGCCTTGCGTCTTTCACTAACCGCACTTTCCACCTCAGCAGACCACCAGGCTGTAGAATGGCGTTTGATGCGACCGAAAGGAATGGAAGATTTGACCGCATTCACTGTCAGAGAGGAAAAGAGAGCAGTAGCAGAGGAAAGAGAAAGAGATGAGTATTCCTCTGCAGAAGCACAGTGGAAATCAAAGTAGGAGGCAAAGCCATTCCAGCGAGCTTTCTGAAAATTGAAGGAAGGGGGGCGCTCGTGGGGCGATAGGCCGGAGACAGAGGGACAGAAAGAATTAATGATAGGAGGTCAGAACCCAGGTCCTGAAGCACCTCCCGGGAACAGGAAAGGGCGAAAGAGGAGGGAGCAAAGGAGATGTCAGGACAGAAGCGATGGAGAAGGGTGGGTGTGCCAGGGTCATTGACATGGAGGAGGTCAGAGGAGATGACCTAGTCGATTACTTCCTCCCCACGGGGTTGGAAGTATTTTTTGAGTACCAGAGGGGATGATGGCAATTGAAGTACCCCAGAATGAAGAGATTTCTGGAGGAGGGAAGAATGAAAGGAGAAAAGGAGTCGGTTCTGCCGTCCATCGGGGAGAAGCGAATAGGGGGGCGTAAGCATTAAGGGAAGAGAGCGAGGAGGAGTTGCTTAGAGAGATGTTGACCCCTACACAATCAGAGTAGGGATCAAGCGAAGAAAGAGAGAAGGTAGAAAGTTCAGAAAAGGATAGGCCCTGCCTGACAAAAATGACGACGCCGCCGCTAGCGTGCGTGGCATCAGGAGAGAGAATGCCAGACCGGGAGTGGGTGCAATCAGAATGCAGAGCAGAGAATCCAGGAATCTGGAAAAAGGAAGAGTAGTTAAGATTGGGTTCCTGAATGCAGAGAGGATGCAGAGAAGGTTAACAGGATGGGACGAAAGAAAGTAAAGTAGGTCAGTGCTCTTGGCTTGAAGACCTCCAGAATTGCATTTAAGAACCCTGAGAAAGTCAGGGGTGGGAGAGGAAGCAGGAGGCGCAGAAGGACAGCCAGGAGCAAGGGACGGTGGTGAAGGGGCCGAGGGAGAAGATGTAAAATAGGCAGTTGGGGGATAAGAAGTTTGGAGACGAGGATGGGGCAAGAGTTCTGCATTAGCAGAGGGGACCAGATTGTACAGTGGAGGTATACATGTCGGAGGAGTCCAAGGAGGAAGTCACAGTGTTACGGCTGGGGGTAGAAGCTCCAAGAGTGAGAGCTGCCAAGAGCTCTGAATTTGGAAAGGGAAAGTTGTGAGCACCTTAGATGGACCCATTTGGAGCAGGTTCAGCATTGCACTGACTTGCCCGCCAGGTCACATTTCCAGCGCACACTGAGCAAGAAAAATGGGGCCGGGGTTGGGATTAACATTACCGCTCATTAAGAGAAAGAGATGAATGAGGAGACGAAGAAGGACAGAAGAAGAGAAATGGAAAAAACGGGCGACCGATTTTGAAGAAGCTGGGTGCTGCCTTTCTGCGGTCGTTCAGGGGGTAGCATAGCGAAAAAACGAAGGGGTGTTCCCGGGGTAACTGGGACCCTCGGGAAGGCCATCAGCCATTTCGATCCAACCCAAACGGGGTCGGGGACCGCACCACCACGTTGAGGCGGCTGTTGATTGGTGTAGGCCGCACCAAATCGTAAAATAGGTCTACCACTAATTAGTGTACTTCTCCAATTCTAAAAACGACTTCCATTTCTGCCGCCACCATTATTTTTGACTGTGTTTTTATTTTTCTCCCTCCTCTTGATATTTTCATAAAGTAATGATAGTTTGTGACAACATTTTTTTCTTTGTAAGCATTACCGGTAATAGTTTTGATTAATAAACGAAAACCATCACCATTACGTGAACAGGAATTATGTATGTTCAGACAATACCTAAACTTTTCGCTAATGTTCACACAAGTGGCAAACGGTTGAAGCTGGCTTGGCCGAATGAACCGACATTTTTAACCACGACCTTACTGACGGGGGTCTCGCGGGCCACGCCAGCAGAACCGGCTAGTATGCTGAATAAATTCAAAAGGGGATCTTAATTTTATAGGACAAAAAGTCGAAATCTCAAAAAATACCATAACGATATTTTTTCAATTATATGAAAGAGAAACGCGTTTAAACTCTGCTGCTCAAAATGATAAAAACCAAGGTTCATGCCACAAATGTATTAAAATCTTTACTTCATTTATTCCTATGAGCTCACATTCAGTTTTGAACTATTTTGTAAGATTGGACCACCACAGATGTACTTGATCCCAACACCTGTCTGCTACTTAATAACTTAGATATCTTGTTAATGTGTCTATCCCAAAGGCATTTAAAGTGAATTTGTTTGCTTTTTCTCGACCCTATTCTTTATATGCTATCACCCGCTATCTGAGGTTTGAGGCAGATGCATGCTTTTTGAAGTTACCCCATGAACACAATAAATTAAAATGTGCAACTGATGTTGTAGTAGCTGGCAAACTTGAAACAAGATTAGCAAAAATCTTGTTTAAAGTTTGCTTACCATCTGACAGAAATTAAAAGTTAATAGGCCTATTGGTAATTCAAATCAAAAAATTTATGTAGACTAGTTGTTGCAAAAAATGTTGAGAGAGCTTTTGAAGACAATTTTGAGTGGACGAACCCATAGACATATACTAGTAGCAGTAGCTTATTCATGGGGAATACAGGGCAATGATCTCTCTGAAACGGTATGACAGAACCAAAAAATGTAAAACAAAACTCGATTTAAAGACAAAATTTGTTATAAAAAGCCGATTCTTAAAGAGATCTTTGTTTTGTTTTGGATCACAAAACGAGCAAAATTTTCACTTGCAAGTTTCTCTTCTTGAATGCTCTGGAATTTTGCGGCGTTTTTTTCTAAGATTTAAGGAAAGGTGTAAACTCTTTAGGGCTGCTGGCTGTTTTGAAAATGCGAACTTGGGCCACCATCCAAGCCGACCTATGAAAGCAAATCTTCAACCTAATTTTACTCAAAAATTTCATAAATTTCTCCATCGACTTAACAAAAAAACCTTCCTCTGGCTCGCAAGGATTAGGAAAATTTCATCATTTCTCTTCAAAATTTGTGACAGGCCCCATATCATCCACTACTTTTATGTCTTACTTAATCTTTTTATCAGTTGCAACCGGTTTTCGCATTTATGGAGAGAGACTGCACTCAACGTAACATCAAACATGCTCTGCACGACAAGTGGAAACCCGAATCAAATTATTGGTACATGTCATGGGGATGATGGAAGTCCTCTTGTTCGAGAGGTAATAAATCCAAAAACAACTTTTTACCAAATAAGCATACATACTAGGTTGGGCTGCAATACAATCGTAGCTAAAAACTAGACTACTCTTTAAGAATTTTTAATCGGAAAATTAATTATTAAATACTAGTTACAAGTGTCTAAGTGGATCATTTGTTATAACACTAAGTTTGAGATTTTCCTAAGAAGATTTTGCTTCGTCGATTCATAATAGAACATCTATGTCTTGCAATGCGTTTGAGCTTGGCAATCAGTAATCTTTTGTTGCATTTGTGCAAGTTTTAAAACAGGCTAGCATATTTGCATCATAGCACGATCAATAGCTGATCATGACCTGTTCTTGGGTCATCGAAATCAATTTTGTTTTCCTAGTTTCACTGCCTAGATTGACTATACAAAAACAGCCAGGGTTTAGACTTGCTTTGGGGTTACAAACGGATTACCGCATTTTTGACAAACAATTCACTTCTTTTTGCCTTAAGCAGAAAAAATTTCCGTTACGTTTTTCCTAAGAGGGCACATTGCACATTGATTGCATGTGCCCTATATTAAAAAAACAGCTTTTTTCTGGAATACTTCAACATGTTCTTCTTTTCAGTCTTTTTAATCTTCTTTAAAATATTTGAGAAAAATACAGAAACTCCCGAATGAATCAGCTGAACGATTGTTTTTGTATTTAAAAAGTGGAAAACTTTTTGTGTAAACTTTATAAAACTTGTCTTCTCTTCAGGTGCTGATAATATGATAGGCCTACCACCGATTTTTAGGATTATTGCATTAAGCCATATCTAATGTTTGCTGTAATGTTACAAATACGATTTTGTGATTAATAACAGGTGACTTATGATGATGGCGAAGAAAGAAAAAGTTGTTGGGTTCAAGCTGGAATAGTGAGCTGGGGTATTGGCTGTCGCCAAACCACCATTCTCAATGGAGTTGACACTCAAGTTCCGGACTTTTTTACAAATGTAACTGGCCTTATCAGTTGGGTTAAAAATATTACAAACATCAGTTGATTTTAAGATAAAGTTGCAACTGAAATTATCTTCTACAAAAATTTGTGCAAAAACAAGACTGATAAAATCTCAGCAATTTCAGATGTATTGCTATGAAAATGTGAAGTAGCATCGTGAATAAATCACTGCCATTCGACTGTCTTTATCCTACTTGATCTAAAGCTAGAGGCAACAGCTTTAACTGTTTTTTGATGATTAAAACAATTGCATTGCAAAATAAAATGGCTGCTGCATGAGTTATTCACAGTCTTGTTTCAGAAAATTTTGATTTGAAAGTATATTGCGTGTTCCAGTCTTTCTTTATAACGTTAGCTTGAATGTCGCAATCAATTTTGATATCCATTTTACAAAGTAAAGTCTGCTCTAAATCCTACCCCGGCACATTTTACAAGTTATTGTATTTTAGTTTTAATGAATTACATCTGGTTTATCGAAAAATAAAAATTGGTTGGTTATGTGGCTGATAAGTGCTTAAGCATAACCCCACAAAATAGACCACTCGAGGAAAAAGAGTATGCTTGCGGATTTGATGAAAAAATTGACAACGTATTTTCATATCTATTTTAATGAAACACTAAAATTAACATTAGCGATTATATCTAGAAATATAACCTTGAAGCTAGCTGAACTGAGATAGTTAGTACAATTTTGTTGGCACAGCTTTATAAGTTTTAAAAGTGCAGCTGCGTTTATTCTTGACGCATAAACATTACAGCAGACAACACAGAACAGTCTGACACTATTCATTTACGCATTTTTGTAATATTGGATAGGCAACTTAAAAGTCTTTATCCGTATCCAATATGTCAGTCGGATTTATTTTTCACAAAGTCATCAATAATGGATCTATACGTAACCAATTTCGTTTAACGACCCAACCGACGGCGATTTAGAAACTTATGATATATTACACTGCAATGAACTTGCTTTGTGTTTTTCGTAAATAAAAAATTGTCTTCGCGTCGGTTTTCTAAATTGCCGACAATCAAGCAATTATAAATAGAAGTAATTCAAAATTTGATATAAGCTTAGATATTCTGGAATAATTCTGAAATGGTATAATAATCTGAATTGCTTATTCCAATTTGCGAAAAAGTGTTACAAGGTTAAAGGGCATAACGGTAAATGCAAGATCTATAACAGTATTAGCTGTTGCTAAACCACTAAAGTAGTTTGCAAAAGTGCCTCAACACGGTGATTTAATTGTAAAGAGTACCAATACCAACAAAAAATATATAGCGCAGGTTACACAGAAATAATTTTTAAAAAAACTACAGCAGAAAAAGCAAATAGTTCGTAAGGGAAACGAGTTTTGACACCACCAAGTCTGAGACAAACCATCAACCAGCTTGCCTGCAAACTTCAATCATTGGTAACGTCGTGCAAGATCCAACCTAAATATAAAAAATAGTTGGCAATCAGAAACATAAAAACAGAAAAAATGGTGCGCGCATCATTAAATCGGCATTGTAGCTTTGTGCAATGGCTCGTAAAGGTTCACGTTGTTGCACTTAGGAGGAGGCAATTTCCTGTTTGGTTGCAGCATTGTTGCGGATATGTACTGTGCAAGCAAACAACGGTATCTTTCCCCATAACATGCCGAAATGTTGTTGTTACCACACCTCTTTTTCGGATAGGAGGCATAGAGGAAGACCACACAGACTCCAAACCCGGGCAACTCCTCATGGCCTGAACCAGAGATTGTACAAAAAGATAAAGCGTGGCTATAGAGTCCGTAGTAGGACAGGACAGGATAAAGTAAGAAAGCCCCGGGTCGAAAGAACACAGGTGTGCATCAAGGATTCTCAATGACATGCCATTTCCCATTCAGCAAAGGCGAGAGATTACTCAGAAAGTGTGACAAGGACGTACAAGTTCTTCAGTTAAGACCAGAGGAAATTAAGCGACAAAAAATTTTACCGCTACGGTACGCCTTCCGCGCAGAAAAGATGAGTGAATGCGAGAAAGAAGAGGCTACAAGGCTCTGTAGATGGCCGATCCAGCGCAGCTCGTCCAACCAGCTCACCGGCTGCTGCGCTACCCGAAAGAAGTCAGTCAACAGAAACCACAAGCATAAAGGTAAAGGACAAATGGGCAGCATCCCCCTCAGACTCCTTTCAGCACTGCCTTTCAATAAGTTAAAAAATGTAATAAACTTTGCAAAAATTGATCTCCACTTTTGTTTTGAGCCAAAAATACCAGACTATAGTTAATTAAATAAATACCAAGCCACACTTAATTAATAAATTAAGAAAAAGTAGATTTAAAAAAATTTGTTTTATGCAAAAAATATTAACTCATTAAAAGTGGATCCCCACAAAAAAGGTCTTCAATTCGGTCTTTAAAGCACCCATATTTTCCTTGTACTCATTCAGATGAGCTTCAAGCATGTGAACTTTGAGGGACATTCTGCAGCACATTTTGCCGCAAGTTTTCACTAGATTGGCAACCAGCTCCACATTAATTTTAACTTTGTGATTGCCCAAAAATCCAACAACCAATGCAGCAAAGTTTTTTCAAGCTGCCCTCTCCTTTGTTGATAACTTTTCAGAAAATTCGTTGCACTCAAGGATTTTTTATCTGTTGGCCAAAAAAAACATCAGCTTTTATCTTTGCTTCAGAAATCTTAGGAAAAAACTTTGTAAGTATTGAAAATCGTCTGATTTCTTGTCTAACGATTAAACAAATTGTTTGATAAGGCCCAATTTTATGTGCAACGGTGGCATCAATAACATGTATTTTGCTGGGGTCAATTAAAGGGCCCCATTTAATGTTGCTTTTCCCAACAAAAAATTCGGTTCGTTTAGGCCATATTCGTCTATGGTAGTGTGCAGTGATGCCTCTACTATCCCAATGGCAAAGGTAACATGGAAATTTTGTAAATCCACCTTGGAGACCCATCAAAATGCTACCATTTTAAAACCTCCAATTACTTACAAGTTGATTTTGTCATATTTCAAAGCAATCAGAAGAGTTTTGATATTTGCATAGTTTTCTTTAAGATGCACTGAGTGAGCCAGAGAGATAGAGAGATATCTGTTTCCGTTGTGAAGCAAAACAGCTTCGAGACTTCTGCCTGAGCTATCGATAAAAAGACGCCAGTTATTAGGAACACAGGGAAGCCCAATAGAGCCAAAAAGACCATTTACATATGACAAAAGCAAAGTTCATCTTCTGTGGCAAAAATACTTGAGAAGTCCTGGTAACGTTTACGCTGCTCAGTGACTCGAACAGACGAATCCAGCAAGTTCCACTGTTTTAGTCTTGATGTCAACAATTCTGCATTGGATTTTGCGAGACCAAGTTCCATAATCAAATCATTTATATCTTGCTGCTTGGGGAAATAGTGCTTTTTTTGGTCAATTCATCACCTGTGATATAATCTTCACAATCTGATGTACCTTCTTCATTCTTTAGAATGCTTGACTCATCTCCAGAGGTTTGTTCTCTTTTTAGAGAAGGAGGGTTAAGTACAGCCAACTGAGCAGAATGTTGCACAGGAGCAATCGAAGAAGGAATGCCTGGATACACAATTGCAGGCGCATTCTTCCCAGCTCGACGTTTGACTGGATCTACCGAGCAGAAGTAACAATCACTTGAATGATTGGTAGGCTCTCGCCAAATTCTGGGTACAGCAAACTTTATAGTTCTCTTTCCCCTCGGTACCAGCCTAAAAAGCAATAAAACAGAATGCACTTTTTTTTTTTCAAAATAAAAAGCTATATGAAATTCCTTCAAAGCATCAGGAAGTTTTCTCTTATCTCTTAGGGTCTTTTTGCAGGTGTTGCAGACAAAGTGAGGCCCCCATGACTTCTCGTGATCTCCGACTGGCATGCCAAAGTATGCTTTGTAGGCTTCACAAATTCTAATGGATGCTTGCACAAAATATTTTGTTGCTCTTACCTTGATGAATTTTCCGCAGACAAAGCAAATTTCATTAGCAACCTTTTGAGGACAATCTTGAAGACGGAATGTACTGCACTTAAACAGGTTGATGTGTATAACCACCAATTCTCTGACTTCTTAAGAGTGGAACTTACCACAAATTCTTGTTTAGTAATAACTTAATAATAATGAAATTGACCTGAAGCAAAATAAATAAATAAAAACAATTGTCTGAAACGTAAAATAAATTTTACATAAAACCTTCATTTTACTGGGTCAATAAAAGTTTAAATACCAATTTGACAGTAGTAATATACCTGCAAACAAACAAAATTAGAAAAGATACTGTGTGTTGTCTATAAACTTACTTAAAACTGGTTATCGGAAATTTCTGTTTGGAATATAGTTAACTTCTAGACAACGTCTAACTAGATTTCCACAAAAATCTTGTAATTTTAGTACTTCATTCTATCAACTACAAAAGCAAAGTTTAAAAAGAAAAAAGGTGATTTTCCAAACTTTTTAGTCATAAGCGATCAGGAAATATTGGTTAGAACCTGAAAACAAACAAAAATTTTTTTGATATGTAATGTTATGATCCGGCGCTGGAAACAAAGAAGAGGGGGGTAAGGAGGTGCGAGTGTTACGACGCTAACAACAACTAACGGTTTGACGTGAGCAGCTCCATACGGCGGATGCTTCCGCTCCCAACGGACTTTGTTTTGTGGTAGAATATTTTTAAGATGCGATGTTTTTTGCGTCAGATCGTAATCGGTCGAATAAGAGAGAGGTGTGAACGTTTATGGTAGGCTTCTATTTTTGAGGAATGACTTCGCTTTATAATTACGTGAACGACTTCATATGTTCGATGTTTTCGTTTCATAAAGATCGTTTAAGAAACTCAAAATCGCAGTTAATATCAAACGTTCTGAAGCGGGGGTATTCTGAAGTGCAGGTATCGAAATAATTAGTTGGAAATCAAGGTGAAATTAATATCAACTAGAGAACGCTCTGGAGTGGGGGTGTTCTGAAGCGAGGGTGCAACATCAAACAAATGAAATCATTTGCAAAAAACTGTAATTAAAATATTCTGAAATTGGGTTTTCTGAAGTGAGGATGCAACACCAAACAAACAACAAATATAATTATTTTAACTTCAGCATTGCACAATGACAATAAACAAATAAATATAATTATTTCAAGTTCAATGGAAGTACTACAGGAAGTAATTCGTGACGTATGACTGTGCTCCACAAAAACTCCATCGAAAATTATATCCTATACTACTCACATTGTAGCAAATACAATTTCTGACATTAACAAGGATCAATTAGTGCGACTAATTACAAGAATTAAAGTAAGCCCAAAATTTTCAATTCAGTTGCACGAAACAACTGATATTGCTAAATTAGCTCAGTTGTTAGTATATGTCATGTACGTTTATAAAGAAAGGGTCAGGGAATAATGATTATTTTGTCGTCCTTTAAAAGACCATACTGGAGGAAAAGTCATATATTGGAAAGTTGACTAATTTTTAAAGACTGAAGGTTCAGAATGGAAAAGTTGCTGTAAAGTATGCACAGGTATGCAAAAGCGATGATGGGCAAAAATACTGGTTGCAAATCATTTTTCAAGCTGCTAATTATGATCATATAGCTTTAAATATAACTTTTATTCACTGCCATATTCATCGAGAAGCCCTCACAGCAAAAAAAATTAGGACCAAAATTGAACGATGTGCTTTGGGATGCTGTTAAGATGATAAATTTTGTTGAGAGCCATGCCCTTGACAGCCGCTTATTTTCAAATTTTTGTAAGGATACGGCCTCCCACTATACAAATTTATTACTGCCTGCAGAAGTGAGACGGATATCAAAAGCACAAAGTTTATAAAGAATATTGTTATTGAAGTACAAAAACAAGAAATATTTTAACCAAAAAAATGTGCTCTCACTGCTTTTTTCAAAATGATTAATGGCCATCCAAGCTGTGTTATCTCTCAGATATATTTGATAAATTAAAAGATCTCAACTAGTCTCTTCAAGGAAGAAATTGCAATATATTTACTTCGAATGATAAAATAAAAAGTTTTATTAAAAAAGATCAACATTTGGAAAAGTATGGAATGGAAGAAAAGGATTCGTTCAAAATGTTTTCCAGTATCGATAATTTTATAATCGTGAAAAATCATTGCAAAACTTTTAAAACAAAAATTATTATGGGTCACTCAAAACACTTGCTGACGGATGACGTGTACATGTATGTACGTAAAAAAATTCCACTATAAAACGGATGACGTGGGAAGTCAAGTGAAAAGTTTGAAAACAAATTTACCTTGAAAACGTGATTTATCTTGAAAACGTGATTTTGGAAAACTTTTTTTAGTCATTAAATATTTTCATCTGGCAATCAATGTGCCTTAAAAGGAAACCGTGCGCAAGTGGTTAAAAGCGCTAAAAACACATTTTCTTATTTTATATCAAATATTGATTTCAAAAAGGTATCTTGAATTCAAAAACCATTTTTGATTGGCTTGAGTGAAGTTGATCACCCCCCCATATAAGGCTTAAGAGGAATTTGCCGAGCTTTCGAGTGACTGAAACTTAAAAAAAATTTTCCAAAAAATTCCTTGACTAAATCTAGATCGAAACTAGAACTGAATTTCCCTGAATTTCTATTATGGCATTAAATGTTCTTCTGCCATTCAACACCATATATTTATGTAAAATTACTTTTTCATCGTTAACACATGTTAAATCATCGCTATAAATACCTCGCCATCAACACCAGGCTTCATTCAAGCGATAACTCCTGATGAGAGCTAGACGAAAACGTTAGAGTTTTCACTTATTCTTTGCAAAAGAGTAATATGAAATGGTCGATAACTAAAGCTTTATTCAAATTTTGTACCACTTCTCATCTAATCCCAATATCGTTCGTCGCTAAAAAATGTTGAAGAGATTTTACGTCCAGCAGTGTCAAATACTGCATTAAGATTTAATTTGTTATGCAGTAAAAATCAAGCTCATCCGTCTCATTAACAAACGATTTGTGACTATAACGAGTTTACAGCTGCGGTTTTTGTAACTATGATAAATACAATTTTGGAACTTTTTGCTCAATTTTTAATTTTACGTTTTTGTATGTCTCTAAATAAATTTTAAAACTGTTATTTCACATCTATCAGGTAGAGAAAGTCTCACGTTGCTGGCACATTGCTGGATAACAACCAAGGTTGGCCCTACACGTACATATTTTGAAAGGTCATTACAAGCTAGGACAAAACATTTTTTTTTTATTGTAGGCACAAAAAACAAGAACACAAGAATAAAAACAGCGACAACGCATAATACAATGTCTAAATGTAGCTAGACCATTTCTTGTAATGAAATTCCAATTTGTTATGTTTCTTAGCAATATAGTGTTCTGATTTTTTTGTGGATGTAATTGCGTTAAAGTACTGGGGCATATTGGGTGTTGTTTTCGAATGTTTACACCGGTAAATCAAGAATCTTGCCAATAAGAGCATGTGGTTGACTAATGGATTGTTAGCATATTGTGTGTGGAACCCAAACAGTTTATGAAAGTTATTCGAAGGGACATTAATACGAAATCTTGCCAGAATCCAATCAAATACATCGTTCCAAAAAGCGTCAACAATTTTGCAATCACAAAATAAATGTATCAAAGTTTCCGGTTCTTTACGACAAAACGTGCATAAATTATCAGAGGCAATATCAAGAACACACAATTGTATTTTAGTAACAATTGATCTTAAGTTTAACCTAATTTGAAATGACCGTAGTTTAGTTTCGTTTGTAGCGTAGTAGTTATTTTTATAAATCTTTGACCAATCAATTGTATCGGATGGCAGTTGCAATATATTACACCATTTTAGTTGTTGTTTAACAGGTAGTATTTTAACTTTGTCTCTCAAAAATTGATAAGCGGTTTTACTTGAGCTGCCCAGAGTAGTAATTTGTTCTTTGACAGTTTGTTTAAAGTCAGAAAAAGCGCATGGAGGGTTATGAGAGTTACTGTTCGTAGTCGTAATCCAAGCCATTGGAATAGCTGAAATGAGTTTAATGTATTCGATGAAGCTTGTATTATTTGGGGTCATATGAAAAGCTGATGCCACTTCATATGAAAAGCTGATGCCACTTCATATGGCTGATGCCATATGAGTATAATTCAAAGTCCGATTTAAGCAGCTGAAAAAAATCAAAAATCCCGGCTTTGCAAAATTCTTCAACAAACATTGGTTGATTTCGGTATTTTACCGCTTTATTAAACCATAAATATTTGGAATCATTGTCGACATTGCAGAAATGTTTTAAAGTTCTTAAGGTGGTAAGGGTAAAGCGTAAAAAGGCCACTCTACCAATTAACATGCTATTCAACTTTATATTAGAACGCAAAATGCAGAAAAGAACATTTTCGTCAATACATCGATGTTCAAGCGACTTCCAACTGGATTGATAATTATTATCAAATAGTTTAAAAATGAAGTTATGCCTGAGAGAAAGTACATACTGTTTGATGTCAATCATTTTACCACCTCCTTCTTTCACATCACAACATAGTTGAGAGCGACCAATTTTTTCTCACTTGGAGCCCCAAATAAATTTATACATAATTTGATTAAGTTCCTTTATGAAAGTTTCTGGCAATGTTACCGGTAAATAAGTGGCTTTATACACAATTTTGGGAATGACCAGACTTTTTAGTATAGTTATTTTTCCTAACAACGTGAGACCACGAGATGACCAAATGTTTAAAAGTGTTTGCACTTCTCGCTTTATACCTGGAAAATTTTCACTGAAGAGGAAATTGTTGTCAAAGTTGGTAATTGGTATATTAACCCCCAGGTATTTGACAAGAGTTTGAGGCCAAGATAAGCCTTTATCAGAAAAAGGTTGAGACACGTTGCCCTTGCTAGATCCAACGTAAAAAGCGTTAGATTTGCTCATATTGACTTTGCAGCCTGATTTTTGCCCAAATGTATCAAGAATGTCAAAAACGTAATTAAATTGCAAAGCATTTCCATTCAAAAAAATCGCGATATCGTCTGCGAACAAAGACACTTTAAAGGTTTGTTGATTTAACTTAATGCCTTTGTATTGCCTGCTCTGACGCAGCATGATGGCTAAACACTCTATACATAAAAGAAAAATGGTCGGAGAGAGGGGATCTCCTTGCCTCACTCCCTTTTTGACTTCGAAAAGGGGGCTTAGAAAATTATTGTTTACAACACGGCATTTAGGATTTTTATACAGAATTCTTATCCAGTTAATCAAAGAATTACCAAAACCGTAAGATTTTAGCATAGTAAAAATAAAAGACCAGTGTAAAGAATCAAACGCTTTATGTAGATCTACTAATAATACAGCGCCTGGCATCTTTTCGTGGTTTGCGTAATCAATAATATCAAATAGTAAACGAATGTTATCGCCAATGTTTCGAGCTTTCATAAAGCCATTTTGTTCTTTTTCTATATAGTCATTCAAACAAGGGTGTATTCTGTTGATAATAACTTTGGATATTATTTTATAATCACAATTTAACAATGTGATTGGCCTGTAGTTGGGAGACAATTTGTCTTTTCCGGGTTTAGGCAATAACGTTATTACACCCTCGTACTGGGATTTACTCAATTGGTTGGTAATTTTGGAAAAATCAAGGCATTCCATAAATAGACTCTTAATTTCAGTCCAGAAAGTTTTATAAAATTCAATGGAAAAGCCGTCAAGACCTGGGGATTTATTGTTGGCTAGTTGAAGAATGGCTTGTTGGCATTCGTTATGAGTTATAGGTTTTTCACATTCAAAAAATTTTGCCTTATTAATACTTGATAGCGATAGTGTACGTATAAAATCACAACAATCTTTTTCACAGCATTGTTGGTTTTCGGAATATAAGGATTCATAAAAGGTTAAGAGCTCTTTCAAAATATCTTCTTGTTTATCAATCAGTCTACCTTGGGCACTGCGTAAGGATTTGATGGATTTTTTTTCTAGATGCCATTTTTCCAAATGGAGAAAATACTTAGTATTTTTTTCCCCGGATTCCATCCAACGAGCTCTACTTCTTGTAGCCGCGCCTTTAGTTTTTATTTCAATTAGCTTATTAAGATCGTTTTGAGTGAGATTGATATTACTAAGGATTTCTTCTTTTTGCTATGGACCACAGGATAATAAATTTGATTCCATGGCCTGAAGTTTTGATTCTAGTACTGATTGTTCTTTGTTGGAGGTCTTTTTCAGTAAGGAACAGTACTTAAATAGTTTCCCCTCTAATTACACATTTAAGAGTTTCCCAACTGATATGAGGTGTAACATGTCCTTTGGGATTATTTTTTTCAAAATCACTGATCAGATTTTTAATGAGCGCTATATAATCATCATTTAGCAAAACAGAATTATTGATTATCCAGTACCCTTTGCCCCATTCTTGTAGTCCTACTTTAATCGTTAATAAGGCAATTTTGTGATCTCACTTAATGCTTTGGCAGATGTTGGCTGATTGTACGTGCTGGCGCAGCCCATTTGAAGTAAGAAAAAAATCCAGCCTTGTGGCAGTGTATGGTTGTGACTGATATCTCGTAAAGCTTTTCTTAAAAGGGTTAAACTCTCTGAAAACGTCGCATAAATCAAAAACGTTGAGATATGATTTTACTTTTTCTTTGGATAATTGATTTGAGTGAGCTGGGCCCCCGTCTTTATCTAGTTTATTGTCAAGCACTAAATTCCAATCCCCGCCTAAAACCAAATCGTGTTTTGTAAAATTTACGACTGTTGAAAAAAGGGCGTCAAAAAAAGTTGGTTCGTCCTTTGTGGGTGCATAGACATTGCCGATGACAAAGACTTTGTCGTTAAATTTAATTTCGATAAGCAGTATTCTGCCTGTTTGATCAACATATGTAGCTGTTTGTTCGTATTTAAGAGATTTTTTAACTAGTATCGCCACACCGTTACAATGATTAGTACCATGAGAATAAAAGATATCGCCTCCCCATTCACATTTCCACAACTTCTCATCTGTTTGATTGGAATGAGTTTCTTGTAGAAGAATGAAGTCAAATTTCTTCATTTTAAGAAAATGAAATATCGTTTTACGTTTGAGGTTATTCCTCAACCCATTAACATTAAAGCTTACAATTGTTAACAGCATTATCAATATAGTAGCAGTGAGGAAATAAGAAAATGCTAATTAGTGTTAACTCCAAGGTTTATGTCATGTTCAAATTCATATCCGCAAGGACATTGATAAGGGCTTTTAAGCTCTTGGTAAGTTATTCTACCACAGTTGCAGTGTACTGTGAAATGGGAACAATTAGAATTAGTACATTTGAAGTTCATTGTTTTAGGAGGCAGCTTGTTAACATTTTGGCACACACAAACGATGGAATATTTTGCACATTTTAAGCACTCAAATAAATTATTGTCGAGCTGCTGTATGGGTTGAAATAGATTGCAGCACGAAAGTCGCATCATGTCTGATTTGCAGACACAGCATTCTGTATAGCGTTCATTCATCTTGACAGAAAAGCGTTGATTTGAATCCTGTTTATCACAGCAAGGACTTACCACGTATTGGTCCTCGCCGCATTCGTCACAAGTAGTTTCAGTAGAAGTTTCTTCGGTCAGAACTTGGGCATTACACGAAATGCAGGCAATCTGGCATGTAGCTCGCCACCAATCTTGAGATAATGTGGATTGCTGAATTTGACTATCGTTTTGGTTGTTTTTTTTAGGTTTGTCCGTTGTTGGTTGTATTTCAGTAGGTAAATGCTGGTCGTTGGCGAATTCAATATTACCGACTGCTTCGCTTTGATTTTCCACCTGATCCGTTTCAAGGTGGTTGGAAGTGTTGTTAAGCTGTTTACGTATTTTGATTGAGCTTGTAGTAGCTACTGAGTCAGTTTCGTTTAACTCTGATTGGGAAATCTTTCTTTTCTTTGACAAGTTAACTGGTTCGGAATGTACCTTCGTTTCAGGCAAAACTGTGTTTGATTCACCTGGTTTGTTGCGTGTAAGTGCAGGAAAATCCATTGCCCGCTCCTGGCATTCTGATTGCACGTGGCCTGCTTCACCACAGTATTTGCAAGTAATTACCTGGCCTTGATAGGTAACATATATTTCACAACCACTAACGCGAATGTAGCTTGGAATAGGGTTGTTTTGAAGATCAGATTTTTTCATAGTGACTATTCTCATTCCTGAGCGTAAACCGTCACTATGTTTTTTATCCGTAATTTTTAGGACGGCGCCAAAATTAGCTTCCAATTCTTGTTTTATGGTTTCATTGGGCATGGGGATTGGTACCCATCCTAATAGTATGTTTATATTTACTGGTTCATAAAGCAACAGGTTGTAAATGAATTCGATATCTTTAAGTTTAGCGTATAATTCTAGAACGTTCTCCCTGGTTTTACACGTTATGTCGATACTTCTGTTTTTCATCTCTGCTACTCCGATCAAATTTTCAGTTTTAAAGCTTATTTCTGATAACATTTGCAGTATTTCAACTCTTCTTAAGTTCGCCTTTGTTTTGAAATTCAGACATGTTGGTCTCTTTAGATTTACAGCTGTATTGCCACGGACTTTTTGTGCAAAAGATGGCTTATAATTACCTGCCATGCTTACTCGCTCACCACTCGCTACAACTGTGCGCTAGGACAAAACAATAAAACCACTATAACTGTTTTGCAAAGCGGCTCATCTGGTGGCAGCTTATTCAAATAGATTCTATTTAAATAAGCCGCTTGGCGAAGCAGCTGAAGCGGTATTGTTGTTTTTTCATATGTGTGTATATTGTTACCTAATCAACAAATCATCACAAAATAGTTACGTGTCTTTATTTAAGAATTGTCTGGGGTCGTAAAAAACTCGCAGTCATAAATGGGGTCGTAAATATAAAAAAAGTTTAAGAAGTGCTGATCTATTTTATCTGTGTATCTGTTTTTCCTGCGTGTTAAACACGATTAATCATTATTTGCGTAGGCTCATGAGCATCCACAAAATATGGGAGAAGAGCGAGATTAGGTTTTTTATTTGACATGATGGTTTTTTCGTATTTTAGTATTGACGTAGATCAAAAAATATAATTGTTATCTGTAAATTTTAAAACGGTTTTGGAAGCTGTAGTGGTCTAACTAAAGGAAGGGTCGTTTAAACTCTTTTCATAGACAGGTTTCTAAGGATGCTAAAATCTAAAAATTAATATTTGGTGTCCGCAAAATAAATTATTTTTCAAAGCTAATAAATAAGCTGTAAAAATTTCTAAGGTTCTTGATGATTTTGTAATAATTGAGAGAGAACTGATACATGTCATACGCCGAACAATGAGGAAATTTTCAATATGAAAGACAAATAGGTTGTTTTTACATTTCGTGTTTCCGCGTCTAACGTCAATCATCCTTCAGAAAATATCCTGACGCATGATGCTAATAAAAGACCGCGTAACTGTTATTAAGAACAAGCTCGAAGAGTAGATTGAACAGTGATTAATAATAATATACTGTAGAGGCCGATATTAACCAATGAGTCATAAAGCACTCATACAAAATAAAACACAAGAAGTACGAAAAAGTTGTGTAATTCGGCTCCTAAAGCAAGAATTGCAACAAGACCAACAGTTTAGCTCCAATTCCTTTGCCACTTTGTGTATCAGTAAAGGTAGACGAAAGGTGTATTGTGGTGTAGTATAATGCTTTTATGTTCACTCGTTCACATGTAAAGTTGATATTTATTTTTTTATCAAACTGGTCCAATTTACACGACATGTGTGTGAGACGAATCCTTTGATAAACAAATCAAAATGCAAAAACTTTAGTCAGTTTTAACGCAGTTTAACAAATTGCAATGTTACGTAAGGTTAAAAATTACTATTTAGTGATAAAATAGCACTTATTGTTGATAGGAGTTCCTAGTCGTACTTTGGCCCTATCTGAATAAAATGTCTGTAAACTGGTCATGCAAAGAAAATTACTGGAATTTATTCATAGCAATAGCAAAAAACAAAGAAAACGACATGCACAAACATTTCCATCAGCTCTACTTTTTCGTGCAGCTCGAGTCGACATTTAAACAGCAATAAATAAATAAGATAATAGTCACCTGCAAATCTGCAAAATACAACTAAAAATTAAAGCCATGATAGTGTTCAGTGCTGCATAAAGTATGTGCATAAGAAAATGCCCTACACATTATTTATTATTAGGCGAGATGAATGCCTTTCACTGTGTAAATTGAACCCCAGGTCCATTTTACACGAGGTGTTGTGGTACATTTTGTACTAATCTAGTACAGTACCTTTTTAACCACTTTTCATGATTCCTCAACTTGGCACTCAAACTTGATTCTGGCACAGTGTACAGGAATATTCACAGGTATTAGTAACGTTTTAGTTGAATTTATATTTTTTCCCGTCTTTCTTGTTTATGTCAATAACACAGGACCTAAAATAAGATCAAGCACACTTCATTTCTTTCTTGTTATGGATTGCTTATTTCCTCAACACTTTGCTGACAAAAATGAAAGCTTTTTCTAAGCCTTGCCAAGATGTTTCAAATCAATCATCAATTTCCGGAACGAACCTTTAAAATTAGTCTAAAGCATCAAATCTTTAAAATTAATCTCAAAACAGCTGACTATCAATTTACACAAGAGTCCAATTTACACAAATTTCCCCTAAAATAAAAAAAGTTTCAAGAAGTTAATACTGCGTGACAGCATCAACCTTATTCCACTGTCAGTGAAATCAGCCAACCTAGGTCAACCTAGGTAAGTTCTAATAAAGCTATAGTGTTTAGAAACCAGTACAACGGTTACAGCAAATTTTGCAACACAGATAAACAGAAAAAAATTGCTGAGTTAACAAGGAATAGCTAACCCTTGACTTTATAATTTTTTAAATCAGTTTGAAAAGAATAGGTGTTATTGCATAAACTTCAAATCACTTTTTTTCAATATCGATAAAACACGTAATGTTAGCAGTGGAAAAATGAGATTTCAAAAAACGTTTATAGTTGTAGTTATTTGTTTTACTGTTGTAGTGCTGGATGTTACAGGATTAGCATCACAGCCACAGTCGTGTAGCACTCCGGGTAAGTTTTCCTAATTCATATTTTTCTTTCTTAGAATAGCCCTTGTAAAGTAATGCTTATTAGTTCTTATTTTTCCTACTCCCTGATTTATGTAGTGTTATTTATCTACAAAACTTGCATTGTTAAGATACAACTAACCAACATCTTGGCGATATAGACTTACTCTACATGAGGTCTTAAGTTTGGCATCGTTATTGATCATAAAAGTTGCTGTATATATCTGGATTTTTAAATTTGCTTGCTAAATCAAAACGAAATAAACAAAGTTAAATAATTTTAGAATTGGATTACATCAGTAACCAACTACGCAGCAAAAAAAGTTTAAAATAACATTGAAATTAATTGCTAGGAACATGTCAACGTCAAGATAAGGAAGCGGCAGCTGCTGTGGGGAGACGTTGCAGAAAAAGTTGTACAAACAATTCTGATTGCAGACCTGGATTGGTCTGCCTTTGCGCAGAAGAATGCGGTTTCTCTTGTGTCAATGCAAGTAAGTTTTCTTTTTGTAATATAGATATTTTTAACATTAAATCAAAAATAAAGAATAAATAATTTATCTTTTGTTTCTTGTTTAAGTGCTATTTTAAATAAAAAGCAAACGGGGCATAATTTAATTCAAAATAACGGTGTCGGCGTTAAAGTAGCTCTTGTTTAGCGATGGCGCGATGGCGTAGTGGTTAGAGCGTCCGCTTCGCAGTCGGTAGACCTGGGGTTTATTCCCCTTGTCGAGTCATACCAAAAGACTTTAAAAAATGGCATCCGCAGCTTCCCTGCTTGGCGCTCGGCATTTACGGGAGGTTGTGGAGAACAAGCCGGCAAGTTCGCTTGTTGTGTCCTTGGGCAAGGCACTTAACGGGACGCCCCACCTTTATGTGGAAGACAGGTGGCCCATAAACCTCGAAAAAGGCAACTCCCAAGCGAGTGCGGACTTCCCGTCCAAAGTATAGCGATACAATTCGCTTTCTCGTGCATGGAGGATAAATATGGCAAATAAAACAAAATAAAACATTGTTTTAAAAAATAGAAAAATTGGATATTACAGGTCAGTAGAAGGCTTATTTCACGACTTGGTGCGCTTCTAATCGTAATTTAATTCGTGACTTTAAGATCGTGGCTACGCCTTAGATTTACGAGCTCTGTTTATTGCCTGTGGGTAGTCAATTGACGTTATTCTCCCGTAGTTTGAAGTATAGAAGACAATTCTGCTATTTGTTGCTTTCAATCAAATAACACATACGTCTACTATATGGTGCGATTTTACACAGGGTTATTGTTAGCATTCAATTTTTCCTTAAATTATTTCAAGTCCCTGCTAGTTGCTCTATGCGGTTCCTGTTTCCCGCTTACGCGTATTCGGGAGAGTCAAAAGGAAACTGGCATTTTCCCATATTTTTAGCTTTAATCGTGGAAGCTTTATGAAGATATTTTCAAGCAACCAACCAAAAATCTTTCTCTCAAAAATGGTGCAATTGAAGGCTTGTCATCATCTATGCCAAGTTAAAAAGTATTAGTTTAGGCAGCTGCGCCTGCTTTCCCGTACAAATACTTGTGAGAGCAGCAAGGAAAAATTGTAGTAAATCGAGGCGATAGTCCTGTGCCCCTGATGCTGATCGTCTTATTCTATTAATCAAGAGTAGTAATGCTTACAAGCAAAAGTATGATTTCATAAACCTTTCCTTGTTCTTTCCAAAAACTTGGGGGGAAACAAAATCAAAAATGATGAAGGCGCGAAAATGGTGATCGTTTTTATAATTGAGGAAATCAACTAGGCTACATGGATTTAGCGACAGACTTATTTCACGACTTGGTGCGTCCCGTTTTGTATTTACTCGTATAAATATGATATCAGATTCTTTACGTGCACGATTTTTCTTGGCTCCGGTGTAACGAGAAAAGAGGCCATGTTTGCAACAAAAATATCCGCTCTATCCTCGTTCGTCTATTTTCGAGTAAAACTGTTGCCTCTAGGTCCAATTATACGTACAAAGTTATAGGCCTGTTGTTTTAGTTTGCATTTTTTTAGACTTGGTACTTCACTACATTCAACTTTGCCTCTAAACTCAACCTCTCGACTTTTCAATAAAGACTAACCTTACGCATAAACCAGCCTATCAATTACTAATATTCATCCATTTCTTTTCCTAACTGTGGAAGTAGAAACAAATTCTCTTTTCTTTTTAAATCTAAATCTGATATAATCTTTTAAATCGAAATCTAAAATTATTTTCTTTAGATTTATCCTTAAACTTTCTCAAGTGCTGGCTGACTACGCTTTATGTTGCATGTTTTATCTCTCTGCTTGGCGTGCCCAAGGAAGTTAAAAGAGTCCTTGCTTTTTCCCAAATGGTTAGGCTTGATGCCGGTAGCTCTATAAAGCTATTATCAAGCAAAATACCATGTGGTGCGATTTCACACACTGACGTTGTTTTCTTTTGATTTCTCTGAAACTTTCTCAAGTCCCTGCTGGCGAGGCATCATGTTGCATGTTTGTTTTACCTAGCTTAGATGTACTCAGAAGATTTAAAAAAGTCCTTACTTTTCCCAAAATTTTATCTTTGATCCGGGTAGATAAAGAGAGTTACAGCTCGGTTGGCAATGCCATTCGTTTGCTCCAAATGTAAAAAATTAATGGAAGGTACGGTGGATTCGATCGAGAAGTTGTGCGATGAAGTGGAGACAGTAAATGGATTTTGTTATTTGGGAGACAGACAAAATGCTAATGGTGGCTGTGAAGCGGCAGTTACAGCAAGAGTAAGAATTGGTTGGGAAAGATTCAGGGAATGTGGAAAGTTATTGCTTGGAAATAAGTTTCCTCTGAGGACGAAAGGTAAAGCTCACGTTCTTGCGTAAGATCAGCAATATTGTATGGAAGCGAGGCATGGCGTTTAAAAGAGAATGAAAAAGCAATTTTAAAGAGAACGGAGAGAGCTATGGTGAGAGCCACGTGCGGTGGGAAAGTTGCTGACAGAAAGACGGCTGAAGAACAGATTGACATGTTGGGGCTGAAGGAAACTATAGACCGGTTAGCAACAGCGAATGGAGTTAGATGGTATGGACATGTGTTGAGGAGTGATGACGATAGTGTTTTGAGGGTTGCTCTGGATCTTGAAGTGAGTGGCAAGAGAAAGCAAGGACGACCGAAGAAGACTTGAAAGAAGTAAGTGGAGGAGGAGACAGAGAAGATTGGTTGGAAAAAGGATGATGCCTTGAATCGAGACAAGTGGAAACAACTACTACTACGACATTTTTTGTCAAGTGTTTGCAGGATTCAGATGAAATTTTTTTCTTTTTAGGCGCAAAACGTTGTCAATGGGTTTTTTACTTAAGACATAGCTTTGAGACCAATAGCCACATGCGGCCCGCGGACGGCTTTTGTGTGTCCCGCGGACATTTTGTGTATATCGTATCTTCAGTGCTAAATCTCAGTAGTTAAAATACACCTAGGCTACTTTTTACATAAATGCATGCCAATAACAAAAGCCCTAGGTCCACTGCACAACATTAAAGTGCAGGTCGACATGTAACTGATATAGCGTAACTATGCTTTTTTTAGTTTGTCACGACACAAGCAAGCGTTTGTTTTTGCCTTTAGTTCAAACACCAACTTTTCCATCCTTTGGTTTCCAGTCTTTTCGAAGCAATGGATCTTTGTGAAAAACTTTCTGTTGTAGATCCGCTACTACTCTACCTCTTGCAGCCCATCACCCAATTGGTACCAACAACAAGAATTTCTGTTCTCTTGTTGTTATACCAATCGGGTGATCAAATGCAAGAGATACAGTAGTAGCGGATCTACAAACTTTTGGCAGGGAAAGTGAGAAGTTAAAATATGCGAACTATCATTAAAGGTAAATATTTTCTTCTTTTGAAAATCAACTTTTTCGACGTCCAATCTTTTATAGAAAAGTTTTTTCGAAACCATTGCGAACAAAAAAGTTAACGAAACCATAAATAACAAAGGTAGGTGGGAAGGATGAATCCTCCTGAATCCGCCATTGAGGCATAGCCCCTCTTTCTCTATCACGGGACCAAAGCACACAGATCCAGCCAAGAACTTGGTGTTGCTAGTATCATTAGGAGGGGTTTTTACCAAGTCGTGGAAATAAGCGTACCTCAAAATAATTGGTTTCTGTAAACGTAAAACCAGAAAGACTAAGGTGACACTCCCCCCCAATTTTGATTTTGCACCTCTTTAGCTATTGGAAGAAACGGATAGAATTTGCGAAATAACAGCGAGTTTACTTGAAAAACCAGTCTTAATTCTGCAAGAGTCGTTATGATCATCGGGATGAGGGAAGCAAGTTCGATGCTCTAATTTGTGCCATCTAATCGTTACTGCTCTCCGAATTGTTTTTGGATGAAGCCCGAGCAGCCTGCTAAGCCGATACTTTTATCGTGATATTACTTACTTGTAACCCTGCCGGGCGACGCCGGCAGAACCGGCTAGTGACAGCAAAAGCAATGTTAATTAATCCAAAAATAGGTTTTTTAAAATTGGTTTTATAAGCATTTATAGTACATTTTAAATTATTGCAAAAAAACTGATTTGCTTCTAAAAGCTGATTGCTGGCTACCACATGGTTTTCAAAATGTTACGTTTCAGATAAAAGTGCCATTACCCCAGTCCCGTAGCACTCCAACTTCGGGTCCCCCCCCCCAAAGTAAGCGCAAGAGCCCCTGCGCACAGGTTATATCACTTTAGAGGTGTAAAATTGAAAAGCTGCATTAAGAAAATACACCACAATTTGTACATAAGTAAACAGGCTAATGTCAGAATAAAGCATGCCGATACCGAAGGTGCAAGTCATAAAAAATTCGGCACCGATGCCAGAGTTCAGTAGGACATTTATGCAGACACTGCAAAACGAAAGCAATGACACTGAAAAACATGAAAAAGTTATAAAAACACAGTATCATTTAAATAGTCTGGAGCGAACCTTTTTGTTCGCAAATGCTGTTATGACATTGCCATAATCAAGAGATCGGGCGCAGTCATTTTCGATTGACAACATGGCTAATGAAGATAGTCTACTGTCTGTCATAGACGTTCTATTAAAAGTTTTGATCAGTTTCAATTTGCTGAAGCTTCTTTCAGCGCTGGCAACAATCACGGGGCAAGTTAGTAAGATTCCAAGTGCGATGTACACATTCGGATACAATTCAAATAAATGGGTCTTTAGAAGATAGTTCAGAAAGTCTTGAGCCGTATTGAGATTGCGTTTTTTTTGTAAAATTAAAACAAACCGCTGTAGCTCAGCGCTCATTTCATCAGAATCAATGTCACCGAACTTTTTTTGGAACTCTTTACAGCAAGTAAGAAGAGCATTTTCTTGTTGCACAAGCAAAAGTTTGTCTCGTGTGTACAAAAACGAAAAGGCGGAAGAAACCTCACGTAACAAATTAAAGCGCTCCTTTATTGACATAATAGCCTGGTCTACTAATGGATAGAAAAAGTTGCTTTTAAATTTCAGTTCAGGAGTAGCTCGTTGTTCCTCTTTACCTTGGTAATCAAACAATCTTCTTTTCTTTCCACTTCTTGACGGAGGAAAAGAAGGATCAATATCCAATTCCTGTGCTATTTCAACAGCAGATGTTGCGGCACTGTCATAACCCGTTGTGCGATAGTTTTGCAAAAACTTTTCAGTTGCCTGGATTTCCGTTTCCATTGTATGAAGGGAGACTCCATACGATTGAAGAATCTTGCTTGCTTTATTGACTTGGAATAGGATATCATACCAAATAAACACCGACAAAAGAAAACTCCATTTTGATAAATGAGCTATCAACGATTTTGTTTCTGAGGCAGCTCTTCCATCTTTTCTTTCTATGGAAATGGCTTCCAAGTCTTTCAGTGCCAGCAACACCTCTTTTAAATTGTATCGAAGAGGTTTGATGCATTTAATTCTGCTTTCCCAACGAGTATCAGATTGTGACTTTATGGACAGCTCCACATGTTTCTTCAAAATTTCCCAACGCTGAGCAGAGGAAGAAAACAGCACATACAACCTTGTAAGTACTCCAAAAAATGTCAATGCTTCCGTCGATCAATTAGCACTGTCAACAACAACTAAGTTAAGGGTATGGTTTGCACAGGGCACGTAAACAGCTTTGGGATTGATGTCTAGCATTCTTGCTTGGACCCCAGAATGTTTTCCTTTCATGTTAGCACCATTATCATATGACTGACCTCGACAATCAGACAATTCGAGTTGCAGTTCGGTCGCTTTTTCTAAGAAAGCGTCCAACAAGCCTTTCCCAGTACTGTCACTTATTCTCAAGTAGCCAAAAAATGTTTCTTTAACAACAGCAGCTTCTTCATTACATAGTACATAACGGAGAATGACAGACATTTGTTCATGATGTCACATATCTGGAGTGCAGTCGAAAATTATAGAAAAATATTTTGCCAATTTCAATTGCTGTAAATTTTCTTTTTCAACTTCTGTCGCTAGCAATTCAATTAGTTCATTTTGTATGGTAGGACTCAAATAGTGATCTTTAGTGTTTTTATTCTTGATTCTGTCTTGAAGCTCTTTTAGGATCTGATCTCTTCTTGCCAAAAGCTCAAATATACGCAGAAAATTTCCATTGTGAGGAGATCCTAAGACTTCTTCAGATCCTCTAAAAGCAAGATTCCTTTCCGATAGAAACAAGGCAATGTCGATAAGTCTCTCTAAAACATTTCTCCAAAAACGTCTTTCATTAAAAAAAATATTCATCTCGCGTTTGTCGATAGTGGATGAATTTCTTATCCCTTCAGCTAGCAACATCCATTGACTGCAGCATTCTTGGTGGGAAATGCCGTTTTCATGGTCTTTCAGTTTTTTCGAAAAACCCTCCCATGTATTTATACCACTACAAAAGGGGCTTAGTGTTTTTCCAAATAGCTTACAACAAAAGCAAAAAACTTGATCTGATTCCCCAGAATAAACTAGCCACGACCGTGAAACACTTTTACCATTAGGTAACACACGTTTATAATGGTTGGAGGAAAAACGTCGCCTTGGAGTTGTGTTATTATATGGAAAATTCATTATTAGTTGATGTGGTCCACGCTTTACTATATCACATCGTTGAGCATCAGAAATACTTTCAGGCCATTTACATGGGTCATCAGGGATAGGGGTAAATTGAGATTCAGTTATTTTTGATATTGAAGGTTGCGTATTGGCAGGTAAATCACAACTTACATTTTCTGGAAATTCACAATCACTTTGATGCTGATCGTCATAGTCTTCTTTTTCTTGTACACTATAGTTTTCTTCATCCCTCTCAGTACTAGTGCCAGGTCTACTCTGCTCAGTAATCTTGAAAAAATCTGTCATCTTGGGCAATTTCGCTACAGCATCTCGAGCAGTGGCTGCTTCTTTTCTCTTTTGAGCACCACTTTTTGAACGTTTCATTCTATACAATGTCAATAAAATACTTTATCTGCACTCTGCAGTGTATATATATTGTCCCGGTATTTATAGCCAAACAGAATTCCAGACCATTCTATGATTGTTGCGTAACAACGGCATTGTTACGTCAATCGAATATTCAAGATTCTACCAGAAAATCAATCGAAATATTTTAGATTCTGCGAGATAAAATGACGTTGCATTCACTTATGATGTCACAAGCCAATTTCTTCCTACAGTTTAAATCGGTTGCAAACAAGTCTGCTGAACTGAAAATAGTCACGTAGCCGAAAAGCAATTTCAGACTAACTTGGGCCCCCAAAGTTGGCCTGGGCCCCCCCCAATTGGGGGGTTTGGGGGGCGGCTGCTACGTCTCTGCATTACCCACAACTGATTATTGTATTGAAGCGAGAGCTGAATCCATTTTCAACTATTTTATCATTGTTATTTTCAGCTAAAAGATGTGCGAGTCCAGCGCCCATTGATCACGCTAATGGATTTACCTTGTACAGAAAAGATTCTTCAGGTTGTTATATTAAGTTCAACACTGATGCGATCAAATTTGGCGATAAGGCTGTCTACAATTGTAAAGCTGGTTATAAGTTGTTCAATTCAACGATAGAACACCATTGCACCGCAAGAGTAAAATGGACCAATGTTGGAAGAAGCATTTGTGCACGTAAGATACAGCAATTTTATATTTTGTTAATGATCTTGCTTACGCTAGGTTAAACGAGAACGTCAATTGACAAGACTGAAAACGAAGAAGGATGCGTAAATTGATAATCGGTTTAGGTCGGAAACATTTTCTTTATTCTTTAAAAATTGGAGCGCGTAAAAAGTTTAAAAACTTTCAAAAATTAAGCGCTCTCTCGCTGGGCGCATAAAACGAAGTAGAGAAACATAAAATTTTTCACGCTACGCCTGCAATTTACGCCTAATGGAAACTAGCCTTAACTTTAAACAAGTCTGCTTAACCATCGAGCATTGCCATAACTGTGACGTAAGCCTTATATAAGTTTGCATTTGTTTATTAGGATCCTGCAGAAGAAGAAACACTTTTAAGGCAAAAGCCTATAACATGAATTGTACACAATCTTGCCTAATCGATAGTGACTGTTCTGCAAACGAAGTTTGTGACTGTGATGGTTTGTGTGGGCGATCGTGTATCAATATGAGTAAGTCTTGTTTGAACTGCTGTTTAATGGCGTAGTAGGTTTGTTACACGTTACGAACAAAAAGCAAATTTGTATGCAAGTTTTTTACTTGCAATCACGGTTAAATCGTTTACACTTGAAAAAAGCTAAAATTACAACAAAAGTCTTGTAAGTACCGTAGAAAGTGTTGTTTGTATTAGACTGCACGATCTATACTACTTTATCTGCACTGATATTGCTTGGTGTTTTTTCTAACATTTTCAAAAGGCATTTCAAAAGCAAATTGCCTGCTAATACTACAGCAAAAAACTATTGCCTTTTTCAGTTACAACCTTCCCTAACTACTGACCAATTTACTCCAGTTTTTTTCTGATCTTTTTATTAATACTGTCATACTGTTTAATAGCGGAATGTTTAAATTAACTTGTACAGTATTCCGTTGCTTGTTCTTGCTTTGCATCGCTTCGAATCAGTCTTCAAGGACAAATTAACCTACATCAAGCCACATTTGGTCCAAATTAAGATTAAAACTTGAAATGATATTTAGAGGTAAACTGTGGAACGCTAGCAGCTATACCAAATGGAGATATTGTCTATGAAGGAAAAGGATTTGATAGAGTCGCTCACTACTCTTGCAATGAAGGCTTTTATATTGCGTCTGGAAATCCATCGAGAAAATGTGCTGCAGGAGGAAAATTTGATGGCCACCCAATTACTTGTGGACGTAAATGATCGTTCATTTATTTTCTGTTGAGTTGTTAAAATTTTATGCTGAAGTACCATTTATAAGTTTTGAAAAGCTTAGAACAGAAGTGGTTGCAGGTAGCCTTGGTTTACATAACTTGGTGAAACAAAAAATTAGCAAAAGTCGGTGGTCCCAATAAGTGATAAAAAGTAGTGCAATATTTCAGCTTAATATAAAAGTTTGAACAAGTATTTTAGAGGCTGAAGCACTAGTTGTTCTACATTACCATCGTTCAATGTACATTTACGCCGCATTGCATTCAGTAGCTGTTCGCATCATTGGCAAAACTAATTAGGATTAAGGGACATAGTAGTAAAAAAAAAGTTGATGAAGTAACACTAAAACCACCAAACTTTTGCTCTATCCATTAGTCATTTAAAAAAAATTGCACAAAATAGTGAAATATAGCTCACTTTTACGCTATGCTTATATTGCTGCACTGAAACTAAGGCAGGGATTGGTAGCCTGCGTCCCGCGGGTCGGATCTGACTCGCCAAACAAAATCATCTGTCCCGCGGTAATTGTAATTCCTATATTGCTTTGGTGTAAATTGCTCGTCATTTGTTCAGCTTAAATCGTCTCAAGGCGTAGGAATCTATTTGTCTTACGAGCTCATCTATTTATCCTAGTACGCTTAATTGTTTCTTTTAATTAATGGCATGTGCTTAAATTAGCTACATCTTATTGTAAACATCTAACCAACAGTTCATCATTAATCCTTTAAAGAGTCACAAAAAGCTAAGAAAAACCATTTAAGCCTGAAGTTAAAAAAATTGCTTTAGAATTCACATAACACTGCAAAAAAATTTTTGATCAGCAGCAAGTAACTCTTTGTTAAAAGTTGCATTGCAGTAGGAATTAACTCGAAACAGAGCTTACACACTAAATCTTCAAAGCAAATGCCGATGCAAAAAGCAAAATACCTCTAGAAATAAAAAGAGGAACGATGAAGGCAAATTTTATTGATACAATAATGTTTTGAAAATTGCGTTGAAGTATTAAGCAGTTTCACATTTGAAATTTGGTTTTAGTACATGGGCTGAATTGTGGAGTCAAATTTTATACCAAGAATGTATCACTGCTTGACCTCATGAAAAATATCTTGAGAGCCAATTATAACCCAACTTGACTCATTGTGCAAACAGAACGGATTTTCACACGTGCTATTTTCGCCAATGAAATGCACCAAAAGTGCATAGGTTGAGAACACGAATGACGTCAATTTGCAAAATGTTTTGCATCTGGCATAATCGTAGCTGGGATCATGATCCTCAAGTTTCTTCAACTCAATGAAAGACAAAACGTATTTTTAGGTATAACGACAACAAAATGTCTACTTTAAAACTAGATCATCAAACAAATTTGAAAAAAAACAACCCAAATATTTTTTGACTCACTCAGAATTTACTTCTTGTTAGGAGGGCTTACGGCCTCAGCCAGCCAGTCATCTAAACTTTGAAAACTATCAAGCATCAAGTCAAGAATGACACATAAGCTGAGCTATCAATAAATGTGTTTGGTAATTTCCTTATGACTATTATTACTTTTGAAAGGACTAGTCTATATCTAAATCAACACGTTACGGAAAAACAGAAAAGTAGACGAATCAATAGAAACCCTGCCACTAAAGAGGCAAATTGCTGACTTTCAAATAACAACTTACAAAAACGTACGATGAAATTCCCTTAATCCACAATATTTATCGCCATAAAAGCAGTGAACGAAGCATAATTGCTAGTGAAAAATTGACTCGCTTTGCCCAGATCCTGCAAACTTTGCTTTTGGCCCGTGACTAGGAAAAAATTGCCGACCCCTGAACTTAAAGAAAAGAATATGTCCAACAGCCCACGATTATTGTAAGCAGATTGAAACAAACCTTGATCTGTTTTTGTACGATCTCGGATGAGCAACAAACACACGTGTGCTACGTAACAACTCAATCTCCACATCGATCAAGGTTTGGTACTGCTTCAATGCTTGCTGCCTTTGTCCCGAGAGCACTAGTAAAGCAATGAAACTTTATAAAGGCTATTTAAAATCAAAATAGCTTTCTTGCAAACAAATCTTCTGCACACTTATCGTCATCTAATATAATCTATGTAGATGATGAGGCGTTTCTAGACTTCGGCAATCTTTTAACATTTACGCTAAAAAGCGATTTACTTTATCGCCGAATCCACTGCGGGTCATGTTGCAACTCAGTGAAAACACTACGGTTTTTGTTTTCAAATCGTTTAACAATTACTCGCGTTGTTTGATGAAAGAGGCTGAAGCGATGGACTGAAGCAATTAACACCATGACTTTTTCACTTTAGCTTTAAAGTATGGAGCACAATGAAAAATGTTACAGGCAGTTAATAGGCCTACATGCTTCCAATTAGCCTTTGATGTTACACAACAATGAATATGCCAAAATGTAAATGCACGCAATAGCTTGCATGACATAGATCAGCCTATCATTCTAAATGTACATTGATTCATTATGCTTGCTTAATAAAGGATGGTTGAAAAACATTTTATTACTAAGCACCTGTGGGATATATATGGGGTGACCATATTTTCATTGCCAAAAAGGAGGACATTTTTTGATAATAATTATTATCAGCCCTAAAAGTTGTTCTGCAAGGTTGGTAAATTTTTCTGGACATTTGTTGGACACTGACCGCTTTTGATGATTATATTTTGATAATTAGTACAAATATAGCAGTTTATTTTTTAATTTATTATGCCAATGAACAAAAAAATGTAAATCGGACAGCTTTTTTATGCTTTGAACTGTCTACATGCATGTCTAGGCTAAGTTTGCTTTTATTTGCTAAAGAAACAAAAGTTTCGTAGCCACAAGTAATGCATTTTGCTTCGAACTCATCTCGTCCTTTTCTAAAAAATGGATATTTCTGTTGAAGTTCTTCAGTAAACTCTGATTTTCTTTTTGGCATACTGCATTTATATTTTAGCTTTTTGTTTTATGTTTCAAAAATCACAGCAATGATAGCTATAAACAGTTCAACTGAAAATGTTGTTTGATTTTTTAAACTAAAATAAATATGTACCAAAATGGTTTCTTTGAAATTAGATCAATCGACCAGAACAACAGAGCAAAATTTATCTCCGTATCTCCGCTGCGTAAAATACAAGAAATGCAGTTTGGAAACTTACCGGTATTTGTACCGTTTCCCATGTAATCTTACCCTTTCAAACCTAAAGCAACAATGAATCTGAGAAAGATCGTTAGGAAACTACCTTTTATCATTTCTTGCCAGTCAAATTTATTATCATTTGAAGTAATATGCAGTGACATAATTTTTTAATGACAGGGTAAACGTAAAAAGTGAATTTTTGAACGACTTTGGATGACCAAATTACTTTTTGTTAAAAAAGAGGACAAAAAAGGCATTTTTAAACATCCTCGGAGGACTAATTACTTTTTACCAAAGAGGAGGACATGTCCTCCAAAAAGAGGACGTATGGTCACCCTAGATATATAACAAATACAGAATGCAATAAATTAAAGTGCGAAACTTGCAAAAAACATTTTCTAAAGCAGTTAATAATACCTTCAGAGATATAATGAGAGAGCGAGGATTTTTATAATAATTAAGCAGTCACACACGAACACGAACAAAATGCAAGTCAGGTCAAAACTACTTATTCTTGTAACTTCAGAAATAGAAATAAAAGCTCAGCAATGCAAAAATACTGTCGGCAGTTTTCTATCTAACTACAAAGAAGCAAAACGTGAGCAATTTGTTACCATCACCAATAAGCTTCTGCTCTTTTTGGTAATAATAATATTTATAGGAAGCACTCCCGAAAAGTTCACTTACCTATCACTAACACTTCGCAGCACAATGCAAGAAGCTAATATTGCAATGCGAATTGCTTAGACTTTTGGCGAAATTCAGTTAAAGCACGGGCACAGATACTTTTAAGTACATCTGCCTTACCACTAGCCTATCTCTGCGCCAAATACTGTGTACCACTCATTCCTACCACAAAAGCTCGTCGTCAATGCAATCTCTTGTATTTTGACAGAATGCTTGCATTTCACATCAGCTGACAAACTTCCATTCTTGCGAGTATGCGGCCTACTAAAGTTTGTAGAGAATAGATCACTTTGTTATTGCTCAAAGGGAGTTATCCAAAGATACTTCCCACAGATCCTTTCTTCTACATCTCTTAGCTTTCCCATAGACCACTTTTAAGTTCCACCGCAGATTTTTACCTGGAAAAACCCTAAGTTAAAAATTAATGTTACCCATTGAGCGTGTTGGAGATGGAATCCGGAACGGCAAAGCAAATGCATCAGACTCCACGTTTTTATTTCTCAATTTAATTTCCAAACATAGAAAAAGGCAATCATCTTTCTGATCTAACTGCAAATCCGGCGCTGATACCCCGTTTTCAAAATTCTCGGTGCACCACTGTTCTCTTCTTCTAATATAAACGCCAGGAAAACTGCGTTTTTATATTCACGCTGTAATAAACTGAGCAGCTTTATAATAAATTTACTTTATAAACGTAGTTTTCTTTTGCATGTTGCAGGTATAACATGTCCTGACCCCCATGCTACTATTATCAAAATGGATGGTGATATAGCCAATTGGTCTCCAGGTCCTTACTACGTTGGGCACCAATTTACATTTACGTGTCGAGATTCTCAGACGTTGCTTGGGTCAAAGCATAGAACGTGCTTGGCGACAGGACGTTGGAGTGGACTTGATACTATTTGTGATGCAGAAGTTTTGCAGCGTGAGTTGATAATTTAAAAGATACGTTAAGATTTTTATCGCTATATTGCGATCTTTCTAACTCCCAAAGTTCCATCTACAGTGCTGAGCACAAGCACTTTTAGCGATTTTCCAAGCTTAAATTCAATGCCCACTTATTTTTAAAGCTATGGGATAATATTGACTTGATAGTCTCAATGAGTAACCTATTGTTGCATTATTTTTTGACAAAACCATCTGATAGTCTTGACTTCACTCTTTAGAAACAGAGTTTGAGGAAGATCTGTTGTAAGCTTACGCATGTTTCTAATTGCCTCAACGTTTTTAGCTGGTGAACCGCGCTGCAAACACCCCGGCATTCCAATCTCTGGAAGAATCGTGTCCATATCTTCACAGTTAACTGTCGGAGCAACAGTCAAATATGCATGTGATAAAGGATACGCCTTGGTTGGAAAAGCGAGACAAACTTGTTTATATTTTCAAGAATGGAGCGGTGATGGCGTTCCTCAGTGTGTAGGTAGGACAAGCATGCAATAACAAACTAACTAAAATCAATTGATGATTTTTTTCTTATAGATCCTAGATATCGGGATAGATCCGTTTCTGCACGAAAAAGCTTGCGAATTGGTGGTTTTATTTCGGCAAACCATCCAGCTGGACACGTGGTATATTTCATTTTTGATTTATCAAGCAGCGTATCTGATTCAAGTCTTAGAAATTCCATCAGATTTGCAGTAAAGTTAGTAGAAAGGGTAAGCAATGTAACTTGTATAATCTTTCCTCAAAAAGCGTTTGTAACTTCAGGAATAATGCTGAGAACATTTTGCGTGGTCTAAATTAAACCTATATTGCCATCATTTTTCTGCTAAAATCGTATGGTTAGTTTTCTCATATCGTAACTAAAAGTAGCTTTTTCTGGCAAACTTACATGCTAATTTCGGAAAAAGATTTTTAAAAAGAATAAGTTTTTTATCACTATCTTAAGGCACAGGCTCTATGATCTGCAAGGCCAGCTGTTTTGATACATTACAATGTGTTATATATACCCTATTGCATTAAAGCTGTGATATGGTTTTTGCAGAATAAAACAGGTAACACTGTGTTTTTGTCGGCATTATGCACAATAGGCTACTATAAGTTAGTATTTACCACTTTTTTATGGCACTGTTTGGTAGACCGGAATAAGTATAGGAAGATACCAATAACCGCTTTGGCAGATTTCTCGGGGACCCGCCAACATAACTTTTCAAAAATATTGTTTTATAAATAATTGATATTTTAATTTATGAATTGAAACGTCAAATATTTTTACAAAATATAAATGAAAAGTCTGTAGGGGTCTCTAATAAATCTATCGGAGCTAATATTTACATCTGCTTGCAATTCCACGAGTGGAAGTAACCTAGCTTTATTGTACACTATTTTGACCAATCAGGTCTCACAACCTTATTCATGACCCTCTTATTTCTTCCAAATTTATTTTTTCCTAAGTTAATCACTACACTGCCGAGTGAAGTAGCAGTAACGGTTACAGAAGCTCACACTTATGTGAAATAAAGTAAATAAGCCGATAATGAAAGGAACTTTGCCACTATTTTCTCAAAATTACAGGCTAGTTTCTTGGCATCAACAAAAGCGATTTTTCTGACTTTGCCGTTCAGTAAGCACCCAGCCCGTGATTATCAGTTAATTGTCAGTTATCTTGTTCTTCGTGGAAAAAGACAAGTTTAATGATGCTTGTTTCTGATTTAAAGTTTGTCGACACAATTGCATGATTGTTTTCATGTAACCTTAATGAGAGCAATTGTTGGTTTAGCTTTCAGCCAATGCCACCGTAGTTGAATATGGCATTATCGTTTTTGCGTCAAAAGCTAAAGTGATCGTTGGCACACAGTTAAACCAGCCTCCTCCTTCAAAAATAATTCAAGAGTTGAACAACATCGTATTGAATAGAGGTAAACTATATTTATCAAACACGTTTTAAGCTCGTATTTGCTCAAAACACTAGATCAACCCTTTTTAGTTAAGAATCATCAAGGATCAGCAAAGACTTTGATTTCAATTAAAATAAGCGAATCATTGTTAACCTTTACAGTTCACAGGCCAACATTAATAATGCGTAATTTGTTTATTTCATACACCAAAATATTGTCTTTATAGCAGCTTAGCTTTAATTTTCTTCAAAGGATATGCACAACTATTTTTACTTGGTTTTTATTGTCGTTGAATTACAGAAACGTCGTTGTATTTAAACTATCACATTTTGCGGTTATAATTGGAAAGCAAGTTTTACATGTTTATGTGACATGAAAAAATTACTTTTTGATTTCCAATTCCGTCCTTAATTCATAAATTAGCAAAGTTTCTCTTCCAAGCCGGTAAGCGAAACGTCTTGACTCGGAAACTTTCCAGGCTATTCACGTTTTATATATCTTTTACTATGATCTGGTCTTCCATATATTTTTTATGAGGCAGCAAAACCACTCGCTCACTACTACGCGGTCAGCCAAAAACTGTTGATGCTTCACATGTTGCAACCGACATTTATCAGTATAATAGCGATGTTTTAACTGCGTAATTACCAACAGTGGGCAAACTTCTGCTAAGCCGCTAACCGCTAATTAGCAAGGGTAACGTTTTAGCTTGCTGACCAGCATTTTTACTTATATTTTGAAATCTTTGCAAATTTGCCATCTTCCATTGTATCTGCTTTAGGTACGGTAATGTTTTTATTCAAAGAACTTGAAGGAAAATGCAATGTCATACCGTTGATTCATGTAGCTTATCGTAGGCAGTGGCTGGTTTTTTTTTCTTTTCAACTTTGGTTTAGTGAAAAATTTTCAAAAGTTTACATAAATCTTTAGTAATTGCTTGCCCATAGAAAGACTCAAAATCTTCCAAAAAGGAAAAAGGTTGCCAAAACTTTTCGGTTAGTTGTGCCCACCTCTAATACGTATAACGAATAATTCGGACAAACCTGCAATAATTCAAAGAAAGATTTTGCGAATAACTGAAAAACATAAAAGGGTCGGCAGATCAACCGAGGGCTGCAAAGATGGTTCTCTAAAACAAAAAAGTGAAAAACCATAAAGTGGAAAACCATAACGCTGAATCAAAAAAGTAACTAAAATTTATATTTTTGTGTAGAAATTTTGAGACAAGAAATTAAAAGTGGAACTTACACAACTTTGGCTTTGATAGAGTTGAGGAACAGGTTAGCGTTCTTGGATGCCCAACCAGAGAGTGCTGGAAAGCAAAAGCATTGCTTGCTTTTGACAGACGGTAAGTTCATGCTTCTGCTATTACTTATTTGTCTTGGACTTTTTCGAAACACTTTTGGGAGTACTGTTTATCTGCAGTGCAAAACAGATAATTTCAAATAGTAGTTGCTGCTTGCTTGCACGAAAGATTTTTCCTAGGTTTGTACCGCAACCATAAAGGAATTAAAAAAAATGTATTGTTTTTTGTTAAGTTTGTCACCGGCGCGGCGATGTAGTAGTTAGAGGGCCAGCCTTACAGTGAGTGGACCTGGGTTTGATTTTCTTGTCGACTTATAACGAAGACTATTAAAACCAACATCATTGACAGCTTTCCTGGTGACACTCAGTATAAAAGCAATAGTGTGGACAAAAAGCCGACAAGTTCGCTTTTTGTGTCCTTGGAATAGGCACGTAACTGGATTCCTCCACCTTTATGTGGCAGATAGGTGGTAGGGCTGAGCAGTCTACACATCGCTGTGGTCCAGCCTGACTAAAAACGGGCAAACAAAACGTTAGCTCAAACGCATAAATGAATGAATACTCCAGTATTTCTACGCATTGCCTACGTCTAGGGTAACAAAATCATAGAATAACTTTTGACGGAGTTTTAGAGTTCAAAACTTTCACAAACACACGTCTGCTAGGCATCTTAAAACTCCCGAAGCCCATTTTCACTGGATCAAAAACAATCAATTAGGTAGAGTAAGGGGTCCAAATTGTTCACTCAAAGCTGCACTTAGTTGCGCAGCACAAAAGATAAGGTGAAGTTTTGTTGAAAAATATTTTTCATAAATTTTTAATTTTTCTTGAAAATTTAGCCAATAACACGGTTTTTCTCTTTTGTAGGACTTTATTTTGATGTTAAGTAAATATTTTTTTTATTGAACAATCACTTTCAAAAAAGAAATCTCTTGTCACTGACTTGCTTACCTATCACCAACAATAATTTTCTCGTCATGATTAGTAATTTCTACACGTAGCTTATTGGTCGATCCCGTTTAGAAAAGTTTTCAGTTTTCATAAATGTTAGAAACAAAGCAATCGTAATAGTCGTTTTCAACGTTTTTAGTGCCTCTGTAGGTAATGACAGTTAACTCGCGTAAAATGCCTTCATAGCTGAATAATATTCTCTCAAACAAAAACCACCTGCATGCTATTGCTTAATAATTTCACGTCAAGCTTATATGCTGTGCATAGGCGTAAAAGTAGGAAGCTGGTGGCTTTAGCCCCATCCAGACTGTATGCAGTCTCACAATATTGTTAGCTTTCCCACTCCTCCCACAGAAATTAAAAAATGAAAAATCTTCAAAAAATCTCAGAAAGAACCACCCTAAAAAAAGATCTCCTAATTAGATTTCAAACAAAAGTGCCTTCAGCCACCGTCCCTCCTTTCACCAGGCAAAGCAAAGTTTTACGCCTGTGGTGGTGGTTAATTATCGGAATTAACAAGAAATAAATATTTGTCTTTACTGCTTTTTGGTTGCGGAAAACCATTAATTAACTTTCGTGTTACCAGCAGCTTACAGGTGGCATGATACATTTGCATCACTAACACTGCATCAGCCCTTAGAAGATAATCTAAAGTATTCCTTTCTAACCAGCGCTTTGCAGAAGCTCTTGTTGGCCACATATTTTTATCGATAATATTGTTGTTGTGGTTGTTATCATGAATGATGTTTTAGGTGGCAGCAATGAAGGACCACCACCTGAAGATTTAATTCAAGAAATGGTTGGTCAACCAAATCCTCCTACAGTAAGTGCTAGCAGTTTGCTTCACAAAGGCTTAAAATAGGCTACAACTTATTTTACCGGTGGGCCATTTCGGAAGACTAAAGTAGCAATTGAATTAGTTGTTGTGTGGGCTCATACCATCTTAAACCAGTATCTTTTTAAAGTTATGATAGGTTACAGACCAAAGTAAACCTTATTTTCAGGAGAAAAACAACAGGCATCAATTCATCTTTTTTCTGTTTCTTCAATGACGATACTTAATTTTTTAGATATCGTAGCTATACAGTAGTACCCCTGAAAGAGACAGGAAAAGGAGAAAAGGTCGCTATTGGCATTTGTAACGTTATTTAAAAAATGAGTTATACCGATAACACAGATATAGAAACGTAAATCAAATGCAATATAGACTGAAATGAGTTACTACATTTGCAATGTAGACAGACTTAACGGACAGCGTTTCTATTTCCTTATCTAGAAATTGCCACCTATTTTTGAGATAAATGCATATCTGGTCAGTGACGAAGCAGTTCTGTTTAAGTAGATGGTTCAGTAACGAGAAACCTACTTAAGTTGTTTCAGTTTTCACTTTTTTTGCCAGAGTACATTAGGCTAAGCACGAAGTAGAGCTACTTGAGTTGCTACAACTTCTACTTAACTAAATGCCAAAAATTTGACGTCTGTTTAATTGAAAAACACTATGATAGCATAAAAACAGCTTTGAATTCAAATTTTTGTTTTCTGAAAATTCTCGATCAAAGCAGGTCATTTTCGGACATGCCAACTTTGAATTTCAACGGACATACCATTTACCGTTTAATGCAGACTAGGAAAGATGCTCTGAATTGTTGTCAGTGGGGGCTGCTCACAAATTATATGACGCTTTTTATCTAATTTTTGATTTTCTCTCCCTATGTGACGCATTGTGAAGTGTTTGTAAACCTCTTTCCTCCTCATCTGACGCGTCATATAAAAGAAAGTACTCAGACAAACTTTAATTATTTGGATTTGCTACAAAAACCTGTTTAATTAAATGATTCAAAAATTTAGGTTTTTGAAATGCTATAGAAAGTTTGTCATATAACGATATCTCATATCCTACCTTCCCCATATAACACCAACGTGGCGGTTTTGTATCCCCTCCCCACCCTTCCCCTCTCAAGACGTGTCATACGATATTTCAATGGCCTTGTAGATTGTTTATCATGCGTTTTGATTTCAAAAGATTTTTGCCACTAGAAGTATCAAATATTCTCTAACATTTAATTTTTGAACAGTTGTATATTGGTATTAGATTTTGAAATGTCTTTGAAAAAGTTTTAGAGAACGGATTTAATGTCTTCTTTTAAAGGAAAGAGTAAAAATTTGAGCGTTTTGTGTAGCTTTTATTATAAATAATTTCCAAAATGAAGCAGACAAGAAAGAGCTTACTTAATTCACAAGCTTAGGTAGCAGGTGGGACTATCAAAAATGCGCGTTTCAACAGCGTTCAAATCCAAGGTACTACTGAACTAATTGCAGTACATAAATAAATTTTTTTGGCGGCATAATACTAGCTGTTTGTTTTTCATAAATGTATTTTTGAGGGTGGCTGAATGAAAGGAGAATCTGGCTGTTCCGTTCTATAGGTCGGCTGGCTTTAGAGTTCCATTAAGGCTAGTGTAGCGACATTTGGTGTTCCCAATCAAATCTTTAAAATAATTAATTAAAATTAAATATAATATCGATTAAAATAATTAATTTAAATATAATATCATCCTAAAGTCTAGTTTTTCTAAAAACAATGTGCTTTTCCTTTTTCTCTCTTCGGTAATACTCTTCGTGGAATATGGTGGTGATCTTTAGTAATAAAGTAATTGATGTCTAAAATGTTGTGTTATATCCTTGTAAAGCTGTCAGGTGTGGGCTGTCTGACGGAAAAAGAAGGATTCACAGCGAGCACGATCGCAGTGGCACAGAATTTGATAAACAATGTTGCTTTGATGAAAAGCGGGTAGTACATCCTTTTTGGCTACAGACAGAAGTTGTCTGGTGATGTAGACAATGCATGGTTCAACTGCAAAGTAACAGCGTTTGACGGCTGTTTTAATTTGCATTTCGTACCTCAGCGAAACATTGCCCAGTCATGGCAAGGGAAGATAAACTAGGCATTTCTTCGGATCGAATTGCGTTGGTCTGCGAAATTGATTCATTTTCTTGGTCATAACAGTGTTGATTGTAGCTTCAGGTACCCTGAAAAAGGATGTACTACCCGCTTTTCATCAAAGCAACATTGTTTATCAATTTCTGTACCACTGCGATAGTCGGTACGTGGGTCGTACGTCTCAAAGGCTACAACAGAGGATTAAGCAGCACGTGCCGAAAACCACTCTCCAGAAGCATATTTCTCAGGACCGAAGCACATTGGCCCGCTCTTGCAAGCCAATTAGAAGCTTCAAAACTGAAACTTCTTTTTCTGCTATAGGACATCTTTTACAAAACCCTACATGCGCACACGAATATAATGACAACACATTTTCTATGCTTGCCCGTGGCCGTACTTCTATTCACCTTTCCACCCTTGAAGCCACGTACATTAAAACATCCAAACCAAATTTATGCAAACAAAAGGAATTCGTTTATGGTCTAAAAATCACACATTAGTTTCCGCTCCTTCTATTGGTCGCTTCTTTTTACCAAGTTACCTTTCTTGCTGAAGATGGCACAGGTGTCATCAACGTAGTGGAAGTACAGAGCAAATTTTTTGATTCATCAAAACATTTCTTCTCGGAATATTCAACAAGAATATTGTCAAGAAATATACCAAGTGGAGGGCTCCTGGCAACGCCATCAATCTATTGAAACTGCATGAGTTCATCTCACGTAAAAGCTGCAATTAACAACTGAAAGAAAAGTGTCTTAGAAATAGTGGGCGAAGCAAATTAACTGTTGTTCAGAGTACCAGCACAGATTTTAATGTTTTCTGTTTCTGAGATATTTGTCAATAGACTGAAAATATGGAAGGACAGCGAAAGATGACTTCTGGTTCTTAGTGAAGTTATTACATGGTGGCAGCAAAAGTGTAACAACCTTGATGTAGCAGCCAAAGCAATGGTTTTCAATCTTTTTGCATCTAGAAAGTCCATACCTAGTTTTGCAGAAGTCGCAGAACCCCTTTAGATTAAAATTAAAAAAAAACGACCTAAACCAGAAAGAAAGGCATGTATGTACTTTGTTGTCATATAAATTTGATTTATGCTTATACGCCTGGCTTCACGATTTACTCACGTATGTAAAAATCATTATCATCTTAATATTTAAATCGAAACTCAGGGAGCCTCTGAGCTCACGTAATCCTAGTAAATATTTAGCAGAAACCCGGTTGAAGAGCTCTGGACTAGATAGAGTAAAGATATAGGAATGATTAAAGGACAGTTTGTAAGACAGTTGGCCCATGCATCATGAGAAGATCCGATCATTCTGGGGACAACTTTGGATGAGAGCAAAAAGAAACGTTGAAGTTTTTGTTCATTGTTTCAAAGTAGCACAATGAATCCATCTTGTGCAACTTTATCTAAAGCAATTTGTTTTTATTTTTTGAGTTTATTTTATCTTTTTAGCGCACACTAATTTGTTTACATACCAGTTAATGCTCTTGTCAAGAAAGTAGCCAAAGGGGAAAAGAAGGCAATTACCTTGTCGAAAGATTTATCAAATTTTTGTTTGGGCTGAATTCTCTCGTGCCAGTTTGAAAGAGTTTGTCCTATAAGCTTAAATTCAGAAAATATTGTTAAAATCTGCTTAATGCTAATAATTCACACCAAAATTTTGTGACGGGTCTAAAATAATCAAAAAACGTCATGAATGAAAATATAATCAAAGAGAAAATTTTCTGTGCTAACTGACTCAGAAATTTTTACTGATTACATCATTTGGCTTTTACTTTTTACGCTAAATTTTGTACGCCATATTCTCTAAGTTTGTTTGTTTAGAAGTAAAAGAGCATTGGTCTCGTGGGGTCTTTCACGTTTTTACGACCGTTAATTACTAACAAATATTGTATTAAAAATCAAAAGAAAACAATTAACAAAAATGATAAAATAAACCTACAAAAAAGTAATTAAAATCAGAATAATCAGCCTAACTTTACAAAGTTTCTTCAAAAGGAAAAAGTCATCAATCTAAATCATGGCAATTTCTTCCAAGGATCTTCCAAAAATTCAAACCTGTAACTTGGCCGGTATTGTAAATTGAGCTGCACATTGACAGAGAAGTTTACATTTTGGAAATCTCTGCTTGCTTTTTATGTGGTGCGAGCATCTCCAGATAGGAAGCACAGTTTTAAGAGATAAAAGACAAAACTACTAGAAAATTGAAACTACTTTCTATGTTTACTACTTAAGTAGTCCATTCACTATTGCTCTTTCACTTTTGCTCAAGTAAAAACACCGATCATTACTTTCTGCTTTTACACGAGTGGTTTTTGAAGTAAGTAGCAGAACTTTTACTCAAGTCGATTTTTAGACTTCTTTGACCATTTTTGGGTAAATCTCATGTACATGGGCAATACTTGGCCAAATCATTAGAATAACGTAGAGATTTTTAATTGTTTATTTACGGGAATAGGCAGTCGCCATAGCATAAGGTACCGGTACTATGCCGCGCATTTTTACTGTTTTACTCAAAAAGGAGCAAAGAAATTTTTCGTGAAGTCATGATCCCTCTTGCCTATTTCTTGGCTGCGCCTACACTTTAGTGTCCTTTCTCTGGTTACTTCTATGGAGCTCCCTCATGTTGCAGCCCAATCTAATGGGCACCTTAACCCTAGGATGCGCAATGCTTGTTTACCCCCTACAATCCAAAATGTGGGTCAAAAATGACCTGTATTGGTTTTAATAGTATTTCAAGCATAAATTGTGTTAAAAGTTTTTGTAAACAAACATTTTTCAAAATCTCTGTGTTTTACTAACGAGTATTATTTAAACAGCATGTAAACATAACGAGAAAATGTAAAAAATGTAAACAGAAATAAAAAAATAGACAGTACAAGGAAAGATATAAATTTTACCATTTAGCCTACCAATACAGTAGACTGACGCCATGCCATGTAAGGCATGTCCAGCTCTTTCAGGAACAAACGTCGCTTGTGATTGACGCCGTTCATGTGCTTACTGTGTATGTACAGCTATGAAAAGTACGTATGCATTCATGACTGCAACATCCAGCATGTTATACCAAAGAACCATGGGCCATCTCTTTGTTTGCAGTTTGCATAAGTAGTATCGTACCATTTCATCCATAATGTCTACACATCACCTAGTTTTATTGTAGTGCAAAATCATTTCGAGCTTTTTTTTCAGTTATTTGAATACTTTTGTCATTGTGCATGGTGCTTAAGAGAATAACAGTTTTTCCTTTGTTCGGTACGTGGCCCACCATGGTTATGTTATTTTTGAATCCAAATTTGGATCTATATAACTCTTTTGCTTTGGATGGCTGCATTATTATTAGAATTCTTAGCTTGTTTTTACAAAGACTGACTAGCCTACATGGTCTAGCTAGTAGCCAAACTAACTATATGTAATACCATTACCTATGATATAACCATTGATGCCTTAACAAGTAGTATTAGTACAACATCAGTGGATATAATCACTTGAAACGTAGTGATAGTTGGCTAAGAAGACGTACAGTCAACGTTTAGGGTTACTGCGTTTTCTTACATATGGTTCTTTTCACTTAAATTCATCAAAAAAGGAACGGGTCAAAAAATGACCCAGGTTTTGCATAACTGAGCTGATGTTTCAAAAAGGCTCGTCATGTGGGGATGGTGCAATAAAAAATTGAGAGAAGTGCCGGGATTTTTAAGCAATTATCTGAATGAGGAATTAAAGAAATATTGGAAGATAAAATTGATCGCACACAACAATATTTAAAATGTTGTTTGGTCCGGATTAAATTTGACCCACATTTTGCATCCAAGGGTTGACAATACTTGATGATGGTTGAGCACTGCGCTCTCTTGGGTGCATAAGCTAGAAAATGGAGCTGTATTGTCAAAAGTTTTGTAGCAATCCAGGTAGCTTCATAAAATAAAAAAATGGCTCACTAAAGCCAAATAGTTAAATTATCTTCACGTATTCGATCTCTAAGTTTTCTCTGAACCAAAAATGCATGTCCCAAATAAAATAATGTCATCTTATCCCATGGTAACGCCATGGTTATGGAGGCGGATGTACGCTCAAACATCTTTAAGGACACATTTAATGCAAATGAATCTAAATGATATTGTAAAGACGTATTATAATACAACCAAATGAATTGGGATAAAAAACATAGCACCAGCTTTTTTCAAGTTTAAAATTTTGCTGTTGACAAAATTTAATTTTGTCAACAAATACTTGGTTGCTTTTTAAAATAGTGCATTATAACTAGGGTGAGGTAAATGAGTCAATTTTTTAGAGCCCTGTGTTTTCTATGGCCATTTTGGATGCTGAGTTCGAATCCGTTGAAATTTTTGACCTATGATCTCATCTGATCCCTTAAAATGCTAATTTATTCAAAATGGCGGCTAAAATCGAGATTTTTGGAGTTTTTTCAGCATAACTTAAAAATATATCGTGTAATATGTCTATATATATGTTTTTTGGGTCGTAGATTACGAAAATGACACTTTCGTGGGGCTCCCGTGCACATGTGGCTTTCTATGTCGTATTCTTACTAATTTTTGCTTGTTATGTAGCCATATTTGTGATATTTGATGCTTATATTGCCTTACTCTGATCCTACTTATTTCAGATACAATACTACTAGGCATGTAAAGTGGGCTAACTTGCTTTTAGACCTATTTGTTTTACAGGATTAGAGCTGAAAATTCGGTGTTGTGTTGGTTATTAATGTATCTAATGATTTGTGTGCAAGAATACAAAGCGATAGACAAAGCGATAAGAATACAAAGCGATAGACACTTACGAAACTAAATCGAAACTACCATCTGGACAGTACTTACTTGGACGTATGATACATTTATGCCAACCTGTTTCTAAAGGAGAAAAACAATATCAGTAAGAATGATGCTAGTAAGACTGTCGCATTTCAAATACGTAATGATTGGATATCAAAGAACGTCTATCCATTGACTGAGCGTGCGGTGGCGAAAAAGATTAGGGACGATTATGAAACGTTAATGGCGCTAGTAAGATATGAGCGCACAAGTCACAAAAAAGATGATAAGTGAACTGAGAAGGCTAAAAATTTCAATGATGCTATTTGCGCTCATGCGTATGATATTAGAACTAAGAATATAGATTTTCAGAGGAGCCTGGAAGCAGAGACTGGAGTGAAAATGACAGATGAAGATGAGAATTTTTATCTTGATAACTGCTATGGTGATTATGTAGCATTATGCACACCTATTGTCCCGAAAGCCTGGACTAGAAAAAAGAAAAGAGAAGAAACTAGGAATCTGTCAGCTGAAAGAAAGAGAATGAAGATAGATGAGCTGAGAGATGCTGAAAGTCTTTCATATGAGCCTGATGTTGAAGATACTATTGATCATGACCAAGACGACCATGATGTACATGATGAACCTTTTATACCCACCAAGGTAACACTGACCACACCAACTAGTTTTAGACAGACAAGAAGTAATCCATTGACTCCGTCTTCAGCCTCTCATGATGATAAAGCTGAACTCAAATACTTTCCTGACGTTAAAATCAGAACAGAAAGAAGGACTCTGAACGAAGCTTTGGTTAGGTGTATAGTGCAATGTGTGTCGGAATTTGAAGTTAGTCATGCAGATATTTCTGGCATTATAGTTCGCTCAGCAAATATGACATTTTGTCAGAACTGACAGATATCATCTGATGAAAACGTTGATGAGGACGATGAAGCTAATCAAAGTGATGATGATTCTGGAGATAAAAACACAGCTACTAGTAGTACTACCCTGATACGAAAGCGAAAAAGCGTTGTTGATTTAACATATATCTTCCCCAGTAAACAATGCATCTCAATGTATCTGCAAGATGCTTACCTTCTTAATATGAAACATGTTGCGTCCTACTTGACGAACAAAGGCGACAATGTCATAACAGCTGGGTTGGACGATACGACAAAACCCGCCGGCCATAAAATGTACGACATAAAAGCTGATCATATAACAGTTCATGAACCAGAAGGTAAAAAATCTCTCACTACTGGTTTTATGGAAAACACATCGCATTCTGGAAAAGATAGTGCTGCAACATATGAAGAGAAACTTAAAATCTTGGCAATTTTGGGTGACTCTACACTTGATGAAATAAAAAACGAAGTTGATTTTTGGATGGGTGACAGAGCGGGAGATAACGAAACGTTTAGAGAGAGTATGGCTATTCCAGAATCTAAAAATTTTATTAAATGCAGTGCTCATATAACACTTGGTGTTGATAACGCGTGTGATAAAGTGTTCAGGGAGGCCGAAAAGAGAATAGGCGTTCATAATCTGATAAGTGTGAAAGTCGGAGAAAAAGCTTTCACTTCATCCGGTTCTTCTATCCACACCCTAGGTGAGATAGCTATATCCAAGTTGTCGAGTCCAAGTCATGCAGCCCACAGTTTTTTGTTGTACTCTGAATTTGTTCAATGGATGGAGCAAGAAGGTATTGAGAGACAAGGTTTCAAGTGCTTTACAGCGAACAGGTTCGGTCATATAGCTCAGATAGCAAATCAATTCCTAAAAATGAAAGATAAGGTCCTAAAATTCTTTAACTCTGTGGTAGACATTAACTCGAAAAAATTGGTCCTGGCTGTGTCCGTTTATACTCAAAGTGACTGGTTCAGTTTGTGCTGCGAACTTTATAGGAAAAGTGCTGATCTAGTAATTTTTCCCCTAATGGACCTGCTAGGAATTGATGAGAGAGGGAAAAATCTCAAGAATGTCAGAAACTGGTATGGTGTGCGAGATTTCTTTTTGCTGAAACTACCCGAAATTGATGACCTATGAGAGCAACTAAAATCTGGTAACGGTAAAGATCGTCTGTACTCTGCCATACTTAAAGAAACGTCAGAAACTTTAAGGCGCCAGCTATCAGCCATGCCATTTTTCTACAACATTCTGGAACATGATGAAGCACAAAACGACGAACTACCAGATCCGAATAAACTGACTTATGCTCCATTAACTAATCTAGACTGCGAGAGCGAGTTTGCTTGGAGCGAGTTTAATCTGTACACTCTCTCCTTCACTCTATCGCTGGCTCTCCTTCCTCGTCTTCCTCCTCTCCTAATTCTCCTAACTGTTCTTCTCCCAAGGAATCGGCTTCGGTATATGCCACCTACCTGAGATCTTACTTTTCCGTTTCTCAGCCAGAGGCTACCTCTCTGAGCTCCGCCGAGCCACGTGCTCGGAGGAGTCTCACTCGTCCTTTTTCTCTCCTTTCTCACTTGCTCTTGCTGAATTTCTTGCGGCTGTCTCCAACCTCTACTCGTCCTTCACCACTGGTCCAGACAAAGCTGCCTATCCCATGCTAAAGCATCTTCCTCGCTCTGGCATGGATTTTCTTCTTTACATCTTCAATCTTTCCTGATCTTCGCATTTCTTTCCTTCCATTTGGAATACATCTTCCATTATTCCCATACACAAGATGGGAAAACCTATCGACTCTTCTGCTTCCTTCCGGCCTATCTCTCTCACCTCCTGCGTATCAAAGCTGTTTGAACGCATCATTCTATCCCGTCTACTCTTCTTTCTGGAATATAATTCCATTCTCTCTCCCCGCCAGGCCGGTTTCCACCCTGGACGGTCTACACTTGATCAAATTCTGTACCTTTCTCAGTCCATTTCGGATGGGTTTAACAAACCCAGGCCGGGCTCTCGGACGATTCTGTCTACTATCGATTTCTCAAAAGCTTTCGACTGTGTCTGGCATCCTGCCCTTTTCCATAAACTGATTTCGGCTGGCCTCCCTCCTTGCTTTGCTCGATGGACTCAATCTTTCCTTTCTGATAGGCGCGCTTCTGTGGTCTTTCAAAATCACAAAAGTCGTTCCTTTCGAGTCCGTCGAGTGTTCCGCAAGGATCCGTACTTGGCCCTGTACTTTTCTCTCTCTTCATCAATGATCTTCCGGCTTTTCTGCCTTCTTCCGTCAGCTGCTCTGTTTACGCTGACGATCTGGCCATTTGGTCCTCCTCCCCCTCGGTCCCTACTGCGGTGGAGGCCACACAAGGAGCTCTGTTTCGATTGGAGCGCTGGTCTGAGTACTGGTGTCTTCCTCTCAATCCGAGAAAATGTGAGGCCTCCTTTTTTTCAGTGGATCCCCACCAAGCTAACCTCCAGCCCAACCTCCTCTTACTCGGTTGCCGCCTAGGTTTCAACCCAACTCCAGCTTTTCTTGGGGTCACCTTCGACCGCACTCTTTCCTTTTCTAAACATGTATCTTCGCTGAAGGCCAAGTTTTTCCCACGTCTCAAGGCCTTACGCTGTATCTCTGCTTCCTCATGGGGCCCTCTAAGGAGTCCCTCTCTGTTCTGTATAAATCTTTTCTTCGATCCCTTCTCATTTACGCTTCACCCGGATGGTTTCCTTTCCTAAGCGTCACCAATATCACCAAAGTGGAACGCCTCCACCGAGCGGCCAGTCGCGACATCACCGGCTGCCTCTCGTCCTTCCCTATCCCTCTTCTTCTCTCCGAGGCTTCTTTATCTTCCCTACGAGTCACCCTGACTCATTTCATTCCTTTTTCTTATGATCGGGCTCTTTGCCTCCCAACCTCTTTTCCCATTTCAGGTTTGGCCAGCCTTGGAGTAAAACCAAGACTCCGCAGATCGTCCTGGAGAGCTTTTGCGTCTACTCACCCGCTCATGCTTCCTTCTACCTCTTCTAGGGAGGCTTTTCTTGCTTGCCCTCCCTGTCCTCATTGGAATCTGCCTTCCTTCACGGTGGAGTCAACCCTTTCCACTCCATGTTCTCGCTCTGATCCTCCCCCCTCTCTCGCCAAGGTGCGGCTCTCACCCACCTTGGCTCTCTTCCCCTCATGATCTGGTGCTTTGGACAGACGGCTCTGTTCCTTTTCTTTTCGGTAAAGGCGGCTCCGGCGTACTTGCCAACTGCTCTCTCTGTGGCACTGAGGCCACTCTTTCCATTTCAGCAGGCCCAGTATGTTCAAGGTTTTCCGCTGAAGGCTGTGCCATTCTGCACGCTCTTTGCTGGTCTCGGCAGCACCATAAAGTCTGCCATTTCTCTTCTCTTCTCCTATTATCTGACTCTCGTTCTGTCCTTGCCACTCTGTCCTCTCCTCCATCTTTCCTCTTATCTCAAACTCTGTGGCAAATCTGGCAGGAGCTGTCTTCTCTTCCTGTTCTATCACACTGCAACGGGTCCCCGAACACTCGTTTCTCCCGGGGAACAACGCGGCAGATGAGCTAGCCAGACGGGGAGCGCTACTTGCGCCCTCCGCAATCCCTTGTAGTCTCTCTCCTCTTATCTCTCGAATCCACTCTCGTCTTATCTCGGACTGGAGGCGTACTGTCTCATCGAAGTTCTTTGACACTCAGGTTCCCTCGATTTCCACCGAGGAACTTGTGCTCCGTCGTCACGCTCGCTGTGTCCTCTCTCGTCTACGCTGCAACGGCACAGTCTTCTTTTAGGTTCTTATCGCTCTAGAATTGGCAGAACTGAGAATTCTTCCTGCAGCGCCAGTGGACACTCGTCCCAGGATACCTCTCATCTCATTCTGCACTGTCCAGCTAGGGACTCTTTGCGCCGCTCACTCTTTGGCGACTCTCTATCTCTTTACGACCTCTGGTCCAGATCCTGGGGAGTTGCTCGGCCTCTGGGGTTTCATGGTCTTTGGCCATGCCCCCATCCCTCGGAAGGGGTCGGGTAAACAACAACAACAGTTTGTTTGGTTTGACAATCGCGTAAAAATTAGCGGTGGAACAGAATCGGTTCAATCAATATCCAGGAAAAGGATGATCTGTACCAATGCACTCCTTGCAGATTCATCATTCGACAACTTTAGTGATAAAGAAAGGTTGGATAGTTGGAAGTGGGCGAGAACCTCCGAAGAAAGCTCAGAAGGAAGCTAGAGAGAGATTTCTTGGCCACTGTGAAGATGTCAAAAAAACTTGTTCTCGCTAAGAAAGAACTAAAAAGAAAGAAAAATCTAAGGTTATTGCAAACTATAGACATTTGTAAACAACATGGAGGACCTTTGACGGACAATAACTTGGATTTGGTTCAATCGTTGTCTGAAAAACAACTCATCTCTGAAATTGTGTTCCTACGGCTCACCGTAGTGCCAAATATTCGTCAACAGAGACGTGTCAAGAACTCTAATACTGGAAAATTTCGTGTCGAAAAATTTACTGCTGAAGAACTTCGTACAAGCATCAGAAACGCAATAAAACCAGAAGATGAAGTTGATAAAAATGTTGACGGACTGCTCCTGAAAATTTTCTCTTGAACATTTGTTATTATATCAGTATTTTATGGCTTAGTCAATATTATCTCAGTGCTTTAACGATATATAAATATCCGATGTGTCAGATATTGATAAATTTAGTAGATACTTTAGAGAAAATTTTCATAAACATCGTCAATAGTGTATGTGAGCATCACGAAAGTGTCATTTTCGTAATCTACGACCCAAAAAACATATATATAGACATATTACACGATATATTTTTAAGTTATGCTGAAAAAACTCCAAAAATCTCGATTTTAGCCGCCATTTTGAATAAATTAGCATTTTAAGGGGTCAGATGAGGTCATAGGTCAAAAATTCCAACGGATTCGAACTCAGCATCCAAAATGGCCATAGAAAACGCTAAGCTTGTCCGAAAGTTTTGCAAAAGCCCGTCATTTACCACACCCTATTATAACCTTGACATTATTCAACAACTTGCTCCGAAAATTCCCAACGCAAAGCAACTTCAATTTTTTGGTGTGAAACTAGGTGCCCGTTACACTTCCAAAGAAAAACTTTACGCTTTTGCGAGAATATACAAAGTGGCTACCATCAAAGTGTGAACAAATTTATTCAGTTTCTCTTTTTCTGACGGCGCCAATGTAGCTACAGTATTTATATTAAGAATACAATTGTTAGGCCTTTGTTTAGCTTATTTTAACTATGCCAATGCTTACTTAACATTGCCGTTTGTGTAGTTTTATAGTATCACATCTTGCGTCGAATGTTCCAATCTTGCCACAAACGGAAAAGCTTACCAGGAACTGCTTGCTCTAGCTAACGGTAAACAGGATAACTTCATACTAATTGACAACTTTTACGACATATCTAAGCTGTTGGATCAAATTACTGATGCAAGTATTGGTAAGTAACACATAGGTATATGGTCATTGTCTTTACAATCAACTGCTAATAATCGTTTTATGATAAAAATGAATGCAGTTTTTAATGATATTTATGTTGCAAGATTAATTGACATAACCGCATCAACACTATTGAATTCGATTTACTGCTTAATTTTAATTTGCTGATACAGTAGGCGCCGCTTATTATGACCACGGATAATATGACCAGCCGCTTATTATGACCAATTTGTTAGGGTCCCGAATTTCTACATTTAAAATTTTTCGTTTTGTATGACCAAATTTCGGATAATATGACCAACATACTATATGAAATTTGGTCATCATATTATCCGTCAATGGAAGAGTTGTTTGTTTGTTTGTGGTTACCCCTCCTCTTCCTCGAGATGGAGGTACGGCATGAACGGCAATTCAGGTTCATGCCGTCAAACTAATTGAAGTTAGGCTAGGGGAAAGATGGCAGCCCATCTCGAACCAGTCTTGAGTGACTGGTAGCCCCATCACCAACAAGGCGGACTGCCACTGGTGGGTACCCAGGAGTCGTCTGACATGCTGGGTGAGCAACTTCACAATTGTAATCCGGTGAAGTACGGGAGGGCCACCTGTCTGCCACATAAAGGTGGAGGCGTCCCGTTAAGTGTCTTGCCCAAGGACACAACAAACAATCTTGCCGGCTTGTTCTCCACACTATCCCTTTTATATGCTGAGCGCCAAGCAGGGAAGCTGTGGATACCATTTTTAAAAGTCTTTTGGTATGACTCGACTTAGAGAATGAACCCCAGGTCTACCGACTACGAGGCGGTAGACCTGGGGCGGTAGACCTGCGGGAACAGTAAACCAAGTGAAAAGTAGATAAGTTTTTTACATGCGTAATGAATTCCGGTTTCTATAACAAGTTTTTATACCAATAGAAAGAGGGCTCGCCAACATAGTAATATCTTAACTGTATAATTTATCATTTTAGCAAACAGCTTCAACAACACTTATTTTGATATTGTATTAAACAAAAACAATTTTGACTTTTCCAGATTACAGTGCATGTGGTCAGGCTGGTGATGTCGGAAGCATCAAGGAACAAGCAACGTCAGGTAGAACAATTGGAGGCACAAACGCTGCCAGTTTATCTTGGCCGTGGCAAGTGACAATTACAAGAAGAGTAACAACTGACGCTGCCTTTGTGGTGATTTTATTACAATATTTAATCTTTTTTAGAAAACTTTTCATAAATTTTTTCACCAACCATTAGTATAGAACTAACACCTGCTTTTTTTGCTCTCTTCGTTGTACCATAGTAATTTGAGGTGTTAGTCGTTACAACTCACCAGCAGAACAAAAAGAGGCAGATTTACTTAAATCTTAGACACACTTATGATTTTCTGTTTAGGCATTTCATTTGAATTTTCACTATCGTTTTGGTAAGTTTAAACCTGGACCAGGGACGATTCCTTACATATTTAATGCCATGTACGAACACAAATAAAAAAACTGAAGTAATATTTGACCCTTTTCTAACTTTAAAAAATAGCTATTTTTCCTCTTAATCTTTTGTGTGCGCGCAAGTAATTCATTCATTAACAGCTTACCGAAATTCTTATAACTAAAATTCTTTGCTTAAGATCAAATAGAACAAGTCCGGGCTGTTAAGAGAATATTTAGGGCTTGAAACCAAACTGAAGATCTTTTTAGAGGCCCGACATGATTTTTGAAAGATTCTCGATTAACGTAGCAGCAGATCTTGTTTGAAAATTAACCTCAAATTTTTTAAAAAAACCAATACCTCGTTTGGTAATCTTTTTCGAGACGCTTCAAGTTTTGTTGGGCGTACAAGTTGGTCTTCGATTCCAATTAGCATGCGGAATTTTGTAAAAACTTGAGTTTCTCTAAAAATGTCCGGGACCGTATTTCAGTTTTGGAAAGGAGTCGTTTGAAGTACTATGGAATCACTGGTTAATGGCTTAAGACTCTCAAACACTACTTGTTGCTGAATCGAGAATCGAACTTTGTTTTTTAGTTAAATAACTGATTGGTTTTAACAACAATTTCAAAGAATTTTGAATTTCAATTCCGCGTGAAGGTCGTCGTGCAGAGTATACGTTTTGTACTGTTTTTGTCAGCAACTGCACGGTTTTTCTTTCAACAATTTTTGTGCTTAAGGTTTTGTTTGTTTGGATATGTTTATGGTGTTACACAATGTGCCTTGTTATGTAAACATCCAGTTTCCTTATCAACAATCTTTTTGCATATATTTGTCCGTAAAGACTCGTACGTTTTCATTACGTACTTGCGTATAAAACCGCCAATATGAACAACATATACAGCAAAGTATCAGGTAAATATTCAAACGGATGAAAGTTTTCGAACAACAATGCATGAGAGCAAATAACGTAAAAAACAGGACAAACATGTATAATGTGTACAGCGATTTTTCAGCGTTCAACAAATACTAAGTGTTGCATGCAATATCTCACGTCTCAAAGATTTGGGCATATTATGTTTCGGCTAGTAGTTCAAATAAATTAGGAAATTCTTATGCAACTTAAAATCTGCCCTTGTGAAAAAAAGCTTTTGAAGTTTTCATCTTGTCTTTTTACAGCCTGTGACAAATGTTTAAAGAATACTTACTTTCCAAAAACCTAAGAATGTAGCTTTAAACGGTAATATCTTAATGAGCAATAGGTTTTTTGGGTCACAATGCATAATTGTGTTACTGAAATAATGTAGAATCTCTATATATCAATGTCTTTATGACGTCAACCTAATCGAATTTGGCTTGGGGAAAAGTGGCAGATCATTTCAAACCAGAAATGAATGCAAATTCCTGATTGGTAGCCCCAAGCGGACTGCCTTTGGTGGGTACTCAAGAGTTGCCTCATTCGACATGTTTAGTAAAACAGCTTCACAATTCTAACCCGATGAATCACGGATATTCATTTCCTGTTCGATAAGTCACTTGCAAGAACGCGTTTTAGTCAAAATCAGTTAAATTTACAGGCCCAAAAGATGGCCAAAAAGCACAAAAAAATGGACTCAAATCTTGATCTTATGTAACTTATTTTGCTATGCATCAAATCGCGAAAAAAAATAAAAGTTGGCAAAAAAGCTGTGCACGATTCGGCTTACCATACGTCCCGTTTTAGCCGGGACAGTCCCGTTTTAGCCGGGACAGTCCCGGTTTTAAGTGTGTGTCCCGTCCCGGTTTGCAAAATGTCCCGGTTTTCATTCAAGTGGAATTATCAATATTAAGCCGAGTACGATGATGAATTGTACTGCAACCAACACAAGGGGTGGCAGCAAAACGGGTGTTGATCTTTGTTTTAGAAAACACCTTCGTTTTGGGTAAAATGTTTTGATGTCCAAAACGAAAAAATTTGTCAATCATTAATTATAGCCGTACCGATTGACAACACATGTAAGTGTAAACATAGCCAAAAAGTGCGTCCGGAATTTTGCCTGATCAGATATAGTTCTTCTTCTGATAAAGCTTGTTGTTCTGAAGTGTCCCGGTTTTCAATCACAAAAATATAGTAAGCCTATGCACGATTCAATCATGAAATACCAAAATGAAGCTATTTTTAAACTAAAAAAGATCTGATTGACCAAGGCTATGCAGCAACCGAAAAGACCGCCTTCTGGGTAAGATGAATACTCCTCTTCAACGGGTCGCTTCAAAAAAATTCAGATTAAGTTTTCGGAAACTGGCACTGAAATCTATACCAGAGGGATTCACCGCAAAATGTCTATGGAATTTGGTTTTAATTTGTGCAAGCCAGCCAAAAAATCATGCTTGCTTCCGGCGATGAAGGGAAAACATCTGGATTTCCCCAAAAGACATGCTATCTGTAAAAGTGCACTACCCCAACATTTTAACACCCCTTCAGCCAAGTGATTTGGGGAACAATGTCCTTGATGGGGACTGCTGGACTTTGTTTTTGCCGCCGGAAGCCACCATGAATAGTACAAAATAAGAAAATTTGTTAAGAGCAAGTTTGAGCTTTACATGAGAGTCAAAAACAACAAGACTTTTGCGTATGATTGTGCTCTCTGTCATCAAACAAGGTGGTGAAAAAATTCTAGCAACCACAAAAGTATTTAAATGTTGGAGTAGCCAGGAAACAGACCGGGTCTGACTCTAATGGAAAACTTTGAAAACTTTATAAAGAGTAAAGTTTCAATATAGCATTTTTCAAGCCTTGATGCCCTCCGAGCAGCAATGAAAAAAGTTTGGGTAAAAGAAATCTCTCCAGAGAATTGCTGCAAACTGATTGACAGCATGCCGCCTGCAAAACTAATCAAAAACAAGAGCAGTCGCACAGAATATTAATTGCAATTTCTTTCAATTCTGCGTAACTTGTTATGGTTTCAGTTACGCAAAGCAGCTGATAAATCAACAAAACAAATTGCGTGAAAGTAGTGGGTGAAACACAAGTTATGGCGATTTGAACATGGAATTGTCGAAAAATGTGAAACTTTTGTCACAGGCAGTATAGCGAGCTACTGATTCGAGTTTCCAACAGTGCAGTTGTAACTTGGTGTCAATGCTGCTCGACCTAGGTCAACACGGAACTTGCAATGAAACAGCAAACATAAAAACAAATAGCTCTTGTTTTTTTAGACGTATGGCGTCCGTAATTTCCTTGGAGGAGGTAGTGTGATAAACAACAAGTATGTGCTAACAGCAGCACATATATTTAACTTTTTTGACGTAGATGTTCCTCAAGATTTATTTATCACTTATGGTAAGTTATCATTTGCACATACGAAAAGCCGTTGTATTCAACAATGCTGTTGAGAAAAAAATTTTTGTAAGATTGTTAATCTATGTACTTTGCGACAAATTGCCAGAATATCCTCATTTTATGTTAGAAAAATCTTTGCGATTTTTATAGCACAATAAGTTGAATTTAAAGCAGTATCAAAGTCAATATACAGCAATCACAGTTGAGCATTGGCTAGTGATAAAAGAATGTTCGATCAATTACTTGCTCTTTGGCCACCGCTTCAAGTTTTCTCTGGCGCAATCACTTCATTGTTTTATTTATTAGAAAATGGTTTATTAGAAAAGGTATTAGAAAATCGCAAACTATTATTGTTTTGTATCTGGAAAAGGTGAGACATATCATTAAATTACTATTTTTTTCAGGAATTCACAGATTACTTAGCCGTGGAGCACACTTGTATTCACCGCAAACTGAAGTGTATAGTGCCAGCGAAATCCATAAACACAGCCAATTTGATCCCAGCTCCTACGATCATGATATCGCTATTGTAAGTTTTAGGACTTTGTTAACAAGGTTCATCAGGCATTAACTCGAAACTAAATTTTGTCTATTGTGTATAAAGATACTACTAAACAAAATTATATGTTTATTGTATTAGTCACCGGCAAAACGCTGAACAGGATATAGTTTGAAGTTTGTTGGATTTTATGTTGCACAATTAAGATTGTTAGTGTTTGTTGCATCACAGAACAAGTAACATTTACCCTTTGAGCCCTGACTGGAATTCCAGTTCCCATCTAATAATCCTGCGTATAGTTAAGCAATGTAAGCAAAAAATAGTCTTTGAGTTCTGAAGGGAACCTCAGTATTCAACACTTTAGGCATATCATCAGTTGCAGTATAAAATATATTTCTCATTCCTTCGCAATTTTTACATAAATTTGTTAACCTTGGAGAATTTTGTTGAAAAAAATTACTGCTACGCATTGCCGCATATCGCCATATTTATGTTGCGTTAGTGTTTTTTGTATTTATGACAAAACCTAGCCAAATAAGCATGCAGAATGTTCATTTTCAGTGATGAAAATATACAGGTATGTTTATTACGTAATCAATGTCATCATATGGAAGAAATGTAGAACTCTGCATGGCGAATAATTCCAATTTTTAACGTCTAAAATCCTGACGGAAATTAGAATTCCGGACCCCTAAAATGACCCCAAAATTCATCTGATGCACTTCATGACAATAAATATGTTTATTGTTGCCATTTCGAGCAAAAATATCTAAAACTTCAAAAAATTTATGGTACTTTAGGTAAGTCAGGGCTGAAAGGGTTAAGTGTGTAACTGGGCCGAAAAACGTTTCAGTTTGGAAGCCGATAAAAGATAAAATTTTACTTGTTAACTACGTATATAATGAAAAATATTATTCCTATGATGTTAAGTATTTATTTCAACACATGAATTGCATAATTTTTTAAAAATAATATCCAACGCAGTCTTAGTGGCAGTTTGAACAGTGTTTTCGGGCAGTATCTACTGTTGCTGTATATAGGCCGATGTTGATTCAAACGTAACACCACACATTTAAGGTGCTCATTAGTTAGCTGAGATCTGAATGGAGACGTTGGTTTGGTGGATAAATTAAATATGTCTTCGATTTCGTGAATATGTTTCGGAAAAGAAGGAAGATTAACATAAGAAAAAGAATTATAGGAGCTGGTGTTAGCCTGTTTAAGATATTACTTTTAATTAATGGATGTTAAGGCATATAGGCTAACTGCAATCAGTTGAATAAAATACCACTTCCACGACCGGTTTCGTTCCTATTAGAACTCTGGAAATTTAATTGGCTTGGCTGAAAACTTAAAGCATATATCGCATCAAGCTCATTGTAGTGAGCGTGCACCATATATAAGCTTAAAATTAACTGCATCAGTTGAAAGGACCGATGGCGGAGTGGCATAAACCGCATGAAGCAATTCATGTGACCGTCGGTTCAATACCTGAGTCCACCTGACGAGTTCTAATAGGAACGAAACCGGTCGTGGAAGTGGTATTTTATTCAACTGATTGCAGTTAGCCTATATGCCTTAACATCCATTAATTAAAAGTAATATAAGAAAAAGAGCGTTTTTTGAGATAAAGATCGTCAAAGACCAAAGAGGGTGAAGCTCTGAAACAATATTATTTTTACTCAGTGGGCTTCCAAGCTGAGGGGTAAACACCAAAATCCAACTAAACAAAAACTTCTTAGACTGAGTATTTCCATTCAACAATGAATAGATCTCGTGATAAGAGCTGGAGAATTTTGAAAAGGGCTAAACCTATAACTTTGTCAACTATTTGGACCATTTTTTTTATAATGCTTGATGATGGCATTAAAAACCTTAGCTGAGAGGATGTGCGCCTTAGCTTTATAGTTTGCTCACAAGTGGAATAGAGCATTGAATAAAATAAACATTGCTCTCTACTACAGTAGGCCAATCGTTATTCATTTGGTAATAATTGATAGTTATCAAAATATTCAAATGCATTTCGATAACGTTTTAAAATTTTAGATAAAAGTTGGAACAAAATATGTTCAGCAACCAAACGGGTTCTTAAGCATTACGTCAATATCCGGTGCGGTCAATTACACGGAATACATAAGACCTGTATGTTTACCGTGTACTCAAAGCGACTGTTTCAAAAAAAATCTAGAACAAAAAGGTTTAATTGATGGTACGGAAACCGAAGCTGAACGATGTGAGATTGAAAGTAAGTTGCTGTGTGTGAAACTCAATCGCAATCATTTTTCGGGCAATTTATTACCCCTTTTGTTGTAATAAAACCGCACAGTTTATGAGGTCCACGTTCTTGTGTTCAAATGGGTCGGGTGACCAGAAGAGCGGTATATTGCTCCGCAACGGGTAACTTAAACTATTCTCGAAAGAAGTAAATCAATGACAAAACTTTTTTCTTCTTTATACTGCACTTCCCTAATAAAGTTAAATTTAGGTTGTTTCTAAAATATTTCTAAATTACTCTAGAATTTTTTCAATTTTGGGGTGACACGGTTTGTCATGTAACCTAGAAACATCACTGATTGAGAGCTCTTCAATGCCATTGTTATTATCAAAGTGGTCTTTGTTTCATCATTTTGTTTAGCTCGTGAAATTTTGCAAACTGATATAGAAGAGAAACCAATTTTGGCTGTTGTTACGGGTTTTGGACACACCGAAAGACGAGAAGCGAGAAATCGCGGTCCAATCGTTTTGTCAGAGGTTTTACAGCAACGTTTGCTGAAGATCCAAGAACGCGAACAGTAAGTTAAATGGCGGTGATGATTTTATAACTTAAACATATTTTTCTGTTGGTTTTGCAGTTTTTCGTGGTTGAACAGTACCAATACAAAATTGACAGAACAATGTACCAATGTTTTCTCCCATAGGCCACGTTTTTTACCTGCTTAGCGTAGTGAAGCTACCATGCGCTCATCCAGTATTTTGTAAGAGTTCACTATTAATTGGACGCCGGTAGACTATGCAACCATATGAGTTTGCTTTTTGAATGTTAGAACCAGCAGCTTTTTTCCAAATGAAGATCCTGTAGAATCAACTTATAGGGTTTAATTTGTAGGCCTTGTCTATAAATACAACTCAATTGATCTACTTTTTGTGACAAAGGCAAGAAAATATTTGACATATTGAACGAAGAATGTTTAATCAATTTACTGTACATAAAGCAAGAACTTTTTTTATCTTTTTGTTAAATAATCGAAGAGTGCCGGGCTTACAAACATTAAACTGGGCCCGATTGATCACCTCAACCGGGTGATTGTGATAAGGGGTTGATGACGTCACATTCCATGTAAAAGGCAGACAAGTAAATATACGTTAGTTCGCAAGTATTACGAACGCTCGCTTTACTTTCCTATAACTATTAAGGCGTACAAATATGAAACTTGGTGCGCTTGATCACCACCCCAGGGTGAGTGTCATAAGGGTTTGATGAGTCACAATCAAGGATAACTTTTTAAAAATCGCTTTAGTTGACAGAGAAATGCCATTTTGGGCTTACATCAACCTCAGATCTTGCTAAGTTCAAAACAAATTTACTTTTTTACGATCTGTTATGAGGTCATAGTTAGCAATTGATTGTGAAAATGATTTTCCTTAATTTCTTAAAAAATGATATCTGTCAAAACGCGGTTTATGGCTCTTTCGGAACATGTCAATGACCTGATTCCCAAAAGCAAGTTTTTTTATATTTACGGTTTATTGGCGACGAAACAAGCAATTTGTTTTTGAACACTTTTTTGAGCCTAATTATTCTAAAGCCATTGAGCGTACGAACATTAAACGTGGTATAATTAATCATCACTATCACTCGTGGATGAGTGTCATAAGGAGTTTTATGATATCGTGATGATGTCACAATTAAAGATAATTTTTTTCAAAAGCATCTTTTGACAGAGGAATGCCATTTTGGGCGTAAATTAAAGCCATCGTTTAACTTGCCAACATACAAGTAATTTCAGTTTTTTTACCTTTTATGACGACGTCATGATTAACAATTAATTGTAAAATTGATTTTCCTTACTTTCTTTAAGCATATTGAGAGCAGAAACGTGATTGATGACTCTTTCGGGAGATTCAGCGATATGTTTCCCAGCACAAAGTGTTTTTAAATTTGAGGATTATTGACCACGCAACAAGCGATTTTGTGTTTGAGCGCCTTCTTAAGGTTAATTATTTTGAAACTACTGGACATACAAACATCAAACTTGACACGATTTATCACCACACCAAGTTTAGGGTCACAGGGAGGTTGTTGACATCACAGTTTAAGACAGATTACTTGAAAGTTGTATTTTTGACAGAGAAAAGCGATTTTAGACTAAAACATGAGCGAACACCCAACTTGCCAATTTCCTGAAATTTCATGTTATTAGGAGCTAAGATCACGTCATACAACAAATTTCACAACAATTAAAGCTCTATTTCAAACGCAACACGCGATAATTTTTAAGCATTCTGATTGACCTGATTAGGACTGGCGGAGGTCGATTTGACCCAGAGAGAATTAAAACGGCTGTATTTAGCGACGGCTTGAGATCTGCACCAATCAACAGCGGCCTCAACGTGGTGGTGCAATCCCCGACCTTGTTTGAGTTGAATTAAAATGGATGTTGGCCTTTCCGAGGGTCCCAGTCACCCTGGGCACTTCCCTCCATTTTTTCGCCGTGCTGCCCTCTGAACGACCGCAGAAGGGCAGCACACAGCTTCTTTAAAATCAGTCGCCTGTCTTCTCTCTTCTCTTGTACTTGTCTTGCCCGTTTTCGTCTCCTCATTCTTCTCTTTATCTTGATGAGCGGTAACGTTTATCCCAACTCTGGACTCATCTTTCCCTGTTCAGTGTGCACTGGAAATGTGACCTGGCGTGGTAGGTCTGTGCAATTCTGCATCCGCTCCAAATGGGTTCATCTAAGGTGCTCACTACTCTCCTTCTCCAAATTCAGAACTCTTGGCAGCTCTCACTCCTGGAGCAGCGTCCCTACTTGTCATACTAAGACTTCCTCCTCGGACTCCTCTGGCCTGTATACCTCCACTGTACAATCTTCCCCCCTTTGCTAATGCAGCACTCCCGCCCCACCTTCGTTTTCAAACCTCTTCTCCCCCTTCTGCCCATTTTTTATCTTTTCCCTCACTACCGCCTCATGCTCCCGGCTGTCCTTTTACGCCTTCTACGCCTTCTGCTTCCTTTCCCACCCCTTGACTTCCTCAGATTTCTTCAATGGAATGCTAACGGTCTCCGCGCCAGGAGCACTGAACTGCTACACTTTATTTCGTCCCATTCCGTTGATCTTATTTGGATCCAGAAATCCAATGTCAACTCATCTTCCTTTTTTCGGATTCCTGGATTTTCTGCTATGTGATCTTAACGCAACCACTCCCGGTCTGGTATTCTTTCTCGTAATGCCACGCACGCTAGCGGCGGCGTCATCATTTTCGTCCGGCGGGGCTTATCCTTTTCTGAACTTTCTAGCTCCTCTCTTTCTTCGCTTGACCTCTACTCTGATTGTGTTGGGGTCAACATTTCTCTAAACAACTCCTTATCGCTTTCGTTTCTTAATGTGTACACTCCTTCTGTTTGTTCTCCTCCGAAGGATGGCAGATCCAATTTTTTTCTCCCTCCATTCTTTCCTCCTCCAGAAATTTCTTCATTCTGGGGGACATCATTTTCCATCACACCCTCTAGATCTCAAAAGTACTTCCAACTCCCGCGGAAAGGAAGAATTCGACTGGGTCATCTCCTGTGACCTCCTCTTCCTCAATGACTCTGATACACCTACTATTCTCCATTGCTGTTCTAGCAGTCGCTCGTCCCTGACATTTCCTTTGCTCCCTCCTCTCTCGCCCTTTCCTGTTCCCGGGAGGTGCTTTAGGACCTAGGTTCAAATTACCTACCGATTCTTGTTTCTGTCCCTCTCTCTCGGGTCTTTCGCCCCAACGAGCGTCCCTCTTCCTTCGATTTTCAGAAAGCTCGCTGGGATGCCTTTGCCTATTACTTTGACTGTCACTGTGCTTCTGCAGAGGAATACTCGTCTCTTTCCCTTTCGTCTGCTGCTGCTGCTGCTCTCTTTACTTCTCTGGCACTGAATGCGGCCAAATCTTCCATTACTTTCGGCCTCACCTAACGCCATCCTAAAGCCTGGTGTTAAACTGAAGTGGTAGAAGCAGTTAGTGAAAGACTCAAAGCTTTCGCTGCCACTCACAGAAGTGATGAAGATCGCCAGGCTTACTTCTTCGCTTCCAGACTTGCTTCGTTTGTCATTTTCAAAGCCAAGGCTGAGGTATGGCAGACAACTTGCTCTTCTCTTTCGCCAAAATCCAACCCTAAAACTGTATACTCTGCTTCGTTCTGTTGCTGGCTCTCCTTCCTCATCTTCCTCCTCTCTTAATTTCCCCAACTGTTCCTCTCCCAGATAGCCGGCTTTGGTTTTCGCCGATTACCTGAGATCCCACTTTTCCGTTTCTCAGCCAAAGGCTTTGCGTAACAAAACCAGAGGCTACTTTTCCGACCTCCCCCAAGCCACATACCTTAAAGAGTCTGATTTGTCCTTGTGCTCTCCCTTTTCCCCAGCTAAATTTTTTGCAGCTGCCTCCAACCTTTCTTCGTCCACTGCCACTGGCCCAGACAAAGTTGCCTATTCCACGCTAAAGCATCTTCCTCGCTCTGGCACGGATTTTCTTCTTCACATTTTCAATCTTTCCTGGTGTTCGAATTCCTTTCCTTCCATTTGGAAGACATCTTCCATTATTCCCATCCACAAGATGGGAAAACCTCTCGACTTTTCTGCTTCCTTCCGGCCTATCTCTCTCACCTCCTGCGTATCAAAGCTTTTTGAACGCATTATTCTATCGCGCCTGCTCTTCTTTTCGCAGTCTAATTCCATTCTCTCTCCCGGCCAGGCCGGTTTCCGCCCTGACGGTCTACTCTGGATGAAATTCTTTATCTTTCTCAGTCCATTTCGGATGGGTACCCAGGCCAGGCTCTTGGACGATCCTTGCTACTATTGATTTCTTTAAAGCTTCTGACTCTGTCTTCCATCCCGCCCTTTTCCACAAACTCATTTCAGCTGGCCTCCCTCCTTGCTTTGCTTGTTGGACTCAATCTTTCCTTTTTGATAGGCGCGCTTGCGTGGTTTATCAAAATCACACAAGTCGTTCCTTTCAAGTCCATCGAGGTGTTCCGCAAGGATCCGTTCTTGGCCCTGTACTTTTCTTTCTATTCATCAACGATCTTCTGCTGCTCTGTCTTCTTCCGTCAGCTGCTCTGTTTACGCTGACGATCTGGCCATTTGGTACGCCTTTCCCTCGGTCTCCACTGCGGTGGAGGCCACACAAAGAGCTCTGTTTTGATTGGAGTACTGGAGTGCTGGTCTAAGTAGTGGTGTCTTCCTCTCAATCCGAGCAAATGTGATGCCACCTTCTTCTCAATGGATCCCCACCAAGCTTACCTCCAGCCCAACCTCCTACTCGTTTTCAATCCCACCCCAACTTTTCTTGGGGTCACCTTCGACCGCATATTTTCCTTTTCTAAACATGTATCTTCGCTGAAGGCCAAGTTTTTCCCTCGTCTCAAGGCCTTACACTGTATCTCTGCTTCCTTATAGAACCGATGTAAAGAGTCCCTATCTCTTCTGTATAAAACTTTTCTTTGGCCTCTTCTTACTTACACTTCATCCGGACGGTTTCCTTTCTTAACCGTTACCAATATCACCAAATTGGAACGCCTCCACCGAGCGCCTAGTCGCGCCATCACTAGCTGCCTCTCATCTTTTCCTATCCCACTTCTTCTTTCCAAGGCGTCTCTCTTTCCCTACGAGTCACTATGACTTATTTCACTTTTTCATTTGATGAGCGGGCTCTTCGTCTCCCAACCTCCTTTTCCCATTTCAGGATTGGCCAGACTTGGAGTGAAACAAAACTCTGCAGATCATCCTAGAGAGCTTTTGCGTCCACTCACCCGCTCATGCTTCCTTCTACTGCCCCTAGGGAGAATATCTTTGCTTGCATTTTCTCACCTCCTTGGAACCTGCCTTCCTTCACTGTGGAGTCCACCCTTTCATTTTCTATTCCTGCTCTGATCCCTCTCTCGCTCGCTAAGGTGCGGCTTTCGCTGACCTTGTCCCTACCCTCCCTCACGATCTGGTCCTTTGGACTGACGGCTCTGTTCCTTTTCTTTTTGGCTAAGGCGGCTCTGGCGTACTTGCCCACTGCTCTCTCTGTGGCGCTGAGGCCACCTTTTCTTTTTCAGCAGACCCAGTATGCTCAAATTTTTCTGCTGAAATCTACGCCAATTTGCACGCTCTTTACTGGTCTCAGCAGCACCAACAAGTCTGCCACTTCTCTTTTCTTCTCCTCCTATCTGACTCTCGTTCTGTCCTCGCCACTCTGTTCTCTCCTCCATCTTTCCTTCTACCTCAAACTCTGTGGCAGATCTGGCAGATACTGTTTTCTCTCTCCTCCTGTTCTATCAGGCTACAACGGGTCCCCGGACACTCGTTTCTCTCCGGAAAATGACTTAGCAGATGAGCTGGCCAGACGGGCAGCGCTACTTGTTCCTTTAGCAATCCCTTGTAGTCTCTTTTTTCTCATCTATCGTATCCACTCTTCTCTATTCTTGGACTGGAGGAATATGGTCTCATCTAAATTCTTTGACACACATGTTCCCTCAATTTCCACCAAGGAGCTTGTGCTTCTACGTCACGCTCGCTGTGTGTTCTCTCGTCTACGCTGCAGCGAACACAGTCTTCGGTTAAGCTTTTATCTGCTTAGGATTGGCAGAATTGAGAATCTTTCTTGCAGCGCCTGCGGACCCCCGTTCCAGGACACCTCTCGTCTCATTCTACACTGTCCGACTACGGACTCTTTTCGTCGCTTGCTCTTTGGCAAGTTTCTGTATCTCTACGACCTCTGGTCCAGGCCCTGGGGAGTTGCCCGGCTTTTGGGGATCCATGGTTTTCCGCCATCAACCCATCCCTCGGAAGGGATCGGGTAACAACAACAACAACAGCAAAACTGAAATTGCAGACGCACTATTACGTAACAAAGGGCGTTAGCTAATTCAGACGTTACTAAAGTTGTAAACAGAATTACGTGACAATCTGCAACTTCCTATTACAGGATTCCATTACTACTTATATACACGGAACACCACTGCATAGAAGAAATCAATATGCTAAAATAAGAAATAAATGCTAGTAATAAACGAAGAACCTCCGCGGTCCCCTAACTGAACATTAAAAACTCACGAAACACAACTGCATGCTTTGAGCATACTGGGTCTGCTGAAAAAGAAAAGGTGGCCTCAGCGCCACAGAGAGAGCAGTGGGCAAGTACGCCAGAGCCGCCTTAGCCAAAAGAGAAAGAAACAGAGCACCAGATCGTAAGGAGAGCATTCAATGTCAGAGAAGCAAAGAGAGCAGCAGCAAAAGAAAGAAAAAAAGACGAGTATTTCTCTGCAGAAAAAACAGTGAGAGTCAAAGTAAAAAGCAAAGTAATCCCAATGAGTTTCCTGAAAATTCAAGGAAGGGAGACTTCTGTTGGGGCGAAACACCGGAGAAAGAGAGGCGGTTAGTAGAACTGGTAGGTGATCTGAACCTAGGTTCTGAAGCACCTCCCAGGAGCAAGGAACTGCAAGAAAGAAAAGAGCAAAGAAGATGTCAGGGGAGGAGCGACTGCCAGAGGAGCAATGAAGAAGAGTAGGTATGTCAGAGTCTTTGAGGGGGAAGAGGTCAAAGGAGATCACCCAATCAAATGTTTTCTCCTCACTGGAGTCGGAAGTACTTTTTGAGTTCTTGAGGGGGTGATGGCAAATGATGTCCCCCAGAGCAAAGAGATTTCTGGAGGAGGAAAGAATGGAGGGAGAAAAAATTGGTTCTGCCATCCTTCGGAGAAAAGCGAATAGGGGGAGCGTAAACATTAAGAAATAAAAGCGAGAAAGAGTCGTTTAGAGAGGTGTTAACCTCTACATAATCAGAGTAGGGGTCAAGCAAAGAAAGAGAGGAGCTAGAAAGTTCAGAGAAGGATAAGTCCTGCCTGACGAAAATGATGACGCCGCCGCTAGCGTCTGTGACATCAGTAAAAAAAATGCCAGACCGGGAGTGGGTGCGATCAGATCGCAGAGCAGAGAATCCAGGAATCCGAAAAAAGGAAGATAAATTAAGGTTAAATTCCTGGATACAAATAAAGTCGACGGGATGAGACGAAATAAAGTGTAGCAGTTCAGTGCTCCTGGCTTGGAGACCGCCAGCATTCCACTGAAGAAACCTGAGGGAGCAGAAGACGTAGAAGGACAGCCGGGAGCATGAGGCGGTGGTGAGGGAGAAGATTAAAAATGAGCTGTGGGGGATAAGAAGTCTGAAGACGAGGGTGGGGCGGGAGTGCTGCATTAGCAAAGGGGGGCCAGATTGTACAGTGGAGGTATACAGGCCAGAGGAATCCGAGGAGGAAGTCACAGTGCTGGTAGGTGTGGAATCTCAAAAAAAAGCACGACGCAGCAGGGAGGGCAGCTCCAGGAGTGAGAGCTGCCATGAGTTCTGAATCTAGAAAAGAAGAGTAGTGAGCACTTTAAATGAACCCAATTAGAGCATGTGCAGAATTGCACTGACCTACCCAGTCAGGTCACATTTCCAGAGCACACTAAACAGAGAAAGACGGGACCAGGGTTAGGATGAACGTTTCCGCTCATCATGAGAAGGAAGAGAATGAGAAGATGGGCAAGAGAAAGGCAGGGAAGACAGGCCGATTTTAAAAAGGCTGCGTGCTAGCCTTCTGCAGTCGTTCAGAGGGCTGCACGGCGAAAAAATGGTTTGTGTGAGGGGAGTGATCGGGGTAACTGGGACCCTCAAAAAGGCCAGCAGCCATTTTAACCCAACCCAAACGGGGTTGGGGACTGCACCTCCACGTTGAGGCGGCTGTTGATTGGTGCAGTTTAGTTTTGCCCGCTTTACACGTACATACTATATAAACGACAGAAATTTTGCACTTCACTATCCAAAAAAATCGGAGTCAGTACGTGTTTTGGGGACGGACAGAAAGTCCGTAATGATGATTAGAGTTAAAGTTAACTCAAAGTCAGAGTTAGTTGAGGATAGAGAGGGAAAATCAGCGCTACACGGTGTAATTTGTTGTTGTGACGACAGGTTGTTATCGAGAGCTGTAATATGTGGTCATGCGGTTTAGGTCTGAGAAGCATTAGGTTAACTGTTGTAAAAGTGGTCGTAAGTAGTGAAGGAACTTGTAATAACTGTCTACTTGTTGAAGTGTTTAATTATTTTTTGAAGTGTAGTAACAAAATATTTGATTTTCTTGCAAGCAATTCGTGATTTCTAAATTTTTATTTGTGGGGTTCCGTGACAAACACGAAAGTAAATTAGGGTTTCGCGATGACAAAAAGGTTGAAAAGCACTGTTCTACATTCAACACGAGTTCCGATATCTAAATAAAAGAAACACGGAGTAGTTCGGAGCAATAAGCTCAAGCAAAGTAGGTAAAGTAATAGCAATAAATGAAGGTTTTTGTCTCTCAAAATGATAAAGTGTAGGAGAAAGCTGGCTACAGACCCACAAAAGTTAAAAAATTGTTTACGATTGTTTTCTTGTTTTTTCTTGGTGGAAGCGGAAGCAGTTGAAAAATAACCGCTTCCACATCCCTGCATAGTGATGTAGTAATGTTGTTGCCAGTTAAAATTGGGGATTGGTAGATGGGAGGGCAACAAGCGCACTTGCTATTGCTATTGGTTTGAAAATATGTAATAGTGGCTATTACGTGAACTGACAAATAACATCATAGTGAGGAGAAAATCCTGAAATTATGAGAAGTAAATAGCGGCTATTTACCATTTATTTATAACTGACATAGATTTTAACGGCCAACTGACATCTGTGTTTGCATGTGGCTGCAATATTATGAGTGATATTCGTGAGTCCGCAGTTCTGATGAAAAAGCTTAACACAACGGAAAGGGCACGATACCACATTTACTTTATATGTTATGACCAAGATCGACTCGTCCCTGAAAAACAAATCGTGGATGCTGCTTTCTCCTATGACTGCAACTGGCTCAATACTCTAATAACAAATTATTAATGCCACTTTCTCCAAATGATAGAAACTACCCCAAAATCATTATTAATAACTGCCCCAATAGTGCTACTTCATCAGATGTAGAGGAAAGCATTGTTTACAAAGCCATGCTGCAGTCTATGTTAGCTTTAATAAAACATTAAGTACGCTTATTGAATGCTGCTCTGTATGAATAAACAGATATAGCGCTAATACTTTGAATGTGAAATAATAATTGATTCTTTGCATTTGTAGCAGTAAGATAACTCCAATTTAACATTTTAATCACCATCTCACTCTTTGCGCTCCCCTCTATCTGTTCTTAAGGTCCATGAAATTTGTATTGTATTTGGATTCCGTGGTAAATAAATGAATTTTTTACTTGTTACTGGGCCATCAATTACCGGGAAATGAGAAGAGTGAAGTTGAAATTCATATCCGTACTTGCTCAAATAGGATCACTTTGGTTCGTCAAAGCGCTTGAAGGAATCGAAGTTTACAGTGGCAGATTAAGGGAGGCAGCGGCGACAGACAGTAAAATTTAATTGAGGAGTTTTATAGAACTTGATTTCCCTTGCTTTACTAGTAGGCTGTTAGCAATTAATTAAATATGGAATTCTATCAGCAAATACAAATTCAAAACGCAAGAAGCCAGGCGTCAATTAAAAAGTTATTTTTTAAACGTGGTCTTTTATCCACTTTCATAAAGACCACACTGGTAAAAGCATAGCATTTCAAATTGTGTGGTGTTCTCTTATTTGAAAATAAAAAAACAATGTTCAGTCTGGCTCTACGGAAGTAAAAGGGAGGTCAAAAGTGTAATCGAAATATTAATAGTTAAGTGATTTGTTACGTTGCCTGCTGCATGGCCAAGCAGAATCGCGTTTGCATTCAAGCTTTCGGCAACTGCCACATCATTACAAGGGTGTCTGCTGACTCAAATATCGTCTCGTCCTTTCCAATCTTCTAAACTACGTTCATCTTACGTTCGATAAGTTAAATTTCTAAATATTTTACTTTACTTAGGAACAACTAACAAGTCAAAAGCAGGGTCGAATGTGCATGGCTGCGTAACTGAGAAACGAGCAACTCGTTTTTATTGCTTGATGAGCAAATACAAACTTAGGATATTGATAATTTTTAATTGATGTTATTACATCGGCTAGGCAGCCACTTCATTTTAGTTCTATGTTTGAAATGTTCAAATTGCTTTTTTCCACTAAAACTTAAATTTTATGCCAAGTATATAAGATTATAATGATTTTATGATAAGTAACGGTCTATACATAATTTTTTTTTAACAACCATACAAAAATTGCAAATAAATGTTATATAAAAAGGCCCATGCCAATGTAACTCCTGAAGAAGTGTTACGGAAAATTTTGATTGAAGTATCTGACGAAGAAAACGATGGTATTGAAGACATAGCTTCTTTAGCTTCTGATGACGAAATAGATGATGCGCTATCAGCATCTTTTAATTTTGATAATCCTGATGATGTAAACGGAGCTGACCAAAACGTCTCGGATAATCAGGATAATGCAAGTAATACTGCCGGAACTACACAGTGACGTCAACTTACCCATGATAAATTAATTCATGATCTGGAAAATGCTTTTGATGAACAAAATTACATCCCACTAAGTTTGCCCATTACTGAAAAAACTTTTACTAGTTATATGGAAAACCCAAAGCCTCCAAATAACTTGGGGATACCAAAAACATGATCAAATGTTTACTGAAGCCGCGATCGTGAGACGCAGTTAAATACTACCAACGATAATACCAGTTTTCGAGAAAAAGTGAAAGACAAAAATCTCCTTTGCAAGCTTGGATGCTTTTTTCACCAAAAATAGTGCTGGACATAATAGTTAAAGAAACTAATCGAAAAATAGAAGAGACAGTGGTGCAACTTCAGAGTATGGTTGCGGAAGATAGTAGCAGCAGATATGGGTACATGCGACTGACTAATCCTTTTGGAAGTATTGGCACTGATTGGAATGATTTACATGCGAGGCTTACTAGGACAAGCGCATCAAAACACTAATGCAATGTTCCATGAAATATTTGGCAATCCAGTTTTTAGCGCGACTATGTGCAGATTTAAATTTTTGATTTCTCACATATCGTTTTTGATACAACGCGTCCTACTAGTTGGCAACACAATAGATTTGAAACTTTTCGCGAAATTTTTGAAGAATTTAACAAAAACTGTGGGAAATTTCTAGTTCCTGATGATTATTTATCACTGGATGAAACTCTTTATCCAACGAGAACGCAAATCAGTTTCAAATAATTTAATTCGAGCAAACCAGCCAAGTATGAAGTGCTCTACAAATTAATAAACGCTTGCCGCTAGTCATTTGCCTTTTCAACTGTTATGCATTCTTGTTAGCCAAAAGCAGAGCCGACATCTTACTACACTCCTGGGACGTCACAAACAGTAAAATACCTAATTCAAAATTTGGAATGCCACACAAATTTAGTGTGAAGAAACATATCATATGGCAGATTGTATACTTCAATACCAATGGCGCAGTGGCTGCTTGACCGTGGAATTACTTCTGTAGGAACTTTACAATCAAATCGAAAAAGAATTTCAACTGAAATTAAAGAAATCAAAGACCGAGAAACAAACTCATATGAGATTTATTGGGAAAAGGAAGATAACGGCACATCAAATCTGCACTCGTATGTGATAAAAACCAAAAGATCAGGAAAGCGAACTGTTTTTATTATTATCAACAGTGCCACCGCTCTTGAAGCTACAAAAGATGACAACGAATACAAGCCTGCTATTTACCAACTATAGGACTTTTCATAAAGCGGAGCAGACATTATTGATCAAAGAATGGCTTTTACAGCAGTAAATATAAATTACAGCGCTGGACTATAAATGCATTTTCGTACGTTTTGGACGCATGTCGAGTGAACGCTAGCAGGATATATGATACGAATAATGATCTGTATCCTCGAAACATAAAATCTGTAGATTTCGGATTTGAACGAGCTATGTCTTTGATTCACCCACATATAGAACAACGATGTTTAATTGGCATAAATTCTTTGTAATTCGCAAAATTGAGACAATAGAGGGGAAAAAATATCATCCAAACATGTAAAAATGTCAAGTGGCTTTTTTCTTCATCAAAGTGAAAAACGAAGGCGATACGATGCATGTATCAGTAAGATTAAAGGAAAAGGAGCAAAAGAAAAGAAAAACAAAATTTCTAAGCAATTGAGCCAGTGCCAAAAATGCGCAAAGCCATTGTGTGATAAGGATTTCATTAGCATTTGTGATTTTTGCTTACAAGACTAAACTGTTGTTAGGCTTACACTTAAGGATAAAATTGCACTGCCTTAGTTGTTTTTGAAACATACGAGCGAATTGCTATTTTTGTCGATGATATATGTATTGTTGATATTACCCATAAATTTAATGTAGTGTTCCCATATATTATATTAGACGATAAATTATAAGCAGAACAGCATGGCGTATAACTGCAATACACCAGCTAGTCCAGAAATATCCTAGTTTGTTTCATATTTGTAATGTATTTTGTTAATTGCAAGTGATTTTTTAATTAATAGTTCTAAATTCACTAACGCCTCAAAGCACAAGTTACGATGATAAAGCTCTAATTTGTGACATTATAATTAATCCTGGTTGAATATAAAAACTGTAAGGACCGTTCAAACATCATACGACACCTCCAGAGGGAAACAAAACTGCCGTATTGATGTTATTATGGTGGGAGAGATAAAAGATAGGCTACCTAGACCTATCGTTGTAGGACACACTTGCTATTGAAAAGAATCAAAGTTTACAATCGTTTGATGTCACAGGTTTTTGTAGCAAATCCAAAACTTAAGTTGCTTGAGTATTTTTTTCATGCAGCTTGTCACACGCACAGACTTGAACAACTCAGTAATTCTAGCTGGCTAATTTGGTGAATTACTGCAAAAAGTCGCTAATTCTAATATAATTTGAAAAAATTAAAAGTCTCTTATTCTAGTCTAATTTGAAAAATGCCTAATTCCAATTCTAATCTAATTTTGGAAAAGTTTCTGATCGTAGAATCTGAAAAATGACAAGACATTTTTTTGTTAGGGATCACCTGCATTTGCGAATAGTTTGGCCGAAAATCAAGATCGAAATTAGGTGATCTCCAAAACGAAAAAGGCCTTCACAATAGTTTGGTGGCAAAAATATAGAAGTCTTAGAATTGTCGCAAATACAAAGTGGTTTTGCGAAGATGTTCAAATGGCATCAATATTCGCTCGGTAATTAAAATATCAAACTACTTTCAGAAAAACTGAAAAGCTCTAATTGCAATTCTACTTTAATTTGTAATAATCAGAAATGCTCTAATTTTATTCTACTTTAATTTGAGAGAAGCATTAATGCTCTAATTCCAAGTTTAATCTAATTTGAAAACGCTAAAAAAATTCTAATCGTTCAAGTCTGCACACAAGGATGGAGAGGCTTACAAAAAGTCGTATTGCGTCGCATAAGGGAGAGGAAAGAATAAAAATGAGTCATATGATTCGTGAGCATTCCTTAATTTGAATGAGATTTATGTCTTATCAATAAAAATGTTTATCGGTGATGAACAAGCGTAGCTTGCATTTTTTGTTTAAATAAAAGAGCAATAATTTTATAAAGTTGAAAAAATTTTGTCGTTGAAGTGCTATTTCACATTTACAAACAGCCAGTTCAATCCACAAAACTTTAGGGAGTAGACACTTGGCATATGGCAAGTAGTCCAACATAAGAAAAAGCTAGGGTCAAATCGACCCCCCTTCCAGGACAAAGAAAGCAAAAAAAGCCCGGTCTTAACAGGGTTAAGTTCATGTGTAACAATTCGAGACGAATAAATCACATGCGTTTACCTCCTTTGCTGCTAAAGTCCAATACTCTAAAGCAGGGGTCACCAACTGGCGGCCCGCCACGCTGTTTAGTGCGGCTCGCTGAAGGCATCAGCATACAAATATAACCAAAGATACTTTTCTTGTATCTTTTTTGGTAATTTTCCTGGGGAGTTAGAAGTTACTCTGAAAGGAGTAAAAATAAAGACAAAGACTCTCTTGTCACGTCTTAACCGGCATTTTGATAAAGTTTGCGCGCAAAAATCGAGTTGGTGTACGAAGAAAGAATTTTGCATTATGAAATTCGTGGCTGGCAGCCAACGTGATATGGAAAACAAGACTGATTTTGTTGGAAAGTTAAAACGTAGTAAAACGTCGGTTCCCAAGTTTAACTAGAGTAAGCGTAAAAAAACGGAAGGCAGAAATTTTAATGAAAGGCGGACGAATGATTACTTTTTATGTTTCAACTAAAAACAAAGCAACCTATCTAATATGCAATGAAGTAATCATGCAGAAAGAGTAGGCCAAAAACGTAAAACGCCATTTCGAAAGTTGCGACAAAGAGTTCAAGCAGCTAAGTGGAGAAGTACGCAATCAACAGATTGCTACTTTGAAGAGAAATCTTTCTCATTAGTAAAACGTGTTTGTGAATTTGCAAGATGTCAGCTGTAAGAGCAAGTTTTTACGTGGCTCAGTTTATAGGGAAGAGTGGCAGACCCTTTATAGATCGTGAGTTAGTCAAGAAGTGCTTGATAAAGGTTGTGCAAGAAACGTGTTTCCACAAGCTACGTTGCATTAGGGACGTTAGTCTATCAGCTTCTACAATTACTAGAAGAATCGAAGACATTGGCGAACATCTTCACGAGACACTAAAAGAAAGCGCAAAGTTCTTCAAGTACTTCTCTCTTGCAATAGATGAGAGCAACGCAACTGACACAGTCCAGAGGTTAATTTTTATTCGTGGTATAGATGCTAAATTCAGAATCAGAGAAGAGATATGTTCTCTGCGAAGTTTGAAAAGCGCAACAATTGCTGAAAATATATTCTCAGAGGTTACTACAGCTCTGAGCGACCTAGGTCTTTCATGGAAAAATTTGAAAAGAATAACAACAGATGGGGCAAGAAATATGGTGGGCAAGAGGAAGGGAGTTACCGCACTCATGAATGAAAAGGTATTAGAGGCAAACGGTGGGCAACCAAAGCAATTTCATTGCATAATTCACCAACAAGCTTTATGTGGAAAAGTCCTTAATTGGAAGCATGTGATGAGCGTGGTTGCATCAAACGTGAACTTTTTTAAAAATCATGCTTTGACCCACGGCCAATTTCAAACCTGTTTTGCCGATTTAAATTGTGAACATGGAGACGTGATGTACCACAATGAAGTCCGCTGGCTTAGCAGAGGAAAGGTTTTGAGACGTTTTTTTCAACTTCGCAAGGAAATAAATGAATTTCTGAAAGAGAAAGGAAAAAGGAAGAGGTTGATTTGATTGTTGATCCAAGATGTCTCCGTGAGCTTGCTTTTTTAAGTGACATCACAGAGCATCTAAATATTTTAAATGTGAAATTGCAAGGCAAAGAAAATCTGATGTCAGATATGTTCGCTATTTTGAAAGCATTTTTGCCTAAACTTGACCTTTTCAAGAACCAAATTGCAAGGGGCAACTTTACACATTTCAGTAACTGTAAAACACTGGCTTCTGACAATGAAACTGGATTGGATTTGACTTCAAAAAGTATACTGAAGCTCATGAAACACTGCAAAGTGAGTTTTCCAACAGTTTCTGTGATTTCCAAAAGTATGAAACTGTGGTAAGATTATCTGAAAATTCACTTGCTGTGTTACCTACAAATGTAGATTCATGCTTTCAACTGGAACTGATAGAGCTGCTTGCAAGCATCTTTAGAGTGGCAAGATTTGCACAAGGAGTGCAAAATAGCAGAGTTTTATTCACGAAGTCCTGATGATTTTCCCAAGCTGAAGGAAAACGCTGCTACTATGCTTACAGTCTTCGATAGTAATTACATATGTGAGCAAACGTTTTCACAAATAAAGATTGGAAAATCGAAAATCCGATTAAGGTTGACGGACAAACATTTGCATGATATTTTGAGAATGTCTGTCACGAATTTCAATGTAGACGTTGATGTTCTTTTGCAAAAATATTCAACAACAAGGGTTTCGTCAAAATTTTTATTAGTTTTACTGAGCTTATTTTGCTTCTTAATGAAACTTACGTACATTTCAATAAGATCTACCAAAATTTAGCTGTGAGCGCGGGGTTGCTTTCTTTAACTTTGTAAAGTCATGTAAACATTAGTGTACTTTCCACCACTGCCGTCTTTCATGAGCTACGCTAGAAACGTTTTTTAGGTGTTTTCGATAAGCTTGTGTTTCATAGTTTCTGGTTCCTTTCTTCCTGTTGTGGTAGCCTATTCTACGCAGGTATGTTTCCAAGTTACTATTGTTGCTTGTACTGCAATGTGTTCAAAATTTCCTCATTTCCTGAAGCTGTTAATTGCAAGATATCATTTGTCATGCAAAGAGACCATACCACTCTTGCTTGGCAATAAATATTCTGATGAAATTGCTCGCGGTGCTATAATTACTCGTATGTGCACAAACAAGTGCTCTTATTCATTAGACATTGTTAAAAAAGTCAACAGTATTGTTGAAAGAGCTTGATGTGGCTAACGTTGTTGAATTATTTTGTTTTTGCAGTATTTTTAGATACATATTAGCAATATGTAGCGTGGTTCTGAGCAAATTACCAATATGTAGCTTTGAATACTGAGTGCAAAATGCGTTATTTTCAAACATAGAGTCAACTTATCTAAAGTTGTATTAGTGCGGCCCGCCAAAGCTCTCCATGGTGCCAAAGTGGCCCTCATACGAAAAAGGTTGACGACCACTGCTCTAAAGAATAGGCTATTGGCTAGCAGACCAGTAGCACTAGCAATAATCACGTTTGTACATGACTTGGCAATTAATAGCAATAAATTATTTAAAGTAACATAGCCTAGTCGAGGACTTGAAAAATTTTTAGGAGAATATTACAAAAACTTTTTCCTGTGTAAAATCTCATTGTGTATCGATAAATATTTTTGCTTCCTTTTCTTGACGAAGAAAAGGGTTTTTTTCACAAACAAAACCTTACCATTTTACAGGTTCACTGATTGCAGGTTTTGTTTTCGTTTTAATTGATTGACTGTTTGTACCGGCGCGTTAGGCTTATCCTCATGTAAATATACAGAGGTCGGGAGTAGAGGCAAAGCTTAATGTAATAAAATCCCAAGTCTAAGAAAAAATCAAAATAAAACCATAGACCTATCATGTAGTAAAACTGAATTTAGAGAGGATATTTTTAAAAAAAACTTGGCCTGATAGACACCTACGAGAATATGGTGAATGACTTGGAGGGAAGGCATAGCCGGTTTTTTCACTGTTCAAAAAAAACAGGTAACTTGACTAGGCAAAAAACTTAATACCACAAATATAAGTTCAAAAAGAGCCGCGCCAAATCGTAAAATAGATCTACCACTAATTAGTATATTTCTCCAATTCTAAAAGCGACTTCTATTTCGGCCGCCACCATTATTTTTGACTGTACTTCTATCCCCCACCCTCCCCCTTTACATTTTCTAAAAGTAATGATAGTTTGTGACAACATTTTTTTTTGTAAGCATTACCGGTAATAGTTCTGATTAATAAACGAAAACCATCACCATTACGTGAACAGGAATTATGTATGTTCAGACAATACCTAAACTTTTCGCTACTGTTCACACAAGTGCCAAACGGTTGAAGCTGGCTTGGCCGAATGAACGGACATTTTTAACCCCGACCTTACTGACGGAGTTCTCGCGGGCCACGCCAGCAGAAGCCGCTAGTATGTTGAATAAATTCAAAAGGGGATCTTAATTTTATAGGGCAAAAAGTCGAAACCTCAAAAAATACCATAACACTGTATTTTTTTTCAATTATATGAAATAGAAATTCGTTTAAACTCTGCTGCTCAAAATGATAAAACCAAGGTTCATGCCACAAATGTATTAAAATCTTAACTTCATTTATTCCTATGAGCAGTGGTGGATATTGGGTGAGGCGAATGAGGCCCCCCCTTTTTTGAGTTGTCGAGGGGCCCCCCCTTTTAAAAATGGCGTGTGTAGTTTTAAGCTATTTTGTGGCATTTTGAAATAAGTCCTTGGTCTTAACAACTGTGGAAGTGCAAACTAAAAGTGTCTATTTTGCCTTTGACCGCACTTTACCCTTGCAAGCTATTTTGCCGTTCAACGTTTGTGTGTCTTCAAAATTGGATTATTTGCTGCAGTGCTTATAAGTATTGTTTTGGCGTGCTCATAGTTATTGTTTGGGCGTGCTCATAAGTTAGTTATTGTTTGGATAGTGATACTAACTATGAATAAAATGGTTAGAAGTTTGAATCTTTGCAGGCAGGGTACTTAAACAGAGGCAGTATACATTAAGGAGGAGATGGCAGTTTGGGGATATGAGTGGGAGTGTAAGCTAAAAGCTCCATTTTTGTCAAATCACTTTTTGCCAATTTTAATACATTATAGAGATTGACCAATCACAAACGACTAAAAGTCACGTTTTTAATATGTCACTAAAATTGACCAATCACAAACATTCAATGGAAAATAGAGTGTAGGGGTAAAATGTCATTGACGGCAAAATAGCAATTGCCTTAATAAAAACCGAACACTAAAATTTGTTTTTTCTATGACTGTTTTGGGCTGAAGGTTTTCCAGTTCTTTTGACAGAAACTGTTGTGACAATGTGGGTTTAACATATTTTTTAGGGTGGAACCTCATTTTACTGATGTGATCGGAACAACTTATATTTGTAGCTGTTTGAGCAGACCAGACTTTGCCTGTGAACTGTGATAATTTATCTATGAAGTCAGTCCAGCTTTCCGTTGTATCAAAACGTAAATTAATTATTTCATCTTTTTATGAGCGGTTTATTGATGTTAGTGAGATACTGGTGAAAGCGGAAATAAATTTGCTTTGAAAGAATAATCGGTCAGTTGCGTTTGTGGTGCAAAATAATATTAGAGATGTGCAAGCACAAAAAGCTTTTGCAAGATATAAAAACATTAAGTTTTAGTTGTTTGGCATCTTTGTACTTGCTGTGTTCTGCTCAAGCCAATGATTCAACGGCAAATTGCTACATTTTATATTTTGCTTTTGTCACCAGGCATCCTTTAACTTCTCAATATAGCTCTTCTGGTGTAATCGAAAGTTTAAATGATCTTTATTTAGATTCAAAATCTACACAAAATTCACAAAAACTCAACGTTTCGAAAAACTAAAATCAGTTTTTCTTCGTCAAGAGTGACTAAAGTTTAAACACAGACAACGGTTACATAGTAATCAACAGGACGATAAAAAGAAAAAATAAAAATTATGGCAATAAACAAGTGCAGCAGCGACAACTGGCGGTCCCGGATTATACAAATTTATAAATTTTTGACCGCCAGTTGTCGCTGCTGCACTTGTTTATTGCCATAATTTTTATTTTTTCTTTTTATCGTCCTGTTGATTACTATGTAACCGTTGTCTGTGTTTAAACTTTAGTCACTCTTGACGAAGAAAAACTGATTTTAGTTTTTCGAAACGTTGAGTTTTTGTGAATTTTGTGTAGATTTTGAATCTAAATAAAGATCATTTAAACTTTCGATTACACCAGAAGAGCTATATCGAGAAGTTAAATTGCTACATTCTCATATTTAGCTTTTTAGAGGAATTTGTAAAAGGAGAATTAGTTAAGTCATTATTCATGATTGGTATATGCCACTATCTTTGATTATGACAGTAAAACAATAAAAAATTTTAGTGGCTTTAACGCTTCACTTGTCTGGTGACTCATCCAAACATGAATTCTACTACGCGATGGCGTAGTGGTTAGAGCGTCTGCTTCGCAGTCGGTAGACCTGGGGTTCATTCCCCTTGTCGAGTCATACCAAAAGACTTTAAAAAATGGTATCTATAGCTTCCCTGCTTGGCGCTCGGCATTTATGGGAGGTTGTGGAGAACAAGCCGGCAAGTTCGCTTGTTGTGTCCTTGGGCAAGGCACTTAACGGGATGCCCCCGCCTTTATGTGGAAGACAGGTGGCCCATAAACCTCGAAAAAGGCAACTCCTAAGCGAGTGCGAACTTCCCGTCCAAAGTATAGCGATACAATTCGCTTTCTCGCGAATGGAGGATAAAAATGGCAAATAAAACAAAACAAAATACTACAATCATATTTATCAAAAAGGTTTGTTTATTCAGAATCATTTGTAAATTATCAGTTCAATTAAGATAGTAGTCCTTGATATGCTGTACACCTTACCTTATACCAGACGGTTTTAGTGCATCGGTTAAATAGAGAGTATGAAAGTATAGCATAAAAACGAAGGCGAAAGGAAGAAAGTAGGAACATGGATGATGCAAACGTCTAATGGATAGATCTATTGTAATTAACAGCCCTACTACTACTACTACTACTACTACTACTACTACTACTACAGAACTGAGAGATAAAAAGTTTATTTTCAAGCATCCAAGTTATGCGTATTGATGAAACAGAAAATGATACCAGTAGCCCTATTTCATCAAGTGTCAGTGAGTTCAAAGATAATAATGTAGAGAATATTGTTATTAGTAAATTGGTTGCTGACCTGTGCTCAGCAAAAAACAAAGCAACAACCATTGTAACTAAACTTCCCGTTTTTTTTTTCAATAGACCTAATGCAATTAACCAGAGCCAGCATTTCAAATTTTAGATAACTCCTATCTCAACGCATTACGATTAAATTCAATGGTTTTTTACAAGCATAACTTTTATAAGCATGTGAGAACTCATATTTTTAGGAAGTTTAAGCTTTGTCTAGCAGTACACTAGCTAAGCATATTGCCAGCCCTTATCTCACAATGTTTTGACAAAAAAAATGGCCTATGTTGCTGCATAGCATCTAAATATTCTGCACAATTCTGTTTTGCGGAGTGTTTCATGACAATTAAAGTCACACCAAGTTTTTAAGGTTTAAGGCACTTGTGTGGCAGCAAATCATTTGAATATTCCCTACAATTGTGCTGTTATTGTAATGCTTTCGATGGCAAATTACTCCAATTTTTTAAAAGGGTGATTACCTGTGAAATGCGGTAACTAGTCACTGCAAAAAAGCGTTTCAATATTTCTAACGTATGGCTTTGATTATGAATATATTCTAGTGTATCTGCATCAATTCTTTTGCAACAATCTGTAGCCTACCCAGTAGCGTTGTTTGATCGCAATTATTTATAGCTACATCAATTTTTCGGGGTCCCTTATTAGAATTTTGCCTCAGGCCCCCAATTTTGAATATCCACCACTGCCTATGAGCTCACATTCAGTTTTGAACTATTTTGTGAGATTGGACCACAATCACAAGACATAGCCTACTGCTTGACCCCAACACCTGTCTGCTATGTAATGACTTATGTGTCTTGTTAATGTGTCAATTCCAAAGGCATTTAAAGTGAATTTGTTTGCTTTTACTCCACCCCATTCTTTACATGCTATCACCAGTGATGTGATTCAAAACTTTAAGGACAGGTTCTCTTTTGTATCAAACTCATTAACAACAGGTTCCCTCATTTTAGAAAACCATTTGCTGCGGTCGTCTAAGGTCTATAACAAAAAACAAGAACGGGTTCGCTAATCATCACGACAATCCAAGAACGGGTTCGCACGAACCCGTGCGAACCCCCTGAATTCCGTCACTGGCTATCACCCTCTAACTGAGGTTTGAGCCAGCAACTTAGCCCTACTGCTTCTAAGGCGGACGCAACCACTATTTATACTATTGTGGCAGATGCATGCTTTTTGAAGTTACCTTATGTACACAATAAGTTAAAATGTGCAACTGATGTTGTAGTAGCTGGCAAACTTGAAACAAGATTAGCAAAAATCTTGTTACTCTCTGACAAAAATTAGCAAAAGTTAATAGGCCTATTGAATTCAAATCAAAAAATTATGTAGCCTAGTTGTTGCAAAAAATGTTGAGAGAGCTTTTGAAGACAATTTTGAGTGGACGAACCCATAGACATATACTAGTAGCAGTAGCTTATTCATGGGGAATACAGCGCAATGATCTCTCTCAAACGGTATGACAGAACCAAAAAATGTAAAATAAAACTCGATTTAAAGACAAAATTTGTTATAAAAAGCCGATTCGTAAAGAGATCTTCGTTTTGTTTTGGATCACTAAATGAGCAAAATTTTCACTTGCAAGTTTCTCTTCTTGAATGCTCTGGAATTTTGCGGCGTTTTTTTCCAAGATTTAAGGGAAGATCTAAACTTTTTGGGGCTGCTGGCTGTTTTGAAAATGCGAACTTAGGACACCATCCAAGTTGACCTGTAAAAGCAAGTCTTCAACCTAATTTTTACTCAAAAATTTCGTAAATTTCTCCATCGACTTAACAAAAAAACCTTTTTCTGGCTCGCAAGGATTAGGAAAATTTCATCATTTCTCTTCAAAATTTGTGACAGGCCCCAAATCATCCACTATTTTTATGTCTTACTTAATTTTTTTTATCAGTTGCAACCGGTTTTCCCATTTATGGAGAGAGACTGCAGTCAACGTAACATCAAACATGCTCTGCACGACAAGTGGAAAGCCGAATCAAATTATTGGTACATGTCATGGGGATGGTGGAAGTCCTCTTGTTCGAAAGGTAATAAATTCAAAAACAACTTTTTACCAAATAAACATAGTTACACACTAGGTTGGGCTGCAATACAATCGTAGCCAAAAACTAGACCACTCTAAGAATTTTTAATCGGAAAATTAATTATTAAATACTAGTTACAAGTGTCGAAGTGGACCATTTGTTATAACACTAAGTTTGAGATTTTTCTAAGGTTTTGCTTCGTGGATTTATAACAGAACATCTATGTCTTGCAATGCTTGGCAATTAGTAATCTTTTGCTGCATTTGTGCAAGTTTTAAAACAGGCTAGCATATTTGCATCACAACACGATCAATATCTAGTCATTGCCTGTTCTTGGGTCATCGAAATCAATTTTGTTTTCCTAGTTTCCCTAAGTGGGTTAACTTTACAAAAACAACTAGTGTTGAGACTTGCTTTGGGGTTACAAACGGTTTACTGCATTTATGACAATTTGCTTCTTTTTGCCTTAAGCAGAAAAAATTTCCGTTACGTTTTTCCTAAGAGTGCACATTGTACATTGACTGCATGTGCCCTATTTTTTAAAAAAATGACTTTTTTTCTAAGATACTTCAACATGTTTTTCTTTTCAGTCTTTTTAATCTTCTTTAAAATATTTGAGAAAAATACAGAAACTCCCGAATGAAGAATCTGCTGAACGATTGTTTTTGTATTTAAAAAGTGGAAAACTTTTTGTGTAAACTTTATAAAACTTGTCTTCTCTTCAGGTGCTGATAATATGATAGGCCTGCCACCAATTTTTAGCCTTATTGTATTAAGCTATGTCTAATGGTTGCTGTAATGTTACAATTACGATTTTACAATTAATAACAGGTGACTTATGATGATGGCGAAGAAAGAAAAAGTTGTTGGGTTCAAGCTGGAATAGTGAGCTGGGGTATTGGCTGTCGCCAAACCACCATTCTCAATGGAGTTGACACTCAAGTTCCGGACTTTTTTACAAATGTAACTGGCCTTATCAGTTGGGTTAAAAATATTACAAACATCAGTTGATTTTAAGATAAAGTTGCAACTGAAATTATCTTCTACAAAAATTTGTGCAAAAAGAAGACTGACAAAATCTCAGCAATTTCAGATGTATTGCTATGAACATGTGAAGTAGCATCGCCAATAAATCACTGCCATACGACTGTCTTTATCCTACTTGATCTAAAGCTAGAGGCAACAGCTTAAACTGTTTTTTGATAATTAAAACAATTGCATTGCAAAATAAAATGGCTGCTGCATGAGTTATTCACAGTCTTGTTTCAGAAAATTTCGATTTGAAGGTATATTGCGTGTTCCAGTCTTTCTTTAAAACGTTAGCTTGAATGTCGCAATCAATTTTGATACCATGCTTACAAACTACAGTCTGCTCTAAGTCTTACCCCGGCATATTTTACAAGTTATTGTATTTTAGTTTTAATGAATTACATCTGGTTTATCGAAAAATAAAAATTGGTTGGTTATGTGACTGATAAGTGATTAAGCATAACCCCACAAAATAGACAACTAGAGGAGGAAGAGTATGCTTGCGGATTTGATAAAAAAATTGACAACATATTTTCACATCTATTTATTTTAATAAAACACTAAAATTAACATTAGCGATTATTTATAAAAATATAACCTTGAAGCTAGCTGAACTGAGATAGCTAGTACAATTTTGTTTAGCACAACTTTTATAAGTTTGAAAAGTGCAGCTGCGTTTATTCCTGACGCATGAACATTACAGCAGACAATACAGAACAGTCTGACACGATGCATTTACGCATTTTTGTAACTTTGGATAGGCAACTTAGAAATCTTTATCCGTATCCAACATGTCAGTCGGATTTACTTTTCACAAAGTCATCAATAATGGATCTATACGTAACCAATTTCGTTTAACGACCCAACCGACGGCGATTTAGAAACTTATGATATATTACACTGCAATGAACTTGCTTTGTGTTTTTCGTAAATAAAAAATTGTCTTCGGTTTTCTAACTTGCCGACAATCAAGCAATTATAGATAGAAGTAATTCAGAATTTAATATAGACATTCTGGAATAATTCTGAAATGGTATAATAATCTGAATTGCTTATTCCAATTCGCGAAAAAGTGTTACAAGGTTAAAGGGCATAACGGTAAATGCAAGATCTATAACAGTATTAGCTGTTGCTAAACCGCTAAAGTAGTTTGCAAAAGTGCTCCAACACGGTGATCTAATTGCAAAGAGTACCAATACCAACAAAAAATATATAGCGCAGGTTACACAGAAATAATTTTTAAAAAAACTACAGCAGAAAAAGCAAATAGTTCGTAAGGGAAACGAGTTTTGACACCACCAAGTCTGAGGCAAACCATCAACCAGCTTGCCTGCAAACTTTTCAATCATTAATAACGTCGTGCAAGATCCAACCTAAATATAGAAAATAGTTATGAAACATAAAAACAAAAAAAATGGTGCGCGCATCATTAAATCGGCATCGTAGCTTTGTGCAATGGCTCGTAAAGGTTCACGTTGTTGCACTTAGGAGGAGGCAATTTCCTGTTTGGTTGCAGCATTGTTGCGGATATGTACTGTGCAAGCAAACAACGGTATCTTTCCCCATAACATGCCGATCTGTTGCTGTTACCACACCTCTTTTTCGGATAGGAGGCATAGAGGAAGACCACACAGACTCCAAACCCGGGCAACTCCTTATGGCCTGAACCAGAGATTGTACAAAAAGATAAAGCGTGGCTATAGAGTCCGTAGTAGGACAGGACAGGATAAAATAAGAAAGCCCGGGTCGAAAGAACACAGGTGTGCATCAAGGATTCTCAATGACATGCCATTTCCCATTCAGCAAAGGCGAGAGATTACTCAGGAAGCGCGACAAGAACGTACAAGTTCTTCAGTTAAGACCAGAGGAAATTGAGTGACGAAAAATTTTACCGCTAAGATACGCCTTCAAAGCAGAAAAGATGAGTGATTGCGAGAGAGGAGACTACAAGGCTATGTAGATGGCCGATGCAGCGCAGCTCGTCTAACCAGCTCACCGGCTGCTGTGCTACCCGAAAGAAGTCAGTCAACAGAAACCACAAGCATAAAAGTAAAGGACAAATGGGCAGCATCCCCCTCAGACTCCTTTCAGCACTGCCTTTCAATAAGTTAAAAAAAATGTAATAAAAGCTTTCCAAAGTTGATCTCTACTTTTGTTTTGAGCTGAAAATACCAAACTACAAACTAAAAAAAAGTAGACTTTTAAACAAAAAAATTTGATTTAACCAAAAAATATTAACTTATAAAAAGTTGATCTCCATAAAAAAAGGTCTTAAAATTCCGTCAGTTCCCTCTTCCCATATAAAAAAAAACTAGGTGATCCGCCAGTTCCAGGGACCCATTGCAGCCTGAAAAAGGAAAGGACGGGTTGGAAAGTTTAAGTTATAAGTGCTGGTTAGTACGAGAGAAGAAAGCATAGCAAGTACAAAGTGAGAGCTTTAAAAAAGAGGCAAACGCGGTACAGACGAAACCAGCAAAGAGCTTGCGAATTGGCGCAGGATTCAGTACAAAAACTTGAACAAGCTGCACCAGTGAAAACAAAAGGGTGACTTTAGTGCCACAAAATGAGCAGTTGGCAAAGACTCCAAATTCTCTTTTGCAATAGGAGTAAGAACCTGTTATCAGATCAAACCACAAAATCGGGATTTAAAAAAAATCAAGTGTGAAAAAGCAGCACCTCGACTTGGAAAAGATGGGTTAAAACAAGAACATGCCGAAAAAGGAGTAAGTTCACGATAAAAAGAGAGGTTTCGAAAAGGAAGCAGGAAAAAAAAATTTTCCTGATGGAAGAAGGAAAGAGTATGAGAGGAGGTAAAGTCTTTTCAGGAGTAAGCCCACCTAAAAAGCCGTAGCTTCACTTTGTGTAGCCAAATCTAAAATGGAAAAAGAGGAAGGTAAACAAAGGCTTTGCTGATAAAATGAGAGGGCGAAATGAAACGGAGTGACTGGCAACGTAGACAAAAAGACCTAAATGGAAGGAAAGAACCGGTAATTGCGCGACTGACCGTTTGGTGAAGGCACTTTAACTTGGTGACGCAAACAAAAAATCGCTCGCGTGAAGCATAGGTGAAAACTGGCCGTAGATCATCTATACAGAAACGAAAAACTCCTTGTAATGACCCCATGAGGAAACAGAGATATAGTGTATGGCCTTGATGAGAGAAAAACTTGGTCTTCAGCGAAATGTATGTTTATAAAAAAACGTGATCTTGTTGAAAGTTGAAGCGAAGAGAAGCATTGAGTAGAAAGAGGCGGAAGGGAAGATCAGCCTGGTAAGGTTTTATCTTGTTCCGGGTTAAGAAGAATATTGTAGAGCTTCTTCTTCTTCTTCTTCGAGTCCGTTTGAGCTAGATTAAGTTGCACCAAGCTGTTGCGATTTTTTTGGCATTGTTGTTACATTGTAATAAATCATCCATGGTGCAGGTTGTACCAATTTTTTTCGCAAGTTAACAAATGGTTCATGGTTTGATTTTCTTTTCCACACTGGCAGGTGGTATCAGCGCCGGGGGTAAGTAGCCCCACTTCAGTAGAAGAGATTTGGTCTTGCCTACACCTGATCTTAAACGGTTAAAACAACGCCATTTATTCCATTGTAACTTGTGTCCTGGAGGGAGAGATTCTTGAACTGAGAAATTTTGGAGCTTATGTTGATCTGGAATATTGTTTGTGCAGATCTGCCATAGGTTCTGTGTAGAGCTGAGACCAGGTCTCAGTCCAAGAGCTGACCGATTAAGATGGAAACCGATTTGATAGAAAGGATGAACTAGATATCAACAAAAAGAGTTTACAAAGTAGTATGATTATTTCAAATAAAAATAGGATGTAAGAAATTCGAGATATAGATTGGAAGGAAGCAGGAGTGTCATAAGATTTTTCCATTTTATCAAACAGATTAATGTATGCTTACTGAAAAAAGGGAATAATATAAGACTTCCACATACAAAAAATAAATTAATATAAAGATAAAAAAAGATTTAAAATGCGAAAAAAACTACAGCAGAGTAAAAAAAGATGCTTCAATGTGAGGAAGGAAACTCGGTCTGGGCAGGCGGTGGTAAACAAAAAGAAGTTGGTGGCAACAGTGAAAAATCCTGTAAAAGTTAAGCGAAAGTAAAAAAAGATTATAACTTCGTTGGACAGAAAGCCAAGCGCAGTTTAGAAAAGTAGCATCTGGCTAGGCCGCTCAGAGCTTAGGACTGAAAATCAGAAGAGTAAGGTATCACATAGACTGCAGACAGCTGCCGACGTAATGGGAAAAGAACAGTTAAGAAAGTTTAGAGCAGAAGAGAAAGAGCAAAAGCAGCCACAGATCTCGAAAGAATAGACTTAGGAAGAAATGAGAGGGGCTTGTTTCTTGCCATCTTTTTGTTCTGCCCATGACAGATGAAGCATGCCGGAAGCAGAGATGTTACCTTGGCATCTTACACTAACTACTTTCTCCCTTCGTAAGAACACAAAACTTGAGGTTGGCATTTATAGCGGTCAAAACTGGAAATTTGACCGCAATCGGTGCTAGAGAAATGAAAAAATAAAGAATAAAGAGAAAGAAATGACTATTTTTCTTCAAGAGGGCAGTGAATGCCATATATGCATCGAAGTAATTGCAACAAATTTTTTGATAAGTGGTGAAATAGGAAGCTAATAGGAATAGAAGGATATTGAGAAGAATAATGGAATGATCAGAAATCTTGAAGCGCTTGTTTCATAGAGCATATAAGATACCCAGGAAGGAGCTGTTGTCATGGAAGCGATGAAAGATCGTAGAAAACCCAAGATCAGCAAGAAGTGGTAGATAGAAGGATATGACACACTTGAACACCTCGTCTACACAAGGGATCGTGGTCCCTCTCGAATTCCAAAAAAATAATAAAAATTAAAATTCCATAAAATGAAATGATTTCTGATAAAAGAAAAAATAGGGGAGGGAGAATCAGGCTTATTGTCTGGTGAGGAGGAGCATAGACGTTGAAAAAGGAGAGCGGAAAATAGGTTTGTAGAAGAATATTTATCCCCACATATTCAGAATACAGGTCAAGAAAAGAAGTAAAAAGTTAATTAAAGACCCTGTGACGACTCCACCATCAGCGTGAGAGTCGTTGAGAGAGAGCAAAATTTATGGCAGTAGATACATGAAATACAGAGAAATTGTTTCGTATTTGAGACGTGAAGACCTCCTGTGTTCTACTGAAGAACCCTCAGTGACTAAGTGAGGACGAGAAAATAAAAGACAAAGAAGGTGCATTGAGTATGAAGAAAAAAACTTGCAATATTTGAGTGAGTGGGAAAAGGAAAGTAAAACGTCACCAGACGAAGGGAAGATGATAAATTACCATAATCTGGGTGGAATAGTATTAGCTCTGCAATAAAAAACAGCAGAGTTATACATGCTAAAATATCCTCAAACAGAAATCACAATGGTTGAGAAAGCTAAAAGGGTACTTTCAGGAGCAACAGAGATACAGAAAGGACAAGTTCAAGAGTGGGAAACGGAAAGGAAGTTGAATTTCGATAAGGAAAAGAAATTACTGTAAGTACCTCTCCAGTTTTCATTGACAAAGCAGACAGAGCAAGAAAAGAAAAGGCTAGGTTTGGGATTAAAATTAACGCTGATCAAAAGAAAAATACAGCAGAGTAGATGAGGAAGGTCAGTGAGGCAGAAGAAAAAAAGGAAAAACAGACGATTGATTTAAAGAGTGAGCTGCCTTTACCTGGTCGTTCAGGGAGCAGCACCACAAAAAATTATTGACAAAAGAGTGACGGAATCTCGATACTTCATGGGAGGCTAACAACCATTCGGCCTAACCCAGCATGGTCAAAATTTGCAACACCACAATGAGGCGGCAATAAGTGAAACTGATGCAGAACATCAGCAACGCCATCGCAAAACATTGAAACCACTGAACCTGCACTTTTTGATGTCAATAACAGTGCCTTGACATGGCAAAGAATTGACTCTACAATTTGAGAGAAATGCTGTAAAAACTTAACCGCTAGAATTACAATTAATACTAAAGTAACATTTATTTAAATAGGTGCATGCGTTAGTATTTCATTGATTATGTTTCATAGTGCCGAAATACAGGGTGAGGCGTAAATACGGAAACGAATTAAAAACTCATAAAACTAAGCAAATTATTTATTTTAATACAAAGCAATTATGTACAGGTACATAAATAAATATAGATTAAAAATACAGAGTTTTATTCAAAATGGCCTCTTTTTGAATTAATAAAAGCCTTAAATCTTCTTTGAACATCCTTTACTGAAGCACGCAGCTGCTCCTGTGCTAGCTCCTGCCAAGCCTTTTCTCATCAGAATAAACTGTTTCTGCTGCCGTGCCTCGTTTCAACTCATTAAGAAGGACCTTGCTCCTTTCAAATCTTTTCGCTTTGCAGCCATTGAGAGAGCTTGTTTTTTTTTGTATGGTAAAAGAAAGCATTCTAAAATCTTCATAAACTAATCTTTCCATAGTCCTGGGACTCAAATTTTTGTCTCCTCAGCCATATTTCTCAAGGACCTCTTATGATTTCAACAGATTCTTACACGAATGGCTTTAATCATTTTTCTTGAACTTTTGAGCGTCGTCTTACACTTCTTTGACGATAAGAAAAGTCTTCTCTCTCATTAAAACGCTTAACTGCTATCCATACAGTTGATTTTGCAATGGAAAGAGTTTTAGCAATGACTGTATTGGATATTTGTGCACAATGAAGAGCCACTATTGCTTCCCTCGTAGCAGACATTTCAATATTTATTTAAGTTTTGGACTGAAAAACCATGTGTAGTGCTACATTAATTTTTAAACAACCAAAATATAAAAAAATCATGTTATAAACATTGTAGAAAAACACTTAGTTTAAATTCAAAGATATGTTTCCGAATTTACGCTCACCCTGTAGAATTTAGGTCTATTAAACTTCACAAATGATTTTAGGCCTTCCTTTTTTTAAGAAAGTTATCTAATTATACCACACCTGCTAGCATGCTAAATCCTGTTTAATTTTCGCTTTGATGTTTTCCCAATCAAGTTCAACACCTTGAGCGTATTTCTTGAATTTGCTGTTGGTTTCATTTCGATTCAATCTTTGCAAATGTATTTGTCTAAACCAGAGAACAGTGTCTACATGCGTTTTGTGCTTGACAGCTAAATCTAACGCTCTTTCCCACCGAAACAAATCCATGTTTAATTGTATGGCTCTATAAATCATTCCAGCATGCAAAAAGGCTGCTTCAGGCTCAGATACACTGCCACAAAAAAGAGCCATTTCAGCAGCTCGTACATCTTTGGAAGCAATTCTCTTGATGTCACTAATGCATTCAACTTTATCCGCTTCTTCAATTGCAGAATAAGCCACTTCAGCAGTATTCAAGTCTTTGGCTTTCATTGCCATTGCAGCAAGACAGGCCCATAAGATTTTTTCTTTAGCAAAACGACAGAGCCGCACTGCTTCGTTCCATTTACTAGAGGCTACTAGTCGATGCAATATCATTGGATATGGAGCCACAGCTATGGAAATAACAGAACCATCTTCTCGTGACACTTGTACAGTATTTGCATCATATGAAGATAAAACTGGATTTTTACCCAACTCATTATATTCTTTTTGGTATAAAGTTGCCGATAGAATTCCTTGATCCACAAATACCACCGAGGGAAAATACCAAATCATTAAGTTCGAATCACACAGACCACACAGCATATTGGCATTTGCATTCCATAGCATAGACTGAACCATGGAGGCAAGTTTGATCAGATGGTAATCAGAACCCGTTTTCATGATGTGAGTGAGATAAACATCATGATTTTTGTCAATAAGAGCAACATAGCGATCACTTAATGCCCCCATTTGACTCACACGAACATCAAAGATTTCGAGCTTATGAACAACAGGAGAACCATCACCAAACATTTTTCCAGTTAATGCATCAAAAAGTAAAATAGATCGATCATCATGAACTGCTTTTAACGCTAAAATATCATTGCTCAAAGACAAAGTGCGATAATTCAAAAGTGAAGCGTTAGAAGTCCCAGGAATCTTTGGATTGCACAGCTGACGGCCTTCATATGAATATATAAAAATGCCAGAAGCAGTGGCTAGCAAAAAGTGCTTTTCTGCTTGCTTAATAAACGACACTCCACCAGAACGCAATTCAAAAATTGAAGGAGTGTTGAAATTACTGGTGCTGTAAACATGACATTGGGAGGTGGTGATGATTATCAGATGCTTAAAGTTGAGGGAGACCATAATGACTCTGTCTTTCATTTCCAAGACATCTGTAGCATCATTTAGTACATTGCGAACTGTGATGGTTTTTCTGCTTACTTGCACAGCTTCAAACTCATGCCATTGTAAATGTTTTTCAATGCAATGAGCAAACAATATCTTTCCATCAAAGCATGCAGCTGCAACTTGTGTGCCATCATCACTCCATGAAACATTCATAATGCTGCCAGTTGTAGATCTTTCTAATCCATGGCACCAGCCTGACCTGTCACACAACCTAAGGCTGTTAAATGATCCAACCGCAAACAAATTTCCATCAAAGCACCAAGCCACAGATGTGACAGGATAATCATAAAACAAACTCGAATAAAGCGGACGCCCATAGCTATCCCATACCTTGTACTTACAGTCTTCACCACCAGATAATATCAAATTGGAAACAGCATTCCAATCAACACAAGTTATAACACCGTCATGTGCTTTCCAACTCATAAGCTTGCCAGAAGGCTGAAGAGGCTTGATTACTAGCTCTTTTCCATAAGTATGCAAAACTTGGTCCGATTCTGGACTCCAAGCCACTGAGTAAATGCAGACAGCAGCTTGCACAAGAGTAGATCTGAGCATACCTGATCGAGACCAGATTTTTACTTGACCATCTTCACCAGCTGTAGCAAAGGCATTACCATCATAACTCCATTTTCCACATAAAACAGCACCCTTGTGTGCTTCTATGCTTTTTTCAATGCGACCGCCATTAGATAAAAGATGAAATTTTCCATCAGAGCTCGTAACTGCAAATACATCAGAGGACTGATGTCTCCCACTTTTAGACTGACCTGGCAAGCGTGACATGTGAGTAGGATAAACATCAGAGGGAAGCTGACATGCTAAAGAATGCTCACCAGTAAGAAGATTCCATCGAAGAATTTTATGGTCATCACCACATGACAGCACCTCATCAGCAGATGTCCATGTTACACAGGTGGCAACATCATCATGATTTTGATCTTTTGAAATATTCAATTTTAGTCTCATAATGACACTTACTTACAAAAAGATATGTTCAATTTACCTCAAAGCTTAATAGCAAACATTGTCTTCAGACCATATAAACCTAAAAAAGCAAAAAATTAGGTTAATCACTATCAGTATCAATACTTGGTAACAACATATGCCAAGCCAAACGTTTTAATTGATTCATTACAAAATAATTTACCCAAGGTCCAGGGCACAAAATTTTAGGCTTAGGACGGGCCAGAAGTTTTCCACTACACAGTTTGGCATGAAGGATTGATCATTAAAGTTGCAGTCAAAAGGTTTCAAGTTTACTGCTCAAAATGTTGGGGATATCTCGCACATATAACATTCCCTAGAGCTGCACTTCCCATTCCAATATATAGGCAGGTAGTGAGCTAATTTTCAAAAAAAGATCCTCAAGTAGAAAAAATTACCAACAAATGTATAGGACAGTAAATTTTGCAATACATTTATTCTAAATAATTGACATTTAAAAAAGACCTTTCAAGTAAATTAATTGACAAAATAAAGTCTCAGTTCTCAAATAATGCATGTTCAATCACTTTTCAGTAGTTAAATCTCCAAACACAAAATCATAAGTGGAGAAATTGACCAGGAAGTTCTAGTAACCAAATTGGGTAAGCCAATCACTTTCAAATAGTTGATTTTTGAAGAGACCTTCAAGATATTGATCTCCAAAAAATCAATGTCAGTAAGAGGGTTGCTTGGGGGCTAAAAAGTATCAAAAGGCACTGGCCTACAGAAAAGATCGTTTGATTTCAACTTAGTGATATGCCTACATTTTACTGTAAAACAGCAATTCCTTTTAACCCAATTTTTGGGTCTACTAAACCGCTGAAGAAAAAGTCAAATTACTTTAGGCAACTTTAATCCTATTTCTAATTAACTCAGCAAACCCCACCACTAAAAATGCACTCCAACCCTAATCCTAGCTTGTATTCCTATCAAAAAACATTGATTGGCAGTTCTGCAGTTCAATAGCATCTAATTTCATCTATCCAACAACAGGACTAATTCTTTTGTGGATGTCTAATTATTGGAAAATTCATAATTTTTGGGCACATGCTATTCTATTTGTCTAAGTACCCTGACAGCAATGATTCAAACCCATAACTATTTCATCAGAACTACACCACAGCATCACTACTGCAACAGCAGCAAATATGCCAATTTAGAGTGATGACAGCAAAACAGCCTTCAAAGGTAAAATGCCATCAACACCAAAATAGCCACTTCCTTTTGAATAGCACCTATTTTGTACATTGGACATTTGGCACAGAAAACATTGTTCTGCATTTTATACAACTACCATCATAAATATTGTAACCTATCTGCTTCAAAACATTGACAAATTTACCTATTGCTAGTATTATTTATGTTATTATCTTGGGATGTCACCTTACTTCACTTCCAACTCAAAACCTAACTTTTATTTCCCAACCTTAACTCTAACCATAACTCAAAACCTAACCCCGACTCTAGTCCTAACCATGCACTGTGGACATACACGAACACCATACACATACAAAAATTATCACATAACATGTTATAGTACCCAGTTGCATTGTAAAAATTTCATAAGGTTTGACCAACCACATGCAACCACTACTTAGGAAGTTCAGATTTTCATGCAATAACAAAACAGGCTAAACAAAATGTCTGAAGTATGAAATCGTCGGCACGTGTGCTTTATTTTTACATTTTCTAATGCAGCTGGGATCAAATACATTTACATTTTAGTAAAATTGATTAATTATCTTGCGGAAAGCATAAAAATATTGAGTGCACTTAATGTAATATTCAGTTTATGGCAAAGTTTTTCAAGTATGTGCCAAGTCGTCAAAAACTAGAGGAATACTGGTTCAAAGTATTGTGGTGATTACGTGCTTATTTGATTTTGCTCTGCTTTGTGTTGACTGTAAATTAATTTGTATTTGGCTTCATTTTTAATATCACCATCAGTATTTCCCATACCTGGTGTTAAATATCAACGTTAGCATTTGGTATGGGAAATTGCATTGCTTTCACGCCAACCTTATCAAAACTCCATTGCTTTATCATGTCACATGGTTCGTGTGCATATATATGTTTGTATCGCCCGATTTAACCATTCCACTATAATTCTGTTCTGTTAATACAGCTATTGATTGTTATCACCAATAAAAAGGAACAACTCTATATTGAGTGAGGATTAGCCTTGGATTATAGTAAAATTAAAAATATAAGCGAGCTCACGACAGTATGATTTTCATTACCCTAAATAAACAATTAAGCAAAATGATTGCTTAAATGCTATCTGAAATGCTCTAAGTCCAGTGAATTTGTAATATCTCCAACTTTCAATTTATCTTACCTACTTATTTGATTTTTAGACAAGTTAAAAAAATGAAAATGATGAGAACTTAAATTTAATTCATAAAACGCAAGAAGAAAAACAAAATGGGCAAGCAGTCTTTAAATTGTAGTTCACCTGTATGTGTCATTTAGATGGGTACAAGCTATAGCTTGAAACTTTAAACCAGAAATTTGAGCTTTAAATAGGTATCGCAGTTCTAACAAATAAATACCTGAGATGTCCCACAACATCCTCTTTATATGATGTGGTAAAGATTACATTTTGTGCTAAGGTGACTTGACATTAAAAGACATCATTATGCATATTGTTCACATCATTGACACTGTAATCAATTAATTCAATCTATCAATCATTTTATTTTTTAATAACTTTTGGCCCATGTAAGAAAGTTGATGTCACATATTGGCAACGAACGAGTTGGCATTGCGAGTAGGATTGGGATTACATATAAGTAAGCCATACAGGTATAAGTAATTGTGCAAATCAGTAATCCTAATCCCAAGATATTTAGCATAACAATACACAGGTGACTTTTTTGCTGTCACTAATCATAAGTATTTAAATAGGCATACTTACTAGAAATCTTCCAGTAACACTGTGGTATAGTGGATAGTGCAGCTGCATTTTAATGCAATGATTACAGATTCAAATCTTTGCTGTCAAGATACATAGACAAAAATGGTGTACACTGAAGGGACCTAGTGTTTGAATGTACGGGGGACTGCACACTGGGGAATAGTGTACACTGTAAGAGTACACTTGGGGTACAATTTTTAAAATTTTTTATTGAAATTGACCTATTAGAATTGACCAAACGTCACATGTTTAATACGTCATTAAAATTGACCAATTACACATGTCCAACAACAAAATATCCTCCAAGAATAAAATGCAGTTGATGATAAAATAAGCACTGCCTAACAATAAATGATCAACTCCTCTATATGTAACATCACTCTACAATAAGAGATTCCCGATTTGCAAATTAACCTTAACACTTATCTATCTGCAACATTATTTATATCTACAAGCTATAACTTACCTATATGTAACATTACTTCTCTTTATGCAACACACGTTGCCAATGCCTCTGCATGGACATCACAAACAAGTAGTACTTAGTAGAACCTAATCTAATTTGTGCATGTCCACAATGTTTTAGATGTGTGCAACACACATTGACAGAGTTAGCATTTGTTGGCATTGCAAGGCAATGTCACAGACAAATTTAAGACCCACTACAAAACAGCCACAATACGAGCACACAACTCAATAATAATTTTAACACTCAGTTCACCATACTACACTTCTGTCAAATAATATAGCTTCAAAACACAATGCATTGTTAAACAGTGCAAAGTAATAAATTAACTGTTGCAGCCAGCATAAGCTACCTTGTTTGGCTTAAGCATTCCATTGCTACTCTAGCATTGCTTAGTCATATATTTATTCTCCACTAATTGACAAAAAACCTTTGTTAATTTACATCACCATAAAAACTTCGACATAATTTTGTTCAACTTTCAAAAATACAGTCATTAAACACAATTACGGTATATAATTAAGCTACAGGAAGTCTTTAGTGGTTTAAATACCCATTAGTAATTATCTTTTCAAAAATACACAAAAGTCATTAGTGGGAAACACAAAAAAATTGAAATTGCTTAGCAATCTACCAAAATTTGTTATTTCGCTATGACGCTAATATTTTGCACTGATAATGACATTTTCTTCAAGATTTACCTCTGACTGTTGCCAAAATCGACAAATCTGCAGATCTACTAGGTGCTGCCAGCAACTATAATTTGAAAAACCAAGAAAACACTATAAAAAAACACATTTAAACAGAAAAACCAAGATTTCCAAAACACCTATTATTCACTTACTTTTGACTAACAACTCTAAATTCTTGTGTTGTACAGCATTTTAGTACTGTAGCAGTATAGATTTTCTGCCACCATTAGTGGAACTGAACAGCATTTTCAGTGAATAAACACTATATAGTTTTTCTGTCATTGAAACCAAGCATTAAGCCCATGTTATCGGGGTTAGTTTGAGGTGGCCTCCAAAAAAAAAGGTCAGCGCTTGTATTTGTGCTGCATATGTATCAGGACTTTGTAGTCAGACCGGTTGTGCGTCCCAGCAAGCCAACATTCCCATGACAATAATCCACCTTTTTCTTCAGATATTATGAATTTCTTTCTGTCTTTACTTTATTGCCATGAAAAACCAAGATTTCATTAAATTTGGAAGAAAAAAACCTAGCTAGCCTTAAGAAAAAAACGATCTTGGCTTAAAACCTAGCGCTGGCAGTCTTGGGCCTATTTACAAGTTTGAAATTATTTACAAAACCACATAGCAACTATTTGGGTGTTTCCATTTAAAAATAATTACTTGAAATTTTTTTAATACAAAGGAAACTTTTTAAATCACGAATCATTGACCTCGTAAAAAAGCTTATAAAAAATTTAGGGAACCTTAGTCAAAGAAACCGTGAAAGGATGAAATTTACTTTTTTATGTTTCACCAATTATCTAAAGTTTAGATCTCCTATACTTTGGTTTTTTGAAAAAGTTCCACAAAACTCTTTTTCCCCCACCAAAAAAATTTTAAACATTTTGGCTGGTCTTTTGCAAATAACTAAAAATTTACCTTTTAATTAAAGACCAGGATATTTCAATTGAGGTAGCCCCTTTAATTCTCATCTATACCTCAGTCATTAATTCTTGGCCTTTTTTTGCGATCAAACTTTGAAAAGCGACCCATCAGTAACGTAGCAAGATGCATGAGCTTTGCATAAAGCGGCCAGTTTTAAAAAGTTGATCTTTAAAAACGCTTACAAACGCAAACAGTTATTATTTGTTTGACCAGGAATGCAACGGCAGTTTTTTTGCCGACGGAGGTCAAAATCCATGCTTTCCCAGCAAGCATGGTTAGGATACCTTTTGTCTATATAATTTCAAAGCAGTTTCGCGTTGAGTGTATCATGTCTGATAACCTGTTGCAAAGCTTTGTTTTAATTTTGCTAAATTTTAGTCATTGAAATTTAATGAACACAACATAAACTTTAGGCCACTTTCTGAAAAATTGATTATCTATTCGCTTAAAACAGTTTTTACATTAAAATCTTACAAAATGAGTTTCATTATACCGGTATTCATTGGGCAGATGGACAATGAGAGTAGGAAACCATTTATGTGTCTTGTACTAGTCTACTACTATTTCTATATTTAAACACAAACTGTGCAACATAATACGCTCATCTACTTATGGAAGCATTTTTTTCTTTATCTGGCAGAATTTTTCTTTAAAAAATTGTTGCCAATTCTCTGTTAAATAGTTGTAGATAAAAAGAAGACGTAGCCTATGGCTCAATGCAATATTCAATAGGCAGACCTATTTTCAGAGGAAACGGGAAAGACATATTTTCCTCAAATTTTCGATGTTTTATATTCAGCTTATTTGGTTAGTTGCATTTGCATTCTGTAACAGCCTGTAATATGCATAAACAAATTTTGTTCTCAACAATGTTTCTGGGCAAACTAGATTAGTATATATAGGGGTTACTAAAGTGGCATTTCATCTCTGGCTAGTTATAGGTCGGTCAAGCAAGACATGTTGTATTCAATGTTTACAATAACTAACCTAGTCACGTATGAAGCCCAAATTTTTTACTTCCGCTGCACGCAGCGAGAAGTACGTGAAAAATTAGAAAACGTATTTGATTAATGCTTATTAGGTACCACAAATAGAAAATTTTTAAAAATAAGAAGGTTGCACGCACGTGATTAAACGTCATCAAAATGCGTTTTCAAAAAAATGACTGACCACTTTCAGTGGCTTTGCATTGAATTGAATAGGAGTGATATTGTTTTTTGCCTATTAAATGGATAAACGTGACAATTGTTAAATGAACTTTAAATATGTTGTTTTATTGATGTTAAGGAATGAATCTGAAGTCAGAGTAACTTAAGAGGTGCCCAAGTTTACTTGTTATTGCTAATAGTTGGGCTAATTTTATGGGCTAAATGTGCAGGCTTATTTGTAGCTAGCTTCTATGATGGTTTCATATTCGATTAATCAGCCTGTTTGGGATTACTGAGCTTAAGGTAATTGTAATGTGCAACTTATACAGCATATTTAGTTGCATAAGCATATTGAAAAGTTGTAAACTTAAATTATACTGTAGCCTAAATGACTGGGCAGACTTCTGCACCGTTTGTCATATGCTGGACTAGATATTGATGGATAAAATCAGTAATTTTTTGAAATTTTTTTGTCAATAGTACTTGCAGACCAGTCGTATTGATATACCAGGTGTAATTTTGTGACCTTAACTACACCTTAAACAATTTTTTTTGGCTCTTGCCGAGGCTGCTGGGCCAGGGGTAATTTAAAAATTTACGATATCGATTCATTTATTCATGCGTATTAGCTCATGCTCTGTTTCCATGTCTTTCGTCAGACTGGGCCACCACGACGGGTAGACTGCTAGGCCCCACCATCTGTTTGCCGTTTGCTTTAACTCCTCCGAAACTTCTAGAAATCCAACCGTGAAACTTGGCACAATTGATTACTACCTTTGGGTGAGTGTCAAAAGGGGGTTCGTAACGTCATAATGATGATGTTAAAACAAAATTCAACTTAATAACAATTAGCATTTCTTGACCGAGGAAGATGGTTTTTTGCCCAAACAAAAAGCAGTTCTGAACTTCTTGTGTGTGTGTGTGTGTGTGTGTGTGTGTGTGTGTGTGTGTGTGTGTGTGTGTGTGTGTGTGTGTGTGTGTGTGTGTGTGTGTGTGTGTGTGTGTGTGTGTGTGTGTGTGTGTGTGTGTGTTACCCCTCCTCTTCCTTGGGATGGAGGTACGGCATGAACGGCAATTCAGGTTCATGCCGTCAACCTAATTGATATTAGGCTAGGGGAAAGATGGCAGTCCATTTCGAACCAGTCTCGAGTGACTGGTAGCCCCACCACCAACAAGGCGGACTGCCACTGGTGGGTACCCAAGAGTCGTTTGACATGCTGGGTTAGCAACTTCACAATTATAATCCGGTGAAGTACTGGTGGGGCCACCTGTCTGCCACATAAAGATGGAGGCGTCCCGTTAAGTGCCTTGCCCAAGGACACAACAAGCAAGCTTGCCGGCTTGTTCTCCACACTATCCCTTTTATATGCTGAGCGCCAAGCAGGGAAGCTGTGAATACCATTTTTTAAAGTCTTTTGGTATGACTCGACTTAGGGAATGAACCCCAGGTCTACCGACTACAATGTGGACGCTCTAACCACTACACCATCGCGCCGGTATGCTTCTGAACTTCTTCGTCGCTTGAGCTATTCGTTCTGAGCATTAAGCAGGAAGATGTGCACAAACTGCGTGAACGCTCGAGCTCTTTTTTCGAGTCTTCATTAAGACTGGGCCACACGACAGGTTGACTGCTTGGTCCCACCACCTGTCTGTCTCATCAAGGTCAAGGTATCCAGTTAAGTGCCTCGCCTTAGGACACAACAAGCTTGCTTGCTTGTTCTCCACACTGTCCTTATTGTACTGAGCGCCAAGCAAAGAAGCTATGAACACCACATTTTAAAGTCTTTTGGTAGGACTCCACTTGGGAAATGAATCCCAGGTCTAATGTGTGCGAAGCGGACGCTCAAACCACTACGCCATCGCGCCGGTTTACCACTCCTTAAGTATGAACATAAGAAGTGAGAAAAATCGTTTCCTGTTAAGGGTTAAAGATGAAGTCACAATCAACCCTTGACTACACCATTTGTTTCATTTATTTTCTTTAAAACTGCTCATTGCAGAAAAACAATTAAATGTTTTTTCAATTGATAGTAACCAGATGCTTTCGACAAAACAAATCACATACCGGTAATGATTTAAGCTCAATTCACCATGCACCACGAGATTATTTTTTTGGCCAATATTTAAAGCATTATAAGCACGATTTTTTAACAATTGTCTTTTTTTTTTATTCAAACTCGGCATTTTTAGGCCGACTAGAGATTTCTTTGACCAGAGCTTTTTTGGATGAGTTAAATCAAAACAGCAAGTGTTTTCGGAAAATTAGGTGAGGTGCGTTTTTTCTTTTTTAGAGATTTTACAAAAAATCACGGAATTTTTTGATAGATGCACGGTAAAAGTCTTTTTTAAATGTAAACTGGAAATCAAAGAAATTATTGATTATTGTCGGAAAAGATCTTTTCTTATAGTAATTGAAGAGGCTAGCGATGCACTTAGCAAACTACAGATAGTGAAGCTGTTTTGACATATTAGGTCTCTTCAATACTTCAGTGCTCTTCAGAGCGTGTGACCACTAGGCTATGGAAGCACTATTGTTCTAGCAGTTGTTAGACTTAGTGCACCTGCGACAACCGCCACTCATTCATGAGTGATACGGCATCGCAGAGTACTGATAGAACATTCACCACAGTGGACCTAGTATAGGTCCCACAAGTGTGGCGGTCTAAGCTATGCTTTATTAACCCAATAATGCCCAGCGTATGATATATCATACGCTAGAGTGTACTTTATAATTGTGTAAAAAAAATTTTTTAGAAACTGTTTTCTTTTGTTTTGACATTTCGTATTGCTGGTCATCATGTTTACATGTGTCAAAATGAGAAATATTTGCATCATTAGCAAAGGTGTGAAAAGAAAACTTCTTTTTGGGGCAAAGTTACGATAATTAGATTTACAGAGGTGTAAGTAAACTCTTGCTATTTTTCACAAGATAGACATAAACATTTAGGATTTTTTTAGGCGTATTTTGTAAAGCATTCGGTACTTACGTATTAACGGGAGGACCTTTAAAAACACGACTCAAAAATTGAAGTAAATTATTTATTGAAACGGTTAAAACAATAAAATACTCCCTTCCAGTGTACACTGCCCCGTACATTTACATACCGGGCCTGCCCCTTCAGTGTACACTGCCTTTCTTTTAAATAAAATAACATTAAAAATCAAAGGTCCTCCCGATAATACGTAAGGACCAAGCATTCTTCAACTAAGATGCAGCCATTCTAATTTCATAAAAATTTTGTCTATGGTTTCAGCAAAAATACTTACAACTCTGCGTATGATATATCATACGCTGGGAAGTAGCATGTACTTATGCGATATATATCTTACAATCCTAAATTAAAAGTATATGTTATATAATGCATATAAGTTGTTTTGTCAGACAGTGGTATTAAAAATTAACTAGGAAAATACTAAAATTTGATACAGCTTTAGGTTATTAACTGTTAATTTACATGAGTGTATATGTTTTGTTGTGTATGTTACATGCAACAATTAGTATATAACTTTACCTAAACCATTGAAACGGCATTGTATTATACAGTATTTTCAAAAGTCATTACCTTATGTTTTATTTCTATAGTTACATTGCATTATATACAGTTTTATATGTTCAAATATGTGTTATTGTACATGTGAATCATCACTAAAAATATCTAAAGTTTAAGTCCATTTTGCCTTAAAAGTGTAATATCTAAAAGGAAGTTATTGTCCGTACAAAAAGATGCTGAAGAACTTTTCAACATTATATTTTCGGAAAAACATACAACTACAATTGCTGAAGAAATAGAAGATGCCGAAGAGTTACAAATTGTGTTCCAACCACCAAATGATGGTGCAGATTCCGACAAAGATGATGCACCAAGTGATAATGAGGAAGCATGTGCAAATTTCAAAGATATTGGGAGAGGAATTTTGTCGCAAAATGTTGAAATTAGAATTATTAATAAAGATGGAAAAAGAGATTTGGATATTGAATCTGAAACACCTGAAGATCTACCTTGTAGTTCCAAAAAACGAAGCAAAAAACAAAAGACAGTTCAAAAATGGTTACCTAAGAAACTGAAAAACACAGCCTCATCCTATAAATTTGAAGATGACAATGAAGCCCCAGCTGTTGTTGATACCATAAAAAAGGAAGGCATGAACCCAGTAGACTTGTTCAAGCTGTGTTTTGATGATGAAATCATGAATTACTTATGCCAGGAGACTGTAAAATATGCTTCTCAAAAAGGTGAATCTCAGTTTGTAGTCAATGTGGAAGAACTGTATAGATATTTTGGCATTCTTCTCTTGTCTGGCTACAAAAAAATGCCATTTAAAAGAATGTACTGGGAAACCAGACCTGATGCAAACAGCTTTTTAGTTAGCCAATCCATGAGCCGAAACAGATTTGAAAAAATTCACCAATATTTGCATTTCAATGATGATATGAGCTTTGACTACAATGATAGAGTTTACAAAATTAGGCCCATAATCGATCATTTGAATGCCTGCTTTGGTCAATTTTTCCAACCTTTTGGACAAAAGTATTCTCTTGATGAAGCTATGGAACCATATTATGGCCATCACTCTATGAAACAGTTCATAAGAGGAAAGCCTATTAGATATGGATTTAAATTATGGTGTCTGACAAGTCCCCAAGGATATTTGGTCAAGTTTCAACCCTACACTGGTAGTGATAAAACTCCAGGAAAACCTGTGGGTGCCAGTGTCAAAGAGAATTTGTGCATTGGGACTATTCCACAAGGTTCCTGCATATACATGGACAATTATTTTACATCATTACCTTTGATGGAAATTTTGTCACAAGAATACCTGTATGCAATTGGTACTATCAGGAATGATAGGATCGAAAAGGCTCCTCTGCAAGATCTCAAAAAATCAGACCGAGGCTCATTTTGCTCAGTCACAGAAAGCAAAAGTGAAATAACATTAGTTCGATGGAATGACAACAGCCAAGTTACCCTTATCAGCAACATGACAAAGGATAAAGTTTTTGATGTTGGCTCTTGCAAACGATGAAAGCGATCTGAGAGAAAACAGATTAGTGTTCCTCAACCCAATATTGTGAAGCTCTATAATAAAAACATGGGTGGAGTTGACTTGTTTGATAAACTTAGAGGTCATTATCGAATCAAAATCCGTCCACGAAAATGGTATTGGCCGCTCTTTAGATTTTGCCTAAATGGAAGCATGATCAACCTGTGGCTTTTGTATAGGCACGTAGACAGCAAAATGTCACTGCTAGAATTCACCAGGCAAGTGGTCATTGCATTGCTTGCTTCATCGAACGTGGAAAAGAAGAGAGGTATTGCACCCAACACTAAAAAGTGAGTCCTGGATGCCACGAGACTGGATGGTAAAGGACATCTTGTTGACAAAATCAAGACCCAGCGTCGATGTGCTGCCTGCGGTTCATGTGCCAAGTTCATTTGTTTGAAATGTAATGTTGGCCTCCATCCAGATGGATGTTTCGTTAAATTTCACCAGTAACACTTTTTTGTCATTTAACTGTTTTTGGACTGCTTTTAGTGCTTTTTATGCTAATATTTATTTCCATAAACCTGCTAAAATGTGTCGGTTCTAATCTTGTTTCACACTACAATTGACGAAATTGACTACGAATAGGTTCAGGTTAAACATGGCAGCGCTTAGCTATACACGACAAACTAAACAATTCTCGTAGAAGAAAAAATGCAACTCACTACACGTAACTGCCCAGCGTATGATTTATCATACGCTTAAAAAATACAACTTAAAAACAATTTATTCGAAAAAAAATGCTAGTAATGTGATAAGAAGATTGACTTTAGCAAATTTACCAAATGTGAAAAAAAAATTTTGAATTTTTGAATTTCGGGCATTAATGGGTTAAAAGCCTCTAGCTTCTTGTCGGTCACCAACTGCACTAAAGAGACCGGATTGGTCAAAACAGTGTCACTGTCTGCAGTTTGCTAAGATCTCTTCTTATTTCGTTTGGTTCCAAAAGTGATGATGCGCTAAAGCATTTTGAAATCTTGGAATTTTTTAAGCAAAAATGATCAGTTTAGGGACCTTTTTGAACCATTTTTAGATTTTTGCTCATTTCAAAAAAACAACTCTGGTAAGCAGCAGCTGTTCTAAATTTTGAAAGCAAAGGCAAATAGCAAAGCTTATTGACAATACGCGCTTGTTAAAATAGAATAATATATTACAGCATTAACGTACCTCTTTAAATCTGTTTTACAGCAATACCCTGGCAAGAACAAAAATTACGTATAATGACTGAAGTGTTGAATGACTCCATATTGCAATATTCTTGCAGTACGGTCATTTCTCGCGCTTGGGCACCATTGATCCCTATAACATCTTGATCGCATATACCAAAGTGGAACAAAATGTCAAATTTTGAAGTGAACTCTCGGAGGATTTTAAAAAAATTATTTTCTTCTTTTACGCAAAGTACTGGGAACAACATCCACTTCAGTCATTGTTTAAGCTATTGCAATAATTAAACTGTAGATGCTGGGCTGTTAGCCTCTAGTCTTTCGCCATCAAGTGATTGTTTTTATGCCTAAAAGAAGAAACACAACGCGTAGCCAGAAGCTTTAAATTTTATTAACTGGCCTACAATTACAAAAAAGTTGTAAGTGATAGGCCTATTATTCGTTTTCTGATACTATTGGACACAACAGTGATATCCGTAATAATAAAAACAAACTTGTTGCTTAGCATATTAATCTTTCTGGATATTCTGTCAGTTATCTTCAAACATCAATACTAAAACAAACTCAATCGAATCGGAGGCAACACAAATCGAAGAACAAAAGCTCGTATTTAAATTTAACTGCATTTAACAAAAACTAAACAAGGACTCTAGCTTTTTGTAACATTATTTTGAAAAAACAATAATTGGCTTCTTCTTTACGTAGCTATTTCTTCACCTATGTTCTTCGCTATTTCTTGTTTATTTACTTTTTCTATTTTTAATGCTTGTTCCCCACTATTTTTTTACTTTTTTCCGGTTTTTATCCTTTTCTCCGTTTTTTTTAATTCTCCTATTTTTGTCATCTTTGGTCCCTACCTTGTTGGTTTGTGATGTCATAGTGCATATATTTTGCATTTTATTCATTGCCTTAGTATTTATTTCAATTTCAGTTTATTTACCGGTCTCTATTTATTTTTCCTGAAGAAACAAGAAATCGTTCTCAAAACCTTGCATCAATAAATATCTAAGTTGACTACAGGTGTCATTTGTGAGTTTTGGCTGCTGATTTATAAATCGCCACCGCTATACTACCTTCAATTTTCAATCACTTTAGTTTCTTTTCAGAACTTTTGAACTTACGCCTCTACGCATACAACAACATGAACGCATAAAAGTTTGAAAACTCTTTGCTATTTAAAGGTAATCACAGTTTTAATTTATTAGTTGTGAGAACGACATTATAAATATACCATATGAAATCCAAAGCTTGAGAGAAAATTAATTGAAAAAAGATCACTTGGTCTGCACGACGGTGAGAAATCATAACTACCTAATAGGCTACGCCACTGTACGATCGAAGGAAAAATTTTTCTTAAAAATAAATCACTAGAATCACTGGGTGATAAGATGCTAGAAGCTCAACAGAAGCTGATCCAAACACTTTTGGTGGAAAGCGTGAGAAGAGAAAGTTGACACATTATCAATTCAACTTGGAAGTTATTGTTGTTATGCTTCTTTGCAGGTACGTGCTTAGACCATTTTTGGCCAATGCACTTCTTTTACTTTCCTTTTAGATCATGCATGATTAAATTCAGTGTCGCATTCTATAGTAGGTAAATAATTATTGTGAAGCATCCCATGCATGAGTCCGCGCTCCACCCGTCCCTCCGTTAGTGAGATTGAGCTAGCACAATAAATAGATTGCTGTTGTTGTTGTTGTTGTTGCTACCAGACCCCTTCCGAAGGATCGGGGCATGACGAAAGACCATGGAGCGAGCCCCAGAAGCCGGACAACTCCCCAGGGCCTGGGCCAAAGATTGTAGAGAGACAAAGAGTCGCCAAAGAGCAAGCGGCGCAAAGAGTCCGTAGCTGGACAGTGCACAATGAGATGAGAGATGTTCTGGGACGGGTGTCCACAGGCGCTGCAGAAAGAATTCTTGATTCTTCCAATTCTAGAGAGATAATAACTTAACAGAAGGCTGTGTCCGTTGCAGAGGAGACGAAAGAGAGCACAGCGAGCGTGATGAGAGAGCACAAGTTCCTCAGCGGAGATCGAGAATCGGGGAACCTGTGTGTCAAAAAATTTCAATGAGACAGTACACCTCCAGTCCGAGAAGAGAGAATAGTGGATACGAGAGATGAGTGGAGAGAGACTACAAGGGGTTGCAGAGGGCACTACTAGCGCTACCCGTCTGGCCAGATCATCAGCTGTGTTGTTTTCCGGGAGAAACGAGTGTCCGCGGACCGATTGTAGTCTAATAGAACAGAAGGAAAGAGAAGACAGTTCCTGCCAGAGAGATTGAGATAAAAGAAAAGACGGAGGAGAAGACAAGGTGACCAGAGTCAGAGCGAAGAAGAACAGAAGAGAAGTGGCAGACTTGTTGGTGCTGCCGAGATCAGCAAAAAGCTTGCAGAATGGTGCAGGCTTCAGTGGAAAACCTTAAACATTCTGGGCCTGCCGAAAAGAAGAGAATGGCCTCAGTGCCACAATGAGAGCAGTTGGCAAGTACGCCAGAAGAGGAGCTGTATCGTCTGTCCAAAGCAAAAAATTGTGAGGTGGGAGAGAGTCATGAAAAGCGAGAAAGGGGGATCATAGCGGGAGCATAAATAGGAAAAGGTGGACCCAACAGTAAAGGAAAGCAGATTACAAAGAGGTAAGGGTGGGCAAGCAAGAGAAGCCTCCTTAGGAGAAGTAGAAGGAATCATGAGCTGGTGAGTGAACGCAAAAACTCTCCAGGAGGATCTGCAGAGTCTTGGTTTCACTGCATGGCTGGCCAAACCTGAAATAGGAAAGCAGGTTGGCAGACGAAGGGGCCGTTTATACGATAACAGAGCGAAATGAGTCAGGGTGACTTTAAGGGAGAGAAAGACACCTCGGAAAGAAGAAGTAGAATAGAGGAGGACAAAAGGCAGCCAGAGATGGCGCGACTAGCCGCTTGTTGAAGGCGTTCCAATTTGGTGATATTGATAACGCTTAGAAAGGGAAAGTATCTGGGTGAAGGATATGTGAGAAGGGGCAAAGAAAAGTTTTATACAGAAGAGAGAGAAGGATTCCTTAGAGCCTCGTGAGGAATCAGAGATATAGTGTAAGGCCTTGAGACGAGGACAGAACTCAGCCTTCACCGAAGATACATGTTTAGAAAAGGAAAATGTGCGGTCGAAGGTGACCCCAAGAAAAGTTGAAGTGGGATTGAAACGGAGGCGGGAGTTAAATAAGAAGACGTCGGGCTGGAGATTAGCTTGGTGGGGATTTACTGAGAAGAAAGAGGCATCACATTTGCTCGGATTGAGCGGAAGACACCAGTGCTCAGACCAGCACTCCAGTCAAATCAGAGCTTCTTGTGCGGCCTACACCGCAGTAGAGACTGTGGGGGGGAGGAGGACCAAATGGCTCAGACCAGCACTCCAGTCGAATCAGAGCTCCTTGTGTGCCCTCCATCGCAGTAGGGACCGAGTGGGAGGAGGACCAAATGGCCAGATCGTCAGTATAAAGAGAGCAGCTGAGGAAGAAGGAGGAAGATCATTAATGAAAGGAGGAAAAAGTGCAAGGCCAAGAAGAGGTCCTTCCGCAAGAATATATTGCTCTGCTCCACCACCTTTTCGTGACATAAATATGGAGGCTTCCCGCTAAGTGCCTTGGCCAATGACGCAAGGCGAGAACTTGCCTGCATGTTCTCCACACTACATCTCTTTTGTGCTGAGCGCCAAGCAAGAAAGGTGTGAATGTGAATATCGTTTTTTAAATTCTTTTGGTATAACTTGACAATAGAAATAAACTCCAGGTTTAACGACAGCAAGGAGGACGCTCTAACCACTAGGCTATCGCGCTGATCAAATTAAAAGTGAAGGCCTTTTTTTTGAAGAACAATTTTTTCGGAATCTAATTTTTTAAATAAGTTTCTCTTTAAAGGAAAATGCCAAAAAAACTTCACGAAGTCAAGATTAGGAAAGTTAGGGGGTGGGAGGAATATATATACCTCATATGTTTCCCTGAATTTGCAACTGAGTACAGCCACCTTTGCTGTATCCTGAGGCCAAAGCATACAGTTGCAATCATCAAACTTAGTGCCACAAATATTATTGCAAGGGGAGTTGTATCAAGTTGCAAAATAAGCTTACCATCAAATACACCAACGTATTTTTGTAATCGTAAAATAAATGCCATTGAGGCGCCCACCCGAACTTTGGCTTTGTGTCACTGTAGCTATTGGAGAAAATGAATAAGTTTTGTAAAATGAAATGATAAAGAGTTGTGAGTAAGATCAGTCTTAATTCAAAGAACCGGTGCGGTGATCGGAATTAGGAACAGAGGGTCGATGCCTCCTTTTGTACCAACTTTACGTTACAACTTCTCGCAGAAATATCAATGGAGTGGAGCTGTGTGGATCGAGTTTCTTGTGGTGGTGTTGCTGAGTTGTTGTTGTAAGATTCTCACAGCACGTCTGACTCCAAGAACGAATATATCTTTAATCGTAAACACAACGTTGAATACGCGAATGTTGACTTGCGATGCATCTTTGATTTGAGTCGAATCGAATTAAATTGAATTGGATGAATCGCATTGCCTCTTTTTATATGTTTGTTTACTAAGGTCACTCTGCGGAACTACGCCCGGCCAAACGGCTTAGCGCGCGAACAAAGCGAGAATGTTTATGAGTCACCCTCATTATTTCAGCAAAACATCAATGATCCAAAGTTTGTATCTCGTGGGGTCGCCATATAGCTAGAAAAATCAATATTTCCAATCGGTCATAACGTAGTGGTAGTCTTGCCGGGAAGTGCAAGCAAAGCTAGCAAGCTGTCCATAAAGATGAAATAGACCAATTAAACATTTTTTTCATCGGTATCACTTAATTGATATCTCCCAAAAAAAGCTTGCAATTGCATTTCTATGGTCATTGTTTTAAAAAAAAATGAAAAAATGCAATCTTTACAATCAATTGTTGCTTATAATATTTACACAACTCTTAAAGAAGTTAAATTTCTGCAAGTCGGTAAGATGGGTACAGGTTTTCGTCCAAACAAATGCACTTTGCTTTACCCAGAAATGCAATTATTAAAAAAATTTATCGTTTGTCATGGCATCAAAATGACGTTTCCCATACCTTTGCGGCACCAACCCTAGGATAATAGTCAATCGTAAGTAGTTTTGTGAATAATTATTTGCTTTGTACTCTCAGAGACGTTTAAGCGCAAGGACGTACGAACTGACAGAACTCTGCTTTATATGTTGCAGAAGTTTCTAACAAAAATAACTACGGGAATTACTACGATTTCAATGAAGTAAGCCTGCAAAATCCTCCACTGCCCATTGTTACATCTCAATCACAACGCGCAATTAAAATGTTGTCAACAAGCACGTTAAATTTAGATTCAAGTCACAACACATCACAATAACAGTTTTTACAGCTGCTACAAATTATTATTCGTGGCATTAGCGGTTTACAACTTTTTTATGAAAGGGTACATGGTTTCCTTGGACGTTTCCAAAACTTGTGAGCAAAACTGATCAGTAACATAGTACTTCTCTTTTAATAAACTTTTGAAGTCAGCTTTTCAGTGACAAGCTATTTACTTGAGTAAATTCATTTTTTCCGTACTTAAACCTGAGTAAATTAGGTGAGAAGAAACGTTACTTCAGCAGTTAGAAGTTTTACTTAAATAAGCTTGATGCCTAATACTTAAGGTTTGTTACATTGTAATGCGATTTCCTGGAATAAGAACTGCTTTTAACTCAAGTTTTTATGTTTTACAAGCAAGTAAACTTTTTTGCTTAAAGTTAACGAAAATCAAATAAAATATAAGAAACAAAATATCAAACAAAACTTGGTGTAAGGCAAAAATTCTCAGGTGGAAATGGACAATACATTCTTCATTTAAATACTAAAAATCAATTGGTGCAACCATTCAATGCAAACCATAAAACATGCCATCAGTTATTACCCGGTGGAACCATGCTGTTTTATTTCAATCTTTTGATTTTGAAACGTTTTTAGCTCCAGATTCCAGAAGTACCCTATATTTAAGTGCTCTATCGTGTTTAATTGCTTTCAGTTTGTTTCATTCTTCTACGTATAACTCTGATTAGTTCTTTTTAAAGATGATATGATCTCCCTATTCAGCGGAATTATCAGTGCGTGCTGAATTATTACCGATGTAGAGTTGCAGGCTACTTTGACCATCTCTGCCCATATTAACCTACTATCGTCTTAGAGCAGCACTTCTCAACCGATGGGCCGCGAAGGTCCTTCAGGTGGGCCGCAAAACGTTTTGCCATAAATTAAAGATTTTTTTGGAAAAGATTATGAATTACGAAAGCCAAAAATGTACCATAAACTTAATAGTCTTTCGTTTTGTAGCAACTTCCTTCCTGGAACAAACGATTGTTCTGAAACAAATTTTTCATAAAGTGGGCCCCAAACCAAGGTCTCGGTGTAAAGTGGTCCATGACATCAAAAAAATTGAAAAGCACTGTTTTAGAGCACACACTCTTGTGAATTTTCCAAAGCTCTGCTAGTATTGGTTAAGAAGGTCATTTTGAAGTCGAAGTGCCATTGTTCTCCCGTAAAAAGTCTGATTTTCAAGCGAAACGGTGACAAGCGTAGTTAGCCTACACAAAAAGCGTGGCCTAATTGGTTCAGCAAAATACAGGAATAAAGATAAAATTGATCATTTTAAAACAAAAGCATTATAGTTATAACTTTAAGGCAAAAATATACTCATGCAGTAGCCATGTTTGAACTTCTACCGAGGCCAATATATCAAGCACCTCTGATCCGTCTTCTAAAAGATGATTTGATTCAGCACATACCGATAACATTTATTTTGCATAAGAATCTCAGAAGACTTATTCTGACAAATGCCCCATTTGTCTCAGCGTAGCTACGATCTTGTAAACTCTGCCCAAGATAATCAGAACACTAAAATAGTTGTGGTGATATGGTAGCGCCAGAAAACAAGCATAAATTAGCAGCAAATACGTGAAACAATCCTGAAGAATAAACGTTCAAGTGTAAAGGTAAACGTGAGAGCAACCCACTGAACCAAGTGTTTTTAAACATTATGAGAAGAGTTCCCCTTAGCAATGTCAACAAAACCCCCTTGTAACAATAATAGTTTGGGGATTAGATGAGCCATTATCCTGTTTCAACGTAGTTCATTGTTTTTGGTAATTAATTCTGGTATTTCTCCGTATACAAACCCTTTCTTTATTATCTTATTTTTTGAGCGATTTTATTGGTTGTTTTTTGTGAATGTTTCGGTATTCCCCCCTATATAGGCCTTATCTTATTTGTTTCAAAAGCGATTTAGTGGTTGGTTTTTCTGATAATTGTTTGTAGTATTTCCCGGTCCACAAACTTTTATGTGTTAATTTTATTTCCTAGCAATTTTATTGCCTGACTCGGGGAATATTTGAGAATTATTTTTGTATTAAGTGGCGCATGAAGAGTATATGTACGAAAAAAGAAAAAGGAGAAAAAGGGTTAGGAGGAGAGATGACAAAAGAGGCAAATGAGTAGAGTAAAGAGTTAGAAGACCAAGGCACATATGAGGGATGGAAGCTATTCCGTGCTAGGACAAAAAGTACTTGCTGTAATCGATGATTTTTGGCGTTCAACAATCATATTTATCAATAGAGTTGATGTTGTTAAAGAGTGGGCTGGTAGTTATAGCTTCTCGAGAAAAAGTCTTTAGTGCGAAGGGTAGAACCTAGGAGGTAGTCATTAATCTCTACTAAGCCCATTTTTCATTCACGATATCTATATCCATTTGTCATCAAGTTACGGGACGGATGAATTGCTGCATTCGGCGACACCCTCATGCCTCCTGCTCTCCCCACCACAACGCTTCAAGGTTCATCTGAAGAATTACCGCCCAAGGCCCTTCAGGGTGACGATTATACAGGGGATCCGTTTTAATTTCTTACAATTTTGGGGTAATGATTCTTCAGGTGGAAAAGTTTGGGGGAACAAATCTTTACGTAAGAAAGTATAGGGTGACAATTCTCCAGTTGGAAACTCAGGGATGTTAATTCTAAAGGTGATCCCATTTGAAATCCGATTTTGAAAATAGTTCTTTTTCCACCTTTGCTCCTCAAAACAAATGCTCTTTTTGGGACTGCTCTTTTGAAGAAAATCAACTTTTTTAAAATGCTCATCGTTTACTTTTCAAAGGAACATGCAGACTTTTATATGAAGATTATTTTTTCCAAACGGTAAAATTTTGACAAGTTTTTAATTTTTTCTAGGGGAGACCATGTAGCCTAGTCCCCGTGTCTCCCTGTGAATTTTTCATGTCCCCGTTTTAGAACCTCTTCACTACACCGTGTAGTGCACAGTAAAGCAAAAATCTGCGGGGGCTTCGCTTTGCTACATCGTCTATCCATTGCTTATCAGCTTTAGTGATTTTCTCAATTAGTGCCACGTTCATTCTTTGTAACTTGGTTTGAAAAAATTACGACCAAATTAGCTTTATAGAAATACAAACTGAAAGCAACCCATCATAGGGTGCAGCACAGAGAGTGGTTTGTACACTGATGTAAACATCCGCGATTAGCTGGTGTAGGTACGAACAAGCAATGAAATTCATAAAACACAAAACTTTAATTTAAAACAATAAACGAAAAAATTGCCCCCCCCCCAAAGTTGAAACTTCAGCACTGAAGAGAAATTCGCTCCCTGTTGGTAACTGCTGCTTTAAACAATGAATATGAATTGTCTTACGTCTTACCTTAGCTGCCTCACGCTCGCGAGAAACGAAAGTCAAAATGCACGATTGCTAAACATCAAGAGAAAAAATACTTTCCTCTTTGCTTGCAGGCGTTAAAGACATTGTAGTTTTTCGTGTTGTTGAAATGATTCACTAATCTGAAGTTGGAAGTTTTTTGACAATCAAATCAAAACTTAGTTTGTTTGTCTGAAGAATAAATCCGGTCAGTTCTAAGGGAAAGATGATAGTGAAACTAACGAGTTTATTGATTGTAGTTTTTGTTTTCAAATTTGCAAATGGAAAGAAAGAAATCAACATAACCATTATGGTTCCTGGAGTAAGGGGATTCGAAGAGCTAGTTTCACTGGTTGAAAGTCAACAAAATCACTATTTTAGTCAATATTCTGCCTATAATTCAGCTAATTATACCACTGAACGACATAATTACAGTGATTTGGATTATGAATCAGATTTCTCATCTGGCTACGGATCTAATTACTATTTTGAATTCAATGGCGAAACTGTTTCTTCGAATTGTATTAGTGTAACACACAAAAAGCTAAATATTATTTGTGTTCACGATATCAATTATTTTTACACCTATTCCTGGTCTTATCTATACATTAAACCAGCACTTGAAGCAGCGTTGGAAGAAATCAATAAAACTAAAGGCTTACTGGATGAATATCAGATCAAGCTGCATTACTACGATTCTGGAGATGAAAAAGGAAAAACATCTGACAGGTAAATCAAATTATTGATTTAGAAGAAGAAGTGAAATATGCTAAATGCTGTGGCAACCTTTATTAGCTGTAACTTGTAACCGGTAAACATTAGTTGCAACAACAATGCAAGTTGCATGATACGTCTTTTTTTGTACCGAATACCGTCTCGGGTAATTGCTGCGATCGTGCTATTTGCGTTTTGATTGACACTGCCAGCGAACTAGGCCTAATCTTTTTTCTGATACCAAACAGCACAGTAGCTTAAACTGATGAGACACCTGCAGCTTTGGAACACTGAAACTCGTTAGTTGGTTGAGTTTGTATCCAATGTGGGCGATGTGGTCAAGTGCGCTTGAACGCCCCTTTTTGATATTGCATTAAAACTTTACAATAACAGCTACGTTGTTTTGCACTCGCAAAAGTCAGTTCACTACAATTTGTCTTGCTTGGCTTCGCTGATGTATACAGAAATGTGCTGTGGCACCAATGGGCTGCAATTGCAAAATCTTAACAAAACGATCAAGCATAGAGTTGCCATGTCTGACAAGGGGAATTCCCAGATACATTTTCTTGGTTATAAGCACTAGCTGCTCATTTACTTTTTCGGTGCTCAATCAAAGACGGTTACCTTTTTTTTTCTTTTTTCACGTACTGTATTTTCAACCTGAAATGAAAAAAATATGTCATTTTTTTGAAATCAATCCACTCAAACTCTCAATCGATATCAACCGCGCTTTGAAAATAAAATCCCTGATCTTTGTAAGCAGACACTGAAATTCCGGTCATATGAGCATTTTGTAAAATTATTTTCGGATATAGATTTTAACACCAAAATTCCGGACATGACCGGGAAAATTCGTGCGTATTGCAATTCTAATCAAGCACTGACGATAAATGGTTTTCTCCGCATAAGGGATAATAATCTACTTTTTAAAAAATCACGCTTAGAAATGTTAGCAATTTTATTCTTCAAGCCCTGACAAGGGCGCAACCGTTTTGTAGAAGACCAATACACTTTAGCCATGATCCTGTGGCTCAAAATAGGATGAAGTTCACACGACATTGAAACTTTCCTTTTCCTATCTTTGCGATGTACAACTTACACATAAAATTGAAATGAACATTGAGCAATGATGAGCATTTCCTATTCATTTTTCTTTCGCATGATACGCAATTTGAATTCTGGTGGATAGAATCGACGACTAGCCAAAGCTTATTTCATTCGGGAGATTGATCATGTCATGCAGAGGCTACACAATGAGCTCAAGACTGATCAACGCTTCAAAATGTGACTTGCAGTCTGTGATCTTGCAGCACGCTGACAAGACGCTGAAAGACTACGCCCTCATCTGTTCATGTTGTCTTTGCAGCGTCCTACAACACGTTGATAAGTAATCACCCAGACTTCTCATTTATCAATTACCATTGCCGGTGAGAAAATTGCTGGCAGCTGAGGAGAACATTTTAAACCTTTTAATCGCAATTTTGCATTTTCTGAAATTGCATGCGTATTGGTTTCGGGTTTTGGTTGATCACCTAAAATGATATTGCAGGGTCTAATCACTGTAGTAGCAATGTTGTTGTTGTTATTGCTACCCGACCCCTTCCGAGAGATAGGCGCATGAAGGAAGACCATGGCCCCAGAAGCCGGGCAACTCCCCAGGACCTGAACCAAAGATTGTAGAGAGACAAAGAGTCGCCAAAGAACAAGCGGCGCAAAGAGTCCGTAGCTGGACAGCGCTCAATGAGATGAGAGGTGTCCCGGGATGGGGGCTTACAAGCGCTGCAAGAAGTATTCTTGATTCTTCCAATTATAGAGAGACAAGAATTTACCAGCAAGCTGTGCCCTTTGCAGCGTAGAAGAGAGAGAGCACAGCGAGCGTGACGAGGGAGCACAAGTTCCTCAGTGGAGATCGAGGATCGGCGAACCTGCGTGTCAAAAAATTTAGATGAGACAGTACGCCTCCGGTCCGAGAAGAGAGAAGAATGGATACGAGAGATGAGTGGAGAGAGACTACAAGGGATTGTAGAGACGCTCCCTGTCTGGCCAGATCATCAACTGTTTCGTTTCCCGGGAGAAATGAGTATCTGGGAACCCACTGTAGACTAGTAGAACAAGAGGATAGAGAAGGCAGTTCCTGCCAGATCTGCCAAAGAAACTGAGGCAAAAGGAAAGACGGAGAAGACAAGGCGGCAGACTTGCTGGTGCTGCCGAGATCAGCAAAAAGCTTGCAGAATGGCGCAGGCTTCAGTGGAAAACCTCAAACATTCTTGGCCTGCCGAAAAGGAGAGAATGGCCTCAGTGCCACAATGTGAGCAGTTGGCCCTTTGCCAACAGGAAGAGGAACAGAGCTGTTTGCCCAAAGGACCAGATCGTGAGGTGGGAGAGAGTCGAGGTAAGCGAGAGCATCACTTTGGCGAGAGAGAGGGGGATCATAGCGGGCGCATGGTGAGAAAAGTGTGAACTCCACGGTGAAGGAAGGCAGGCTCCAAAGAGGTGAGGGAGGACAAGCACGGAGAGCTTCCCTAGGAGAAGCAGAAGGAAGCATAAGCGGGTGAGTGGACGCAAAAAGGATAGAACGATGCGTTCAAAAAGCTTTGAAACGCAGGAGGTGAGAGAGCTGGCCGGAAGAAAGCAGGAGAGTCGATAGACTCTCCTATCTTGTTGATGGAAATAATAAAAGATGTCTTCCAGATGGAAGGAAAGGAATGCAAAGACCAGGAAAGATTGAAAATGTGAAGAAGAAAATCCATGCCAGAGCGAGGATGGTGCTTTAGCATGGGATAGGAAACTTTGTCTTCGCCCGTGGCAAAAGAAGAGAAAAGTTTGTGGCAGCCGCAAGAGGTTCCGCGGGGGAGAAAGGGGAGCAGAAGGAAGACTGAGACCCCTCAGTGCACGTGCTCGGTGGAGTTCAGGAAGGTAGCCTCTGGCTCTGCCACGCAAGGCCTTTGGCAGGGGGACAGAAAAGTGGGATCTCATGTAATCAAAAGCCGAACGGTTGGGGAAGTTAGGAGAGAAGGAAGAAGATCCAGCATCAGAACGAAGGAGAGAGTACACAGATTTAAGTGAGAAGCAAGTCGTCTGCCATGCCTCAGCCTTGGCTTTGGCAATGACAGATAAAGCACGTCGGGAAGTGGAGATGTAAGCCTGACGATCTTCATCGCTTTTGTGAGCGGCAGCGAAAGCCTCACGTTTTTCACTGACCGCTTTTTCCACTTCAGTAAACCACCAGGCTTTAGGTTGGCGTTTGATGCGACCGAAAGTAATCGAATATTTTGCCGCATTCAGTGTCCGAGAAGTAAAGAGAGCAGCAGCAGAGGAAAAGGAAAGAGACGAGTATTCCTCTGTAGAAGGACAGCGAGAGTCAAAGTAAGAAGCAAAGTCATTTTAACAAGTTTTCTAAAAATTGAAGAAAGGGGCACGTTTATTGTGGTGGAAGACTGGAGAAAGAGGTAAGGTTAGTAGAATTGGTAGGTGATCAGAACCCAGATCCTGAAGCACCTCCCAGGAGCAAGACAGGGCGAGAGAGGAGGGAGCAAAGGTGATGTCAGGGAAGGAGCGACTGCCAGAGGAGCGATGGAGAAGAGTAGGTATGCCTGGGTCATTAAGGGGAAGAAGGTAAGAGGAGATAACCCAATTGAATGCTTCCTTCCCGCGGGGGTCGAAAGTACCTTTTGAGTCCCAGAGGGGGTGATGGCGGTTGAAGTGTCCAGAATGAGGAGATTTCTGGAGGAGGAAAAAATGGAGAGTAAAAAGGAGTCGGCTCTGCTATCCGTCAAAGAAAAGCGAATAAGGGGAGCACAAACATAAAGGAATAAGAGCAAGGAGGAGTTGTTTAGTGAGATGTTTACCCCTACATAATTAGAATAGGGGTCAAGCAAAGAAAGATAAGATGTAGAAATTCAGAGAAGGATAAGTCCTGCCTATCAAAAAGGATGTCGCCGACACTAGCGTGCGTGTTATCGGGAGAGAGAGAATGCCGGACCTTAAGTGGGTGCGATCTGATCGCTGAGCTGAGAATCCAGGGATCCGGAAAGAGAAAGATGAGTTAAGGTTGGATTTCTGGATACAAATAGGGTCAACGAGATGATACCAAATAAAGTATAGTAGTTCAGTGCTCCTGGTTCGAAGACCTCCAGTACTCCATTGAAGAACCCTTGGGGAGTAAGGGAGAAGAGAGGAAGCAGGAGTTATTGAAAAACATCCAGGAGCATGAGGCGGTGGTGAAGATGCAAAGGGAGAAGATACGACGTGAGCAGAAGGGAGATAACAAGTTTGAAGGCGAGGTTGGGGCGGGAGAGCTGCATCAGCAGAGGGGGGGCTAGATGGGTCAAGTAGCACTGTATACAACCTGGTAGAGTCCGAGAGGAAAATCACAGTGTTGGTAGGTGTGGAATCTTCAGAAGAAATAAGGGCACAGGAGGGACGGCAGCTCCAGGAGAGAGAGCTGACAAAAGTTTTGAATCCAGAGAAGGAAAGAAGTAAGCACCTTAAATGGACTTATTTGGAGTAGGTGCAGCATTGCACCGACTTACCCCTCCAGGTCGCATTTCCAGCGAACACTGAACAGGGAAAGAAGGGGCCAGGGTTAGGATGAACGTCGCCGCTCATCAAGAGTTGGAGAAGAATGGGAAGGCTGGCAAGAGAAAGGTAGGAAAAGAGAGAAAAAAGGCGACCAATTTTAAAGAGGCTGCGTGCTGCCCTTCTACGGTCGTTAAGGGGACAGTACGGCAAAAAATGGTTTGTGTGAGGGGAGTGCCCAGGGTAAATGGGACCCTTGGCAAGGCCAAAAGCCATTTAGATCCAAACCAAACGGGGTCGGGGACCGCCCCACCACGTTTAGGCGGCTGTTGATTGGTGCAGCTGTAGTAGCAACCGCCAAGTAGGTCTATTATATGCATTAGGCCCAAACTGTACGTCGTTTTAATCTTACAATGGCGTGGCATGACAATTTGGTTTTTTGCCAATAATGTCGCTCTTTTCTGTCAAAAGAGTTTTGAAAGCAGACTCCCTGATCTATTATCTTCTAATACGCACAATCAATTGCATTTTACTAAAGTGCAGTTAATATGCTATTGTAATTTTTTACTTCAATAATTTGTACAATTTCAACCTAAATTGGCGCAGAATAAAAAAAGGTGTAAGGTGGTCGGGTGCAAAATAGATGAAAACAAGAAATATGAGTCAACAACTTAAAAGAGCGTAATTTTACGATTAAAGATGACGCATCTAAAACAATATCTCGTACGTAACAGGTCAGTTATTTAAATTTTGGGTCGCATTTACCGGTATTTTCCAAAACGACGTAGCAAAAACTTCAGAATGTTGGCTGGTGCGTCGTGGGCAAGCAAATTTTTTCAAATGTGACGCATCGAAAAAAGTTTGGGAATCACTGCATTAGGGTAAACTTTTAAGATATAAACAATCGTTTTAAAAGCGATATGTTTTATTTTTTCTCTTTCAGATTAGCTCAAATAGCTTCTGTGCAATCAAAAAGTGAAAAACACATGAATTCCCTGATTGGTCCAATCAACGCATTTTCGATGTCACGTGTTTTATCATTCACTAATCACTGGAATGTTTTGCACGTGACACCCGGTGCTATTTCATCAAAGCTACGAGTAAGTATATTAGTTTTGGGGTCTTACTCGTACTGTCGTGAAGAATGCCAGAATACTGAACGCAAAAATTTGTCAAGCAGCACACGTCCCTTTCTCCTAAAGTTGACCATTCACTTTCATTTTTTATGCGCTTTTTACAGAACTTGTCATCAAAGCAAGTACAAGGCTTTCTTTTGGCCGTAGACGTACTTAAAGTTAAAAATATACTCAAAAACTGTTTAGAAAGAGATCGAAGAAGAACACATGGAAAATACGATGGTTCGATCTGGACCAGTAGCAAGCCAGGTTGGAAATGGTGTGGCTGCCCTACTGAAATATTATAATTGGACACAAAGGGCAATGGTGATATATGACGACGATAAAGAAGAAAAGTATGTGCCAATTTTCTACTTTTATGCTTTCCATTTTGCCACAATAACCAGAGGCTCTTCCAAAAATTTGGGACTCGCGTCAGCCTTGAATATTGATGACGTCACTGTGGCACACAAATTAAATTTCGCTTCCTCCAAAATTATTTTCTAGATTCACGTCTGATCACTTGTAGAATTATAAAGTAATCTTAAATATATTTACTGAATTTAATACTTTGATTAGCATTGTGTGGAAGCTTTTCGCCGGACATCACGCAGGAAAAGTAGTGACAATCAAAATGAGAGAATTAGAAGAAGCGTAGGCCAATAGGGCAAGTTGAGCCCATGATTTCCAGAAACTGTGGTTCTAAAATTTCAAGATCACAACTTTCAGAAACAACTAATAAATAGTTAAAATTTTTATTTAGAGATGATTTCGTAGAGTGCCATCCTCTAAAATATTTTTATCCGGTCAGGACTGCCCCCTTTTCTTTCTTAGTGATGTTACCGTTTTTGGTTTATCATTCCACAGAGCGTTTTCTTTTTAACTGCATTAGTACTTTTGAACCCCTTTTCAGGCTTTACTACTTCATGTCCGAAGGAATTTTTACGTCCTTAAACGAATATATTCATGGTATGGACGTGAAGCAAGAAGCTTTGTCACAATATTTGGATAAGCAAAATCCACAACCGGAAGCTTATAACAATTTATTGCATGCAATTAAGAAACAAGGCAGAAGTGAGTTGACCAACCAAAGCCCATTGTTTGTCGAAGATGGAGCAAACGGTTTAATAATCACATTAAATATTGATTGAATTGGGGTTGCCACAGGACCGGAATTTCAAAGTAAAATTTTGCGTCCGGAAATAATTTTAAAAATACTTTCATGCTCGGAATTTTAGCATCTACTCGCTAAAAGTTAGGAATCTTTCGCCAACGCGGGGTGGATTTCCTGTAAAAAGATCATGTTTCTTTGAAGATCAAAATGGGCAAATAACCACTTTGAAAAAATCAAACACCAAAAAAGGCCTTTATGTTTGCTTCAACACTGAAATAGCTAATTGCTAGTGCTTAAAAGTATGACTCTGACGTCAAAAATGCGAGAGTAATCGCGCTTCTTCACTTGTCAAATCCCTAGTCAAAAGGTATTAAAATTAGCAAGGTACCAACTGTTAAGAGAAAGAAAAGTCTTCGTAGAGAAGCCTGCTTACGCGTATTTTAATCTTAGGTGTCTTCATATCGACATAAAATTTTATTTGATTGACTAATTGTAACAGCAGTTCATGTGGATCGTGATTTCTCCCACAAACGTCGATAATTTGAAAGTGTGGTTTGATACGATCAGTAACTTTTGTGATAAAATGTCATGCGTGAAGGCTTAGTTAATTGAAAATACATTATCTACTTTCAACTGGTCTTCAGTATTGCCCCACAGCGAGTATATCATTTCCCTCCGGCAGCATTATAGGTTTAAGTTTATTTATGCATATAAAATGTTAGAGTGATTTGTTTATCCTAGATTTCCATCTGTAGATGTTATCAATGCTTTTCAGAGTCTATTAATTAGTCATACACCTTCAGCAGTTTGATTATTTATGTTAGAATTCGATTACACGCGCTTTATTGATATTTTGCTAAAAACCAATTCTTTTGAAAAAACAACAACCTTACAATTTTTTATAACTTTAAACATTAAAGTGTTTTTTCTCGGATAAAGTTTTTAAATTTAATATTAACCATCAAAATTATTTCGTAATCATTGTCAAATATTTACAAAAACAGCAATTTCAAAGAAACTATTAATCTGTATTTGCCATGAATTGTTTTGTTTCGTCGTAAGAAAAGCATTGCACGATACCAAATTGCTCTTGTAATGTTGCGGACACATTTTTCACTCGCAAGCTGCGCCGCAGCCACGATATTTTTGCTATATCAGCATCACACCGCACACTAGGCGGAAAAATTTGCATTCTATCTTCCGATTATTTTAAAGCATGTTCAACTTTTCAAAGTGAAGAAAATTACACCATTTATGCAGTAATGGTAGGCCTACTTGGTTTTGAGGTAATCAGCATGCAATGCTATTCATTGGTATTTTGTAAAGCACCCACACAAACCCTGACACAACTCTAATTTAGCAGCAACCTGGTAATTATCCGATCTGACCACAACCTCAAAAACTGCAAATCTCCACAAATCAATGCAAAAGTGAAAAGCAAAAGATCGGCAACACTGGGATTCCCTAAAAAAGTTGTTTTCGAAAAGCACAAAAATGATTAAAAATAATATGTATATTTTCATTTCCTTCGCATCTATTACGCGACAAAATATGCTTCCAGAAAGCAAAAGTTGGCTGATCCGCAGGGACAACATTACCTTATACTACCCCAAATCGATTGAAAAAATTGAACTATTGAACGTTTTATTGTGAAGTTTGTACAACAGCCTCCGATTTTGATTCAACTTAACGCGAGAAAATTGGTAGATATTCAAATAAGCCTAAGCCAAGTAATGTCATTAATGCGAATTAATGCAATGTCATCGTAGTAACTGAACTTTTTATCAATTTTTACTCTATATGTCTACAATCATGAACAAGGTTTTGCTTTCACCTGTCGCAACGCTTTTTTGCCGTTGCTTGTGAAAACGCAAAACAAATCGCTTGGAAAATTTGGCATAGCTTATTTTCATTAAATATTTTTTGACATTATTTTGTTTCTTCAATAACTTATCCAGATCTTTTAAATCACTTTAGTGTATTGTTTTTCAGCTCTTAATCTACCAGCATTAAGTTCAATAAATATTCTTGAAACAGAAGTGACGTTTTGTTTTTCTGCAGTACTTCTTATCAACGCCGATGATCAGACAATTGTGGATATTTTACAAAAAACCAATGACCATGGATTTGATCAAGAATTCGTTTATGTTATTATTGATCTCGATAATAACCTGGGACCCACCCCTTGGCAGCCAACAGAATACGGAGTCAAAATAGAAAAAGTAATGCAATAGCTTAAAAAGCATCCTTCTAGGTTTTTGGATAGCAAAGTTTTGCCAGAATTCTTTTGAAGACTAAACTTTTTGGTTTAGCTTATCTGTTGCCGCAAGTTGTGAGTATATTGCTTTGCCTCGGGTAAACTAGCTATAACTACTTCATCATTATTGTAAAAATTGAGTTAAAAGCAAATTAAGATTTAAAGTTATGTAAAGACAAACAGTACGAATTACAAAAACTGATGCTTGAATAAGCCTACCTAATTTTTAAATTTTACCAGCTACGAATTCTCAAGATTTGTCTTCTTCGTCGTATGAGCTATTTGTTGTGAGCTTTATGCAGGAAGAGTTACACTGCGTTAGCGCTCACGCTTGGTTTGCAAGTCTTTAGTTAGACTGGGGCTTCACCACCTGTTTGCCATATAACGATGGAGGCATCCCGTTAAATGTCTTGCCTAAGAACACTTCAAGCAAGCGTTACCGCTTGTTCTCTACACTATTTTGCTGAGCGCCAAGCAGGGAAGCTGTGAATACCATTTTTTAGAGTTTTTTGGTATGACTCGACTTGGTAAATGAACCTCAGGTCTACCAACTGCGAAGCGGACGCTCTAACCACTACTCCATCGCGCCGGTAAAGAATTGATTTAAGATTTGTCGAAATATTGACATAATTATATAGCCAGCCTGTACACTGTAGTTCAACACAGAAAAATACGATTCTTGAAATGCAATGTATTTTCAGGTTCAAGAATTAAAAAAAATGTTTCACACGGCGTTCATTGTGAACTTCGAAACCAAAGATTCTCTCAAATTTCAAAAATTTTTGTCAAAAATGAAACGAAAGTTTGGAAGGTTTGTCAAAAGAATAAAATTTTCTTTAAAAAGTACAAAAGTCCCGCAGATTGCTCTTATGTTGAAAGATGCTTGGGCTATAAACGAAAATCACTTTTGATTTAAGAACAGCTTTGATCTAAAATTACAGCTCGGAAATCAAGTAAGTGCATCTTGGTTTGAAGGTTCACACCGACATAAACCACAAACATTATATCGAAAACATTTTACGGTGTATTGAAAACTATGTACCCAACCCAATTTGACGAAACCATCCCTGGACGCGTTTCGTCCTCTTGGACTCCTCAGCAGGGCCTGTCCCGTCCCCCAAACCAAACCCTTCATTTGCAATCACATAAACTCGTTTTCTCTATATGCAATAGCAAACATGCGTCGGACAAGCGTCGCAAGCATGTTCATGACAAATGGTGAACCTAATGGAGACACTTGGGCTTTTGCTGCAAAATGAGGCTCGCAGAATCCACTGCGAATCCACTTAGTCTGTGGATGTGAACTTTGAAACTATTAATTAACCTTGCATAGCATTATCAAAGTGCGTCTTGCTTATTAAACTTAGGTTGCATTTTCAGCAACAAATTTTTTCACCTAAGCTAGTGGTGCACAACCTTTTCACTATTGAAGGCCGCAGTACCAATTTTAATATAGTTTTGAAAAAAATGTTTGAGCCAATTTGGCTCAAACATCTTTTTTCAAAACTATATCAAAATTCTGCATCACCAATTAATTTCAAATGACGGCCCCCAACAAACCAAATTAAAAATTTTTCAGTTTATGTGAAAGTGAATACTTTTTCTCTTCCAGGGTTACCATTTTTGCCTGAGCTAAAATATCTCGGTTCACTTTAAAATATAGCCAAAAATAGCTAGATTTATTTTTAAAAATATAGAGCAGGGGCCTCCAAACTTTTTTCACGGAGGGCCACATTGCTGACATTTTAAAGCCCCGTGGGTCAAAAATAAGAAAACTTAGCTATGAAGTAACGTCGGAGCTCTTGTGTTACCCGAATAGGAGCTGATCTCCAAAAAGAAAAAAGGTGGTCAGCTGTCCCACTGTCACCAATTATGCTATTCGCGATCAATTTGAGTGGGTGCAAGTGGCAACAAAACCTCGCTTAAGCACATGCAGAGCTTGAACACGTTTCAAGCATAGTATGAACGATCTTTAGTGTTACCAAATTTAAAGTTTTTACTTTTCAATTTAGCGATGACAATATTAGTTAGAAACTATCTAGGATATCAAAAAACTATTTAGTTTTATAGCCATCATCTAAAATACCAAATTTTCTATCTAGCTCAAACAAAACTATCTAGATCTAGCTATAGAATAGCTAGAGTGGCAACCATGTTTTCTTGTGAATCAAAATTTTTAATACAAAATTTCTGATCTGAATTAAAGTTTTAGTTCAAATTGAATTTTTTTTCTCTTCATGTAATTTTTTTTCTTTCCAAAAAAGAGCTTTACTTTTTTTCGGAGAAAGATCAACGCTAATCACATGTGCACGGCCGCACAACTGATCACCCAAGGCTGCATGCGGCTGAACAGCCCTAGGTTGTGCTCTCATCACCTTAGCTATTTCCTACTACCAATGAAATACAAGAATGCTTACCTATAACGCACAAATTTTATTGTCGAAAGATTATAATAATGTTAAAAAATCACTACCTATATTAAACCGGAAAAAATCTGTAATCAAGAAGTAAAAGCGTTTCTCAACATTAAGAGTAATCTGTGCAAATAATAAGGCTTCCAGCTATGGATCTATTAACACTAGGGTTTTGTGATCGCTTTGAGAGAGGCTAATGCTGAAGAAGAAAATCCTAAGAAAAAATCAGAAGTGGAACCCCTAAGATCGTCGCTGCCAGTGGCGTAGCAAAAACGAAATTGTTTTCGGAGGGCTGGCAAAACTATGAATTAATTGGATAATCATTTTATAGAGGTCAACTATTTGATCGGCACTTTTTTTTTACTTTTCATTAAGACGCCTACATTTCTTGATCGAATTTCAATATTTTACGAAGCCGTGATCCCGTGACTCCCTAGCTGCGTCTATGATTGCTGCTCCAAGGTATTGTGATCAATCAGCAACTCCAGCAGCAAAACAGATACCAGATGCAGTGCCCCAAGCTTGAACGAACTCCATCAGTAAGGTCAAAAAGAAATCCTGGCGATTGGCTTAGCCTGGATTTCCTTAGCCTTAAGGCCAGACATAAAGCAAAAAAGTAACCTAAGCCTACCTTGGCGAAGATCAACACTGAAGTTGGCAGTTTAGGGTTGTAGCAATTCTCTTAATTGGCGTGGATAAGGTGGCCACAAGTGATCTCAATTGTGGGAAAAGCCATTGAAGCTCTATGGTAAACTACCTCCATCTTTTCTCGTCAACCCGCTATTATTTGCCTTTCCTTGTGAGTGCTTTACATTTAGTCTACGACTCCAATATAGCATGCAGACAATAAGTCGTGCACCAGACAAGCACAGCAATAAAAACCAGAACCAGGTTTTACCATCATCTCACAATGTTAAGCTGCCGAGGTGACCTCACGCTCCTGTTTCTAGGATAAAGATCTGTTGTTGCTTTTTGTCAATACAACGTTACCTGTCAGTATCACTACTGGTCAATCTATTGAATTTCGCTTGGTCAAACTTTGCTTCAGTTGCATTATCAATAGCTTTGAAGCGCATGCGTCAACCGCATGCAAATATAATACACTTTCAATTAATTAACCCGTGTTATGTACCAGCTGCCAGGACATGCAAATTGTGTGAAAGTTACTTGTGGTTAGCTAACCGTAAGATTGCTACCGTAGTCCGAATTGCTGAGAATAATTCTTTCGTTTAGAAAATTGGTGGAGCGTGCAAACAAAACCCTAGCGTTGGAAGTTGCAAATGAACTATTAAAAATGGAACAGCTCTATTACGACGCTAACTCATTGGAAGAATGCTTTGAGGTAAATTGCTAATTCATTCAAAAAAAACACAATTTTGCAAAAAGCAAAATTAATGTAAACATTGTGTACTAATGAACCCATAAACTTCTTGATTTTAAGTCTTTTCCTCCAGTTGAAAATAAAGCAACTCGTGCAGAATGCGCAAAGGGCAACTAAGCCTATTGATTACGAAATCTAACAACGGAAGGGTGGCACCATTTTACCACAATCAAACTTGTGACAGAAATAACTATTGATGACATCATCTCGTCCAGCAAAAAGCCAATTTTCTCCTTGCTCCAAAATAATTTCTTCTACATTCATGCCACGCAATGCTTTCGATTAATTTATCTTTATTCCTAAACACCGTGCTTTTGATGGCAACTTTGACTCCAAGCCTGCATTGAACCATCAGGATTACCTTTTCAGTGTGGCACAAACCAGAGGGTAAAATGAGCAACAAGCTTTCCGGCAAAGGTCAATGTGTTCAGCATGGGTCACCGCAGAGCGCACCAACGGTCACTTCCATATTTTTCGTTCAGATTTGAAATGAATACGACATGCCCAGACAGCAACCACGCGCAAGGGCAACTGTTGCTCGCTACTCGAATCCCAAAACATTTTTTTTACATTTTCTCACGATTTTCCTACGTTTTGTGCTTGATAAGATCAATAAATAATTATGTGTTGATTTTTGTTAAACTAATCAGTTTGCGTTGAAATATTACTTGCAAACCGTGCTGTTAGCTATTGACTGTTTTGATTCAAGCAGAAGTGTTTGAATATTTTTTTAGTTCGTAAAGAGATTTTATCTATTTAGAGAAACTATTACCCAGTTCTATTTCACGATTCGCTGTTGATGCTTGCACATGTTCTTAACAAGTACGTAAAGGATGAAAATTTGCAAAGCAAAGCAAATAATCTGAATGCTACAACATCAGAAGATTTTTTTACCGCCGGATCAAAATTGCTAAAAAAGTACATTGTTAATCGCACGTTTAAAGGTATGTTTTAGCTATAAAAAACTTTAACTCTACAACTTATAAATAAAAAAATCTTGCAAACTTTTAAGTTGATACCGGTATTAAAAAGCTTTCAATATTGAGTGCAAATATCAGCAACTAATACTTCTACAGGAGCAACAGGGAAAATATCTTTCGATAAAAATGGAGATCGTTTGTTAAACTTGAACATACGTCGTTACGATCCTCAATCAGGTACTTTGGTAATTTCTATAACGTGTTTAATGCAGTCAACAGCATTGCTTTTGACACAGGTGTTGATAAACACCTATGTCATAACTATAAATTTATAAAGTACAAAACACAGGTTAAATTATTAAAAGCTAGCCGGGTCTGCCGGCTTTGGTAGGCATTTTTGCCGGTCAGTTATGCCGGGTTAGTCACATAAATTCAGCCTGTTGAGCCGGCTTAAAACGGATTATATTTTTTAGACCATAGGCGATAAGTTGGTAATAACGTGTGCAGTGCCCCTCGGCCTCTAATTTCGATCGTAGTATAGGTACTGCGAGATAAAAGAGGTCTAAAAAATTCTCTTATCAGTCCACAAATTCTATCCGCCCCTTTAAAGAAGTTTGGGAGAATAAGCTCAAAGCTGGGTATGGGTGCAGTAATGGTTTTTGTAACACGATTACAGAAATCAGTTATTTGGTGATATGCATATTTGATGACTTGGTGCAAGCTCTCTCATGAAACAAAGAAAGGATTATTATAAATGCAGAAAAGTCAAAATGAATCCAAAGGACTTTGTTTTTCTAGAAATTGCAATTTTGTGAAGTGCAGCCACCAATTTTTTGAGTGTATTTGACCGGTTGGCTGCATTTCAGCTTTCCAGAGACTTCATTTTTGGATGAATCTTTTTGCAAATTTAGAAATATTCTGCCAAAGAACCATGCTTGAGAGGAAATACATTCAAAATTTACCACAGAACCAACTTTTTCTAAAAACTGCAAGTTTCTTAGATGCAGTAGGAAAATTTTTCGAGGAAAAATTGAAGATGTGCGACTACCAATTTTCGATCAGTCATACAAACTAACTCTTGGCCATAAATAATTAGTATTATGTAGGTTGCTAAAAGCAAATTTTCCAAGCTTTCGAACTACAGTAATTGTTTTCACGGCGGCTCACAGAAGTGATGAAGATCGTCTGGCTTACATATCAACTTCTCGACGCGCTTTGTCAGTTATCGCCAAGGCCAAGGCTGAGGCATGGCAGACGACTTGCTCTTCTTTTTCACCCAAATCTAACTCTAAATCTGTATAATCTGTTCTTCGCTCTCTCGCTGGATCTTCTTCCTCCTCTCCTAACTTCCCCAACTGTTCTTCTCTCAGGGAGCTGGCTTCGGTCTTCGCCGCTTACCTAAGATCCCACTTCTGTTTCTCACCAAAAGACCCTGCGTATCAGAGCCAGAGGCTACCTTTCTGAGCTCCGCCTAGCTACTTCTTCTGAAGAATCTCACTCGTCGTTCTGCTTTCCTTTCTCTCCCGCTGAATTTTTTGCGGCTGCCTCTAACTTTTTTTCCTTCCCTGCCTCTGGCCCAGACAAAGTTGTCTAGCCAAAGTTAAAGTACCATCCTCGCTCTGGCATGGATTTTCTCCTTTACATTTTCAATCTTTCTTGGACTTTGCATTCCTTTCTTTCCATCTGGAAGACATCTTTTATTATTCCCATCCACAAAATGGGAAAACCTCTCGACTCTCCTGCTTCCTTTCGGCATATTTCTCTCACCTCCTGCGTATCAAAGCTTTTTGAACGCATCATTCTATCCCGTCTACTCTTCTTTCTGGAATCTAATTCCATTCTCTCTCCCCGCCAGGCCGGTTTCCGTCATGGACGATCTACTCTAGATCAAATTCTGTATCTTTCTCAGTTAATTTCGGATGGGTTTAACAAACCCAGGGCGGGCTCTCGGACAATCCTCGCTGCCATTGATTTCTTAAAAGCTTTTGACTCTGTCTTGCATCTCGCCCTTTTCCACAAACTCATTTTGGCTAGCTTCCCTCCTTGCTTTGCTTGTTGGACTCAATCTTTCGTTTCTGATAGGCGCGCTTGCGTGGTTTTTTAAAATCACAAAAGTCGTTTCTTTCGAATCCGTCGAGGTATTCCGCAAGGATCCGTTCTTGGCCATGTACTTTTCTCTCTTTTCATCAATGATCATCCTACTGCTTTGCCATCTTCCGTCAGCTGCTCTCTTTACGCTGACGATCTGGCCATTTGGTCCTTCTCCCCCTCGGTCCTCACTGTGACACGCGAGGAGGTCACACAAGGAGCTCTGTTTCAATTGGAGCGCTGGTCTGAGTACTGGTGTCTTCCTCTCAGTCCGTGCAAATGCGAGGCCTCCTTCTTTTCAGCCGATCCCCAACAAGCTAACCTCCAGTCCAACCTCCTCTTACTCAATTCTCGCCCCCGTTTCAATCCAACTCTTACCTTTCTCGGGGTAGCCTTCGACTGCACTCTTTCTTTTTCTAAACATGTATTTTCGCTGATGGCCAAATTCTTCCCAACTTTCAAGGCCTTACCAAGTGTCACTGCTTCCTTATGGGGCGCTTCTAAGGAGTCCCTCTCTGTTCTTTGTAAAGCTTTTCTTCGGCCTCTTCTCACATATACCTTACCCGGATGGTTTCCTTTCTTAAGCGTTACCAATATCACCAAACTGGAACACCTCCACCGAGCGGCTAGTCGCGAAATCAGCGGCTGCCTCTCGTCTTCCCATATCCCTCTTCTCCTCTCCGAGGCTTCTCTACGTCCCCTACGAGTTACTCTGACCCATTTCATTTTTTCATCGTGCCAGCGGGCTCTTCGTCTACCAACCTGCTTTCCTATTTCAGGTTTGGCCAGAATTAGAGTGAAACCAAGACTCTACAGATCGTCCTGAAGAGCTTTGCGTCCACTCACCCGCTCATGGTTTTTTCTACTTCTTCTAGGGAGGCTCCTCTTGCTTGCACTCCCTCACCTGCGTGGAATTTGCCTTTCTTCACTGTGGAGTCCACTCTTTTCTCTTTATGCTCTCGCTCTGATCTCTCTCTCTCTCTCGTCAAGGTGCGGTTTATTTTGACTCTCCTTGACTCTCTCCTCCCTCATGATCTGGTGCTCTGGACTGACGGCTCTGTTCTTCTTCCTTTTAGCAAAGGCGGCTCTGGCGTACTTGCCAACTGCTCTCTCTTTGCCACTGAAGCCACTCTCTCTTTTTCTGCAGGCCCAGTATGCTCAAGTTTTTCCACTGAAGCCTGCGCCATTCTGCATGCTCCTTGCTGGTCTCGGCAGCACCAACAAGTCTACCACTTTTCTTCTCTTCTCCTCCTATCTGACTCTCGTTCTGTCATCGTCACTTTGTCCTCTCCTTCATCTTTCCTTTTACCTCAAACTATGTGGCAGATCTGGCAATAACTATCTTTTCTCTCCCCCTGTTTTATCAGGCTACAATGGGTCCCCCGACACTCGTTTATACCGGGAAACGTCACAGCTGACGAGCTGGCCAGACGGGGAGCGCTACTTGTTCCCTCTGCAATCTCTTGTAGTCTCTCTCCACTCATCTCGCGTATCCACTCGTGTCTTTTCTCGGACTGGAGGTGTACTGTCCCATTGAAACTTTTTGACACACAGGTTCGCCGATCCTCGATCTCCACTGAGGAACTTGTGCTCCCTAGTCATTCTCGTTGTGTCCTCTCTCGTCTTCGGTGCAACGGACACAACCTTCCTTTAGGTTCTTATCTTTCTAGGATTGGGAAGAATTGAGAATACTCCCTGCAGCGCCTGTGGACACCCGACCCAGGATACCTCTCATATCATTCCGCACTGTCCAGTTACGGACTCTTTGCGCCGCTCGCTCTTTGGCCAGTTTTTGTCACTCTACAACCTCTGGTCCAGGCCCTGAGGAGTTGCCCGGTTTCTGGGGCTCCATGGTCTTCCGCCATGCCCCATCCCTCGGAAGGGGTCGGGTAGCAACCATAACAAAAACACTAATTGATAATACTTTATCATTACCTTTATGTTTTAAATCCACTTCTTTTCACTCAGCTTACCAATTTTTAGCGGGGGTAAAAAGTTACAGTACAAACGTAAGGTAACCAAAAAAGTTCTGTCCGTTTTTAAATGAAAAAAAGGAAAACTTTTAACAGTATATGGAACTTATATTTAGTCTTCAAAGTAATAGCGTGTGCGGAACCCACTTGCTCAGTTTATATGCCTTAACTAGGCGGTGCAGGTGAAGTCTAACTGTTTCATCAGAGACGTTGAATTGTCTTGCAAGTTCACCACACGTTAGCCTACTGTCCTCTTCAATGGTCGCCTTCAGGGCTCTGTCATTCAAGACCTGTGGTAGTCCACTGCGAGGCTCAACACGGAGGGACAAACCTTCCGACTTGAATTTTTGAAACCAACGCCTGGCAGTTCCTTCATTCATAGCACTATCCCCAAACGCTTGACATATGCGGCGACTTGATGCAGCTGCTAATAAACCCACTTTAAAGTCGTTAAGCAAACAGCTTCGAACAAGATCTTTGACCCTTCCATTCTTCTCCACAATTGTCCTGCTTATAACTGTTGGCCAGGTATTGTGCGCGCGTTTTTATAACGTCTGATGCTCCTACTTTCGGCTGTCCGAATTTGAAAACAATTGCTACACGCATTGTGTACTTATTTCAACTTCATTTAATGGCTTTCTGAAAAGCGGACAGAACTTTTTTGGTTACCTTGTATTGTTAAACTATTTTAGTATAAAAACAAATAGCAAAAGCACACATCAAATACTATCGAAATTTTTTTAAAATACATTTCAATAAGTAAAAACAGTTCTGAAAATATACAAAGAAATTAAATCACAAATCAGTGTTTAAGTAAAATGATTTTTCAAAAATTGTGCAATTTTTGAAAAAATCTTTATCGTAATCCCTAATAAGAAAAGACTATGTTTATTGTACTACACAGCATTATGACATCATAGAGCAAGTTGCAAGCGTAAAGAAAAGAAGGAAGAAGCATGCTTGGAGGGCTTAAAATGATTAAATAAAGTAGCTGTTGTGTCGAACTCAATTCAGATTATATTGTTGTTGAGTATTTTTTATCGAAAGTACCTAGTTAACATCTGCCCCAAAAGTTTTTACTGGCGTTTCGACGATCAGAAGCATTTGAGAAAATACAGAGAACACATTCTGCAATCCAGCGTTAGATGTGACGTCATTTTAGATACCAAAATTTTGTAACTTTTTAAGTTGGAGGCTTTCTTTTGTTTGAGCAAAAATAATTTTCCTCTGTCAAGAAATTCAACTTTCTTAAAAAATTACGATATATTATGACCTAATGACACGTCACACACCCCTTGTGATACTCACCTCGAGGAGGCAATCAATCGTCCCAAGTTTGATGTTTGCACGCACAATAGTTTCGGAGGATTTTAGAAAGACAATCAAACAGGCAGAATTACGCTTTATTGTATAGATAACTTTATTTTCTATATTTTTAAATGGATGTACGTTTGACTGTTGAAAGTTGTTGATTGTAGATTAGATTCATGGGTATAGAACTAGCGTTCTAGGCAAAGTACTGTTGTGCAGCAAAATCAAAGCCAAAAAATTGTTGATTTTATTTTTGAAATCCAAACGTAAATCATACTCAAACTCTGAAAATTTTTTAAATTCAATTTTTTAGAAATCTACCGATTAGAGATTTTTCTTTCGAAACCAACCAAAATTTTTGGGATCCACGTCATCTTCTACTCATCAAGAAATAGTTGCTGCTACCCGCAAACGATTTTTTTATTTAGGTGTGTCAGAAAACGGGATAATCAACATCAAATTTTAGGGTAATTTGGACTGAATCCTGTAAGGTTGTTTTAGCTTTTTTGTTGTGATTTAGAAAGATTGACGTTTCGTGTGTGACCCAGCCATGATTAAAATAATAACCGCAGGCTAACCGAGATAAAGGTTACTTCTCTTAATAATTTTAGATCAAGATTCTGATCAGATAGTACAATATTGTTGCAGGTGAAATGAGAGTTACTGGTAAATATGATGCTGTACGCCATTCTTACCAAGAAGTGGAACGGTTCCCTTGGCCTGGAGAATTTCCTCCTTCAGACATACCAAAGTGTGGATTTGACGAAGAGCTCTGCATAAAATGTACAAATTACGAACCAACGAAATTTTAACTGAAAAAGCTGGGAAAATTTTATTGCTTAATGCAAAAGATTTGTTTTCCAAAATTATTTTGTTATTATAACCTTAGTTCAATACATTAGAGCAGTGGTTTCCAACTCATACAAAATCCCGACGCAATATTCCTGCGCATAAAATTAAATGATGCTCTGCCTATGTTACCAAACCCTCCGCCACAAAAAAAATGTCATCAGAAATAATTGGGGACAAAAAGGCTCTCAACAAAAGTAGATCGACAAAACTGAAAGAAAATAGCTCCTACAAAAAGTTGTTTTGCAAAAAAATGTTATCAAATTACAAATGGAGGCAGTACGAAAGGCTCTCAACACAGGTTGATCTCCAAACAAGAAGATCACCAACCTCAAAGTGGGGATGAAAAATTTCTCAACATAAGTTTCGTTCGAAAAACAAAACAGCTCATTCAGGAAGTAAGCTTGCAACACTCTTACACTCTCAACATCACTTCTCATTTAGGATCCTCTGCATAAAAGATGGAATTTTTTTGTTTCTTTGATTGCAGTGGCCCTTAACCGGAATCGATGGTTCAACAGAGATACACAGAGGATATTATAGGGGTCAAGCTAAAGATCTCAGAAAACTACTACGTATGGGCTACGCAGTTGCAATAAATGAGAACCCAAAAGTGTAGCTAAGTACATAAAATTTATGAAGGTATTTCTGAATAACTATTGTCAGTTATTAAACCACGGGTCCATAGCATCAGTCAAATCTCCAAGGCATGGAAAAGACTGGGAACCACTGTTTTATTATGTAATGTTTAAAATAATAGTAAAAACACTCTAAGCTGCACAGCATAATTTCATCTAAAGCTAGAGTTGGGCAGAAACAAAGAAAGCAATAAGCTTCAACTGCAAATGCCCTACTAAGTCTACAATACAAGAGCGCAGCAACAAAGATTTACCAAAATATTTTAATTTTTCGGCAATCTAACAAATTCTTTAAAGGTTTCAATCAACCAAATAAGCACTTTTTGACTTCACACTTTTTAGCCAACATAGCAAACCGGCTTCCAAACTTCGAAATCAGATTTTTAAAAAGATTAAAAGGTTGTGGTAATACGTGGCAGCAATAACAAGTTATTTGATGATTATTTTCACTATTTTTTTCTAGTATTTACACTATTTTGTTGTAAACTTTTTTTAATTTTCCTCACATGTTTTAGCAAAATGAAAATAATTTCAAAATACTATGGTCTCGTAAAATTCAAGCAACGCATCTAAATTGTTGTCGTCATTGTTTTTACCCGATCCCTTCCTCGGGACGGGAATTGCTACAGAGAATGCGCAACCAAAAATTGACCAGCAAAAAGTGTGCATTAAAGCGCAACACATTCGCGGAAATCACCAAAATATTTCACTGAGCTGCGCAAAATAGCAGAGCATTTTTCCGCATTATAGCACTATGCACACGTATGCTATAAAATACAATCACTGTTTGGACAAGATTAAACTAATGATAAAGCTTGCTGCTCTACGATAAGCCAATTTTTTTTGATACACTGTATATCGCTTTACATTTTTTCAGTTTGGACGTATGGAGAAATAATTCTTTTAACTATCAGTGTCATCTTGCTGAGTTTATTTGTTGCAGTTTTTTGGCCTCTTTACAGGTAAGCTGTATTATCATCTAAAGCTTAATTTTAAAGTAATCAAATCATGATGACTTGACTAAAATTAATCGACTGCACTTTTAGTGAATGCAAACTGTAAACCTACAGACATTCACCAAATTTCTTTTGAAAAATTTAATTTCATTCCTTTAACTTTGCATAAACGTACATATACGTCACGACATTGCAATAAAAAATCAAATTTTTAAAGTGTTATTTATTTGTTTAGAAAAAAAGTTTTGCAAAAAGAATTGCAAAGTCAGTTGTGGAAAATATCTTGGAATGATATTACCCGCCCAGTGTCACCTAACAGCATTCTTGGGGGCACCATTTGCAATAGCATGTGGTTTGGAAATACACGTTTAAATTCTGACAGTGACGCAGCATTCGGAGATATAGTATTCAGTTATCCTTCTCTTTCGTCGCCTGCTTCTTCAAAGCGAACGCTGAAACGTATACGGAAATGGTCGTCGAATTCAAAGAAGAATGAAAAAATCAATGACAATGATGTGAGAATGATTTTAAGATAAGAAGTGAACGTTGAAACAGATTTTGTCCCATCCGAAATATTTTGTATTGGTTGTTGCGTACGAGTAGCTGTTAAATTAAAGGTTATGCTATCAACAGGACGATGAAGCATTACATCGTTTTAAATGATAGCAATTGCTAAGTTGAAATGTGTTTGAAAAGAAATTTACTGCACTTTATTAAATATCAAGTAAAGCTAACTTTTGGCATTTTTTGGTTAATCAAGTTTAAAAAATATTTTTTAATTTGGTTGTTCCTTTTAATAGCTTAGCAGTTTTATCAAACGTTTTTGTATATTTTGTTCTTCAGAGAAAAGCAAGTTCTGGGTCAATGATTAGCGACAAAACGTGGGGAGGTCTTACAACACTCTGTTTTTACAAGGTATCATTTGTTTTATAGCACATTAGTTGTAGGTACAGCATCCATTGGTACTCTGTTTTTATAAGATAGCTTTTTGTTTTACTGTGCGTTACCTATATACCACCGGTACCCAATGTTGTTTTGTATCATCAACAGTGACTACCAGCCCAAATCATAATAGCTCATTGTTGCACTTCTTTTGATTATGATTGCATCATTATAGTTTGATATGTTGTTCTCCACATTACTCCCATTGCTGAGTACGACGGAGAAAATCTGAGAAAAGCAACATAGAATTATTTGATATGACTCGGCCAACAAATTGAACCCAAATATACCAATTGCAAAACGTGCGCTCTACATACTATACTACCGCTCTAGTTGCCGGCACTACGTTTCCTACACCACTTATATTGTGCAAACCGGTTTCGCCAGCGTCGACGCGCAGAATTGCCCGTCAGCTGTTATGGGGAAAAAAACGGCTCATTGATGCAGCTCTTCCAACTTCACGTAAAAAATATTTGGGTCAGAGCAATAACTAAAGTCATAAAATAGGGCTTATTCCCTGTGTTTCCAATATTTATCGACCTATACCTTTAAATTTAGATGTGTTTTATTCACAAACAGTGAGCTGTTCCTTTCAAAATTACTGGAAAGAAGTGGAAAGCAGAGTAGAATGGTGGGTGGGTGCCAGGCCACTAATCATATTTACAATTATAGAAGTAAACTTTTTTTATCGACTTGGCGTAATCCCTCGCATGATTTTATTTGTGACGACGAGTCTTGTAGGTGATATTATGCCTTGATATCGGTATAAAGCAAAAGAGGCCATAGTTGTCCCAAAAATCATAAAAGAGATCACGTCAAGTCGAGAAAGTTTATTTTTGTAATTGTAAAACCTTCACTGGTTTGGCGTCCAATCACAATTTCGCGTTCTATCCCCGCTGGCTTAATAAACTATTTTCCAGCAAAAAGGCTCGCGCAATGAGGCTGAACCGATTTTTCTACTGAAGGGTCGCCTTGCAGGGTGGCGCTGATAAAGTTGACTGATATTAAACGTTTGTTTCTACTGCATTACTTTGTGAAGCAAAAAATTTTTTTTGCTCTTAACTGTTAAATGTTTACTTTAAGAGCAGATGTTTTGCATTCAATTTTTTTTTTCAGGACAAAACTGTTGTCATGAAGCTCTCCAACAGAAAAAAGGTTGATTTGACTAAAAGTGTTTTGATGGAACTAAAACATGTAAATGGCTTTGATTAAATTCTATTTTCTGTTTTGCCTTTTTGTTTTTTTGATTTGTTGAACTGTTTGCAGATGAGGGATGTAACACATGAGCATCTTACTATTTTCGAGGGAGCGAGCATAGATGGGCCTCACGTATGTATACTAACTGAATATTGCAGGAAAGGTAGCTTGAGGGACATTTTGCTAAACGAGGAAATCAGCATGGATCGAATGTTTCGCTTGTCGCTCATGAACGATTTAGTGCGAGGTAAGCCACTAGATGGCCTCAAATCTAAACAGTTTTAGTTGTAGAATACGAATGCTTGTCATTGCAAGATGTTGAAACTTTCATCAATGGTTGTTTTTATCAATATACATTGTTTGAAAACATGCTGCAATAGTTCATGTAAGATATAGCTATCTGGCGTTTCTATGAGAATTGATTATGTGTTTGTAATCATAAACACAGGAGTTGCTAGTTGCTGATTAGCAATTTTCTGGGCGATCTCCTATTAAGGAGATGTGATCCGAGGGATCTGCCTCCAGCATCAAGGTATAATTTAAAAATTTGCTCAGAAATAATCACCAACATCATACGGTACCACACAGCAATCCACGATTGAGTTGAAATCGGTCGCGGGTTATTGACGTGATGTAATAGATTGCTGTATGAAACCGTATAATGTTGATGATAATTTTTGAGCAAATTTTTCTATTTAATCATAAACACAATATAATTTTAGGTATGGCTTTTCTTCACGGAAGTGCAATTCATTGTCATGGAAATTTAAAGTCAACAAATTGCGTGGTTGATTCCCGGTTTGTCTTAAAAATAACAGATTACGGTTTACATTCTTTCCGAAGTACTCCAAGCTCTGAAGAATCAGATCGTGACTATGAAAGTAATTTTTGATTTATTGTGTTGGCTTCTTTCAAACATTTTCTTTTAAAATGAATTTAATTCTTAGAAGCTTAGTTTAATACGTTAGTACTCAGAAGCTTAACTTTACGAGTAGCAGGTTTAGCAATAACACTTATTTTTTTGACAGAAAGACTTTGGACAGCACCAGAAGTTTTACGCTGTTTATCAAATAAACCAACCGGCACACAAAAAAGTGATGTCTATAGTTTTGGAATAATATTGCAAGAAATAGCGTTGCGTAAAGGACCTTTCTACATTGGAAAATCAAACCTGTCGTGCAAAGGTGCACCAGTATGTAGTGTAATGTAACTGTGCAGTAAACACATAGCAATTAAACAGCGTCACGTGACCGTCACGCTTCAGTAACAGCCATTCAGAACGTTTGGTTTACCTATGGAAAAGCTATGATATTTGATCCTCCTGCATACAAAAAGGCTAGAAGAGACCTCACAGCAATATTAACAATATTTACACTTAGGTTTAATTTTAGATATTGTTCTCAAAGTTCGTTTTGGTTTTCAACCTCCTTTTAGACCACTGATTGATTTTTATACCTTGAGTGAGGATATGTGCAATCTGATGAAAGATTGTTGGGAGGAGGAACCAAACCAAAGGCCAAGTTTTGCAGCTGCTAAGAAAGTTATTGAAAAACTCAACAGGTTATTTTATAAATTGTTTGTTGAATACGTTAATACACAGATTTGGTTTAATTGTTTCTCAATAAAGGTTCTTGAAAAGATGATAGCGAAAAGCAGACTGCTGTATTAATATTTTACCTACAGATATTCTATACAGAATATAATTGTAAATATCGGAATATATGTCATAAAATATAAATGTAGAATATGTATTTTAGTGAAAACCCTGGAAATTTAGTTGAAAATTTACTCCATCGAATGGAACAATATGCGATCAATCTTGAAGGATTAGTAGAAGAGCGCACAGCGGCTTACCATGAAGAAAAACAAAAAGCAGACGAGTTGCTCTATCAAATGCTTCCAGTGTAAGTTTTTACTCTTGAACAAGTTTTGCTAAGTGCTCGCTTTTGTATTTTTATATTTTTAATCAGCAATCTGACAGCAAAAGGTTAGCTTGCTTAATAAATATTTTAAAATGCTGAACAATTATTGGGTTGGACATGCTTTTTATAATATAGCATAATAAACTTGCTTTTAGCTCAACTGGGCATTTATAGTATAATTTTCTATATGATCTACTATTTGTTGAGCACAATTACACTTGGCTTTCACTTGCGATCAATTTTCTCATTGTATCATACCAAAATCTTCAAACTTGGTATTAGCAAATCTCTGGCCTGCCGTTCATCAATTGGATCAACGTGGAGAAAAAAAGAAGAAAACGAATTTTTGTACTTTTTATCATGATTGAAAAGATGTCCCGGCGCTACAACATCGTTGCATTTGTTTGTGCCCGAAAACTTCATGTTGTTTTATTTCACTGCGAGAATAACAATGCTTTTTGATATTTGTGATCACACACTGTTGTAGAAAAAAAACTTGATTTAGTTTGTTTATTTTATTCGTTTTTGTTTGCCAGTTTACATAAAAATTCTTGAATTATGCGTGTCCGTCGAAAAACACCTGGGTATTCCAGAGGTTTTATTCGAAAAACAAAGCTGGTTCTTATTGCAGCATTGCTTATTGTTTTTTTGTTGTTTTGTGAAACAAAATCACTGTCATTAATCATTTTCAGCGTTGCACTGTTTATATAAACTTAATGCTTTCAGTGTTGCACTGTTTATACATAACTTAATGCTTTCAAAGTCGTCACTTTTATCTTTGCCATACATTTTTTTCTGACATCTTTGTCACCTATTTATCACCGCTCGTTTTCCTAACTTTTATTTTGGTTAAACAAACAAAAATGATTTAAGAGTTCTTTATTAAACGCAAGGAAAGTTAGTAAAACAGTAATCTGACGCCAAAAAAACGCCGAAACTTTTCGTCCTCTCTCGGGGACTTTGCAAGGGCAATACCTGACATTGAAAATATTATCTTTAAAAGTAAAAATATTTTTAAAACTTTAGATTTGCATTTCAGCAGAGAGATAGGATGAAAAGCGTTGACGCTCTTTTTTGCGTCAGCTTTCTGTTTCGTTGATTTTTCTCATATTTAATAAAGTACTGTTTATAATTTTCGTTTGGCTAACCGAAATGTGGAAGAAAAGTTTCCCCTTGCCTAAAATTAATTTAGTTATGTTTTTCAATTAACTTGAGATTTTGGGCTAGTTTTCGCCGATTTTTGCAGTTAGAGCTTTTTCGGTAGAGGTGAGAAAACAAATATTTAGTCAAAGATGATATGATTCGATCTTGTGAAATTTAAAATAAAAACAATATGTAAACCTAATCGCATTCTGGCGACTTTTACCTCGTCACTGACATTCCTCAGTTTCTATTTTGTTTTGTATTTAGGCTACTTTTTCTTTACATTTATTTTAATGCAGACCTGTGGTCGATCGTTTAAAACGTGGACATTCTGTTCCGGCTGAAGCGTTTGAAAGCGTCACCATATGTTTCACTGATATTGCTGACTTTGTCACTTTATCTGCTACCTCTGGACCTATGCAAATCGTCAATCTCCTTAATGGTCTTTACACTTGCTTTGATGAGGTCATAGACAATTTTGACGTTTATAAGGTATGATGAGGTGACGGTGTGTGCTGATGCCATGTGCTAGGACTATTAACCACTTTTTTTGTAATTTTTCTTGCTTACAATTAATAGCTTTATGTTTACCGCTGCTACCAATGCATCGTTTGGTCCAGGGTTTCTCAAACTTTTTTGTTCTGCGACCCCATCTTAGAAAAGAAATTTCTACGCGACCCCTGGATGGGTAGCCTATACGTTAATGATGTTTAAGCAATAAACGTCCCTTTGCAGGCACTGGAGTGCTTTGTTTTGAGAGAGGAGCGAAGCATTACGTAAGCTTAATCTTATCATCAAGCAATTATATAAAATATGTAAACTCGATCTTCTTTCGGAGGGCGAAGCATTAAACGAAGAAAACTTTCCGAAAGCAAGAATTTTGCGTATCTTGGTCACAAAAAACTGTTCTTTTACATTTTTTGCTTCTGTCATATCCTTTGAGAGCTATCTCCGATTTTATTATTATTTTTTTTTGAAGGCTCACGCAGACATTGTAGTATGCAACTGAAAGCGTAAAGATGGAGTTAACCCTAAAAATGCAACGCAAAATTATTTTACAAGTCTATTTTTAATTTTCTCGTAAGGATTACAAAAGTTTTCAATTCTGATGAATACAGCCAATTTGTCTTGAATTTGTTTCGCGACCCATAGTTTGAAAAGCCCTGGTTTAGTCAAAAGTTGACTAAAAGAGCGGATAATACAATGCGGCAATATTTTTTAATGGTAGGCCCAAGCCAAATTTGAAAATGTAAAGCAATATGATCGGACATTGGACTGCAGTGTTCGTCTGAGGTAATAGCTGTGTCTTGCAATAATCTCTTTTTTATTTGGTAACAAAGGCTTTATCGAAAGTAACCTACCGATTTTGTATTTGCTTCTTTACCAAACAATAATTTATATAAGTCAAGTTTGCCATTGTGGGATTGCACTTGTTTGCTGGAAAACACAAAATGCTTTTGACGTCAATGCTTTTGACGTCACAAATTTAAGCTTTACCATCACTTTATGACACCTCAGTTTTCACCTTAAATTAAAATTAACAAAGTTTTGTTTAAGGTTGAAACAATAGGAGATGAGTACATGTTGGTGTCAGGCTTGCCCGTACGTAACGGAATACGTCATGTAGGCGAAATAGCACGAACAGCTTTGGCTCTACTAAAAGCAGTCAAAAGTTTTTGTATTCGACACAGACCCGAAGATCAACTGCAAGTCAGAATTGGAATACACACGGGTACATAAAATTATTGCAATTTACAAAACATGATTGGACTACTTTGTTATAGCTTTTCTCTATGCAATATACATAGATTTTGTTGTAATTTACTCAGCTTTTCTGTCAGTGCCAAATATACCTCACTTGAAGTCAGGTTACAGCGGGTTGTCTGACTGGCAAAAAAAGGTTCGGTCATTTAGAAAGTTTGCTTTCAACCTTTGTTTTTTCTTTTCTAATTGCGAAACGTACGAAATCGCAGGTCCTTGTTGTGCTGGTGTTGTTGGTTTAAAAATGCCTCGTTATTGTCTGTTTGGCGATACGGTAAACACGGCGTCCAGAATGGAATCGACTGGAATGCGTAAGTGCACTATCTTGTAGCATAAAAACTGTTGTTTCTGAACTGATAAAATTTAAAAACTGCATCTTAATTTACTGCTTATACTTTAAACCACCACAAGCGTTTGATTTGCAAATTTTACTAAAAACTTAAATGGTCAATCGATTAATTAGTCAGCAATGATAGAGTGTCCGAATCATATTACATTTTCTGATGCAGTCATGTGGTCGTAGCATGTTGATATATTTTCTTTGTCCTTGCCACTGCGTCAAAGTATTGTTCGTCTGTCACATGAAGATAAAAGCATCCTGTTAAGAGGCTTACCAAAAAAAAACCTACAAACAAAGTTGCCGGCTCTTTTCCACAATGACAAGGGAATAAAGCACACATCTATCGACTGCGGTATGTAGGTTCTAACCTTTACACCTCCGCGCCGGTTCTTCAGAGAAAATGCATAGATTATAAAATTTAGTGCGCATCATTTGTAAAACAATTCACATTAAAGATAAAAAAGAAATTTATTGAAAAATACGTCCACTTTGCATTGACCTTGACCTCATATTCTTTCTAACAAAATGGAAAAAAATATTTCAGTAATCTCATGAATTAGTTAATACAAATAATTAGCACTGTGAGAGCGAGTGCTTGTCTAGATGAACTTTCTTTGCAACCCTTCCAGTTATTCACGAACTTTGCAGTGGTGAGTTACACTTTTTGCTTCGTCTGTTATTGTGTTTATTACTAAAATAATCATGCTTTGCTTTGCTTTATAGCCTATTGATTGCCAACTCACTTGTAATATCAATCATTTGAAGATCAACTGTATTACATTTGAACGCCATGTAAATAGTTGCATCTCCAGCAAACTCACCACCAATCTTAAGTTGATTAACTTGAGTTAGCATTACATCCTGGTACGACATGCTAAGCTAGGACTGAGAAACTTCATTATTGTAGAGCAGTGTTTCCTAATCTTTTTTTATCCCACGTCCCATAATAGTGATGCTAAAAAAGTTCTACGCTGACCGCCGCAACAATCAGGTATACAACTATTATTGTGTTTTTAAGGGAACACTGCATAAACTGCACCCTAAACATTGCTATAATAGGCGTTTTATTAGAGTATGAACTCGCTATTTTCTACATATACCATAGGTTTAAAGGATAACTTGCTTATTTACCAAGATGCCTTAGTAAACTAGACAAATTTTATTATTGCATTTCAGCCTTGGCTATTCACATATCGGAATCAACCAAAAGACTACTTGATAAATATCAAAGTTTCAAACTGCAGTTGAGAGGAGAGATTCCTATAAAAGGGAAAGGAACTCTAACAACCTATTGGCTCCTTGAAGAGATTGCAATGGAAGAACAGTCGTTAGATGAGATTGAAATTCACGTGTAGCAATCACTTTTTTTAAAGAAAAAACAATGACAAAAACATCCTAACGCCTCAGCAGGAAATAAAACTTTAGCTTGTTTTATGATTTTGTGAAACAACTTTCTAGCTGAGATGGCGCTATGATAAAAATGCACAAAAAAATTTGGTCGAAAAACTGGGATAAATTGCTTCACATTGGGTAATACATAAATCAAAATCTTCAGTTATCTCAATCTTTACGTGCTCGATTTATTTGCGATGGCATTCCTTCTGATATTTGTTTTAATTTAACTAATTGTGAAACCTAAAAAATTATTTCTAACATGTTGTCCGTCTTTTCGGTACTTGAATAATTGCAGGATGATTTTGTTTTTCTTATAATAAATTTTTGGTAATAACCAAAAAAATTTCCTTTCTACTGCACAAAAATGCTAATTTTGCTTTTGAGTATAGACTAGGGTTATCGTTCTTTAATATTTAGTAACCTACTTTGAGCAAAAATTGAAAGTTTTTGGTATATTTGAAGATTTTTCGTCACTATTTGAGACTAAATCTCCAATTGTACTACAAATAGCCATGCACGTAAATGAAAGTGCTTCAAACTTTCAACTATGTATGAAATATTTCGAATTTTTTCTGGTAATTAGCTGAAAAGATTGTCTAAACTCTAATAGTCTAGAAGTCATGCAGTAATTGGTGATGGTGCTGCAGTAAACAGGATGGTAGTGATTTTTTTTGACTTTTTTACATGGAACATTGCTAAGTTCTTGGCTTATATTTCTAACGTGGCGACGTCAAGTCAACTGTTAGCGGATAGAATTAGTGATTGTTTCGCGTGTTTATGTTTATCAGCACAACCAAAGAATTGTTTCCAAGTAAAAAAAAGCGCCTAGTGCACTTAATGAATAATTTTTGTAAATAATTTTAAAAATTGATCTTTTGCCTTGAGGCAAGACAGAAGAACTAAATTCAATGGTTTGTTGTCTAGTGCCATCTAGTGATTGTACTTGCGAGTGTGCTGAGGTGTGGAATCAAAAAAATCCGTGGACAACAATTGGCTTTCTTGTTATGTCATCAATATTTGAAAGTGATGCAAATACAAGACTGGGGTTAGGTAGGTAGGTTAGTGCATTTTTTGGTCAGTGCGTTTAAGTGCAAAAAACCAAAAACTCGTTCACTTTGCAATCAACTTGAAAAAACCGTTGTTGTTTATTCAATTGATTTTTATTACATTTTACAGAAATATTATTCAAAATTATTAATACAATTGAGATAGAACTGTTTGTTTACCAATATTACTTACTGTCTTGCATTCTTTGAAGGAAGAACAAAGGTATAATCAGAAATATTTACAAACAAAAATTTAAGTTGTTTGTTTGTTTGTTTGTGGTTACCCCTCCTCTTCCTCGGGATGGAGGTACGGCATGAACGGCAGGCAATTCAGGTTCATGCCGTCAACCTATTTGAAATTAGGCTAGGGGAAAGATGGCAGCCCATTTCGAACCAGTCTTTTTGTGACTGGTAGCCCCAACACCAACAAGGCGGACTGTCACTGGTGGGAAAATTTAAGTTCGTTGTTATGCTTTTTACTTCCCTAATGCGTGCCTTACATACGATTGTGTGCAGTGTTGTCAAACGGTACCCAAAATTATCTACACTCTGACATATCGATGTTTTTGCTGTGCAGTGTATTGTTTATGCATCTAAACAACTGCCAATGGTTCAATAATCATTTACGGTAGCACTTTAAATTGAGCCAGCTTTTTTCATGTTATGCGGTTTTTGCTTGCTTACATTAGGTTTGACCTAAAGCCTTGGTGGAAATGGCACTATTGAAACAATTATTTAATAGTATATAAACTTTCTCTGATTACAAACGAGTACCTACGCTAAATTGTAATTATTGTTGTAAAAATAAAAGTTTTGTCAAGTATTGCTCGTGTTATCATAAATATCACTTTGATGTTAAGCGAATTATGTTTTGGTATTGCTAATTTATAATTGTTGTTAGTACAGGGTTGACCATAATAATGGGACACATTTTGAATGCTATTTTCTCAAATTACAAAAAACGACACAGAGTACTAAATATATTTGTTACATAATTGATACCCTGGAGTACTACATATTATCCAAGATTTGAATGTTGTATTAAGTTTTATTACTTTCAGGTATTAAGGTAGGCTAATTTCGGGTATTTTTTACTAATTCTGGTAGTCTCATAATGCCGTTGAGTCCAAAAAAAATTGCATATGTAGTCGAAGAATTCTTCGCTAGTCAAAGATCCATCGTTTTCAGCCCAAAGAAAGTTTCGACAGCAGTTTGAAAGCAAAAGGCATCGTCCGGAAAGGTGATCCTTCGTGCTGGTACAAATTTCCGAGAAACAGGCAATACCGGGAAGAGAAAATTTCCAGGTGGACCACGAACATCTTGTAGGACGTGCTGTGAGACATCGAGCTCTTGAATGTTTTCATCGTGATGGTGACCATCTTTAGGACGTAATATTCAAAACTTAGATAGCATGAAGTACTCCTGTGTATCAGTTATGCAATAAATACGAGTGTCGTTATTATTATCTGAAAAAATAGCATTTAAAATGTGTCTCATCATTATGGTCCACCCTGTACAACACCCATAAAATTTTTCCCAAATTTCAGAGAGAAAAAGATATAATAGCTTGAGGTCGAAAGAAAAAGATACGCATGCGATGATCCGGAAATTTAACTTGCTAAGGCCAGTATCACTCATTAATCATTATTGAAAGAGAGTTAGTAGGTGTAGATAAAGACCGAAACAGTTCAATAATATTTTGTTGATTAGTGCTGAAAGCTTGCAGCGGTTCATCAAAATTTTTGTCCTCAAACTCCACGTTACTAGATGGTAGAAAAACAATTACAATTATTGATTTAGAGCTTTTCTCACTCCTCCAAAGCTTGTTTGATTGTCCTTTACACTATTCAACAACAAAACCACGTCATTAAAACTTTGTAACGCCGCCCTTAACACGTGTAAATTTTTAGCCCGAGGCATCTCGTGGTGCCCCTATAGTATTTGCTTGTAATTTACTAAAAATTTTGCTACTCGTTCCTCGTATTTTGTCGAGATCGATAAGCTTTTAGTCTGTAGAGATAGATAGGATCAAGTACCACTCTCTGACGTGTCGATTATCTAATCATTTAGGTACTTGTATAAATTCAAATGTATTTATATCATTAACAGTTAAATAGGCTTAGTTTAGACTAGTGTATTGCAATCGATCTAAAGAGGATAGGAAGTTGGGCAGTACTCTTAAACATTGGCCTTTATTGAACAAATTGAAAACAAATCTTGTGTTTCGTTAGAAAACTAGGGATTTATACGATGAGAAAATTTATGCCAAGTTATTGTATATTTATCTTCTTATGTTCCATTGTAGAGGTAAAAGCACTTGTTGGTGAATACGACAAAAAACACGGTGAGTAGAGATATTGTATAGGTGTCCTCTCCACTAGCTTCTTTTTACTTGCTGGTCTCGGATTACAGAGTGGTAATAATAGCAATCAAAATAGAAGAAGAACCATGGCAATACATGCTTAACCGATCAAAATGTTATAGCTTCGAAGTTTGCTACAATGACAATTAAACAACACGACAGCATTTAAAAAGCGTTTCAAAGCTTTTCTGTATTCCATTTACGTTATGTTTTTTTTATTAGATGCTACCATTATTCCGATTGTGTTGCCGATCGTGGGACTCATCTTTCTCGTTTGTGTAGTTGGATGTTGCGTCCAGGGTGGCTGTTGTGCTAAAGACAAAGAGAAAGGTTCAGCAAAAAATCTTGAACTGGCTTACAGTGCAGCCTATTTATATTTTCCACAGAGGAGAAATCATTTATGGTTACTAGCTAATGAAGCAACCTATTTACTTCCTAGTTACTTTCATAAGATGTTGATAGATCGTGAGTTAACGAGTTCAAAGCTCGCGTGGACTTTGCGTTGCTGTGTTCTTGTGAAAGCCACTTTATGGCAAATTTCTTGCTCTTGGTCGCAGGCTGTGGTAGAAATGCAGTGTACCAGCAATATTGTCAATTCCGAAGCTGGTCTAAACATATCGTGACATGCAAATCCGTATGTTTTTCCGTGACCGGTAATTACCATAATAATACTACCTGTGGTATTACGTCTGTGATAAAACTGCATGAAATATTATGGCCGTAATATTAATAATGATTATAATATTAATAATAATAATAATAATAATTACAATAATAATGACAATAGTTGTAGCAATAATAAAAATAATATTAATACTACCGGTGCTTTTCTATCACCAGCAATGCAACTACGCGAAGAAAGTTGGTTAAAAACGTTCTCCCGTGTGCATGATAAAGTGCAACCGATGTATTTAACTCTTATCCTTCCGATTGCGAGGTCAGCTGTTATTACGCTCAGCTATTGCTATTGATCCTGCTTTAAGTGGCGTTTTCGTAGTTATGAAATAACTGTACTGCAAAGCCACGTGTCACAAGAATGCATGGCTACCGGGAAAAACACGCAACATTCATTCAATGCAACCCAAATCTGAAAACTGACATTGTCCATTAGCACTCACTAATTAGGATGACCAGTTAGCATCAACAAAAACAGTTAAACTCTTTTTCTGGAGACAAGTCACAAGAGTATCACTCGCCAATATAGTATCACACAGAAATGAGAGTCCTTCTTTTTAATGACACCAGTATTTTGACGAGTGATAAGTTACTCAAATGTGTGGATACGCGATTTGTGAGAGATAACTTTTCGTCTGTAAAAACATTAATAACAACTTTTATCGCAAATCATGAATTTTTTTTCAGTTTCACCAGATATGCAAGGAAATACATTAGACAGAGTTGGAGTTGGACGTATGGGAGCTCATAAGCTAGAAAACGGTTGCCTCAACCAGAAGTGCAGGTAGGCCCAATTTTGCACGGTAATAATCCATATTAGCAGTTTTTATTCAACGATACTTTTTGAACTGTAGTTTCAATTTTCTTTGTCTTTTTAACAAAATTATAAATAAAACAAAAGAAAATTTGTTGATGAGCTTAATTTTTGCACGGCGTTCCAAGCCGAACTGTAGTCACTGGTGGCGCACAGGGGGGGGGGAGGTAAGGAGCGGCTGCATTCCTGCCTTTTAGCTAGGAAAAAAGGGGGCTAAAGTGCCCCTTCAGTGTGAAAAATAGGGGTGTTCGAAACGAGTTTTACTTCCGGGAAACAAAAAGAAACGAAATTTTATTTTGTAAAAGGCGGTTCAAAACGAAACGAAGCGAAATTTTACGGTAGAAAAAAGCAGTTCGAAACAAAAGAAAATTTGGTTTCAAAATATTTCGAAATTTTTCCATCGGCATTTACCTGTGTCAACGACCTTCTTTGAAAATTGATTTAAAGATAGTGAATGGCCGCTCGGTGTGTTCAATGCGGCTCGCATGTAAAGCATATTCGTCACACAGGATGAGTCCAACTTTTCAAGGATTTGTTTCGAGCCCATGACGAAACGAAATTGCTTGGATTTCAAACGAAATTCCTCACTACAGAAGTTAATTCAAAACGAAACCAAAACAAAGTAATTTTTCATCGAAAAAAGCAAAGTTTCAAACTATTTTCGTTTTGAACACCCCTATTGAAAGGTTTGCAAAAGTTCAACTAGCTATCTTCGTAAAATTCATTTTTGTTTTTGCTGTTTTAAAAATATGCAATTAAGATTCAGCCTAGCGATACATATGTAGTAGGACAGAAATGTATGTATCGGTGAGGCGCAAAAGATAAGCAACACTTTATAAGCAATAATTTTATGTTATAATAAAAAAATTTGCCAGCACAATTGCAAAATTACAAAATTTAGCAACAAATTAACTATACTTCAGTTTTTAATTATTTTTGTTTTAGAAAGCAAAGTCGAAATTTGATTTATTTTATAAACCTTATAACTCGACAAAAACAACATTTCTTATGTTGCATCAGCGAAGACTTTTTTGTTAAGAAGATCAACGCAATAACTACATTCTGCTGGTTGCCAGTAACTTTAAGTTTCAAAAAGTAGTAAAGTGCTACCAAACCAAGCGTTCTTAATATGGCACGCTGGGAAAATTTGGGGGAGAGATTTAAGTTTCTGCGAGCTATCTTGCTCAAAGCAGGCAAGGTCTTTAGGTGTTCTCAAACGCTAAATTTTGCAGTGAAATTATTGTTCAAAATGTTTTGAAAGAAGTAAAAATGAGTTCGAAATTGGTTGTTGAATTGGTAGAATAAGTATGCTTGCGGGGAAACCATTAATTTGCAGTGCGTAAGGGCCGAGGAGTCGAATTTCAAACCAAAATAGAGCCGCTTCATTTCAACAGCCACAGTGCCCTTTTTTGCTCCTCCCTGGCAAAAATATTTTCGGTGCCTTTGACCAAATGAGTCATGAGTGGAAGTGTATTATAGCACAGGGGCAACGCAAAAGTTTGTATTAAGAGTTTCCTTTAGCTTTAGGAAAACACTGCTCAGCTGTCGCATGCGTTCCTACCCTCCGTTTTATTAAGGCTATGAGAAAAGCATTATGGTTCTGCGGGCTTGCTATCCGTTTAATCAATATTTAATGGAACTTTTATGAAGCTGTCGCGTATTTTTTCATTTTAGGCTTATTTGAACCGTTTACTTTTATATCATCTGATTTTAGCCTTTCTACAGTCCATCATCAATGTTATCATGCCCGAGAAAAACGTGGTGCTAAGGACATCCAGAAAGCATTATCTAAAGCAAGTTCATCTATGGGACAATCAAAAATCGTGGTTTCATTTTTTTCGTTAAGGAAAAAGCAAGGTCTAGTTCCACCAGTACTTCCAGTTGTAGCTGTGCTAGCATTTCTTTGATACAAAAAGAAAATACTTGCGATGGGAGTTCTATAACTGTTACCAATACTTAAAGTGAACTTCTATTTCAAGAAGAGGGTCCCTCTGAAACCATTTCCGATAGAAATAAAGTCGAAATCGATTTAAGCAACGTTTTTAAAGCCAGTGGATTAACCATGACAGACACCACAATAGCCAGAAGAAAGAGGGAACGTTTTTTCAAAAGCAATGGATGATGGTTTATACATCGGTTGTCTATAGTCGTAAAAACAAAAAGGTTTTCTGTGCGGTCTGTGCAAAATTTTGCTCGGATTCAAAGAAGAGAACTCCTTTTGCGCATAAAATCTCCGTATTTTAGCAATTGAAGAAAAAACACTAGTTTTGAGCGAAAATGCATAGATCCACGTAAACAAAACATTCCGTACAAATAAATTAAAATTCTAGCATAGGTCATCGCAAACATGCATTTCCATCCTAGCCTAAATCAAAGTGGCCTGTCCCAAGTCAAAGTGCCCTATTCAAAATCTTGCCTCTCTCCCTTTGCCCTCGTAGCGCTCCGGCACCCCTGATTGTTGTGCTTGTTGTTTACATTGCTTTGACATGATATAAGAAGTTATTTTGTGAAACATATTCTGTCGTAATTAATGCCAGGCTTGCAAGTGCTGGTAGGCAGAAGTTTTCACTTTTGTTTAAAATATTTAATGTTTTCTCAACCACCATATCTCTTCTAGTCACGGTGCCGGCTTGGAACAGAAGAATATGCAATATATTTTGTTTTAAATTTCTAGAACGACCACATTGCCAGGTCATGTCACTTCTTTGAATGAAAAGCCTCGTCTACCTCCAACCAGAAAATCGAGCACTCGAAGCAGCCAGGTCGCACGAAAAAACGAGAGGCATCAAAACGGATTGCGGTAAACATGAAATGGCAAGCAACTTTCAAGAGTAATAACAATGTTTTCTAATTAACTTCCAACCTGCCATCAACAGTCGTTTACTTTCGCAATTAAACGAATTCTGTGTTTCATTGTTTCTTGATCGGTTTCAAACTGGTCAAACCTGTTTGCGTAAAAAAACAAATGATTGTGTTTTGTTTAATATACTGCACTAAAAAATTACATCAGTTGAGAATTGAACTTGCTTTCTACCTTTTAAACTTCGGTTTATTTTTTAAGTTACAAAGACAACTTACTCTAACTCTAGTCAATCTGTGAATCGTTAAAAACGAGTAAAACATTCTCAATGTTGAACGAAAAAAACTTAAGTTGCAATCCGTAAGCGCTCTACAGTATAATATTTTCTCTACGCATTAATTGTGCAGTGAGCTAAGATGATATAATGCCTTTTTTGCATATCATTGACCGCCTTTCATTTATTCAAGACGCAAATATTTTTGTCGCTTTCAACACGTCCTCTACAATAGTAAATTAGCAGCCAAAAATTAATTGCTATAATAAAGATATAGCAACAATTGTATAAATTTTGTCAATGTTTGTTCTTTTTTATACCGATACTGTTAATAGAATTTTTATCGTGGCATTATAGCTAATACATATTACGTTTTGATTAGACTATTACTCAATGAGCAAACGTCTATTTTATAACTACAAAATTAAAGTCATACTGGTTGGTAAAACCTCAACCATCTCGTTAAACTTTTTACTTGATTTGTGTAATTTTAATCATTCATTTTGTATATTATGCACTAGTAGTCATTTGTTTAATAGGCTACTGCAATCAAAACGCATTGCCAAAATTTGCGAGGAACAAGCAATTAACAATCGCTCAGTGATTTTTTCTTTTTTTGCTAATGCGTCGTGGTTAAAGACATCACGCAAAGACATTCCCAGCTCTTTTCTAAAATCGTACTCATTTATGGCCTAACTACATCACCAGAATTTTGTACATTTAATTTGGATGAAAGAATCAATAGCTCATAAACATGATATCCCTCTGTAATTCTGTTGGTGTAATCTTTTTAATTTATGAAGACTGACTGTCACCTATACAACGTTATCACATTGCCATATTGTATTGATTTTATCAACGTAGCACCTGGTCTTTCTTATATAAATAACGATAAATCATAACCAAAATTCCTTTCTTAACAAATGGTGAAATGTCAAAATTCGATTAACATCATTATTTATGGCTTAGTTTACACTAGTCGTCAGGTGTGTACCCTTGGAGAATCTACGTCTTTATGGCTCACTCGGCCAGCACTAATGTGCATTTTGTTTAAAGCATTTTAGAGTTTCTCCACTAGCAATTGAATGACAGGTTTTCACTTCAAAACTCGGTTAATGTTGGTGAAAAAGGAAAACGATAAGTTTTGAAAAATACTTTCAGCATTTTTCTCATAAGTCATAGAGCTCGTAATACATTTAGAAATAACAATATTTGTCATATAGTTCTTTATCAAGTTCAACGCTCATTTTTGCTTCATGCCACCCGTTCGTGATTCAAAGCAGCGAGTGCGAACTAGCCTTACAGTAGCAGTATAACAACACAAATTTTTGTTACAGTGGTTGCCAAAATGAGTTCCACATAATCCTAAGGTTCCACAAAGTAATTAAAAGGGCTTCACCAGATGAAATTATTTAAAAAACGGCAAATCTCTATTTAGTTTAAGCAAAAGGAGCGAAAGAACAAACCGAAAGGATTATTTACCGAACAAAACAAAGAAAAGCAAAAAAGCTGATGGGCAAAATTTGCGTTAGAACCGGTTTTTCTTTTTTCTGTGAAATAATATTTTAGAATATCATTGGCCTGAGTTACTACCCTAAGAAGAAAACAAGCGGTGTCTTAGCTATAGATTGATAACCTTTTGTCCTGCAGAAGCTAAACTTTTCAGAAATGAATTCGCAAATAGCAAACTCTGTTTAGTTCGTTGTGGTATTCGTTGGTTAATTGCTAGTTATTGCCGCTTGTTACAAAATATTGCACTTCTGCGAATCTGCTGCAGTTTTCAGGGTATGGGCAAACGAAAATCAAGTGTCGTGCTTAATTAAATACTTCTGATATGAGAATTTAATTATCAAATCTTAAACCCACATTTTAAGAGATACTGCCGTCAAGGAAGCAAACGTATTTTTTTCATGAATCGGCGTGTTTGTTGTTGAATTGTTTATGTTCACCATTTATTGGGCTTTTAAATTTCTGACCCATTACGGTTTCCTAATCAGCATAAATAACTTTGCAGTATTCTATGGTTAAACAATTTGGAAATTTTTTACTTAGGATAATATGGGTTGATCAAACACTAGTCAATTCAGAGTTTTGTAACCGGAGACTAGGGGGCACTTCAGATTAACCCATTGAAGACCATTTTTAGAGATCGCTTAGAATTTACCATACAAATGAGCGAGTGTAGGATAAAATTTAAATGAACTCTTTTTCTTGATTTCACTTAAAACCCAAATTAAGATAATTTTTTTGCTTGTTTTCACGACCGAAGAAGGTAGCGTAATGGAAAAAACTTCCTTTTCCAAAATACGCTAGTAGCGCTAAGCAATAAGCGTCAAAGAGCTGGCTTCGGCGGAATTGCGGCCTCATGTTTCCGTGGGATGATCGCGTAAAATTTTATAAATGAACCAGATATTTTGATTGCATAGTGTTGATCAACCGCAGGCAAACTGATCGTTATATATATTCTACACGGAAGTAATCGACCAACATTGTTATATCAGTGGCTTAATGATAAGGTACTCGTCAGTTCTCTTTGTTCAGGATTTACGACGTTTATAGCGACGAGAAGAATGCAGCGCGCTGTGTGTTTAGATGAGATTAAGATTAGCAAATGAAATTTAAAGGTTTAGAAATGGTCAGAGTGAAAAGTTCAGAGACAAGACAACTGTCAGTAAAAAACACTTTTAAAACTAATTTTGTAAATCACGGGTACGAGCTTTGCCTCGAGTTTTTGAACCACTACAAACTTTATCAACAAATCCACAATAAAGTGCAAAAGTAATTTCTGCAGCCCAAATTTTTTCCATTCAATTCTGAAGGACATGCTACGTTTGCAAAGCGATAACACATGTTGTGACTGAGGCAAACATATTTCAGATGAAACAACCAAGTTAGTGAAACAACAAATCAGAATACGTAATTTTCCAAACATTTTTAAGGTTTGTTTTACCAAAAAGAGACAAATAAAGCGAAGTTTTTCTTAAAGGTAGGCACAAGCATTTAGTATTTATCTCACAGAAAGACTTAGTGAATAACTTAGCGTATGAGAAATGTCAACATATTGTCAAAATATAGAAGACTGCTGTGCAGACTGAAACGAGTCAAGCGGATTTCAGGATATCTTATTGTTAGCAGTTCAGATAGTGAATCATCAAAATGTTTCCCGTAGATAGCATTTATCATCTCAATTTGTCACCCTAACACTGTTGAAAATTTTTATCAAAAGATGTCGCGCGAGAGTTAAGAATCGACCTCAGAATTTAAAAATTAAAGCAAAGCAGTCCTCACACTTTCCTATTTTTTGAATGCATCATCTGCAGCTGATGTGCGAGTTAGTATAAACTGTAAACTGCAAAATAGAAAGCAACTATATGCACAGTATGTTGGAATTCGGTCAATTTGGTTGGAGCGACGTTTAAGGCAACAGTGATCGTGTGTTCGGACTTCATGATGTTTCTTTGCTGTGGATTTAAGAAAGTCACTTCACTACAATATTCACGGCTTGTTTGCAACCTTATGGTAGAACTGCACGGTCAGCAACCAATCATTTGTGTGCTGTTGAACAAGTCACAAATGCATGACTCATAAACGATATAAGGCGAGGTCATTCTTTGACATACCAGATAAAAGGTTTTTCGTAAACAGGTATGTGATAGAAAAAAGATTATCTGTGGTCGTTCATCAGTGTGTGTGCGATAAGCACGGGCAATGTTTTGATTGAGAAATACGAAAGTGCTGGCATAAATAACTGCGCAGAACACTTCAAAACAATTATTTCTTTACCCATTCATCTGTGCCAATCTGGAATCGCATTGGGAGTGGTTTTGAACAGGTGTTGCCTTCAAATTAAAAAAATTTAAGATTCTCTGAAAATAGGTTCTTCATCGTCAATTGAAAGTACTCGGTAAAAAAGAAAAGGTTTTAAGCCATAATAGTGTCATAGGGGGCAAATCACTTCTCTCTCTTTGTGGCGTCACCGCTTGTAATGAAAGTTTGACAAAAAAATTGTGTAAATCATGTAAATTATAGCCGTAAAAAAGGCTTTCCTTCCCAACTGTTTACCGCCCCCATTTTTAGAAATTTAGTAAGGAGGGAAAGACTGCCATAATTTTTCTAAAAGTAATGAAGCCCACCGCTTGGTCTGATGCACTTGTTCCATTATTGCAAAGCAAAAAAGACATTGAAGAAACCTGTAGATTACTGTTATGCTAAACATCTTGTTTCAGGTTTTGTTGCCATATTGCTTTTAGGAGAAAAGGATCTAAAACTTAAGAATAGATGTTATTGTTATATTACACCATCAAGTAACGCATGTTTTGACGGAGTACTTTGCAGATTTCTTGCATCTACATTGATGCTTTTGCATTCGCAACGTTCAACTACAGTACTTCTTCATCCACAGTAGGGTGCTCAAATTTAACTAAATAAATGGAAGGTGATTGACGTAATAATATCTGCTTTGTTATTTCAGCATTATCTAATAACCAAGTGCTGCAAAATACGGTGTATTGGTTTGGTCAAAATTGTGTTTACAAAAATTGGGAATGCGGTATTTAGTGATGGCTTTTTGCAAGCTCTTTCTGAAAACAATTTTTGTTTGGTGGTGGGTAATTAAATATATGATTTTGAAAAAAATAGAAGGAAATTGACCCTCTTTATCTCCTAAATCGACGTTTTTTAATGCTTATGGAAACTCTAACGTACAAGAGTTGCGAATAGAAATGTCCCCTTTTTTGAGGAGACCGACATTGCTTCAAGACGCTTTGCTTTAACACCGACTTAATATATACTTTGAATCTGTTTCCTTGATCAAGTCTTGAAACTTTTTTTGGGTAAACCCGGTGCAGCCTTCCAAACGATGAAATTAAATTTGCCTTCACTAACGTTACTATGGGTGTCATCGGCGCATCCTGTTGTTAATATGAATAAATTAAAAACATATGTAATTGAATAAATAAAGTATCAGACCAAATTTAAAAATAATTACAGAGATGAATCGGCCTATCATAAAAAACAATAGCTAACAAAGTAGAAGAAAGCGATTGGCTTGATGGGTAAGGTTAGGAGGGGCTAAAGTAAGAGTTCACATTCTCTTCATGTTTCTGTGAATACCATTTTAATTCTCTCGTATGACCCGACAATGGAGTACTATCCGTGCTGCTCTAACCACTTCAGTGATTGCCCAACACTACATTTTTAGCAAATAGGCCCGCCCAATGTTAGAGTAATAATTACGTTCAGTAAGTAATTACGTTGTGTTAAAGTAAAACAATGCTTGCAATGCTGTAACGGTGGTACGCAATGGTAATGCAAACCAATGGCCAAATTGTAATATAAAATATAAAATAACGTTAATAACATTAAATCGCAACCACAATTCGAAGTAAAGCAGTGCAATGTTGCAATGTAAGTAGAAAGTGGGATTTTACGTCATTTTTCTTGCGTTTCGCAGGTTTAGAGGAGCTAATTGAGTAAATTTCTACCACTACACACTCGCTTTCGAACCAGGTTTTTTGCTGAAGTAAAATAGCATTTTAGATTCCGGATGCCCTTCTAGATGAATACCAATGGCGTTTCTATAAAGCTTTGATCTCCAGACCTTTCGCTTCGAAGCCCGCAACAATACAACTTTGTAACTACAATTCGTGCTCTTCTTTTATGAAAACGCTCTGGCCATAGTAGTAAGACGTGTTTTAGTTGTGTCAGTGTTGAATCACTACTGAGTATTGTTACAGAAGTGAGGATGCAATGTTAAATAATTGTAAACTACTCTATGCTGTTACTTTTACATTAAAACAACTGATGTGTCAAAATCGATATCTTTTCGCTTTTGTTTAGTTGCTGTGTATTAGCCATAAGCTTTTAGTGACGCTCTCGTTAGTGGCGGTATCGCATCAAAACCGAAGAGCAGGAGTGAGTAATTTGCTTTTTCTCAATACTTCGGACGATAGGCAATCAGTGCAACTCAATAATTGCCCTTGTATAAAACGCAGGCCAAAGAAAAAGAGTTGCAATAGCAAATTGCTAAAAAAAGCGATGCAAGAGCCCAATAACAGCATCGTAATTATCAGAGCTGTAGCGTCTCGAGATATGTCTCGGTCTTAAGCAAGTCTTGAGGCACTATTTTTCAAAGTCTCGGTCTCGTCTCGGTCTGAAGTCTCGATCTCGTCTAGGCACCTTGAAGTTTCGGAAAATCAACATGTCTCGGCCATAGTTTAAGATTCGTTTTAAAATTGAATAAAGCAAGCCAAATTTTCGACAGTTTTGCTTTACAGTAAAACCCGCATTTATTTTCACTTATACTGGAAAGAACAGCTTTAGGTAGAGTAGCGTTATGATAAATGCGTGTGTTACGATATATAACTATTTTCACGCATGTGTTTTCGTTAATTCTCTACGTTTTAATATTAAATGATTATATATTAAATAATCCACATTAAAAAGCTCATAGCCTGGTATATCGCAACGTGTTTGGAAATTCATCTGAACGTCCCAAATTTAGTGTTAAAAATATTCGTGACATTTTGTAAACGTTTGGTTTCAAAAGCCTCGTGTCTCGTCTCGGTCTCAGCACGTTCAAGTCTCAGTCTCGTCTCGACTTTTTGCTAAAAGTTTCTTTTCGTCTCGGCCTCGCAACGTCAATGTCGAAGATTTTGGCCGAGACTCCAGCTCTGGTAATTATCCCAATAATTTAAGAGTGTAAACGAACTCTTTCTTTCTGCGTATAATACCGTGCACTGATATTTAACAGCCTCTGATAGATTGAGATGGAAAGAGCTGCGTGCTGTGGCGAGGATTGAAAATTGTTTGTTGTCATAGTTTAATGCTCATTGTTTATTTTCTAAAAGATGCTAACCAATGGAGATTTAGTGTCATTTTGTTTGCTCAATCTGTCAGGTTGGCATCGGTGTGGACGAGGCAAATGCTATGTTAACCATTTTGGTCTAGTCCGTAAAAGGGCTTCTCATGCATCCAAAATACATATTTTTTTAACCTGAATATTTGAAACTCCCCGAAAAATCTAATTAACGAATTTTTGTTCCATGGGGGTCATTTTGGGAATTTCCCGGATTATATTGCTAACTTTTCGCTTCCAAACTATCTGAAACTGTACGCAAAAACGATATACTTGTAGTTATTCTAGAATAACACTTAATACCTCAAATAAACTTTAAAGAATTGAAAAAACTTTTGGGGCTAATTTTTTGGTTTGTTCTATTGTGACGTCAAAAATTCACGTTTTTATTAAATTTTTCCTGAAAATTTTAGGAATGCACTTACTATCTTTCAGCTTAAGACTTGTTATTTTACAAAAAAGTGATCTTATCTAATACTGATATATTTTTCCCAGGTTATATCCGATTGAAATTTAACATTTTTAAACCAACTTCAGACCTTATTACGTCAAAAATGAGCGGGTTTTTTCAAAACACCGATAAATTTGATATAAAGTCAATTATCTCCATAACCACATGTTCAAATAAGACGAATTGATGTTTTGTAGTGAAATAAGGGCATTCAATTCAAACAATTGATTAGTGGAAAAACACTATACTCATGGTTTTATAACGTCGTCAAAATGATTTTTATATCTTCTGTGTGTTTCGATATTTTTTGCATGTATTAAATTTTCTTAGTTGCTACAACACTTAAGGTACGTAACTTTATAATTTTAGGTTTTTCCTTTTAATAATGGTTCTTGTTGTAGCAAATTATCAAATTCTATACAAGAAATCAACATGAAAATCAAGTTAAGCATTCAATTAATTATGACGACCGCACACAAATTTAGTGTAATTTACAAAAGAAAATCATGCAGACAGAAAAAGGGAACGTCAGACGTTAAAGATGTGCCAAAGATTAAAAGAACGAGTTTCTGTGCACCCAAAAGATATAGGCTAATATTTTAATTTACATTTTTAAGATACTTAAGGAACTGATAACGACTTATGATGTATCCCATGCGGAAATTTGCCACATTTGGGATCTTGGGCCCCATTTAAACCGCCATCTTGGATTTTAACAAACATTTAAAGGCAGTGTAATTCTGGAGCAATCTATCTGCGACAAGAAAAAAATTGGCAACATTTTTTTGACTGATTCAAGTATGGGAAATCAATTGAAAGTGTCAATTTTGTGAGTTAACTCAGTTAAATTAATCCAAAAATTAGAAATTTACAAGAAATGATTAAAATTTATCCACTAGTATACACATTGCCTTTTCACATATTTGACAAATGCCTGACCATTGAAATGAATTACCGTACATTAAAACTGTCAATAGCTGGTAGGTGAAAGCATAGAGAACATAATTTTAGTTCAGTAAGTTAAAAAAGCAGAGTTATTCTTTCGTTCTTTATATTATGCCTTGCAGCAGCATATGATAGGCAAGCATTAGGTTATTTTCTCCATTCTTGCCGATGATTGTTCTTTGCCATTCAGAATTTCATGCTGTCAAATTCCTCGCTCTTGTTCGTCTTCCACCTCCTCAACAGCTTTTTCTAGCAAGTCAAGAAGTCGATAAGAAAGAAGAAATAGAGCTACAAGACCACACTGGCTCCAAGTCTCTTGCTCCATCTTCCAACCTAGTTCGGGATCGTAAGGGTTGGAGCCACAGACGATTGCCTTATCTGCTCTTTCGTGATAAACAAGACGGTATGTTATACGATCAGCATGTGGTATAGGGTTGTCTCTACATGACGGGAGCCGCGAGTTATCCACTTTTGATTTAAATGTAAGTTCCTCATTCTTCCCAACCATCTGCCTCAGCACGATGCTGCTCTCAGCATTCAGAGACTGTTCCCGAGCGAGACCAAATATCAGAGAAGTAAATTTGTTGATGCCATTTACCACTTCCTGACTTACCATCCACTCATCACTATGACAAAAATGCAAGCTTTTACTACATCATGCGTATCGGATTAGACATATAAAGAATATCGCTCACTGGAACGCTGTAAGTCATTTGAGGTGGCTCTGTAGTTTCTTGACAGGTTCAGTCTTGCCTTTTCGCTTAAAAGCTCGAGTTACAGCTCCTCCGGGAAACCCTTGAAAGACGAATACCATGGTGCGACAATGAACTCTTTTTTATTTTGTGCAACTTCACTGAGATTCTCAATTTTTCGCCTTCTTCCCGTTCCTATATCAAGGTGTATGATGATTGTGAAGTTCCTAGCAGAGTTCAACGCAAAAAAATATGGGTATTTGGTGTCCTTGCAACTGCTTTTGTGTGACCTGAGCTGGCAGCATATTTTAGGTAGAACACAACCCTTGCATCTGTATCCTCTTGGTTTGACATCAACTTTTGAATCTCACACGCTGTCAACTAAAATATATCACGTATGATTTGTGGTTCAGAGTTTTATCATTTATTTACATTTTGATTCTATATTATTCTCTATTATGTATTCTACATTATGAAATGCATATTGCGCGGGCAAATTTTAAGTTCAATATGATTATTAAAAAATAAATAATTTAGTCGTCAAGTCTTTCGTCAATAAGCACACCATAACTACAGTATAATACAAATTTCTTTCCACAAAGCCATTGTTGATCAGTAATAATGACTAAACTTTGACTTGCAGAGAGCTTGACCAAGAAAGCCGACAGTTATTCCTATATATCTTGATATACTCGCGTTGCCTTCCATTGCTTCCTGTTTATACGCTTTGCCCTTTACTACAGCCACAGCACTCCGACATTTTTCTAGACTTAATGCCGCTGTTTGCTTCGCCATACACATAAAATAGCAGATGACATAGTTGGATTCTATTTCCATCGTTTACCAGGAATAGATTTCAGATAGGGAAAACTTTTTTCCATGCTTTAATGAGCCAAACGAATATCAAAAGCAATACAATCAAATCTCGGTTTTCAAACACAATTCGTTCTGGAAGGTTGTTCGAAAACCGATTTGTTCGAAAGCCAAATCATATTTTCCCATTACAAATAATAAAAAAGAGATTAATTTGTTCTATACATCAAAAGAATAACTTATTTACCTGGTTGCATTGTACCAGGAGTGGGCAATTGTTTTGACCTGCGGGCCGCATCGCGGTCATGGAATGCAGTTGAGGGCCGCACTTATTAAGAAAGGCATTGTGAGGGCCGCACTGAGGATTGAAGAGTCGGTCGAGGGCCGTATTGACAAAGTAAAAGTGACCGAGGGTCAGTGCTCAGGATCTTGCAATAGCCTGCATCAGCTTCATGTTATACGAGACTTCCTTACGTTGACCTTATATCGCGCGTGGACATGGTTGTCTCCAAATAAAAAAAAAAGGCCATCACTCTCTAATTCGACGGAAAATGCGTCTGTACAAACTATCAAAAGCTCTTTTCAACGTGGCATGTAATACCTTTTTCTTGCCTCTGTAAAACGGCAATTGTTTCTCCACTTATCATTGTAAATCAGCTTTACTAAAGTTTCAAAAGTGTTCGCGGGCCACACAACATGCTCTCGGAGGCCGCACTTGGTTCAGGTAAATTTTTCTCTTGAGTTGTTTGAGAACCGAATTTTTGTTCCAGGACCGAGTAATTTTCATCTCGAATTTTCTGTTCGAAAACCGAATTGTTCGAACTGCGAGACGTTCGAAAACCGATGTTTGACAGTACTTTATTGAACATATTTAAGTTAACACAACAAAACTAACATAAACAAGCAACGCCAAAGCTTTTCGTCTCCTCTCGGGACTTCATCAGGGCAAAACAAATCTGTGAATTTAAAGACAAATTTAATGTTTCGACTCTGGACACTATTGACATGAGTAGCATCATTGTAACACTGCACCCTTTCAATGAAGCACGTGCAGAAGCGACTTCTCTCTTTGTGAATGGCCAAGTTTTATGTTTAAATGATGGCTTAAGGCGTTTAATTAGCAGCGCTTCCATTAACTCGGTTTCGGTTTTAAAACGGCACATTTTTAATGATGTAAAACTTTGCTCTGCAGACTTTGCACTGATCACGATGGGATTCGATGATCGAGTTAGATGAACTTTGGTTAGTGGAGAGTCGGTTTTCAATTCTTACGAATTGTTGTCCAGTCGTCATACTGATGTACGAGTTCTTGTCGCTGGAACATGTATATTGATAGACAACATTCGAACAGGAAAGAACGGGTAGAGGATATGCAAAGTTAAAATACAAAATTATTTTAAACGTTTGGTAGGCTATTTTTATATTAGTGCTCAGTCTATCAGGAAACAATGCAACAATGCGTTTACATATTTTTTTAATAGGAATTTAATAGATGAGGTACAAATGTATGGAATGATTAAGTGAGGATTTAACATAGGGGCATTGTTAGGGAAGTCGGCGAAAGATTGTTGATTATGGTTGTTAAATTTAATCTTAAACCTGTCTATCAAATTTAAGATGTAAAATATAGGGTGTCCGTTCCGTTTAAATAAAAAGACAATAAAGTTAATTTCGGTTTTCAGTAACAAGTCATTTGATGAATACAAATGGCCCACAAATGATAAAGCCTCGTTTCCAGATCAAAAGTGCCATGCTGTTGAAATGTAAGAGTATACGGTAAAAGTTGGTTTGCGGTACACACTGATATCGAATTCTCAGTTGCAAATCATCGTTACTTCAACATTGAGAAACGGTAATGAGGGCCTCCTCAAGTGTGAAACGAAGGTTGGGGTGATGGTTATTAAGCACATTTAGGAAAAATTGAGCGTCTGCTGACGAATTAAAGATAGCAAAATCATCGTCCACCCAACGCACATAAAATGATGGATAAAACGACAGATGATGATTAAAAATTTCCTTTTCAATCGTTTCAAGAATCCAATTAACTAACGTAGGGTCTAAAGAATTACCCATAGCTGCACTGTCAATCTGTGAATATAGTTTACCGTTATAATAAGCATACTTTCAGTACTAAATTTTAAAAGTTTTTTAAAGATGTTTTGCAAAATTGGTTTATAGGAAAGTAGAAAAGGTAACTCAGGAGCGACATCATTTGTCAAAGAAGAGGGCCAGCAATATCAAAATTTTTCGGAGTTATGAAAAATTATGCAGGAAATCATTTATGTTCAAATTAAAGCTATTCGTGTTCAATACCTGTTTGGATCATGACCTTATACCTGATTTCGTAAGTTTTAAATTTCCTCATCTTAACACTAGAAGTACGTTATAGTTATACTATAGGATTTATTTTAACCCATAGCTTTAAGTTATTGCTTATATCTGCAAGGTTACTTCCAATAGAAACGTAAAACTTCCTGACTTTTCCTAAATTTAGTTGTTGAACATGCTAATGGCAATTTCAAAAAAAATATGTTTTTGAATTAACTCATATGTTGTGATATACCTATAAGTACCACCAAGGGTCACTTTGACCCATATGGTTTTCTATGTTTGCTGTGAACCCAATTGTCTTGCAAAAACACTCTCAATCAACGTTTTTGTCTAGACAAAGTTTTTGAAATGATTCTACTGCAGTGATATCTGCAGGAGACTATTGTTTTTGTTTGATGGGGGCTTTGACCTTTCGTTGAAATGCAAAGTGCTGTTTTGTTGTAAGAACAATAAAGTGCTAAATATTGTAATTTGCCCCTCTATTGTGTTATCAAATGCTGTTTGCGTTTCAGCAAAGATTTGATGCACACTATGCAGTCATACAATTTTGTCACAGAAAAGCGTTGTTGCAATTTTTGTGTTCAACTATACAGTAAGTTTGTTTTTTCTTTATAGCTTGACTAAAGATTTACGATAGTTCCATTTATATCTGGCAGTCCATTTTTAGCAATGGTCAGCAACAATACAGATATTCAGATGGACTGAGATAGCTTTCTGGTATAAGCCTACTCTACAAGTTTTGATAGTGCAGACCTAAATTATCAGTATTACTAGAATAAAGACAATGATACTAGTGCAAGCAAGTAATTGTCAGCCACAAGAACCTAATACGTTGTATCAATTTTGCAGTTGAAAGTACTGTACATGGCATGCATCCAACCTGTGAATATATTAGAGCTACTGCAATTGTTAAGATATAGAGGTAGGCCAATCTATACCGCTGTGCCTGATTGCATGCCAAATCAATGGCACACCGAAAAAGACATACTGCGCTAAAAGCTTTGGAGTTGCTGCAAAACATCCAAGAAGATGATTCTGATGCTGAAAGTGATGCTGAATCAGATACAAGTGTTTATCATTTAGATGAGGACAATTGTGATGATTCAGAAAGTGAATCTTCGTCTGGTGAATTGCTTGTTTTGGAATCATCAAACTCAGAAATATCGGATTTTGAAGATACCGAAACGATTTCAGAAACGAATAAAGATCACGTTCAAAAGAATAATGCAACAAGCTTTGCAACTTCAGCTGAAATTACTTGGGATGTTTTGGACCCTAATCACAACAATTCCGGAAGGCGATCTCGCCACAACGTTATCATAGAAGCTCTTGGGCCATCTACTCAAGCACATCGTAGTATTATCAAAGAATCGGTTCATGGGATCTATTTATTGATGAAAGTATGTTGCGTCATATACAAAGTTGTACTAAACAAGCAGCTCGAAGAGTTTTACAAACAGACGAAATTTGTCTCACTTAGGAATCAAATCTAAGTGTGACTTTTTCATAAAATGAATGCCCCATGTCCACTGAGTATACGGTTGAGTTAATTAAAAATTTTTTTAAATGTTCAGCGTCATTAAAAGGAAGGGTCAATCTGACCCCACTCGGTACTTCTAGGCAGTGTAAAATCTCTGGCACTTCTAGTGTTAAAGTCTACAAGAAACCTCGCCAAACTTATCGGTCGGCAAATATTTCGCATATTTTCATCATTCAACATAAACGTTCCACGTTTTCTAAAGAGATGAATCATTACTCAAAGTTATTTAGACAATAACTTTCTTTCCTCAAATTCTATCAAATTGTCAATCAAGTCTACGGGTTTGAACAAAATAAAAAAAACACCTAACATTTTGGCATCAATCTTTGAACATGTTTTAAACAATCAAAACTTGACATATGGTAATGCTTTTTGTTTATTACTTACGTCAATTGATATGCTTATTTAAAATAACTTTTTTTTACAGTTGTTTAAAAAGGTTGACCTATACCATGTTAAAATAAATTTTGTTGATTCTTCAAGGTGTTTCTTTTATTTTGTCCAACCCCTGAATATCCTCAAACAAATTAGACAAGTTGAATTACAAAATGTTTAACCTGTGAAATAAACACAAACTTCTAGTGGAAGAAATAAACGCACTATGCTTTGGCTTAAAACACCACATTCTCCCGAAAGAAATCGACATTTTGAAATTGAAGTCTGCAGTTGAAAACTATACCGATAAGCTACTTAAAGTACATGAAGTCTCATCAGACCATGAATTTACAGATGTACTAAAATTCATTGCTTTGGCTTTTTCAAAAGCTTCAAGAAGTCGATGTCGCTCAAGATTCAATCAAGCTCTACACAACTGCCTTTCAAAACTGACCGAGAATCAAACCATTAAAATTTTATAATTTGATAAAAGTAACGGTGGAGCAGTATTGAATTCTGAGTGCTATTTTAAAAAGAGTAGGTTCAATTTGAACATAAATGATTTCTTGCATAATTTTTGATAACTCCGAAAAATTTTGATATTGCTGGCCCTCTTCTTTGACAAATGATGTCGCTCCTGAGTTACCTTTTCTACTTTCCTATAAACCAATTTTGCAAAACATCTTTAAAAAACTTTTAAAATTTAGTACTGAAAGTATGCTTATTATAACGGTAAACTATATTCACAGATTGACAGTGCAGCTATGGGTAATTCTTTAGACCCTACGTTAGTTAATTGGATTCTTGAAACGATTGAAAAGGAAATTTTTAATCATCATCTGTCGTTTTATCCATCATTTTATGTGCGTTGGGTGGACGATGATTTTGCTATCTTTAATTCGTCAGCAGACGCTCAATTTTTCCTAAATGTGCTTAATAACCATCACCCCAACCTTCGTTTCACACTTGAGGAGGCCCTCATTACCGTTTCTCAATGTTGAAGTAACGATGATTTGCAACTGAGAATTCGATATCAGTGTGTACCGCAAACCAACTTTTACCGTATACTCTTACATTTCAACAGCATGGCACTTTTGATCTGGAAACGAGGCTTTATCATTTGTGGGCCATTTGTATTCATCAAATGACTTGTTACTGAAAACCGAAATTAACTTTATTGTCTTTTTATTTAAACGGAACGGACACCCTATATTTTACATCTTAAATTTGATAGACAGGTTTAAGATTAAATTTAACAACCATAATCAACAATCTTTCGCCGACTTCCCTAACAATGCCCCTATGTTAAATCCTCACTTAATCATTCCATACATTTGTACCTCATCTATTAAATTCCTATTAAAAAAATATGTAAACGCATTGTTGCATTGTTTCCTGATAGACTGAGCACTAATATAAAAATAGCCTACCAAACGTTTAAAATAATTTTGTATTTTAACTTTGCATATCCTCTACCCGTTCTTTCCTGTTCGAATGTTGTCTATCAATATACATGTTCCAGCGACAAGAACTCGTACATCAGTATGACGACTGGACAACAATTCGTAAGAATTGAAAACCGACTCTCCACTAACCAAAGTTCATCTAACTCGATCATCGAATCCCATCGTGATCAGTGCAAAGTCTGCAGAGCAAAGTTTTACATCATTAAAAATGTGCCGTTTTAAAACCGAAACCGAGTTAATGGAAGCGCTGCTAATTAAACGCCTTAAGCCATCATTTAAACATAAAACTTGGCCATTCACAAAGAGAGAAGTCGCTTCTGCACGTGCTTCATTGAAAGGGTGCAGTGTTACAATGATGCTACTCATGTCAATAGTGTCCAGAGTCGAAACATTAAATTTGTCTTTAAATTCACAGATTTGTTTTGCCCTGATGAAGTCCCGAGAGGAGACGAAAAGCTTTGGCGTTGCTTGTTTATGTTAGTTTTGTTGTGTTAACTTAAATATGTTCAATAAAGTACTGCTCTTGATATTCATTTGGTTCATTTTGCCAAAAATAGTTTGAGGTGACATAGTTTTGCTATTGCTGGGCCGTCTACAATATACCGCTGAGAGAAACTCCAGCGTAAGCTTTCCTGAGACTTAATTGAGTAGGTGTGGTATGAATCGGTCGAGAAAATGAAATTCGTCTAAGCTAGCATCTGATCTAACACCTTGAGGCAAATTTAGTCAAACGTTGGAGGTAGATTTTTCAAGGTATGGAAAAGTGCATTGCTCTCCTGGATATGGAAAGCTTCTTTTGGTAACATACAACTTGTGGAGCATCTTCTAACTAGAAACGAAGCAGTGCATGTTTGCTGGTCTTGTTGAAAAAAACCATCAGGTGTGCCGAGCCGGTGAGGAACTGGAGTGAGCGAGTATCTCATCTGCCAATCAAAGTTGAGAGGCTCATGGAGTCGTTGCGACTTGATGAGCAGTTTGAATGCCAGGTGGTTTTGCTCACGATAATTTATTACTGAATAAATAAAGATTATAAACACTCAATGCACTACACTTTTATCAGTACTGGCGTACGGTAGATCATAATTATATGTTGTGTAAGTATTTTACTGGCGCGGTTGGAGTAAGATCATGATGTCTTTACCGAGGAGAAGATGAGCTTGACAGTCTTTAGGAGAGCTCAATAATTCATGGTTTCTTCCTGATTAATTCAAAGGCTATCTTCTCTGAATCAATCTTCAAGCGACCTCCGTTAAATGCTTCCTTTTGTGCTGTTGCAGGTTGGATCATATTCCACTTTACGTTTGTAGACACAGCAGCACCAGAAGCCACGTTATACAGATGGTCTTTTTCACGTGTGGTAAAGGGATGAGTGAAGTTGCAAATAGCAGAGATGGTAAGCACAACTGCCTTCTCAAATTTCTGAATTTGAGCTCTGTCCAACTCACAATGTTTATCTGTCTTGGGGCAGTCTGGGTTATCATAAGTCCACACATTTGAAACACTTTTTTAAAATACTGACTGGGTTGATGTCGTATGACACGATCGCTGGTAGGCACTAGCTTGGTGAAAATTCCCACAAATTCTCCAGAAGAAACAAAAGACAAAACTGTTTAAGAGGTAAGATTTTGTCTGCATTAACGCGTCGCAAGAATATACTGACTTTATTTTTGACTGGCAATAACTGGAAACCTTTCTGGCAGATATATTTGCTCGACATACAAAGTCAAATCATGCTTTACCAATAATTATATCACAAAACAAGAATATTTCAGTACCTAGCGACTTTAAACATTTCGTAAAGGTTTCTTTCATAGTCTTTTTCACTGCACTAAGTGCACCAGGGATAAGAAATCGTGCCATTGCAAACCTTCTTTTCCTTAGAAGCTCTTTTGCTCCTGGATGAGATTCATCGATTTTTTTCAAAAATATTTTCTACCATGTCAAATACCTGTGGAATGATAGAGTAATAGGCATTCCTTAACTTTTCATATGATTATACGATGCGAAAGATTTGATTAAATCAGTGTTAGTCAGCTTATCTTACCACTTAAAGAATACATACAATTTTGGTTAGAATCTATTTCCCTGGAGTGGTTGAGCCTATCATACGCTAAACATACGTCTGCCATATACCCGTTAAACTTATGAAAGAGAGCAGAGTTGTTTGTCTTTACAGACTTCTGCAACATCAGGAGCAACCGGGTATGATCTATCGCACTGAGCCAAAATGTAGCAGTTTTGCCAAGCTAACCAACTTGCATCTTCACTTATAGGCCACATAATCCTCAACAATGGTTAAAATGGAAGAATTCTGCAACGTAATATTCATTATCTCATGACTACATATCTGAACAAAATCAAGCAGGTGTTTATGCTTGCTGGTTTTGACGTTCTCCTCCTCAACGAATCTTTCGATTAACAGTCGTTTCACAGCTTTAGTGGCTGTTTGGACAGAAGAAAAGAGAGAGAAGAGGCTTTTACCATTTGCCTTTTTACTCAGCACACTAGCCAGGCACCCACTCATGACGAGTTTAGTCTCAATGAATGCTTCAGCATAGTCTGATCCCCTGCATTTACGACCAGTCACCATGCCTAAGAAGTTAATTGCCGTAGGGAGCGCTACTGGACTGACAACATGCTTTCTGTACTCATTTAGAAATTTCCAAATAAGAAGTATAGCATTTATGCAGCTTCCAAGGTCAAATGTATTGAGGATATAGTCCTGACCCACTTCCATGGTGGCATTTCTGACTGTTTCAACACCTCGTTTATAGTTGAATATTTCGTAAATTGGGTTCCAAATATTCCGATTGATGGGGGTAAAATAGTTAATGAATAATTTTCGAGCGAACTAGGCACTGGTAACCGAGACAAAACCACCAAGCATGGGACAAGCTGTTTCTCTTTACCGCTTCACATCACCCTTGCAAGTATCCAGACTTGATACTTTTGGATGTTTTTGAATACTCTTCATTGTTTGTGGTAGGTATGGTAAATACAGCTCTTCTAGCAAACTTGGGTCCAACTCAATTATACATATGTCTCAAACACTGTGTAGTAGAGCTGGTTTTTCATTATCAGGGACTTTGACACTGCTAAGTAGCGTGAAATCTAGATGGTGAATGCCGCTGACCAGTAAAATACAGCATGCTTTTTCTACTTTCGCTCTAATGTTCTTCTATCCCATTGTTATCATTGCGCTTGCGTCTCTTTGGCATGACCATTCACTGACACTACCGTTAATAACTATACCACAAATAACAGTGCATCGTCACACTCGCTGTTGGCTACTATATCATTTGTTGTTGTTGCTGTTGTTGTTGTTGTAATTACCCCTCCTCTTCCTCGAGATGGAGGTACGGCACGAACGGCAATTCAGATTCATGCCGTCAACCCAATTGAAATTAGGCTAGGGGAACTATATCATCTCGCTGCAGCTACTTCGTATAAATAAGATTTTCAGATAGACCCCCTACCAAGCCGAATATTTCACGATTGCGATCTTTGTTAACGTCACAACGCAACACTTCGTTTCTTCTTTTCAGTTCTGGATATTGGCCATTGGGAGTAGACTTTGCGTTTACTTCCTCGGACTCTTGCGGATTGGTTAAATTTTAAAACATTTTGACAAAGAGGAATATGAGTTGCTAAACAGTAATACCCGTTTTATAACCTTCAATCACATAGAGTCTCAATATCTACACTAGATCTTCTGGCAGCAGAGTTGTATAATGAGGTCTTTGGGACTTGCACTTCAATACATGCAAAAAATATCGAAACACACAGAAGATATAAAAATCATTTTGACGACGTCATAAAACCATAAGTATAATGTTTTTCCACTAATCAATTATTTGAATTGAATGCCCTTATTTCACTACAAAAAATCGATTCGTCTTATTTGAACATGTGGTTATGGAGATAATTGACTTTATATCAAATTTATCGGTGTTTTGAAAAAACACGCTCATTTTTGACGTAATAAGGTCTGAAGTTGGTTTAAAAATGTTAAATTCCAATCGGATATAACCTGGGAAAAATATATCAGTATTAGATAAGATCACTTTTTTGTAAAATAACAAATCTAAGCCGAAAGATAGCAGATGCATTCCTAAAATTTCCAGTAAAAAATTTAACGTAAACGCGAATCGATAACGTCACAATAGAACAAACCAAAAAATAGTCCTGAAAGTTTTTTTCAATCCTTTTGAGTTTGTTTGAGGTATTAAGTGTTATTCTAGAATAACTACAAGTATATCGTTTTAGCGTACAGTATTAGCTAATTTGGAAGTGAAAAATTGGCAAAATGATTCGGGGAATTCCCAAAATGACCCCCATGGAGCGAAAATTCGTATTGAGAACATCAAAAATCGTTAATTAAATTTTTTGAAAAGTTTCAAATATTCAGGTTAAAAAAATGTGTATTTTGGATGCATGAGAAGCCCTTTTACGGACTAGACCAAAATGGTTAACATAGCATTTGCCTCGTCCACGCCGATGCCAACCTGACAGATTGAGCAAACGGAATGACACTAAATCTCCATTGGTTAGCATCTTTTAGAAAATAAACAATGAGCATTAAACTATGACAACAAACAATTTTCAATCCTCGCCACAGCACGCAGCTCTTTCCATCTCAATCTATCAGAGGCTGTTTATATCAGTGCACGGTATTATACGCAGAAAGAAAGAGTTCGTTTACACCAGGTGTCGGCAACCTGCGGCTCTCTTGCTTCTTTTTAAACCAGACGAGCTTGTGTTGAATCTCGCTTCTTTGCCACTAATGAAAGATGAGGATCTTTTCTTGTTTTGCAGAACATTTGTTGGAAGATCAAGTAAACCTTGTCGGTTCATTGCTACTGATCGAAGACGAAGATCTCTTTTTTGGAAAACACTTATGTTAAGACCTATTGCAACTCTCGTTGTTCTCTTGTTGTGAAAATCGAGCCCAAATGGCTCTTCCGTCATGAAAGGTTGTCGGCCCTTCTCTTACACTCTTGAACTATTTGGATAATAACGGCGTTCTTATTGGGCTTTTGCTGTGCTTCGTTTAGCATTTCGCTGTTGCAAAATCTTTTTCTTTGGCGCGCATTTTCTGCAAGCGCTATTGTTGGATTACCCTGATTGCCTACCGTCCGAATTATTAAAACAAAGCAAATTACTCACTCCAGCTCTTCCGCTTTGACGCAATACCGCCACTAATGAGAGCGTCAATAAAAGCTTGTGGCAAAAATAGCTTTTTTAAAGCTATTTTAAAGTTCTGTACACCAACAAGGTAATTGTGTATAAATCTTTCAAGTTTTTAAACCTTTGTTTTCATTATTTTATATTTTTACCCAGAGTTTATACAGTTCATAATCTAATTCTATTTGTCGAGCACTGTACATGCCACGACCAAAGGATTTCTTCGACATATGACGTTTTCATTGCTTTTTTATTGCATTTATATATTTGGAAGAAACAATGGCAAAACAAGATTATGAAGATTTTAAATTCAGCAAAAATCTAACAAGCACAATATATCTCTTTGTGCGAACAGTGCTTATGTGTAAAAAGTTTCTTGAAAAAAGTTGTTACAAATTCAAATTTTACATTATGCAAGGCAAAAAATGGAGTCACAAAATTAATAATGGCCAACCTGTGTCCAGTAATACTACTCTGTGCCCAGTAATACTACTCTGTGTCCAGTAATAGATAATAAAAATGGCAGGGATATGGTGGGAAGCTGGGCTAATAAAGTAGGTGTACAGTTTCATAGCAGTTAAAAGTGCTATATGCGAAACCTTTCAATTTCAAGATTGCAGAGAGTAAAGTAATCTTCAAATTCTGTACCAATAATCAACTCTTCAAACCTTTTAATTTTAGAAAAACATTCACTTGCTATTGAAATTTAAGTAATGTTTGTTTTGAAGAGATTAAATTCGTATTGGATTCTATGCATTAAGTTATGGAAGCTTAATCTTACCGAAATTATTTCTTGGCACTATCTTCGTTTTTTTTTTATGATTTTGTGGAATTTGGTTGGGTAGGGAAGGAATGCTGCCCTTCGTTCGAGCACCCACATTTACGGTGGGCTTACAATAGGCGTGCACAGCTAAGCAGCGTAAAAAGATTTTTTTATCCATTTAAAGTATTTTACGGGTTGAAACGCTCAGTGCATAAAATTAAATACATGACCAGGGCATTTTTAAGCTGCGCCTGTGGTGTCCGCCTGTTTGAAGCCAGTCTTTAGTAACCCAGGTTTTCAGATTAGCATGACGGGACATCCGCTATTTGAAGATGCCTGGTGAAAGACTCATTTTTGTATCTATGTTTCTGTCATCTTGTTGTACTGTAAAATTGAAAAATCCTTTTTTTATACTGTAGCTTACTTTTCATATATAGCATTAAGCTCTATGGATTGCATGCTTGGTTTTGATCACCAAAGCGTGAATATTTAATTTGAAAGATTTTTATTTATGCAAAAGACACACTCTTATAATTTCTTTATCAATGACACAGGGCACATTTTATTTCATACTTCTATTCTTTCAGCGTGATTGTGATAATAATCTTGAATGCCTGAATTGAAATCAGAAATAGGGCTATTACGCAAATATGCCTTTTGTAACCAAAGTTAATTATTAAGAGGAAGCGTATAGCGGCAAATATTACGTAATTAAATTGCATCAAGCACGACACAGCTATTGAAAATTTTGATCGCAAATATTGCGTCCTGTATTGTTTGCAATAGGGAAGTTAACCATTTATAAAGTTATCATTGGTTGTCAATCGAATAAGTCAACTACTTTGTTTATTATTTAACTTTCAAAAACTAATAACTGATTATCCGATATCCGTAGCTCTCATATCGCGACAAGTAAAATTGAGCTATATTTTTTTTGTCGCAGCCAAATGAGCCAATTATTTTTGCTGCCTGTTAAATTCGCCATTTTTAAATTTCTAGTTTTACGCCCGCGTACAAATGTGTTCTCACTTGTTTTTGCAACCAGTTCTACTGGTTCCTCAGTTGGAGCACGCCTTGAGAAGCCTTATTCAATATGGATCGCGTTTGTTGCTATCTAGGTTAATGAAAAAGATTACTTTGTTGAGGCTTCAAGAAAAGCAGTCAATTACAACTTTTTGTTTTATTTTTGCAACTGAAATTCGATTTGTCTTTATTTAAAAATGAAAACTACATGTAGATCTATTGAAAAGCAAGTTGCGCAATAATACACGCAAATGATTCAGCTTCTATGACCTACCTGTACTAGTAATGTATTATATTTTTGGCCACAACAGCAAGAAAAGAATATTTAACGATAGCAAAATAAAATGCGGAAAATGATGGGTAATTGAAAATTGAAAAAAGCTAATATACTAGTGAACAATAGCGTAGCTATGACATTCTTTGGACCAGCGGCTCTCAATATGAGATCTACAGACTACTAGTATCTGTAAGAAAGTTTTATGGGATTATCAACAGAACTTAACTTTCGAGTTACCTTTGTTTGAAACAATTTGGACGGATGACTTGGCTTGTACAAGTTGTACCAATTTTACGCTTGCTTCAAACGAAAGTTATTTGCTTTTGCATTTGCTTTTCTTGATTGCATATTGTGCAGCAATATTTTAAATTCTTTTTTTTTAAAATTGATGACGTCCGTCTTTGTTTCAAGGAGAGTTAATGGAGGTACACCTGCAAATAAGCTTGAGAACCACATAAACTGCCTTCGATTTTGCTTTGGTTTATGAATGAAATTTACCACACACAGACTTTTAGCTTCAACTAGTTTGATGCTTTTCAAAACTGCTATTAGGTTGTTTGGAAAAGCAACAATTACTAGTTTGATGCTTGTCCAAATTTTGAAATAAGGTTTGAATCTAAAAAGGGGCACTAACCAAAACAATTTTCTATCAATAACATTAATGCTTCTTTGCATTATGCAGATATCGCTCTTTTCCATCCTCAACATAACCCATTAAAGTATAAATTATGCTTTTAAATCATCATGCAGTAAAATTTACTAAAATGTCTTTTAACATAATGGTAGTAGGCCATATAATGAAGAGACAGTGCGCGTAACTCCTACTATGACTGATTTATTGCCTGCTGAAAAAAAGCAGTTTGGGAAAACTTTTCTTAACTTGGAGGACTTGAGCTAGAATTAAAAATAGCAGAAGTGCAGTGATTTCAAACAAAAATCTGTTTCGAAAATGGAAAACTTTGAAGCAATAAATATCTACGTTGTTTGACGCGTATGTCAGGAGAATACGATAAAACAACGTGAACACAATACTGAAAAAGAGAAAGTGATTTAAAAAACTACAATTGAGCGTTACTCATGTATGCAAGCACAAAGTCGTTTACTTTTTCAAAACTCGATGTTAAGCATCACTATTTATTCACAACAGTAGTGAAATTGCTAAACATAGAAAAGCTTTAATTTGAATTAAGGAATAATGTTGTTCTTCGAATCTAAAATCTTCCTCATTATGAAGTGCTTTAATTGCAGGTGCGACTGTAACAAGAGCAAACAGTAAGCGTGGAATTGTTTGTCGTCAGTTTAATTTACAATCCAGACTGTCAATCATTAATAAATTTTTTTATATCTGCAGAAGAACTCTCACAGCATTTGCCTCTGCTAAAGAAAAGCGACAAAGGAAATACAGTTAAAGAAGATATTACAGCATTGGAGAGCGAGGATATTTACAAAAAGTAAGAAAACTAATTGAAAAACTATCTTGTTTGAATTTTATAAACGCTATCAATTCTTAACTTCTGTTATAGTGGTTTTCGTAATTTTTCTAGTTTAGAGTAAAGATAAGCAGTCTAATCGCAAATATATTCCTGCATTTTACTTTCCATCAGCTCTACAACAACCTAACTACTAGATACAGATTGTAGAAAGCAAAAACTTGCACGGCTGTTCTATCTTTATGGGCGTTGGCATGGAGGGCATCAGTGACGATATGGTAAGCTCGTCACCGGAAACAAATTTTAAAATCTTTATGTTTTTACTCAGCAGCGTCTTAAAACTCAAAGGAGAAATAGACTGATAAAAACAGATTTATTGTTTTGCAAAATTGAACCCATTTTTGGAACAAAAACTTATTTTAACTATTGCTTTATTTCCCAAAAAGTTGTGATCAAAAAAGTGTTCTACAGCTTAAAAAAATAGAAAAAAAATCTGTTGAAATTATATCAAATATTCTAGTTTCTTTCGACGAAAAAGCACTAATTAAATTTTATTCAGTAATAATACCTCAAGCTTAGAATATATTTTGGAGTGTAGTAGAATAAGTTAAGAAACACAAGATCAACACAAAAAATCGATTTTGCCTTCAAACAGACGTTTGCCATTTCTTACACTAATAGAATTTTTAGAAATTTAAGTAAAATTTATTTTAGTGAGAGCGTTAAAATCTTCGTCTGCAGGCGAAGTTATGTGACAAATATGCTGAGCTAATTTTGTGTTTCTTGGTTTATTCCACTATGTTATCATTAAAGTTACTTCATAAGAAAATTCTTGGAAGTAAATTTACTTTGGCGATTTTGCAATGTCATAATATTTTGGTCATTTTTTCCTATCGCAGCTACAAAACTAATATGTGTTACAGCAAAACAAAATTATTTTGTTGAGTTGTAAAGATAAGTCCAACAAAATTCCTGAAAAAAATTTGTTTTATGACAGTTGTTTTCAACCCTTTTCGTGTCGTGGCCAATTTCGAGGAGCCACAAATCTTTGTGGCCCAGCTTAATGCCGTGGCCAACCTTTTCCGTGTGCCGTGTCCCATTTTAAAGGGTCACATATTTTTGTGGCCCACTTTGATTACGTCAGTGATGTGATGATGACAAAGTTGCTGGGATCAGCGTCAGAACTCATGGCAGCGGAGGTGATCTCAAAAAAAAAGTTGTTTCCCCCCCCCTTCCCCAGTGCCGAGGATGGCCAGTCCGCGGGCGGAATTGGAGTTGATTTACAAAGGAAAATACGGTCATTGCCTCTCCAATTCATGGGTACTGGTCCGTATAGCTGTTCATATGGACCTGTATTTCTCAACCTCATTCGGCTTGCAAACTCATTATTAAACCACGCAAATGTCTGTGGCCCACCGGTTGAGAACCAATGATTTTTGAGGAACCACAGTGGTACAAACATGTTCTTATGAACATTTCCTTGATGACCTTTGTTTTTATCTCACTAAAGCCAATTTCAAACATTTTTCATGAAACGCTCTTCATCCTGTCTGTTTGTAGCCGTCTATACTCAAGTTTTTCAGATCTAAAACGACGTTCAACGTTATGAACTCAAGGATGATTAGAAAGCCCGTATTACATATTTTGATGACGTCAATAAACCGCTGCATTGTTAAGCGTCGATTACAGGAATTCAGCTGATAGAGTTTGCTATAAATGATAACGAAGTGATTAATTTGACACCTGTATTAATAGATTTCTAACCAAGAAAAATGGAAGCTGATTGTTTTCATTGCTTTTGCTGCTTACTTTAACCTGGATACAAATAGTGTGTAAGATTCATACTAATTGAGTTGATTGATTAGTTTAGGACAGTGGTTCTCAAACTGTGCGTCGCGACGCCCCGGTGCGTCATTTCAATTTTCCAAAGGCGTCGAGGGATATTTTGGTTTTGTGCCATTAAGTCTAGGTTTTATTGCGTCAAAAGAACTCTGATCGTAGATTCCTTTTTTACTTTCTTCTGACATTTTCACTATAGTGTTTTTAATACACTGTTGTAACGGTTGACTTGTTACTCAAGAATCAAATTGCAGAAGTTTAACTTAATTGGCGAAAAATTTATAAAGAGTAAAGTTGTATGCTGGGCGAAAACAGGAAAGATGAGTTACAAACTTAGAAGAGCGTAATTTTACGATTGAAGATGACAGACCAATTTAAAATCTCGGGAGCATCTGCATAGGGCAGTTATTTGTGTAGATTATGGGTCACATTTATCTCGCAGTACGGCAAACTAAACTGAAGGATGCTGTCTGGTGCGTCGCAAAGTCTCGCAAGCTTTTTTAAATGGGTCGCATCGCAAAAAGTTTGAGAACCACTGGTTTAGGATGCCAAAAATTGATGTATGCAAACCGAAGCAAGCTCTGTAGTTTGATGCAGCAAAACAGTAAATAGAAGAGTGTCGCCTTTTGCCCGTTGTCCTATCTCTGGCAAAAAACGGCAGGCCGTGGACTATGGTTAAACCGAAAGCTTTCCCTCCAATTTTCGCTTTGCAATAGTCATGACGACAAGCTAGCAATTTCCGGCGCATCTATCTCCCCGATCTTTTTGTTTCTGGCCACGCATAGAGCAGTACCTTTGCAAAAGGTTCAAGAAACTAAACGCTTTCAGCTTATAAGATGCTAGAAAAAATTATGCTATTATTTCACAAATTGAAGAGTAAAGACAGCAATAATCAAAAACATTTTTATAAAGAGCGGCAGATTTAATGAAATACTTTCAAGGTCAGCATTGGCCATATTTGAGGAGAGCACTTTCATCGACGCCGCCAAACTCTTTGCTTATCTATAATATTTCGCTGTGTAAAGAAAAAGTTGAAATGTCTCAAAGGAATGTGAACGCTGGATTTTGTAACTAGTTTGATATAGACCAACATCTTGACTGTTTGCTATGCTACAAATTACTTGAGATTTTTTTAAAGATTGTATGATTTCCTTTTTTTAGTCAATAACAAACTATCAATAGCCCACTCACAATTTTTGAATAGGGGTTAAGGTAGGAACGCAGTTGGCCAAAACTTTAAACTGGAGGCTTTGAACATAATATTAACGAGGTGGTTGATTTTTAAATTTTTTTGATGCCCTTTTGTCCTTTTTTGAAGTTGAACATTTTTTGGGGAATCAATGAATGGAAAAAACTAGTTCACCTCTATTTTTGAGTTAATGAATTTTTTTGTAGAGTAAGGTGTGTTTAAGATCGGGGAAGTTGAAGCCCACCACCTCTCCCCCACCCCTCGTTCGTACAACTAAGCGAACTATATATTTCTAACAGCAAATTTTCCAAAAATATCATTATTCAACAAATCTAGCTTAAGGATAAAGAGTTAATATAAAAACGAGATTAAATGAAAAACAGATCCATTGAATAATCAATTACAGTGTATTAAAATAAAAGATTGAATAGCAAGTGCATTTTATCTAATTACAAAAATACTTCCCGTCTACTACATTGATACAGCGCTAAAAAGATAAGAAAAAGGTGGAATAAAAAGAGAGGAATAACTGCCTACCATCGCAAAAACAAACATTAAAAAATCGATCAAATCAAGTAGGCTGACAATTAAACAACATTTGTTCCCCATTTTTTGTGGGCCTACTCAGTGGTTGATTTAAAGTCAGGTAGGCGAGGCAGCTGTCTCGAGCCACCTTTTACAAGAATAAGTGTTCTCCCCTTCCTCACATGTTCGATAAGTCGTTACATCCTTTTGAAATAGTGTAATTTTTTTAAAATGTTCTTCATTGAGGAGTTGGCATCATGAATTCTTGCCTCAGGCCCCTAAAATCCTTAATAAACAACTGAGCCCACTGGGCATTTTTGCACTGATGAAATCCTATTGTTGGCCAAAGTAAATTTGCTTTTTGAGGTGTGGTGTTGATGTTGGCTACTGAATTCAGCTGATTTGCTTTTATTTTTTAAGTTTTCTACAACGGTATAGCCAAATCCATCAACTATGCTATCGCTGGGCAGGCCCGGATTAAGATAGCGTTGGGCCTGCAACATATCAAAAGCGTAAGGCATTAAGTAAAACATACATTTTAACACCATTTAATTCAAAGGGTATGAGCATCCATGTGACTACCATTAATGGTGGGCACCCGCTAGTTTCAAACTAACGACGCTGTCGCTATCGTTAGTTAGCAAAAATTTTATCGACAATACCGCTATTCGTTAGACACTTTCAACTTTAGCGCGATAAACGTTAGCGCTAGTCCTGCAAACATTAGCCGCCACTAATCGTTAGCGCGATAAAAGCAAAATCGCAAGTTTAAATTGAATCTCTTTCAAAATATTGTCATGTAAAAAAATCAATGTTTGTTTTCGATGAAAATTTAGAAAATACCAACATACCAATAGATAGCACCAACAATAGCAGCAGCTGGTGCAAATACAGCACAAAAAACAAATATTTGTTGAAGAAAAGCTATCTCAAAAAAAACGAGCTTCTCAAATGCTTGTAGCTGAGCCAGGATCGTTTTGATTTTAGCAGATCCTTCCTGATAAAAACAGGCTTTCCTTGGCATCGCTGGCAGGTATGGCGGTGTTGAGCTTCACAAACGACTTCTCAAACCTCGTAATGGACATCGATGCAGCAGTCGCTTTTCTTCGAGACTTGTGACCTTCTAGGAGGAAGTGGTTTAAAAACTTCTCACTGCTATTGTCTTTCTCTATCATCGCTCCCTCAAAAAAATGGTTTACGTAAGATGCAAAAATTTGCAAAAAACATTGGCATTGATCTTTTTATTAGCAACATGCACCATCTTCTGGTGCGACCTAGAGCGAGCACCCGCTACATTCTCCAACTAAAACGAAAAGAGAAGTGCTACAAAAGCCTGAAGGGTGAAAAGCTGCAGCAAGGAAGCAAGCCATGCTTTCAACACGCGGCTGTAATCGCTTTTTCAAGCAGTCATTAATTAAATACAATCCAATCATAAAATGCAATTTTGACTGCTAAAAGTGAGCACATCACCCAACGTCCACGATCATAAACTTCTATACAAAACAAAAGTCGAAAAGAACTGCGATACAGCTCGGAGGCAAGTTGAGGGCTGGAAAATCACTTAGGAAAAAGTTCGACATATTTGAAAGGCCAATATCTTTATTTTAACAAAAGGTGGACTTGGGCTAGCCGCTACTATCTTTTGAAAAATAAGCGCGGCTTTCGCTTGCGCTATTATAAAAAAAAGGTAACATTCGCTATTATTTCCGCTAATTCATGACGACAATAGAGCGCTACGCGAAAGCAACATATAGGGGCGCGAATAACGGTCGCTATTTCTGGAGCAGCTAGGGCCCACCACTGATCACCATTAAGCTTAACTGAATTCCATAAGTCCTAAACCTGCTTCTAAATAGCAAATGGTGGACGTAATATTACAGATTCCATATCTTTTTTATCCAAGTAGGAATACATTATTCTTTTTGCGGAAAAAGAATACTGTATTTCAGGTAGGTCAGGGGTCGCCAACTTTTTGTTTACCATGTCACAATTCTTTTCACTTTTAATTCAGAAGCACCACACCAAATTTCATCATTTTTTAGTCTTATAATTTTTGGCAATTTGGACATATTTGGCAGTTATTCATAGTTATGTGGTATATTAGTGGTAATGTTGTCAGATGTTGCATAGAAAAGGACTTAAATAAATACAAAACAAAATTCTGGCAGACAAGCGGCGGAGCCAAGCAGTCTGCCAGTCGTGATGGCCCAGTTTGACTGAAAACTAGCAAATAGGGCTGCTAAGAAGTTCGTAATCTGAAATGCTTCTCCAATAATAAAAGATCATGCTTACATGAAACTGACACTTTTAAATTTCTTTAGTAATTTTAATTAGTTATTGATAAAAGTATTAATAATGATATATGAATACAAATGGCAGTTTTAAATAAAAGTAATTTTAGATACAGTCGAGATAAATATAATTAGTTTTCACATTTTGCAAGTGTAGAAAGATGTCGAATTAATGCTTACAAAATAATAGAACCAATAAAAGTTATTGCTATGCTTTAGATTAGAAATAATCTTGGTAAAACTCATTTCTGGCTAAAAGTTCTTTTATATTTCTATTGCACTTGTTCTCATCTTTTCTTGCCAGCAGGCATGCTTTATTTTTTTCTCTGGGTTATAGTGGTCCGCTTGCAATCGCGCCACTGTTGGCGCATGCCCCATAGGTTGGCCACACCCCTGAGATAGGTAAGTTGCACATCCAACAAGTAGCCTATAGAGACTGCAATGTTTCCAGGCTCGTGAACAACTTTGTGCATTGCTCGTGAACAACTTTGTCCACTGCTACATCAAGAAAGTGTAGTCGAAGTCGATTGTCAAAAACAGCAAACCTTTAAGAGCAAAGTTTAAGATTAGATTTTCTTTTTTCTGTTGCCTCCTAGCTTGCCTTTTACTTTTTTCTCTTTGATGTTATGATGATTTATTTAGGGAAGTGGCTGTTTTGCCGTCGACGGCATTTTACCCTTGGAGTCTATGGTGCTGTTACCTTTTATGTGTGTTTAAATAATCATAATTGCTATAATTCTTGCGGTGATGCTGTGGCGCAGGGATAGTGCACCTGCCTTAAAATGCAATAGTTTTGGCTTCTAATCTTTTCTGGCAAGGCACTTAGAGAAAAGCAGAGTGCACTGGAAGAGAGCCTGGCATGAAAATTCATGAAATAGTGTACATTGGGGATAAAACTTTTTTAATTCATCATTGAAATTGACCGATAAGAAACAACCAAGCCACCTGTTTCATACGTCGTTAAAATTGACCGACCACAAACGTCTCCCCGCAAAATTGTCTCCCAAAGGTAAAATGCCGTTGTCAGCAAAATGGCCATTATCTTTATTTAACAGTATGTCGAGCGTACTTAGAGAATAAATCGATCAAAAATTCAGTTCCAATCTACTCATAATTTTAAATGTCTTGCTGAAATTGAACTCGAAAATAGATTTAAATTTAATAAACCGATCCAACATACACTCAAATTGGTTAACTATAACTATGTACTTGTAATTTCCTACAATTCCAATATCGCATTGTGCATGACTAGGCCTAACTAGTTAGTGCACCTGCACACATAAATCAATTGGAATCTTTCAAAGTTTCGCGACTTTTACTTTATGTTAGAAAATGTTCTTTCCCAGTGATAACTAAGCTAGGTACGACATCTGATTACTAGCTTACCAGTAAGTGCTAGATAGCACTGAGGTTAGTATTCTCTGCAATAGCTCGGTAAATATTCAGGAAAGTCTTATCATTTATGATCATAATCAATTGATCAAGTTGGGAAAATTGGGATAGCAGTTGCAGCATAATTTTGAACAATTTCCTAGTAATCAGTTTGTTGCATCAAAAATAAAGTCTAACATCAATTAAAGATCTGGAATTCAGTAGACAAAAGCAATAAGCATGCATGAGCAACAATAATTGTGGCTGTTGATACCAAACTACAAACAGCAGTACTGCACCCAAATTGCTGACTAAAAAACTATGTTTATAACGAATCTTGCCACAAATTATTTTTAATATTTGTGAGGGAGCAAGGATTGTACATAATCAAAACTGATCATAGCAGCGACATGGCGGTTGCTTTCACAATTAAAGAAAAAAACTATTTAATGGTAAGCCTATTTTGCCAATTGTTGCTGTCGGTTTCCTGTTTATATTTGTGGTATTAAGGTTCTAGTTTGGCTGCGCTATTGGTCTTGTTTTCAGCATAGCGGCAAAAGCGGCTATTGTTGCCTCTATATTCCGTTTTACAAATTGTTATGGTTATGGTTTTATGTTGTTCTTTTTCTTAAACTTGGGATTTTATTACAATGATGTAGAGCATAGGCATAAATGACATAAATACCATAACAGGCAGCATATCAGCATAAGAAAAATCCTTGTTTTATAGTATATATGACGACGTCACCCGAAGAAACTTCATCATTAACGTCGGGATTGAGAGTGTCGGTTTAGCCGGCCAAGCCGGCTTTACCCATTAGGTTCTTGTATGAAGAGTTACCAAACGTTTATGTGTTTTCTGCACATAAGATGCTCACGACTTTTTGTGCTCCTTTTCCGAATAGAATATCTCATTTTAAGATCCTGGCTATGTCTTAGGTCTATATGCTCTGTTCATTGCTGACACGAACCCAAGGGAGCCTTGCATTTCCAGTAGTTTGGAAGTAGGGAAACACATTTCTGATATTAAGCTATTCTAAAGCAAAAATGTTTTTCGTGTGGTGCAATTTAACACAGTGATGCTGTTTTCTTTTGATTTCCCCTTAAAACTTCCTCAAGTCCCTGCTGGCTACGCATTACATATCTTTTTCCTAGATTAGGTATGCTCATAGAAGTTAAATAAGTTCTTGCTTTACCTAAATTTTCAGGTTTGATCTCGGTAGCTCTATAAAGCTATTATCAAGCAAAATAGAAGAAATGTTTCTCTTAAGTATGGTGCGATTTAAACCCGGCAGGCCATACTTTCACCCGTGCCGATTTAAAGCGTATCAATTAATGCAGCTGCGCCAGCTTAACCGTACAAGCATTTGTTAGAGCCACAACAAAATGTTTTACTAAATATAAGCCATAGTTCTTGTACATGTAATGGTGATCATGTTGGTTTATTAATCAAGACTGGAAGTATTCAAAAAGAAAGAACGATAAAACTACCATTCGTAATTTTTAAAAAATTAAGGGTGGAGGGGCAGGTGAAAACATAGTCAAAATTGATGGCGTAGCCCAAATGATGGTCGTTTTCACTCATAAGGAAATCAGCTATTCAGTCGTAGGCCTATTTGACGATTTAGTGGGCCCGTTTTTGTATTAATATTTGTGACATCAAGATTTTTTCCAGCGCTGTTTGCTTTAATTCGGCCTTAGCATGAAAAGGGGCCATGCCTTTTTCTTTTAAAGCATCAACCTATTGCAACAGACGCCTATGAAGCTTTTCTCAAGCAAAAGCATTCCCTCTTAATCCAGTGATACAAATTGATGCCATTATTGTTTATTTCTGATCTTTTCTTAAATTTGGGATTTTATTACATATAACTTTCTCCCTAATCCGGACCTCACTATTTTGAAATGAAGATTAGTGTTTTGTACCGATAAGCCAATCCTTGCAATTACAAATATCAGTAATGGGCTTTACCATTTATGTTTACTATGAAATTGATAGTGGATAATTTTGCTGTCTGCTGCTGTTTTTACTAAATACATGTAGTGGCAAGCATTGTGATGTCATTTAGCATTACGACTGCACAACGCGTTTTGAGCCATTATTATTAACATTGCTACCCGCCACTTCTTCGTCTCTGTAGGCGAATTAATATAAACTAGCATCTCTGACTGCGTGCACGTTCTTCGGCCCTGGCATAAACGCCGCCATGCAAAGAGCAAACTAACCCGAATTGAAGCACTTACAGTTCAGTTATAGCAGTAGCGGGAGCCCCCATCAATAATGTCGAGGTTAAGAACATCAAATCAGCTGGCTGCTAGGACAGCCTTGCCCAATTGCAAAAAATAATTGCTTCAACATTTAGATCATATGTAGCTCGACACTTGCATTTTGTTGCAAACGATAAGAAAAAACCATCTTCACCCCATAGTCTTTTTCTTGGGTAATCACGAAGCGTTTTGCTTGGAGTAGGCTACATACTAAAATTTGTAGACTTCATTTTTCGATGAGTCTTTTGATTTGGTTGATAATGCCAAAGATCTATGCTGTCAAGAAAGAATAGAAAAAATGTACCAAAGGACTTAGTTTTTCTAAAAATTGCGGTATTGTGAAATGCAGGCACTAAAATTTTGTGTGTTTTGACCGGTAGACTACATTTCATAAACATTTGGAGACTTCAGTTTTTGATGGATCTATTTGAAAACGTCGACAGATAATGCAAAAGAACCACGCTTGCGAGGAAAAGTAGTCAAAATGTACCTAAGAACCAACTTTGTTTAACAATTGCAAGTTTGTTAGCTCTAGTAGGATAATTGTACAACTAAAAATGAAACATCATGTATGGCAACCAATTTTTGATCAGCGATTATAAACTAATCCTTAGACTCAAGTAATTGGAGTTAAAGCAAATTTCCTAAGCTTTCAAAGGAGAGTAATTGTTAGAACCTTTTGATAACGTTTTTGTATTAAAGTCATCTGCTTTAACTGAACTCACAACTTTTGCGAGGGGTAGAAAGTTACATCACAAGTCTCTTAAAGTTCAGTTTTTTCAGTATAAAAACAACTATTCATTGTACATATTATACACTATCGGACTCACTTTAAACCAACCTTTAATTTGTTGAAAAGAGTTTGAAAATTAGTTGAGAAATGAGGTGGCAAATTAGTTTTTTGATAAACTAATTTTGCAAAAAGGTTGCAATTTTTGAAAACATCTTCATATTATGATGTGCGGTAGCGAACATTATGGTTAACCGTACCATACATATTATGACATCATAGTCTCAGTTTAAACGTTCAACGGAAACTGAGAAGAAAAAATGCTTAGAAGGCTTGTAGTGCTTAAATAAAGAAGTGCTCATAGCATATTTCGATAAGCATCAATTGTTGTAAGTTGTTTTTATCAAAAGCAACTTATTAGTATCACCTAAAAGTACATTTAATCGCATTTCTGCGATGAGTACTTTTTGAGAAAGAACAAAAAAGCAGATTGTTCAATGAATCGTTGATTGTGACGTCATTTTAAATTCCAAACAAATAAAAGTTTTTGAAATGTAGTAAGTCGGAAGCTATTTTTTTTGAGCAAAAAGCGGCTGTCCTCTGCCTAGTACTGAGAGTTTTTTAAAAATTATTTTTAATTATGACGTGATGATGACATCACGACACTCACCACAGGGTGGTGATCAATCGAGGCAAGTTTGGTGCTTGTACCTCTAGCAGTTTCAGAGGAGACAGAACAAACACACAGACTGACTGAATTTCGCTTTATATATTAGATAATGTTGTTTGATTTCTGGCATTGACACAAAACACCGTGAGGCCCCTAAAAGTATCAGGCTCGTAGCAATTGCTTCATTTGCTGCTATTGATAATCCGACACATAAGCTGGTAATGCTAAAAACCGCGTTTGTAAATCAAAAGCTAATACTCATGTTATTTTTAAAATGTATTTTAGTTGCAGAATGGAAGGCAAAAAAAAAATAATTATCGGTGTCACAATTGCCATTGTTGTTATTGTTGCAATCGTTGTTCCCTGCGTCATTCTAATTCCACAAAACAACGGCGGTAAGTAAATATGCCTATATACGAAAATAATGTAAAAGTGAAAGAATATAAAAATAGAAATACTGCATAATGTTATACATATACAGGTAGATGTAAATACATGTAACGTTTGTAATACAGGGTGTCCCAAAATAAATGAAACCCACAAAATTGCTAATAAATATGTTGATTTTAACCCTATAGTTTATATTTTTCAGATTTGATAACAGTTATAAATAACAATTATTGTTTTAAAACCCCATGGCTTGGAAATTAGAAGAAAAAATTTTTTGCGTCACGACTTATATAGAGACTAAATCCTATAAGACTGTTCAAACACGCTTCCGCAGGAAGTTTAATTTCAACACTTATCCTGGAAAATCCCAAATATTCCTGTGGTATCGTAACTTTCAAATCTATGGAACTGTAAATAAACGTAGCAAGAAATTAGAGAATCCATCTAGTGGAAGGAAATTGAGTGCAAGATCTGCAGATAATGTGGAAGCGTCCAGAGTTTCTGTTGGCCGGAGCCCGAAAAAGTCCATTCGAAGACGCAGTAGTGAGCTCGGCATTTCGCGGTCCTCGCTGCATAAAATCCTTACTCAAGACCTTAATCTGTATCCTTACAGATTCTCTAATTTCTTGCTACGTTTATTTACAGTTCCATAGATTTGAAAGTTACGATACCACAGGAATATTTGGGATTTTCCAGGATAAGTGTTGAAATTAAACTTCCTGCGGAAGCGTGTTTGAACAGTCTTATAGGATTTAGTCTCTATATAAGTCGTGACGCAAAAAATTTTTTCTTCTAATTTCCAAGCCATGGGGTTTTAAAACAATAATTGTTATTTATAACTGTTATCAAATCTGAAAAATATAAACTATAGGGTTAAAATCAACATATTTATTAGCAATTTTGTGGGTTTCATTTATTTTGGGACACCCTGTATAATGCAAAAGTAATGTAATTTATTAAAAGGCATAATAAACTTGACTTAGCTAATGTAAAACACTAAACACAGCTTACCACATACACTTGACCCTCGTTTTTCGGACTAAATAGTGTAGAAACCAGTCTGGATAATAAAAAATTGCGAACAACACAAATGTATACGATAAATACAATGCACATAAAATGAAACAATTGTCATGAAAAATTTATTACAAAAAACTAAATTAAAAAAGAACTACAGTTTTGCTTATCTTAACAACATCTAGAAAGTATTTGCATTATTTACAGTACCAAGAAAACCTGTTTTTGTTGGTCTGTAGCTAAGGCTGAGGACGTGAGACTTTTGTTCAAGAGCCACCGTGCTAACAAACCAAAATCCATATCAGCGAGGTTCGACTATAGTGTACCTACTCCTCAGTATCATTAATCTCAATTCTCTACATTATCCAACCGAAAAATCTTCTTGTGTATATCGGCTTGAGTATCTGCTTTCCTATTCTGCATTAGATTGTTTCAAGGATAGGCTCAAAAATAAGTAAAAAATAAGGAGTGTAGTAGTATTTCACTTGCTTTCAAGCATCATAAAATGAAACGAAACACAAGCAAACGAGAAAAAGAGGAAATGGCAAAACAACATTGCGGTACATTCAACGTGCATATTAAAATTATTGAGCAAGACCAATGTAAAGTGAAATTGCGAGCATGACCTGTTGATTGCACGAAAGCACCTTTCGTGCAGTGTGAAGTCACGTAAATCTATCGTGCTGTCACAATACAAATGTGCAAGGTCGGCAAGTCGGGATTGGATATTTGTATTGTGACAGCACGATAATTTCACGTGACTTTACAATGCCCAAAGAGTGCTTTCGTGCAATCAACACGTTACAAAACAATGATGATATCATTATCACTAAACCTGACAAAGGCTCCGGCGTTGTCCTTTTGAATAAAAGCGACTACGTCGATAACATGAACGAGATTCTTGATGATCAATCGAAATTCAAAAGACCTGGTCCGGTCTTCAGCAATGACAACACAGCCAGCATTGAATCGCGCCTTCAGAAGCGGTTGCTTGATTTAGTCAAAGCCGATCCTATGCCGAAGTGGATATATGACGTAATACGACCAACTGGATCGCAAAGACCTCGAATATATGGTTTGCCGAAAACACACAAAGAAGGCACTCCACTTCGCCCTATATTATCTATGACAGGTTCGTCCCATCATGAACTTGGCAAGTGGTTGGTTGGGCTATTACAACCTGTGTTGGAGCGGTTTTCGTCACATTGCGTGATTCGTTAACGTTTGCTAAGACCATGCAAAATCTTGACATCGACCCTAATGTCTTAATGTGTTCTTTTAATGCGTCCAGCTTGTTCACCAACGTTCCCCTTGATGAAACCATCAAAATCTGTTTAGATGCTTTTTACGATGATTCTTATTTACAACCACTCATTCCAAAGAATGTGTTTGTTGAATTGATGAAGAGCACTACATCCTAGGTTGAGTTCAGCTTCAATAACACTATGTACAAGCAAACAGACGGATTAGCTATGGGATCACCACTTGGTCCGGCTTTAGCTAACACCTTTATTGAATATTGTAAAGAAAAGTTATTTTCTCAAACGCAAAAGCCTCCAACATACTTCAGATATGTTGACGACACCTTTGCCATCTTCGATCACGAAGCTGAAGCAGACACATTCCAAACTCAACTGTCTTCATCCATCCTCAAATTCACCTTTAAAAAAGAGAAAGACAAAGGTCTACCATTTCTTGATGGTTACGTCCAGAAAACAGATGTTGGCTTTGAAACCAATGTATAACCACTTTCACCGGCCAGTATTTACGTTGGGAGTTCTTTAGTCCTCTCAAACGCAAAACGAACCTAATATCTACATTAGTGCATGAAGCCTTAATTATTTGCGCCAAGCGTTAACTCAATAAAGAAATAGAAGGGATCAAGAAAATATTACTGGACAATGGCTATTCTAAAAACGTCATCAGCACTCAGATCGCCAAGAAAATTGCTCAATTTTCCACCCTTAAGCGATTCGGCCCACAAAGGTGCCCGGTGTACTTGAGGATCCCTTGGATTGGTAAGCCCTCCACAAACTTTGAAAAAAAAGTCAAAACCACCGTATAAAGCTGCAATGGTTCCGTCAGCACTCGCTTGGTCTTTACGTCAAAGCGCATGCTGCCTGTGGCCCTTAAGGATGTTCTACCTACCACTCAGAAAAGATCAGTCATATGTGAATATAAATGCAATTGTGATGGTCGGTACATAGGGCGAACATCTCAACTGCTACAGGATCGCATCAAGCAACATGTTCCGCAATGGTTAAGACAACAATTGACTCGTCCACGCCGATCTCGACCACACAGATCGTGCAAACGAAACAACACCAAACCGGATTGTGATTCTGCCATTGGTCAACATTTTTTTAAAAATGATCAATGTGCATTAAATTATGATAACAAGCGGTTTTCAATCCTCGCCACAACACGCAGCTTTTTCCACCCTAATCTCTTGGAGGCTGCTTATATCAAGACCCAGCGCCCGGCTTTATGCAAACAGAAGGAGTTTGTTTACGCTCTCAAACTCTTTCGATAATTGCGACATTTGGCCTCCTGCTGCGTTTTCTCTAACTTTCGCTGTTGCGAAATCTTTCTTTGGCGCGCTTTACAATACTAGCGCTATCATTGGCTCGTCTTGATTGCCTACGTCCAAATTAACCACATAAAACACTTACTCACTCTAGATCTTCCCTTTTGACGCGATATTACCACTGGTGAGAGCATCATAAGCTTATAGCTGAAACAGCTTTCTTCGAAGCTACATTTGTAAATTTCATTTTTTCTTTAGCGAAAGTATTACTAAAATAAGCAAAAGTTACACTCCTGTACATCAGAAAAAGCTCTCAATTGCGTTTGATACTTCCTTTTTCATTGCGTTTTTATTTCACCTTTTGAATTTATTTTACCCAAAAACAAAAAGACAAAACAAAACTTGTTTTATTAGCATTTTCGCGTGAGCACGTTATAGCATACATCTTTTGTAATCGACCATATAACCCATGCAATAATAAGCAATAAGACAGTTTTTATTGCTTAATACAGTGGTCCTTCACCTGTGAGCCGCAGCACATTTCAAAGAGTGTGTCCTTATTTCCCAAATTGAATATGCAAAATATCCTATTCAATATCTAAAATTTTTGAATCTTTCAATTTAAAAGCAAATTTGTATAGCATAGTATCTGTTGTTTTGTTGCGAAAAATAAGCAAGCATCAATCAAGCTAGCGAACTCCGTTATTGGATCATGTAACTTAGGTAGTAGCTTAAGTTAACGTAATTTCAGGATAACGTGCTATCGCTCAAAAATTAAAATATCAAACAAAAATTTTGATTCGTTTTCTGTTCGGTTGCAAACGAAAATTATTCCAGAAACACCAAAAACTTTGACTCAGAATCAGTTGGAAATCACTTCTCAGAATTCAATACAAATGAGAACAAATGGGAAACAACTCCTTTTGGAAACACGAATTTCAAATTCATATAACAAACAAGAACAGTTTATTGAGTTATAAAACAACATAGTCCAAAATCAACATTTTCTCAAAAGTGTTTAAAATGAGTTTTGACTGTTTGTATTGTTATTATGGAGGCGGGGAATAACAGGCAATTGACTTCCTCCTGCTCCTCCAAACGATGTATTGCTAGAGGCTTCAAAAAGATGTTTTTCATAAAAGTCTTCCGTTATTAGAGACAAAAATAGGCAAATTTTGTCTTTCAAAAAGTTGATCTCCAAACACTGGTTTTGTTATGCGATTGCTTTACAATATGACTGAGCATAATGCCCAGCATCCACCCCTACTCGAACTTGCTTCTACTTACGCTACTTTGGGCTGTCAGCAAAGGAATCTTTTCCAATGATTAGCTCGAAAGCTGAAAATATTATTCTGCTCTTTACATCATCTTGGCTTCGCAACTATAGATTTTTAGCTACGTTTTACTAAAAAGAGCAACAATGAGAGAAGGACTTCTTTGCATTGACAATTAAATACGAATTTGCTTGACTACAGTTGAGCTTTGCATAAGCTTATTGTTCTCTTGAAAGCGGCCACATTTCAGCATAGAAAACATAATTCTCAACTATATTTATTTGTTTTGATTATGTAAAGTTGTTCTACAAAAACATTAGATTTTGGTTAAGTGCCGTGACGCCAAGAATGTTTAGAATTACTGCTTTAATGACAGACTGACGAAATATTTTTTCTTAAAACGTAGCAAAAATTTTATTCCACTGAACAGGGCCCGTAGATTTGAGGCAATGCCTGATTTTCCCAATGCTGCAGAATTTAAAAACATCTACACTTTTGATCGCGATTTGCAAGTGTTAATATCAAAGACTATGCTAACAGAATTGCAAGATTTAATCAAGCAAAACTTTCGCCTATTCAATGATGACTTCAAGCAAAGCCGTTAGTGTGAGCAAATTTTTAAGGAGGCTGCAATGTCAGATGTCGTCGAAAAAACTGTTTTAATTGAGAAACACTTTCAGAAAAGAAGCTGCTTTGCAGCAGTTTCTATGAAGGGTGACTGAATTAATAGTCTCCTCTCGACCCACAGTAAAAGCATTATTTGATATCCAGCTTGATTTTTGCCTCAAAGATTAATATGCACCTTGTTGTCGGTCAAAAGATAAGGTATTGGTAGTGATCCTCTTTTTTGATTGACGCTATTTGAAACAATGTTGCCGCGCTTTTGCCAGTCGCTACCCTGAACTCAGCGTGTTTTTTCATCAGAAATATTTCCAGTGACTTGCTCCATAACATCACTTACTGTACTCAGTACTTTTGGTGAAGCACAATTTTGTATGTAAGTTTTAACTCTTTCGAAACTACTGAGCGTAGAAAAATGAAAAATGGCACGATAAATCAACCTCTCAGATCGAATGTAATGATATTGTAACAGTAATATTGTAACGACGTTTGTTAAAACCTGAAATAGCAATCCAAAGATCGACATCTTTCAACAAAGGAAAGCGATTTTTAAGCCAAACGAACAGAATCTGACAAATCAACTTGCAGAAAACTGTTCTCATTCAGGGGGGGACAGATAATAATGAATCTTTTTTGTAAAATTTTGTGTTTTGTAAAGAACAGAACGTAGAAATGCTGAAAAAATTGCGAAAGATATTTTACAAGCTACTCACAATACCAAAAATCGTGCAGCGATATGAGCTTTATCTTTATTGCGACAAGCGAGTCTTTTTTGCAAACTTTTACTGCTTATTTCTTCAATGCTTCAATATTGTATTGCTCTGTTTCGTCATAATGCATAGTAATGTAATAATGCTTTCAGTGACCCTCTCTCATCGTCATTGAAAAATGGCGTCGGTGTTGTAATAAGTTGATGATTTTTCGACATAGGTTTAATTTGAGTACGTTTCTGACAATTTATTTAAGGTAACTTTTTGATTGTTTCTTTCATAGCCGACTCTTTATTGTTGCTGTCACGGGGATAAAAATGTTAAATCCAATTAAAGGGAAGGGGCGTGGCTCTTGAGCTCCAACACATTCTTTCACCACACTTATGTGCCTTAGTCAAATGTCTCTCAATTCAAGATTGGTACACCAAAAACATTTTGCTACTCCCGATTGGGTCAACCTCACAATGCTATAGCTCTTCTCACAACTGTTCCTTTGAACGTAGCTTTGTTTTCGTCATAATGTGTTGTGACGTCACATTAATATCTAGTACTGTTTTAAGATAATAGCAAAATTTGCGCTAGGCCTACTTGTAAGTTTTGAAAAACAAAGCAGTCAAGAACGCATTTTGGAGATAAGTGAACTTAGTGGCAGCTTTTAATAGGAAAAAAAAGAAAAGATAATGTTGGTTTAAGAGCAACTGTAGTTAGGAGAGAAGGTGATATGAGAAATTTTTGCTATCTGTTTTCGCGCGTTTATTGAGTAAGTAAGGCCAGTCATAGATTAACTGGAATGAAACGGGATTGAAAAAAACGTCTGAATAAAGCCTACCGGGATCAGGTCCAATAAATTTCGAAGATAGATATAGCTTTTTCCTCGTTCTTAACCCTGCCCATTGGCTTCCCCTGTCCCCGAACCAGTGGACATAGGCGTATTTAGGCATGGATTTTATGCTCTCTACACCATAAAGCCCAATTCTGTCTGTTCGTTTGTGTGTCTGTGTTTCAACCCCTCTAAAATACTCGGCCTACAAGCGTGACATTTGCCACAATTAATTACCACTTCCGGATGAGTGTCATAGAAAGGTTGATGACGTCACCATGACCGCAAATTGAAGACATCTTTTTATTTCGCGGTTCTTTACGGATAAAAATAAATTTTTGTTTAAACAAAAGCCACCAGCCGACTTCCCAACTTCAAGAAATTTCATTTTTTTGGGGCTTGGATAACATCTTTATTATCAAGAGATGGTAGAATCTGTTTTCTTCATTTTCTAAAAAAGTACTGACCATAGAAACGCGATTAAAAGCTTCTTGGGTAGATATGAACAAGGTGCTTCCGACAAAAATACACGCAATTCTGTAACGATCTAAGCTTCATCGACCAGCCGGCCATTGATGTGGCATTCAAGCTTTTTCTTGGGCATGCTTTTTTGTTTTTTGCTTGAAGGTTTCAAAACAGCACTGTTTCATCATAATGTTTAGTGACATAATAATGCTATCAAAAAACACTTAAGTGAAAACAGCAGCAGGTAGCAGCTGTACTTATTATCCACTGTCATAAAAAAAGCTAACAGCAATCGTAAATAATAAAGCCAATTGTTGCTATGGCACTTTTAAATAAAATGACATCTTACTGTGTATTGATATACTGATTTAAATTTGTTTTTGCAATAATGCAATGGCGAAAAACGGAAATTATAATAACTAAATCGTAGATGGACTACACGTTAAAAAGTCCTTGTAGTACAGTCATGTCGTGCGCCAGGGCACTTTTAACCACTAAGAAGTTTTTTGTTACATGAACTGAAGTGCCACAAAATGCCGAGTTTCAATGTAAAATCTTAAAGGATTTAGAAAAAGTTATCTTTTTTAGCACGAAAAGTTGGTTGGTGGGTTATCTACTTAAGCCACAACCTAACTTATAACAACTTAATTGGAGATGCAGGACTATACGTTCCAAGTCAGTTTGCCTGCCCCTGGCTGTGTTTTTGCTGGGAGCAAGAAACATACTCAGAGCCGCACACTTTAAGTTATATAACCAAGTCTATTATTATGAAAGAGTTGTATGTAGTTGGCGGATCACTTCGTAGCGTAACTCTTGTAAATTCATGAATCACTTTGACGTCCTTCTGCAACTTTCAATTTATGCCCCTACGCACTTAGGTCATATCAACGCGTAAAAGTTCGTGAAATTATTTGCTGTTTGTAAGTAAGAACAGTTTTAATTTATAAGTAAGAAGGCCCGTATTGTGGGGATAGTTTATGAAAATCAAAATTTGCGGGAAATCAAAAGAAAAAAATTGGTTAGTAGGTCCACACTAAAATGCAAAATCATGGTCCTGTGATAGGAAATTTTTTAGAACGTAGATGCCAATGATTAGATGTAGATGCAAGAGGTATAGCACAAGCAGTATTTGATTCAAAAAATTTTCGTAGAGAGAGCGAGAATACTATTTTAAAGATGAAGACAATTTTTATAAAACAATTTTTTCAAAGTCCAATTTTTTAAACATAGTAAGTTCACCAAGCCCAAATTGAGAAAGGCTGGTGGTAGAATGCACCCCCGAGATCCCCGCCAGAATCTACCATTAAGCATAGTTTTTTTAATGTACTCCAGGACCAAGGCACATAGATACAACCAATAAAAATGGTGTTACAATCTTCCTTACGAAGGGTGGCACCAAGGTGTAAAACAAGCCTACCACCAAATAGCGTATTTCTGCAATAGTAGGGCAAATATTACTGCGGCTCCTCCCACCTCCATCTTGGCTCTGCTACGCTACACTGATGGGAAGGAAAAGAAAGAATTAGTGAAACGATAGAGAATTAGTGAGAAAGATTTGTTTCATTTCAAAGCACCGGTACAACGATTTGGAGCAGGGACGTAGGGGCAATGACCCAATTTTCATCAATTCTTCTATTCTGCTTTCAGAAATGTTATTAGGATCTAGCTGGTGCAGCCGGTAGAACCGATATTTCTAAGGTGACTGGTAAGCTCTGCCTGGCGACGCAGTCACAGCTAGCTAGTAATGACATAATTACGAAAGGCAGCGCAGCAATTAACCTATTAGGCTTTTCCAGCGGTTTATGCCGCTTTCCATTTTTCCCTATTTCACTCAAATATTTAGTAAATATGTATGTTTATGTCGAAATGTACAAATGAATTATTTTAAAATACGAAAAAGATAAAACAAAATTGAAAATGTTCATAAAAAGTGAGTAATAGCAAAAGAGCTTCCTGAAGCTGTGGGAGGGTGACGCTGGCAAAGCGCTAACGTTCGAAAAGGGTGTCGCCAAACAGGTTAAGTCGCGAGATAAGTCTACGTAGATTCACTTAAGGTTTTTTTGAAATCACAAAATTGGTCTCTGTTTCAACGATTATTATTTCATAAAGCATGATTAAGTCGATGTTGTCTTTTACACCATTTCAGCTAACGACAGAATTTGTAGTTCATGCAGCTTGATTATTAGAGTATGAGACAGACATAAAACCCCGGGAAAAACGAAAGATGGATCTCCCTCAATAACTTTTTAAAAAAATTTACTTCCTATAAGTTAGAAAAGCGAGTTTTTGCTTTTTACGATTGTCAAAGAAAAACCTTTTTTTCTCGGTAAATATGTAATTAACGAGAACTTTGGTAAAAATCGAGTGCTTTTTTGATTTCCGCTATGTAGGCTTTTATGATTTACAATTTGAAAAAATTTAACTTTAAAATAGTTGTTCAATCTACATGTTGCGTTCATCGTTCCCCAATGCGTCAGATAAATTAACGCCACTGATTGTAGCTGAAGATAAGAAAGTTTTGATTGCTTGAGAACGCAATTATAATTACTAGAGCACCAGGAACGAGATATTATTTAGATCGTTGGGTTTGATCAATCAGCTACTGGCACTTTTTACTGAGAAAAGCCTGTCCTTAATTTAGAGAAAGTAGACTGAAAATCAAAGGCACAGTCCCAAAAGCATTGAGGGGAAGCAATTTTTTCGGTAAGTTTTAGGTGTTCTGGAAGAGATAAGTCAAGATGTTGAGAAAACTCATATACGTTTGCTACATCAAAGACTTGGTGAAAATACCAGACCAGGTGGGCGGATGTTAAGCTACGAAAAGTGAGCTAATTTTACTGATAACTTAAGATTAAGCATTAAAGTAAGACAATTTTATGAAAAAGCAGATATTATCAAAATTTTTTACAAGAAAAGACATTACGTGGAAACTATTGTAACATCGTTTTCGCTCCGAAGGGAAAGTTTTTCTCCAGTTTCTGGATTTTAGGTAAGCATACAATCTATTTTCTTTTATAGGATCCAGCGACACCACTGTATCGCCGTCACAAAAACCAGCATTTGACTTTGACGACATTTGGGGAGAAAGATATTCTTATAAAAGCATCTACCCACAATGGGATAAAAGCACACCAGGTATTTTCAACTAGCTATTAAAAAATTGCCAGGTGTACGTTACCTGTTATTTGCATTTGCCATTCATGCTTCTGGAATTACATCTATACCAGGGGTGTACAACCTGCGGCCGTACACATATAATTAAAGTTGATCGCTGTCAGAAAAAAATCTTGACCTTTGCATGAACAGAAAAATACTAAATTTGGACAAAAACTTTGCGCAAGATCAGAAACTTTTGCGTTCAAAATTTTGATCTCCAAAAAGAAAAGGTCTCCACTTTCACATAAACTGAAAAAAATTCAATTTGATTTACAGATGGCTGTTAATTGAAATCAAATCTCAAATGCGGCCTCCAATAATGAAAATCTTGTGCACCCCTGATATAAACCAACTGGATAAACTACTGCCAGTATTAATTATAGGGTGGTGGTTTCCAAAAGGTTGTCAAAGAAAGATTTTTCGGGGGTTCTCTCAAGTATGTAGTTGTGACAAGTGAAGGTCTATAAATGTTGGTAAACATCGAAAACTTGTGCCGTGAAAAAATTTTTCTGATATATTTGAACAACTGCGAGCAATTGTTGATGTGGTGGTGGACAAATGCATATATTTCTTTGGGGGCAGTAACCGTGAAAATAGTTGTTAAATAGCAAAAGGCGTGAATGTACATGTATTGCTGCAACGTATGTGGACTGGAAAGAATTTAGATTTACACTGTAGAATGGTTGTTTTTTGGTATTTTCAGTTCAAACGGATTACATAACCACTAGTGGTGGAGCACTTGTAAGAAAGGATGTCGAAGATACTGAAGCAGAGAAAACAATTATTGATGCTACGAAAATAGAAAACTTGAACGGCTCTTATTATTCCATTTCAGCCGATGGAAAATTTGCAGCTTTTCGATCGGATTACAGACAAGTACTGTAAAGTAACAGAATGATTTTAAAGCATAATCGTGACCATAATAACGTGAGCAAATAATATATACAATAATGTAAAAAAGCACTTGGTTTGCCTAAGAGCAGATTAAGCACTACAAGAGTTTCGGCCGCCGTTTATTGCAAGGCAAATTAACACTAAATTATGTTCTTTCCAAGCTACCTGGAATTCCTGGAAGCTGTCAATACGACCGTTTGTTCAAAAAGTAAACAAATTCTTAACTCATTATTTTATGTCATAGGTTTCTTTTAACTTTTGTAGTAGACCTATATATGTCTTTCATTTTTATAGGTGTGAGTTGGATGAGTGGTGAGCTCCGTTACTTCTAGACAAAAATTGCACATAAGCCATCATGTCCGAATTGCATAGTAGGCCTTCAACTTGATTTTTAGCTGCATTTCTGTCAGTACATTTAGAGCTTGCGACTTACCTTTCGATTCTGAAGCAAATTCGATGCACTTTTGTTACGTTCCATTCACAGCAATCAAACCAAACCAATTTCCATTGTGTTTGGGGTTACATCTTTCACCTACAGCTTGTGTTGTGGCAGCCTGCTTGTATCATTGTTGTTACTGGCTCATTGCCAAAGCTGACAAGTTGACGTCATCCTAAATCAGTGTGCTCCTGGTTATTAATATCAGTCCCTGAACTTAATTCATTAAAAAAGAATTACTTTCCTTAGATTGAATTTAGTCTGAATTTACTGATCCCTGATTAGGATTTCACCAACATAAGCGTAACCATTTGTTTTGTATGAAGAGTGTCGGGCTAAAAGTATTCCCCCCTCAAAACAAGAAGATACAAGAATCTTTTTTTTCTTTGATCATCAAGATTTTCAAAGATAAGTTTTTGCTACTTTTGGCTCCAAACAAAAGTGAAGATTTTTTTTTCAAAAATCAGCTTTTCAAAAGAAAGTATTTTACCAAGATTTAAAATTTCACAGAGGATTAAAGGCATTTTTGTCTCCAAACAAAGTCAAAGACTTTTTAAAAAATCAATATCTAGAAAGTGAGTACTTTGCCCATTTTTGAAATTTTTTGACTGGGGTGACAGAAAACAGTTTATAGGGAGAGGGATCGATCGAGCTTTAGCCACCAGCACCTCCTCTGCTTTTACTCCTACTTTGAAAACGTCCTTATTTTTAGCAATTATGATACTCAATTTTATCAGCGACTGATGTTATTTTAGCAATACTTTTTCACAACAGTACCACCCATAAAAGATTATATTGTAAAAACAATTTTATAGGCGGAAGTATTAGAAGATATCACACCCATTGTCATGTGACTAAGAAGCGTTAGGTTTGTATTGCAAATCCTAAACTTGCCAGTTATCCTAATTCCTACAGGAAGAGTAGGTATAGTCATGTAACATTTGCGTGCGACTGCCAGTGTTCATAGAAAAAATGTTGGTCGAAAAGAGAATAGCAGTGCAAATTGCTTTAATTCAGTGATAAATTATCATTAAAAATAGCCTACACAGCACTACAGTAATAAGGCTGTGTTCTCAGTAATACAATAAGAAGGAGTTACGACTTTCCTGTCATTGCTTTGCCTTTTTCAGATAACAGATGTTTGATTTTCCGTTATATCTTTTTGTAGTTTCTGTGCTAAATTAGCAAGATTTAAAATGAATATACTATACGGCCAACTATTTGCGTGGTTTTGTTCGGTTTTGTACGTTTATCTCATGTGCAGTTTGGTATGAAAATTTTTATTCGTTTGGTTGTTAATATGGCGAATCACTGCATATGTTTTGGTCTTAAAAATCTGTTTTCTCCGAAAAATACATTTTGAAGGCTTAAAGTAGGGGTGGGAAAACTTTTTAGCCTGAGGGCCGCATCGACCATTTTTCGGGTGGTCGAGAACCAGGGCTTGTTGTCTCGGACAGCTGCTTGCTGTAAAAGAAATTGCATTAGCTCAAAATTTCGCGAAATGTCCTCGCAATGTGGTATCTCAGGGCGCAAAAACGGTGGTGTCTCTAAAAAAAAAGGTTATCGCATTTTCGTAGACGGTAAATGCGTGGTTGGGGCCAGGACATCGCCGCTTTTGCGCCTTTTCAACCCCCCTGTCGTATTTATTTCAATATGGCAAAGTTTCAAAACGTGTTCGCGGGCCGCACAGAGTGCTCTCGAGGGCCGCATGCGGCCCGCGGGCCGTAGTTTGCCGACCCCTAGCTTAAAGCATTTTTGCAGATAAAAACGTACAAACCGCTTATGGTATGTACTTATCGGACAAAATCGGATTTTCGGAGAACAAAGTGTGCAATGCAGTTTGTAACATTTTATCAATATCTAAGCGAATGAAATTTTCCGTACAAAATGGCTAAAAAAAAATTTAAAAGTCAGACAAAACATTACAAAAACGTAGGCTATTTACATACACTTGTAATTGGTCAACATTTGATGAAAACATTAGATGTGCGTTGTGAGCTAGCCACCAATTACCTAAATTGATCAAACAAATCAAATACATGTATAGTAATGCAAGAGGCCAGCGATGCACTTAGCAAACTGCAGACAGTGACACTGTTTCGACCTATCAGGTCTCAAATATAATTTTCAAATGAAAATTTTTCAAATCAAATACAATTTTCAAATGGAGATGCTTTAAACCAAGTTTTAACTATTTCTTCAAATATTTCGCCGCATGATGAACTAGCGGTACGAATGGAAAGTTATTAAATCCAAGGTCATATTGACAAATTGCTTTCATGGGCTCTGACACAAAATTAGGTTATCGTCAGTTGTAGAGCAGTACTGTTCCCGAATAGAAGGATATTCTTAAAGAAAAAACATGATTGAAGAAAGCTGATGATAATAGTAACCATAATTAAGTTCTCACTAACTGAGATTGCTTTAATTTTCGAAATTTTAACACATTTCTGCATTGAGATTTTTTAACAGTTTTATTAAACTCAACCACTCTCTCTCCCCCAAAAAAGCAAAGTACAGTTATATAACCAGGCTCGTTACAGCCGCTCTTTATCATCTGAAGTAAAAGCGACTTTGAATGAAACAACCAAGATGCACCTGTCATTAGCAAAGCCAACAAAAGCTTTGTAAAAGTAGGGATTTTCAAACAGTAATATAACATTTTATGAACAGGTTTGGAGACATTCTTACACAGCTAATTTCAAGATTTGGGATATTGAAGAGGAAAAGGAAAGTTTGTTTAAACTTCCGTCAACCATACAACACTTGGAATGGGCTCCAGTGGGTCATCGACTGGTGAGCAATTTATGTATTAAATTCTTTGCGTAGTTTTTCAAATCAAAGTTAAACAATAACTCTTTAACTGCCAGGCCTTTTTTGTGTAAGTTATCACAAAAAAGGGAATTTACACAATTTGCAATATTTCAAAATCTACAAGAGCTACGAGAATGTGTAAACATGAAAGTTGTCAGAAAAAGCAAGTACTTTTCAAATTAATGGCGTTTTATTTTGATTTTTATGACTAAGTAGGGCCGCTTCGAGAAAAACAAAAGGAGGTTGAAAAAAAATATTGCTCTAAAAGCCACTATGGTGGCTGTTGGCAGTTAAAGGGATAAATTCAAATGACATCGTAAACTAATACTTCGTGAACAGTCACACCGAAATCCACATAAAGTGGCCATTTTTCTTAACAATTTTGGCAGTATTTGCTCAACCATAATGATAAGAAATCACGCAGTTGGCGACAACAGTTTTAGACCACCTGCCTAAACTGTGACTATTAATTTTTACTCAAAGTAAAAAAAAATTTCGTGAATGTGTTATTTCGGTGCATTTATTTGATACTTTCACTGCTTTGTATCAGATATTTCTATTTCAACCCATAAAAATAAGCAGCTATTGATTCAAAATCAGTTTAAAATTCATGCAAAGATTGTATTTGACGAAATGGTCAAAAATAAGGGGTTATTAAGTATTGATAAGAACAAATATTTAATTGCAAAAAAAGAAGTATCCATAAAGGAAAGCATCAAAGAACTAAAAATTAGCAAGACAACAGCTTACGGTGCCAAGCAATCGTTACATTCAAAAAGTTCGTAATGTTTGAAAACTGCTAGCTTCTCGTTTTTGCTTATTTTTTAACAGAAAAATACAAAAAATTAGTTTCTGTTTTCAAAAAAGAAGTTCTACTAAAGGGTTGTAACAAAAGCATCTACTACAGAGCAATACGACACAAAGGCGCTGTAGCATAATATTTGCGACCGTTTTTTTCCTAATTTATTATGACCAGGCTTGGTACCGATTGAACTATGGCTTCAGTTCGGGTTTAGCAAAATTTATATTTATTGGTTTAATTCTGGTTCTGGCTCAACGCTTTTTTTTTAAATTGTGGTTTAGGTTCACTTTGGGTTCTCCATTGTTTAATTTTAGCGGTTTGGATTTTAATGTTAAAAGTTCGGATTCGGTTCAAATCATGGATTATAACAATAAAAAACGGGTTTATTTGGTCAATCTTTTTCTCCTGCTTTTATTGAATGTTGCAATCATTTTCGTTTTTGTCCCTTATTCTTTTTTTGTCTTGTATTGACAAAAGCATTTTGCAATAAATTTAGTTCTCCCGAAAAAGTAAAAAGAAACCAAACTCAGCAAAAGTTTGGCTGAGTTGATGATCATCGCAAGTATAAGATAATAAATAGAGCTTATTTTAATAACCTAATGAGTCGATAATATAATTTTATGGTTCAATATGACTTTATTTTTAAAGCAATAAATCTATTCTAATCTTAGAAACTAGCTTGTGTTTAAATTTTTACATGTATTTTGAGCAATAACACACTCGAATTACGAACAAAATAACGTTTGCCCGGCTTCTGGGGCTCCATGGTTTTCCACCATGCCCCCGTCCTTTGGGAGGTGTCGGGTAGCAAAAACAACAACCAAACAAGGCTGCTTCACTTAAAAATTGCTACAAAATTTAATGCATCAAATCAAATGGTGTTTATGAGTGAAATGCCTCTGCAAAATTTCTGCTTGGAGGAAGCAGTATTCAATTCTAGCCACTAAGTAGTAATTTTCAAAGCTTTGAGCTCGAGAAATACCGTTGGCTATTAATATTTTAAGGCATGCTGATCTATTGCAAGTGATCATATTCAAAGACCAAATTGTGTGGTGCAATATAATGTCTCAATCGATGTCACATTGCAAAGTTGACGTCAACTAGCTAGCTCTGTTACGCTACAGAAAATAATGAAAACGATGCTTTCAATGTTTTGTGAAACTCAGCATCAAAACCTTCACTGCCGCTCTCGTTTGCAAATTAACAAATTTGAATATTTGCGTAAGTTGTTGAACAGCATCTACGAGGGTAGTTTGGTTCACCTGTGCATTTTGAGGTAAAAACAAAAAATCATATTTCATTGCCAAGAACAGAAAATGTGACTTTTTATTACGTCACAACTTTATAAAGAAACCCGCACAATGTATTTTTTCACTGCTAAAGGTTTCAAATATTTGTGCATCACCAAAAAAAAGTCTTAAATGATTTTTTCTGGCGCTAATAATATAGTTTCATAAACACAACAATATTTTTTAATGGTTTTGTTCAAATTCCAAAAATTTCTTCAACATGAAATTAATTACACCTACAAAAGAGAAATTTACTTTATTACTCGTATAGAAGTCCATACGTTAACTAAGATTTATGCAACTTACGCCATTCGTAGAAAAGAAAGAAAAAAAAGGGGGAAAAGTTGAGTAATATAAATAGATCCGCTTCGGTTTCTAAAATGAGTTACAAGATATCAGGAAACAAATTCTAGGGCACCATGACAACCCTAGGAACGATTCACAAAAAATCTTATCAGCAAAATTTATATTCTTTTTTGCTTTCTTTCACTGAACCGAAATAAAATTTTGATTACTTATCTTAATTTTCGAAATCGTACTTTTGAATATCGAGAAAAGAAAGCGAAACTACAAATGCAATTAGAGCTGCCAATTAACTGAATGGATCTGCGGAACTAGCGGAACCAATTTACTCAAAGGCAAGGTACACAAAGGTTTTATGGTTCAAGCCACCTTTCACAAATGTGAAATTTGGACGGGCGGAAAAAGAGCTATTTTAGGGGAGTATAACTGGCCCCAGTTAGGGTTACCATATCTAAAAAGGCAATATTAGCAAACTGCGTCACAGATAGTTGTCACTAGACTCACGGGTCGCACTTTTTCCACCCCTGGTTTGAATAATAACTTTGCGGTCCAGATTTAGCAGTTTTTTTTGACAAATGCTTTCCAATTTCGGTTCAATGCGTTACAAAAGCTATAGTTCAGTTTCGATTTGGGTTCACCGAAGAGAAATTTTTAGAGGTTAGGAGTCGATTGAGTTTAGGAAAAAAGATGGTAAACACTAGTTTTCTGCTTGGGTTTGGTTCGACGTCTTGCGTTGTAAACGTTGTAAGAACCTAAACTTTTGATCGATGATCTTAAACTCTTGTTTCATATCACTTTTTAATCAAATCAGTTTGCCTGGTCGGCTAAATCTATGGTAAAATACTTGAGTATTTTAATTTTTGAATATTTCAAAGGCTTATGTTCAAGATTTTACGGTCTACATGGTGAATGATCTAAAAACAGACACTGTTCCTGTACAAGTAAGTGACAAAGGAGAAAAAAACATGAAGTATTACGGAATTCCTGACTGGATGTATGAAGGTAAACTAGTAGTTTGCTTTAAAATTTTGCATTAAATAAACTGATAAAGAAATTATAATCCAGGTTTTACGACGAACTTTGAGGCTTTGACCTACTCAGGAAAAAACTTTGCAGAGATTCGTGCAATTGCCGTTTAATCTCTTCCTCGTTTAACCCATATCAGGCCGACCCCATTTTTTTTATGAAATTTGTTTTACAGGTTTCTTAGATAGCAAAACTGACATGATTAACAATATTTTTGAAAAAAAACATTGGGGGGTGATTTTACCCAAGAAAATGCTTGCGTTAGTTTAAACTGACGATGGCTGTAGAAGGGTACTGTAAAAAAAAAAGCAAATAATCTAAAAAGTTTGTAGAATTTGGTTGTTTATATTTTTAAAAATCATACTTTGAAGTCTTTTTTGAACTGTGTAACTAATATTAGTTTACAAAAACTAAATTACTGTTTTTGCGATTCGTCTCAGCGTGTCGTTGGTTTGAATCTCGTGCAGGTTATATGAATGCTTTTGCATTTGGAATTATATAAAGTAAAGTTTTTATTATTTCCTACATTTTTGTGTGAAAAATATTGAAACGTTTTGTCAAAACATCTCATTTATTCAAAATGAAAACTTTCAAAACATTCCGGATGTAGTCCGACATTGCACTTGGAACAAAAGTATAGAGAAGTGCCTTTGCAGTCTTTTTTCGCGCATTTCCGTTGTTTTCCTTTTCTGATCCAGTGGTGGTTTTTTTCTCCAGCCCTAACATGATCTTTTGGCATTACTTTTGAAAACAAAGTTATTGAAGTCGCTTTTGTGGAAAAATCTTTGTAATAGGTCTCCACAATCCGTCTACGAAACTCCAAATTGTCGATAGCAATCTCTCCTTCATCGAGTTTCTTTGTTCGGTACAATTGGAAAGCGTTGTTGATCGCCACATCGATGCAAAAGCGAAACAATGGCCACCACCACTTTTTACTACGCAGGTTAATAATGTAGGCAGCCAGATTTTAATCTAATCGATCGACTCCTCCCATATTTCGATTGTACACACTCACGACTTTTGGTTGCTCGATTTCGATTTGCTTTTTTGCATTTTTACTGTATCTTTTCACTTTTTGCACAGGTTGTTTGCCCGCAAAGGTAGATAAAATGTTGACGACTTTGTTGTCTTTCTAACGAACTGCTGCCATATTGGTTGATGTTTCCACGGAAACATCAGACTCCCCGCGCTCCTTTTTTTCCATTGCTCTTACTGTTTCAAGTGGAGGTTCTTCCATTCTATTTAAACGAACGGTCCCAGTTACAGCAACTGATTTTGGTCGCAAGTAGCGTATTAGCTTCGGACTAGTAAAAAAATTGTCCATCACAGCGTGGTAATTGCAGCCTGGTTGAGTAGGCAATACTTTTACCAAGTGTGCGACAACTGAAGCTCCTAATCCAAGGCCAATGTCACCATATTCGGTCAAAGCAACATCTTTACCAGCATAAGGTCGGAATTGAATGCAGTAGCCTAGAGGTTTGGCCATAACCTACATTTTGTAGCCAAATTTTATTGGCTTGCCATGTATGTACTGTTTCGCCCCATGCTTTCCAAAATACGGTACCATGGACTCATCTATACTGACGTGCTGTTCTGGAAGATAATTTTCCAGACATTGTTGATTTAGAGAATTGAATAATGGACGCACTTTTGCAAATTTGTCATTAGGATCGAGTTCGTTGTTATTGCTCAGATGTAGAAATTTTTTACATTCTTTGAAGTCATTCTTTGACATTAGCGATGAGACAAGACGGTTGTTGGTGTCATCGCGCAATTCCCAGTACATTTCTTGTCGCGGTAATTTTGCGTAACCACTGAGAATTGTAATTGCTAAAAATAATTTTAGCTTTCTTTCTGTCATGATGAAATTGTGATTTCCTTTTTGCCTAGCATACCTTGTTGATTCATCACAAATTCTCTTCAGCTCCTCATTAGTGATGAACTTTTCAAAAAGCTGGTGGGGTTGCAAATTTTCCTCAAAAACTGTTGGCGGTAAAACCCATTTGTCCATTTTCAACCGAGAGTTGATATCTCTGTGCTTCCATTTAAGTTTTTCAGTAGTTGCAATTTTTCTCTAAAATAATTCTAGTGGTTACTAGTAAAAACTTCTGCAATTCAAGGTTTCGTCACAACAGTGAGCTCGATTAACATTTAAGTCTTTCCTGACCAAGAACTATTATCATTTGTAGAAACAAAATTTTAAAATTTCTCTAATGATATGTGTAAATAATATTAATGTAGTCAACTTTATACTATTTCTACCAATAACTTATTGAAATACGTAAAAAACTGGAGGCACAAACCTTTTTGACTTTCGGAGCTTCAGCATCTTCTCCGGTACATTCAGGTGTTGATGAGATAATTTCCATCTAAAACGATGTTTTTAACAACAGCTGCACTAAAAATTCTAAATTTTACGTAGGCGATAAATTTTAAGTTTAAATTTATTTTTTGATTTCTCGGCCAAACGCTACTAAAATAATCGCACCCAAAATGATAAATCAGTTTCCGGTTAGGGAGAAAGATGTTCTATTTACTAGACTGGATTAACGAAAAGGAGGTAGGCTATACCAAATAAAATAAAATCATAAAACTTGAGAAAATAAAGCAGTAGGCATATCTATCGGATATAAAAAACAATTGACGAATTTAAGAAGAAACAAAAAAGTATTTTTGCATATTGTAGTATACCTGCTCACAATCATCCTGGGAATCCAAGTGAACTTCAGCCGTTGCAAGGAGTTGATTTCTGCTTAAATTATCTGGTATACCATTCATGTCATCTCCGTCATCCTCTTCACTGTCGTTTCCATTATCATTTGGGGGAAATAATACAATACTTGGGGTTGACTGTAGCAACTCTTCCGATTTATTAAGCTCCTCCAGAGCTTCCAAAGCCTCATAAACATTCATATCTCTACAGTACTTTAAGTCAAATTTCAAGAAAGTCTAAAAACACCTCAAATCCTAAACGTAGATAAAAAGTAAACTGACTCAACATCTATTTTATAAAAACAAAAACACTATCTTTATAACTTTTCTAATAACTGCTATTCACTTTCTTTTCTGTTTATTAGCAATGCACGTGGTGAAAGGCTAGATAGGCATTCCTAATTACTAATCTGAATGTTTCAGAAAAATGATTAAAAGTTGATTACGAACTATAAGATAACAGATACAGTTGTTATCAGCATACTTTGAAAGCTTGCACTTTAACGCAGGCATGCTTTGGCGCTACAATAACATTATATGGCAAACTTTTTAAAGGATAAATTTTTCTGTAATATTCCATTATTTCGTAATCCTTGTAACTATTCAAGCGTAACAATCTAAGAGTGATCACGTGTGAAGCATACAAGCTCACTGTAAAACTTAAATCTACAATTTTGCTTTACACATTTAACTGATTGCAGCGAAATTGTAGATTTAAGTGGTTTTGCAGCGAATATTTTCTTTTTTTTACAGTACCCGTTCAGGGCCAGCGTCAGTTTAAACTGATTTCGAAAATTTAATAAACAAACAAAAAAAGAAATATGTTTTTGAAATTTTTTTTGGTTAAGTCAGTAAAGCATTAAATATTTTATGTATCTTAACAATTTTATTGTTTTTGGACCGCAATAAATATCTCAAATAGTATTACGAAAAACCAAAAACAAAAAAAACAAAAAAAAATATTTTTTTTGTTTTTTCTTTTATTAAAACTTTAAAAAAGAAAAATAACTAAATCCTAAAAGATCACAATTAAGGTTAGTAATCTGTAAGTCCACCAAAAGCAAAAAATAAGATTGGGGCTGCTTTTATTAAAAAAAAAGAAATTTTTTTACGCGTCAGTTTAAACTGACGCAGGCCTGATATGAGTTAATCGTCATTATAGTTTAAAAAATATTTATTTATTAAGGCTGCTTTCCATTAGGCGTAGATTGCAGGCGTAGCGTGAAACAAAGAATTTTTCGCGCCACGCCTGCAATCCACACCTAATGAAAACCAGCCTTTAGGCTAATTAAACTTAGTTTAACCTATATTTTCACGGTTAATTCTGTGGCAGTAGCTACAGCAATCAACAATTTGTTTTTGTTTTCCTTTCTCTGACAAAAAACTTTGTTTTCGAGTTGAGGAACATTATCTAGCTCTTAGATCTTTTAGTTCTGTTTGTTGCTCATAGTTATGGATGATAACGTAATATGGCAATCTAAGAACTTCTCGAATACTTGCTGGCCTTCTCGCTTCTTTTACTTTTTTTATTTGCTTTGATTTTATGCAACGTAGGTAAAAATCACATAATGATTCTTTTTTCCCAAACAGTACGGTAAAGCTATTTTTCTGATAACTTCGGCTTTCAGATAAGTTAAACACTGTTGCATATGTTGTAGTATAGACTACTGGGCTTTGATTTGACTATGCAAGTGCTCAGAGCGGTAATTTATTTTTTTATCGTTAACGTTGCTGTTCAGAGGAAATGATTTCATCCAACAATGTACTCTACTGGAATCCTGGAGCCACCCGTATTGCGTATTTGGAAACCACCGAAGACAATGTAAATCACATTAAATACACGTGGTAAGATTTTTGAAACTTTTCAATATTTTTAAAATTATGTTCTATTTAAATCTGTTTAAATAAGAACATTGATGCTGCTATCTTTGTTGCGAAATTGATTTGACTAATGAAAGTGTAAGAGCACGGTTAATTGATTGTAGCTATAACTTTGCTATAGAGTTTTAAATGTGTTGATTGGTAGAATTACGCCTATCATTCGTTTTTATTTGTGTGTGGGCATTCTCTGTAAATTATAATGATTTGCTTTTCAATATTTTATTCTTCTATTCGTCTGGGCTCGAGGAAAAAACGTCAACATTAACTTTTTTGCCCAGTTTTTGCTCAAACATATTAACTGAAAATAATTCCAAACCTGCATGCCTTAAAACGGTTAATATCGCAAGGTATCTTGCTTTGAAGGTCCGAAGAGTGTTTTGCAGATTTTACGCCAGGGGTGTCAAACTCATTCAGTGCTGCGGGCCACATTTGCATGCCTGCATTTTGTACGAGCCAAACTCTATTGAAAAAAATTTGGAGATCACCACTTTTCCTGGCAACGATCTCCAGAAATAGTGTAATGTAGCCCAAAATGGTGCTAATCTTCGAAAAAAAAGGTCATTACCTCTCTCGCCATAGCTGCTGGAACAAAGTAAGCAATGCACGCCGGCGCAGGTATTTCCATGTCATGTCGCGTTTGCTTACAAAAACAAACATTTGTTCGCGGTTGTAAGCTACGTGTTCTCTAACGTTGTAATACTGCCGAAATTGATTAAGATTTTAAGAATCACTTCACGGACAGTACGTTTGACAACCCTGTTTTACGCCATTTAATATTATTTTTCGGATGCGAAATCGTTATCTTGGCGCAGAGCTACAGTGCTGCTTAAAATACAAAAGAGATGTTTTGATAGCAACGACTGCATTATGTTACAACGTTAACTCGCTGCTGGCAAGAACAAAAAAATTTACTATTAAAATGTTGGTCTGTTTTTGGTTGCTCTTGGTTCAGAAGGGTTACTCTCAAACTTACGTAAGGGAATTTAGCATTGGCGTTTCTAGAGGCCAATAGTTTTAACAAGCTAGTAAAGAAAAGATCGATTAATTCAGGTATGGTGATAAACAGTATCCGGAAACTATTGAGATAGCTTACCCTAAAGCAGGAACACAAATTGGTAAAGCAACTTTATATGCTTATAACGTGGAAGACGGTACTACCACAGAACTTCCTGCTCCTTCGCAATGGACGGAAGCAAACACGTAAGTGATTCTAACTGAATAGTTTTAAACTGATGTTGCCACCACACTCATCTGTCGGTACCACTTAAGATATTTAGAATGTTATTTAATTGTTTTGTTTTTTTTTTTCTTTTACAATAGATTCCGCTTAATTTGGCCGCCGGTTAATCGGGTTAGCCGTTTAATTGGGCCAAATTGTTAAGAACAAAACCCAATCAAAGATAATGCACTGCGTTAAATCCGCATAATCAGGCCACTATTCCGCTTAATCGGGCCACAACTGTAGTCAGACATACACTGGTTTAATTGCAAAACCGCCTTTGTAATGTAATAGAACTCAATATCACAAAGCCAACTATATTATGTAACAATTGAAAAATACAAGCGCAAATTATTTTGTCATTTTATGCCCTTGCGCATGGTAATTGTTGTATTTTGTTGCAAATTTTGTGAAGTCCCAAGCAGAGATGCCACAAAAAGAATTAACAATTGCTGAAAGGGTTGTTGTCCTAAGAAAAATTAGAGAGCAACCTCCAAACATTAGTCATCGCCAGCTAGCTGAGATAACTGGTGTACCAAGGACAACCCTGGCACAAATACTGCAAGACTTCAGATAATCGGGTCAGCCGCTTAATCGGGCCAAATAGTGCTTATCCCAATGTGACCCGATTAAGCGGAATCTACTGTATTTACTTTGTACTGAAAACGCATACAATAGGCCTACACGCAAACGAAAATTTTTCCGAAGCAGTGATGAGCACTATAATAATTTGTTAAGGTGCGGGAATGAATTTTAGTCCACGGTTGGAAGTAATTTTGCCTAATTTTGCATTTTTTAGACCTTTGGTGGACATTACATGATGTATTTAGATATTTTGATGCCTGTTAAATTGGGTTTACCCCTCCTCTTTCTGGAAATGGAACATCTAGTCCGACACCAGAAACTCTATTTTCCAAGAAAAGTAACGAAAATCAAAATAAAGCAGTCCACTTTAAACCAATCATAAAACTAGTAACTACCACTAACAAAGCAAACTACCGTTTGTCAGTGCCAAGATGTTGTCTTTTGATGCATGCACGGTAGGCACTGTTTTACCCCTTAAAGCTTGAAAGATAAGATCAATGTCAACGACATGCTTGGATTTGATCTCTTCAACTTTTTCTATGCAACTATGCAGCTATGTGTAAGTGTTCTATGTGTCTATGCAACTATAAGTAATCTAGGGTGCATCCAAATTCGCCTAGTTTCATTTTGAAGAGTTGGTTACAAAATGCCAAGCCAACATATAATTTCACGAGGCGTATGATGTTCACATATGTTTGTAAAACAGATCTAGTATTGACTTAGACACTAATTCGTAACTGTTAATTGAAATTTTAGTACTTCATGAAAGAAAATTTGATACCCAAAACCAAAGTGCACTGCATCACTGGTTTCATACCACACGTTCATACATCTTCTTAACCAGTTTTCCCTCTCAGAAAAGCCACATTGCCAGCAGCTTTAGGAGCTACGTAAAAATCTCATAGTATTCAGCTGCTTTCGCTTACTCGTTCAATTCCAAACCTTGACCAGCCAAGCCGCTTTGATAATACAATCCTTCAGCTCTTAAAGCGGCTGAGCAATCTTTTTCCTTGTAGGTGTTAGGTAAGGAACCTTACCAGCGAGTCTTTCGTGGGACATTCTTAAAAATGAGTATTAAACAACAAAATGGCTTCACACAAAAACATGCATACATGCATAATCATACCGGTTCATCTTTCGGTCTACCATGTTTTTCAACTTTGATGCTACAAGTTTTGCCCGTTTGTGTTTATTGTTAACTCTTCCCAAAAAGCCAATTTTGAAAGCTTGCTCTCGAGATTGCGCTCTTGTGATCATTATCCATGATTTATGACGATAGATGACAAAGAAAAAAGATTTAGGGATGGAAGCTTTTGCATTCTTAGACTGCTCTTGTTCCATGACAACTGTGCGTTAAATTTCACGCCTTACTGCAATTGCTTGGTCGATCTGAAGGTAGACTTCGAGTTAAAAGCACCGTGTATTGTGGTAAGGATCGTGCTTTCGAACTTGGCGATGGCTACGTTGTGCTTACTTGTAATCGAAATGCACTAAGTCAGCAGTATTATAACTCGAAAGTGAACCTAAAACCATAAACGTTGTAATATAACGAACAAAGATTTTTCCTTGAACAGAGGAAAAAATGTATGACAGATTAAATTTCTTTGGTTTACCTATCATCACTCACAAATGTGATTTTGAAATACTTGAGCTTCTTCAACTGCTGCAAAGTCTCTTTGAAAATCTAAACATTTGTCTGACATGCAAAAAGTCTTGGTTTTCATTACCCTTATTTTCATCCTAGCACTATTACAACCAACTACAAAAGAATCAAGCGCGTATTGTAGATCAGATTTTAAAGGCGCCAAAAGTCTTACATTTCTTTCAAAAATCGAAGAATTGACGCTAAATCTTTCATTTTTTGACACCATATTCAATATACACAATAAAAAAGAATGATGAAAGTACATATTCTCGCTGAAGTTTAATATTTGCAGGAAACGATTTTGACCCTGAGCTTTGCCTTTGGACACCCAGATCAAAGCTCCTGTACAGCGACTTGGTGGCCAGTAACAATGAACCATTAATACCGCCCTCCAGTATGATTTTTCAAGGTCTTCAAAACAAGGGTACACGTCTTTTGCTTATTTCCTAGTGTAACAGATCTTTCAACTCAGCGTGAACCAAGTGCTGAATCTGTCACACGCCCAGTCGAAGCTTTCAGTCAACGCGTCTCAAGTTCGCCTCTTTTCTTTTGTCGCTGTTCTTTCACTGTACGCCTCTATGCAATTCCTTTATTTCCAAATAAACGCGACAGCCACACTGGCGACACAAAGCGTACTGGAAAATGGTTGCTGTTAACGTAAGAAACAAAGCATGAATAATCGTAAAAAGAGCTAACTTGCCTACAACAGAATAATACTGAAATAAATATTTACCTAACTATTAAGCTTCCAAAGAACTCGACCCAAGCAGTAGAGACAACGCAAATTCCTCAACATTCCATCGAGGGTAAGCAGCAAAATCTTGTAGCAACAAAGGGGTGAAAACTGCCGTCCGCTTGTTGGCAACTCAAAACAACAACTTACACAAAGCCAACAAACAAGTGCAATAGCGGTAATCTGGAGACAGCCTAAAACTTTAACAGGCGAGATAACTGCTAAACAAATTAACTCACTTGCTATCATCAATAGAGCGAAACAAGAGGCCAAGGCTTTAAAACTCACACGCAGCAATACAATAAATCAACAATATTTAACACCTAGACCTCTCGAAAGCTTGGCAGTTTAAATATTTGGTATACTTAAATAAGTCAAAAATAACGTTTTCACCTGTAAAGAAGTTTATGGACAAAACTATCCAGTATTTTGACACCAATACAGTGTAAAACCAATATTGAAATGTTGTAGTATTAAGCTTATTAATGAAGTTCTCAGCGTGACTATTTGCAAAATGTTTTTCAATGCAGAGATTTTTATTTCTCGCGATTTACGTGGAGAGACAATGATACTTGTCTGGCAACATGGACCAACAGACCGCAAACTATCAGCCGTGGACAGTTGTGCATGCCAACTATGAACAACACTAAAGAAATTTTTGAATGTAACAACGTACGATTTTTAAAAAGTTTTTCTTTTTGTATGTTGGAGTATGATGCGTCTTGCTCCAGACCTAATATAAAGAATGACGAGCCAAAAAAAAGATTCAGTAGGTCTTCGTTTCAAAGTTTACAAGCATAACTTCGGTTTTGTTAGTTCACTTTACTTTCTAGTGCTGTGACAAATTGATTTTACCAATTGCATAATGCTTTATCAAAATCAACACCATTTTCTTGAAGCTTTACAAAGTTGCATCTTCGTTTTGAACCTATATGAAAAAAGTTACAACTATTGTCAGAAAATAAACTTCTATTTTGTGAATAGCATTTAAGACAATGGCTGAAGTCGGCTGATGTATAGGTAAACCTCACATCTCATGCAAATAAAGTAAAAGGTAACTTTTAATAAACTTTCTTGACAACCTCGTTACAGAAAGAAGCAACTACAGAAGATATGAACGGTAAAGGATGGGTAGGAAGTGTAAGTGCATAAAATGTAGCATGTTTTATTTATAACTGGGGGTTGGATTATTTGGGTTTGTTTTGTGTACAGTTTTATGTAAGATATTGGGCTGGCCAGGAGCCACGTAAAGTGTCTTTCACTCAACATGAAACCTAGTGATGGCAATGCGTCTCTTACCTGCATTTTAGGAATGGTCCTGTCTATTTTGCGATACTAACATTGTTTGGATCGTGATTCTTTGTAAAAACTGAAAAAATGATAACCATATATAAAAATAATGTTCGTAACTATTTATTTTTTTCCGGTTTTATCCCATTAAACGGAGTTGACTGATCCACCCCATTTCTTCTGCAATTCTTTGCACTTCATCTCGCTGCAACGTTCAACTTAGAGTATCCTCGGTCTTTAAAGTCTTTTGATTTCATATAATTCTTTACGTTTCAAAAACTTTACATTAAATAATTGTATAAACTGGGTGAGTGTAATTGCATAATCCCAACATTGTCAGAATGATATTCGATCACCAATCCACATTCTCTGAATGATGATAATATTGTGAATAGAACTATTTAAGACAGAGTCAGTTATACAAAATCAAAAGCGTGGAGAACTTCCGACTACATGTAATCTACACAAGATCTGTGTAATTATCTAGAAAAACAAGTGGTGTACAAATGCAATACTTGTAGCCGGATTTTGAGATGTTTTCTAAAAAAAATTAATGTGATGTCGGAGCGTAAAAAGGGACAAAGCAAACGCCCCTTCATCGCTTCTCCACTCTAACTGTTTCAGATCTAATAGAACAAATATGAAAATTAGATGCATAGAAGAGAATTTTTTTTCTACAAAGTCGTTTCTTTTAATGCTTATTCTTGACTATGCGATATTATTCATTTACAATGAAGTTGTAAAACTTTTTGTTAGCCTTTCAATAATCAAAACATCTTTTTGCAGTTTGGTCCGTTTTATCCTATGTGGCACTCAAGCACTGAGAAAAAAGATTATTTTACAATATATACAAGAGACAATGGTGACGATGGATACTGGCAAATTGCTTACGTTTCTGAGGATGAAGACAACTTTATGTGGATGACCAACACTAGCTATGATATTGTGGAGCTTAATTATTTTGATGGCATCACGGAACACCTGTAGGTTTACTTGTAAATTGGCAAATAAAAAAAGCAATTAGAAGTTTAGGTCATCATATCTGAAAATAAAGATAGATACTGTATAGGAATTTGGAACATATACAATAACTTTGTGATCACACCATCAACGTGGTTGTTTATCTTTTGTAGACCTAGTTGTGACTACGGTTTACAATATAGACATAATTATGTTAGTTTTTACCTGATCACCGCTCCATCAGTAAAAGCCTCTTTCGGCTAGCACATATCTGCGTTATCTCACGATGAAGGGTCAGGTTTGGGATTGTAGTTAGTTTACATTGCCGACATGTTTCAATTAGAAGAATCCGGGTTCCAGGGGAAATAGGAAATAGGAATGCTGGAACGAGAGAGCAGAAATACCCTGATATATAAAATGAATTTTAAATTTATTTTCTACGAGAATTTTATGCGATTAGATAAGCGGTTCACAACCTTTTTTTCCATTCGTATCCCCCTTGAATGCACCTTTTATTTGTGAATATTCCCTACATTCTCAAAGTAAGCTGATCCCCAAAAACCAATAAAAATTAAAAAAAATTAAACACGAAAGCTGTTGAAATATTTCCAATCTGAAGTTTTGTAAAAACAAATGGTGATAACAACGTAAACATTTTACGTAAATATACAGAAATAGTTCTTAGGATTTATTTTTTTATTTCACGTTATTTTGAGTTTCGCCATTTGAGATGTACATCTCCCGTTTCCCCCTATCTGTCTTCCGTGTACCACCAAGAATACGAGTACCACAGATCGGAAACCGCTGATTTAAGTAAATATGCAAACAATAACATATTCACTGAAGCTTAGCGACCTTGGGAAATAATTGAATGATCAATCATTTCATATTTTAAGAGCAACATCATTTTTTATATATTCAGTTTTTTGCCCAGACCTAATTGTTTATACGGCCGCGCTTTCACGCATATTGTCCGTTGTATCATACCCATATTTCTTTACGCCGCAGCCCTATTTAAATAGCATTTTAGTTTTTAACTCAGCGTTTTCTCAAAACCACTCATTTTTGGTAAAAAAAAGTGTGGACAACAAACTATTGGACCCTCTTCTCGGTACCGAACTCGGGTCAGTCTCTAAACGACCTTCACAGTTGATTCAACATGATTTTATAAAACTGTTGATTGATTTCGTTTTGGCAAGAAATTTCTGTTTCCGTGGTTTCAAGTTTATCGAATACATTCCAGATCCGCCTTGTGAAGTAAATTTAGGGGCTCGACAAAAGTTTGGAGAAGAGCGTAGAAGTTCTAGGGTTGTAAAATTCAAGAACCACTGCTCTTAACCGTGAGCGCATGATAGCTTTAAACTGTAGTTTATCGTCAGCTACATAGAACTCAAACTAAAAAGGGAAGATTGAGCATAAAAAAGAAACAAAATAGCTTAATATTGGTGTCAAACATATGTTTTACACTTCTATGTTGTGTGTCCAAATAAAGTACATTTAAAATAAATCAAAAAAATAAATAGTATCTTTTGAACCATTTTTTGTTTTATTTACAGATAAATCTAGGATTTGCAGCTTGCCTGTCTTGGACTAGCTATAAACGAACACAACTGCTTTCAAACAAATGCTGTGGATAGAGATTAAGATAATTTTTTTAAAACTTTCATCAAGCTAGAAATATAACAGAAGTAAAACGGCCAGCTGGTCAAGAAATATTTTTGTAATATATGTGATCCAGAGACGAATTTTTGATCTGCATGTCCTTAACTTTGCTCGCAGGTATTTTACCGCTGCATATGATTTGCCGAGAAGACGTCATATTTTGCGGATCTCCGTCGGTGATCGAGACAAAAAAAATCCTGAATGTATGACCTGCGGTTTAATGAATAAGTACCCTGACAGATGTGGTTGGATATCTCCTGTTTTCACTGATGATGGCAGCATGGTAGTACTTAATTGCCGCGGTAAATTCTGCCATGTTTCAATTGCATGCATATCAATTATGAGTAATTTCGCAGTGCCAATATTAACAGTTGCTTTGACTAGTAAGCTATCTTAAATTATGTCGGGCTGGTCAAATGTAAAAAGTCGATTTAAGATGCCTGAACTAAAGATGAACTGCATGGTGCATTATACGTTTCAATAATTTTCTTTTGTTATATATTTTTAAACAAAACCGTGGTTTTCAACCGGGGATTTACGGATCCGAAAGGGTCCACAAAAGACTTTTTGGGAGTCTACAAAAATTTCTGAATGGTAAACTAAACTGCATTTGGCTTAGCGGCTGTGGCGAGTAAATACCCTCAGATGTAGGTAAACAATACCAGGGACATTTAAGGACGGGGCATAGACGAAAAGATGATTTTGAATAAGAGAGGGGTCAGCGCCAGATTGGTAATTTGGTTGGAGTGCAATAATTTTTTTCGAAGATCAACTTATAGTAGGAAGCTCTTTGATTCTCTTCCAGTTTTAGAGATGAAAGTGTGGCTGAACATTTTTTTTTATTGTTTAGTTGCCCAATGTCTTTTTTTCACCGAAATACGTTTCTAAAGGCAGGACCGTTTTTGATATCACTGAACCTTTGTGGCAGGTTAATTAGTTGGGTGTTCACAGCATTGAGATGAGGCATCCACAGCTGGTCATTTAACAGATCTATGACATAAAAAAGTATTGGAAACTCCGTTTCAAAACTATGATTAAAATTAATATTGCCACCAAATTTGGTTATTTTGCTTAGTGGCTTAACATGTTAGAAAATAGAATGGCTTCTTCTCTCTCCTGATCTAACATTATATTAATTGCTAGCTTCAAGTGATTACGATCGATAGAGAGCGTCTTATAAGCGAGAAGCAAAACAACAAGGCGAGTGTTGAAGGCGTGAGGCTTCCGAAGAAGGCAATGCTATTGAGAGATATTTACAAAGCCATCCCAGGACGCGTTTCGTGCTTTTGGACTCAGCACGGCTTGCCAAGAGCCAAGAGATCCCCCCAATAGCATTAACGTTGACTTTTATAAAACAATCTAACACAAAGCACAAGACTTACGTGCCGTTTACTTTTGAACGAGGTTCCTTTTGACGTACTGGTAGCCGCTCAACTATGGACTAAAACTGATATCCTTATGTAAAGCTGATCACACAAGAAGTGATTACGCATAAAAAGGTCTTTCAAAGGTTACAAACTAAATGCGGTGCTGTATACATTTGTTTTGTGTCCTTTTCCTCGTTTTAGTTGGCATAGCAATAAGTTAATTTTGTCAACAGATGGTAATACATAATACATAAGTATTACCATCTTTTCAGGTAATATGGTACCAATCACGTTGTTGGTCAGTACATCAAGCAGCAATTGGACAAATGATGCCAAGACTTTGGAAAGTAATGCCGATCTACAAAAAGAAATAGCAGAAGTTAAATGGCCGCAAAGACGGTACGACACTTTCCAGTCTGGCAGATACGAAAAAGGTGTGAAATATATCACGTTTGGTAAAAATATGCGAATTGTAGGCGCAGAGGTAAAAGCTACATCAAACACACGGCAACAAGGCTTTATTTCTCTCCCACGCTTGATTAGAGTGTTCGTGATAAAAACGCGATGTGCCAAAAGCATCGGCAATTCCAAAACGGGTCTGAGCACAAGATGTACCGTGCATAACCGCAAAATTTTTTCCGTAATAGGAGAATAACACTAGGCTATACCACAAAAATATATTAATATAGCCTACAGGTGTAAATCATTTTGTTTGCAGCATACAACTACGAGATTTGGTATCCTGAAGATTATGATGCAAATGCTACAAACCGCTATGCTCTATTGATTGAAGTGTAAGATTCTTGCATAATACTTTTAAAGTTTTTAAAGGAAGTGTTAAAGTAACTTTTAGTACATTTACGAAAAATGAAGTACGATAGTATCGGTGCACTTCCCTAAAAGTCTTAAAGCTTAAGTCTTTGTTTTTGCACGCATTGTAATATCAAGCGGATTCGATTTTCAACAGCTAATACTTCTTCCGCCACTATCACCTCAAGTTTTTAATGAACTGCTTACAAGTTGCTTTTACAAGTTTTAAATGGTCGTGTTATCGATGCAGATAAGATAATGTTATTAAAATATGGGTAAAGTTTATGGCACTCGCGGCGGATACAAAATTGTCGCCTTTCTCCTACACTCCGCGTTAAAAAACAGCTTTCAGCAACCACAATTTAAAAGTAATTACAATCGATCCTTTTGATCCTTGACTCTTTTTGAATTTTTGTAGAAGCGATACTAGAGCGACATCTTCTGCATTAAGGTCATTTGCTACCGACGCGGTGGCATAGTTGTTAATGTACTTGGTTCGCGGTAGATAATCGTCGGTAGATGTAGGTTCGGCTTCGTTGTCGAACCCAGTTTGTATCAAATACTTTGAAACCGGTTGTCAAAGGTCTGCTGCTTGGCGTTCAGCAGGAAAGTAAGTGTTAATGTGGAGAGTTCGCTGGTTGTGTTCTAGGACAAGGCACTTAATAAGAGCCTCATATTTATTTAACACACTCATGGTGGGGCCGAGCAGCTCCGCCGTTCCGGTGGCCTAGTCGCACTCGGTACTGGTGAAAAAAGCCTAAACTCATGGACGAGAGCAAAAAAATAAACAACTAAATCAAACAAAGACAACGGCACCCTTTACAATAATGTCACCTTCCACATTATTATCACTAATCGCTTTAGTGCCACCGCCGCGGCACGCAACCATTCCACTTCTCTGTGACACAACTTACAAGTCATTAAAACCATTTGCAAAATTTAAGCACTATACTGTAGGCCTATTTAACAGCACAACCATAGAATAAATCCAAATAATGCAAAAATAAGTAGCCTAATTACAAGTCCTAATTGCACAGAAACCTAACAACTCAAAAATAATGCATTGGCAAATTCACGGTATAAAAATTTTTCAAAAAATATTGAAAATTTGTTTTTTGACATGTAAATAGTTATGCCGGTCCTGAATTTCAAAAAGTGACTGACACGTGGAGAAAAGGATTTGCTCAAACATATATGGTCAGTGCCAGAGACATAATCGTAGCCAGCGTTGACGGAAGAGGATCAGCTTATGAAGGTGAGTAAAACAAATTGTAAACCTAGTAGCTTACCTCAAGCAAGACAATTAGATTCCACCGAAAAATAATGATGATTCACTCGTAAAAATACATTGTTCTTTAGGATACAAGTTTATGCGTCAAACATACAAGCGTTTGGGACAATACGAACCAGTAGATCAAACAGATTTCGCAAAGTATCTTATTTCCAATCACAATTCCATTGACAGTAATAAGGTTGCCATTTGGGGCTGGGTAAGTTGTCGAAATAATTTGTTAGAAGCACGGAACTTTAAAATGGCTTCAAAAAACTTTTTGCAAAAAGTTTTTTCGTGATGCGCTCATTAATGGAGACATCACGTCGAATGAAATGCCGCCACCGTTTAAATGCATCACAGAAGGTTTTGACAAGTTCTTGCTTCTGCAGCGATTATAACCACATTATGGTACCATGCTTACCACAGCGGCCTGCGACCTTTCTTGCCAGCTGGCAAATTTCACTGCAATGAAAGATTCCGCTGGACGCAGGCCACAAGTCACATCCTTCGTTTTTCCACGGGCCGCAACATTTCACGACGTTGGCAGCAGGCTACACAGTTATGCGGGTCAAATTTTGTAAAATTTTTTATTTTTAAAAATCCACATTATATGTTGAGTTTATTCACATGTACTGATTCAAAATCTGTGAAAAGAAAGTTAGTGCACTCTCTCTGCATCACGCACATTTTGCTCAAAATTTTCCTTTTTTTGCATTTTCTGTTTTGCAAGCTTTGAAGGTGTTCAGTCCTTGGGAATTTGTTTTAGTTTGCGTTTCAGAATGAGTTTCAAAAGTATTTGGGCACGTTTTACCCGTTCACAAAAGAGACAGCTAGATTTTTTAGTGGTAACATTAGCATTGAATGCATGAAAAGATTGTCGGTTCTCGGGGCTACGCCAGACAATATTGAACATGATACTTACCAGATTTTCCAATCGAGCTGTTGCTTTCTATAGTTATAAAATCATCAATGCTGCAAAAAAAGCAAGAATGTGATATATATTTTCAAGTGCAATAATTGTAGCTGTAATTTGTCATAAAATCAGACTAGCTAACACTTAGAATCATTGACTTTGATAAGACCTTGCTATTTTACGAATTGATTGGGTGTAAGCTTGTCTTTGCTGCAGTGATGATTAAAACCCGAAAGAAGTCTTCCAATTCTAGTTTTGGATTTCTAACCAGTTTCAATCCTACAATGATTCCATCCAAAGCTGATGTAATTCGACACTAGCTACATATTCGACAAGAGCACATCACAAAGCATGATAAAAACTTAATAGTTGAAGAATGCCAACGAATTGTTTCCAATGATCTGTAGGAGATATCAGCTTCATTTTTATTTCCGCCTGTCAGCTATAAATGCATTTGTTTGAAAGTAAAACGAGTTGTAGAGAGCGCATTAAAACTTAACGAATTCCTATCAAACAGAAGTACTGGCGAAAGCTTTCTAAAATCTCTTGGCACATGTCAAGAAATATTCGACACTTGTAGCAGCAGTTGTTATGAAAATGGTATCGCAAGATTTGAGTGCAGATGAGACAAGTGCATTCTTGTTCTTGAATGAGACGTATTTGTGGATCAAAAATTGCGTTAAGGGCCAACTGGGCAGAACAGACGTACAAACGGACTGCGGCACGAAAGCGGACTGCTCAGAGAAAAATAGATGAAAAAATTAAACGAAAAATGTTGGAAGACCCTCTACCATTACCAACTACTGAATGTTCATCTGAAGTTGCAAGCACTGATAGTTGTGGAAGTACATGCACTGAATTTGAGGTGCCAAAAGAACTGAAAAGCAAATGTCAAAATCGTTACTTATATGATCAACTTGCAATTTTATCTAATCGTTATCGTCTTAGCAGCCGAGAAACTGCAGCAATTGTCGACGCTGCATTGCAACTTGCAAGACACGGCGCTTTTGACTGATGAAAATATGCTGGATAGAAAGAAAGAGATAAGGAAAAAGCTATGGGTCAGCAACAGGAATAACTTATCCGGAAGAAAAATGTTGGTATATTTTGCATAGGGTCTGATGGCAGAAAGGATCAAACAAAAACAAGTGAAGGTGCAGTTCTTCAGGAGCATTACACGATCATAAACGAACCTGGTACTAAATATGTGGATCACGTTACCCCAGATGATGGTCAGCCTGTTTTATCACAGAAGAAATTGTCCATTGTAACATTGCAACAAATAGCGTCTACATATTACAAGGTGTTGTTTGTGACAGTACTGCTGTTAACATACATGTAATACAGGTAAGTGGAGTTATAAAGATACTTGAACTTTTTTTGAAAAAACCATTTGAGTGGGTAGTTTGTTTGCTTAAGGTAAGCAAACTTCCTTTTCGCCAGCTGTTTGATGCTATTGACGGAAGAACAACTGGCCCACAGCTTTTGGGGGTGAAATTGAAAAACAGATCAAAAAAATGTTCGCCAACCTGCCAGTTACTTTTCAGCCGATTTCTGGTGATGTACCACAAATTTCATTAGAAATAGTAAAGAATTAAAGTACTGACCAAGGTTACTTGTATGAGATATATGAAGCTGTCAGTACGAAAGTGGCAACAAAAGGACTGAGCATGCGCTCTCCGGGAGTTTTACATCACGCTATCTGGCTTACTCCAGCAAATAGGATACTGCTTTTGTACATAGGCACATCATATCCATTCGAAAACCTAAAATGTTTGGTGAAAATTATAAAGCTGCTCTATGCACCAGGAGGGTTTCATATTAAATCTATCCTAGAGTAAGTAATGGTACGTGGAATTTCTGGTACATTTTGTCGTCATCTAGAAGGCTGAAAAATTAATATGCAAATATCGTGTTTGCCTGTCTGAACAAAAATGCTTTCTTCGCTCATAAAGACAACCTTCTGGCAGCCATGTTTGCAGATAAACGCTAAAAGGCGCGGCTAAGAGCATTTGACTTGATCCCTTGCTCAAGTGGGCCAGAAAAGAAACTAAACTTTGTGCTTCCACAAGTAAACCCTGATGCACAAGACTACACAGAACTGATTAATCTGGAAAACGAACTCGTAACACCACCTCTGTTAAAAGGCACAGCCAACTTGGCAGACATAGAGTAAATACCTTTCTGGTTTGATAATATTTCTTCCCACAGTCAAACCGTTGAACGGATGGTTGCTGTAGTTACTCAAGTTGCTGAACTGAAAACTGGTTACCAAAGTAGGCACCGAACAATTTTACAGTGTATACAATCAAGAAAAATGTAGCCAACATTTAAAAGCAAAGGAAACTAATCTTAAAATAACTAATGAACCATATTTTGAGCTTGATTTATTGTTGCTAATAATGTTTGAACACACTGTTTCATTTGATGATAATTACTTTTGCAAAAAATGAACATTTTAGTTGTATGTGTTTAACTGCTTAGTTAAAGCCTACTGAAACCAGTAAAAGATTACGTGTCAACATTTGCCTCATTTTATGTAGCAAAACTCGTTTAAATATCATAGCATAATTTTGTTGGCAATTTTGCTTTTGAATCTCCTTTTTCCTTGTATGACAATATTTTAATATTTTCAAACCTTCTCTCCTATTTACGCTTTAACCTTTGATGTGCCTCCTTTTTAATTCAAGCAAATTTGGTTCAAAAAAAGCTTGATAGTTTCAAAAAGTCCTAATTGAAGGTCTGTAGATGTAGCCCAAGGCCAATAAAAGAATTTTGAAATTGTAGCAAAAACACTGATAAGACCTTTTTAGTTGTGATATTTAAACATTTGGTATTCGATCAGAATGTCCTACAACATTTCGCTAGCACCCCCTTCATACTTGCATATGAAGGTTTTGTGACTGTTTATGCAAGCATCCTCCTTCTTCTGCTCAGAAAAAGGCCATATATGATATTTAAACGTTCTCTTACTTAATACAATCATAAAATTAACTTCTCAATTTTATGTAAATTACTTTATTAACGGTGAGTGTATCATTCAATTGCGTATGTGTAAATGCGCAAATTTTTTTGATTCGAAACGCAAAGCTTAACGTTTCTGCAAGCCCATATAAGTCAAAAATTTTAACGTTTATACAACGATTAAGTATTGTAAAAATTTACTAAAAATAGCGGCCAAAAAGACGAAAAAGTAAAATTTTGGATAAAATGTGCGAGATGCAAACAACTCACACAAACTTTCTTTTTTACATTTATTTGAAGAAGTACATGGTGGTAAACTCAGTGCATAGTGTTGAATTTGAAAACAAAAATTTGACCCAACCTACTGCACACTTCTGCTGTAGCATCTACCCCGCACAAAAGTTATTATTTGTTGTTTGCTTTTGAATTATGTTACTCTTTCCAACTGCGGTTGTTGTTACCCGACCTCATGCTTGCGGTGAGAGCAAAGACAGAAGACCATGGATCCCATCATGATAACGCTAAACTTCGGAACCAAAGGTCAATGCTTCCTCGTCGTTAATAAAACGCTCGTTTATGAAATGACCTCAACTAAGTCTTGAGTGCCAATCCAGTGGAGTTACCTTAATTTTTTAGAAACTTATTTTGTTTGATATTCATCAAAAAGCTTGCAAATTTATGCGTTTGGTCACTGGGTAGTCTAAACAATTATTTACATGCATTTTAATCTTGCTGTGATTATTACTGTTGTTGTTGATATTGCATACCTTTTATGTGCTGGATACAGAATCACAACTTAAAATTGACAGTGGTGGACAAGTTACTTTAATAAAGTTTTTTTAACAGTTTCAGTGACAAATTCAAAAAAGTAACTAGTAACAGTTACTTTCAACGGCCAAAATTTTCGATACAAAATATAAAAGCGACCTATTTTTGAACCGGCGCGATGGTGTAGTGGTTAGAGCGTCCGCCTCGTAGTCGGTAGACCTGGGGTTCATTCCCTAAGTCGAGTCATACCAAAAAACTTTAAAAAATGGTATCCACAGCTTCCCTGCTTGGCCCTCAGCATATAAAGGGGATAGTGTGGAGAACAAGCCGGCAAGCTTGCTTGTTGTGTCCTTGGGCAAGGCACTTAACGGGACGCCTCCACCTTTATGTGTCAGACAGGTGGCCCTCCCGTACTTCACCGGATTACAATTGTGAAGTTGCTAACCCAGCATTACAGACGACTCTTGGGTACCCACCAGTGGCAGTCCGCCTTGTTGGTGGTGGGGCTACCAGTCACTCGAGACTGGTTCGAAATGGGCTGCTATCTTTCCCCTAGCCTAATATCAATTAGGTTGACGGCATGAACCTGAATTGCCGTTTCATGCCGTCCCTCCATCCCGAGGAAGAGGAGGGGTAATCACAAACAAACAAACCTATTTTTGATATAAGGAGAAACAGCCAAACTACCAATTGAAAATTTGGTTTTATTTGCAAAAGCTTTGATTTCTATTGCTATACCGTTCCTCTTCACTATTCAAAAACTATCTGCACCTTTTTCCAAAAGAAATGGAAAAAAAATTCTAATGGGAACCCCTCTACGATGGCCTTTAACCTTGTTTGTGATGTTTCAGAGATTTTTGAATAGAGGTGTCACTCTTTCCAAGCTTTACAATTTCTCCTAGAGTTCTATGGTAAATCTGAACTGCAAAAATGCGTGGCTTTAAAAATCAGCCTCAAAGGAGAGTCCGTAAAAATCATGACGGTTGGGATTCGAACCCATGCCCGCACCAACCAGGGAGGTGCACCGGTTTCGAATTCGCGGCAGCCCTCACCTGGCGTAGAATCACCGCGCAATCGTTGCTCAGAGTTAAGCTGTTGATGCAAGCGCGTTGAGCGTTGACATATATAAATTGGTTAGCCAATATGGTTGTACCACCTTTGTCTCATTCTCACATCTGCATGCCAACGCAACTGGAACTATGGTGTCATATTGATTTGCAATTAGATGAATGAGACCAACTTTAACCTTACTTTGGTAGAGGGAAAGCGAATATACCCATCCTTGTCGGTCGTAACAGAATTACTCTAAAACGGATAAAGATTTCGCGTTCATATTTCCTGACTTTGAATAAAATTTAATTCTATATAATCTCTGACAATTTCAAGTTAATCACTCAAAACATAAAGGTCCAAAGTTTCCAATTCTCGAAGGGGCCCAATGAAATAAGGTTTTTTGACAGAATACATAAACTATTTTTTCGTTATTTAATGACAAATTATTAAAATACCTATTCTTTTTGCTGTGAAACCAGACAAAAGTTGCCGCACCTTGTAACTTTTATAGCATCTAATTGATAACTAGTAACCAATTTCGTTGCTTCTGCAAAAAGTAACGAAGTTATAGTTACTAAAAAAGCAACTAGTTACCACCCACCACTCAAAATAGAAGGCAGTAAATATAACTTGTCCTTCCCAGCCGAACAGTGGCAAGAGACAGTTCGTCAGCATCTGCCACAAAATGAGAAGCTTACCAGTTACAGTACCCTAAATCTAGTGACAGTTAATTTTAAACTAGTTTTGGATGCGACCTGCACGCTTACGCTAGCACATAGAAAGCCAACTACTGTGCCACAGTGGGTGCACAAAATTCGCTTTTCACTACATGTGGGATATAAAAAAGCTTTGCTGTTATAACCCAGTAAAGCACTCGCAGCTTGTTTTTTACTTCAATTAAATGCTTGGTTGTATTTCCCTGTGTTTTTCCCTGTACTTTTTATTGAAGTCATAGCGGCAGAGAAGTTTACCTGATATATATTTCTAGTCGTATGGTGGTTATGTAACTTCTCACACTTTGGGATACGACGCTGGAAATACTTTCAAGTGTGGCATTGCGGTTGCTCCCCTAGCTGATTGGACGTGGTATGGTAAGTAAATGTTTCTATTTCTTTATTTCTTTGAGTTAATATCAGCATTTTTTGAACTTAATTTTTAGATGCTATGTACGCTGAAAGATACATGGGCCAGCCACTTGACAATACGGACGGTTACGAGGTAAGTGCTGCTTTATGACCCAAACATCTGGAGCGCCTTTAACTTTAGTGCATTGGTCTTTAAAGAGGTTTAAATCTTCAGTAGCCTTCAATTAGTTTAAAACGTTCAATGACCCAATTGCATATTTTGGGAAATGTTTGACAAAGTGCATCGTAAGATCCCGTTATAATTCTCCCTGTTTTTGCCTCATAAAAGATTAACTAGCATTTTTTTGGTTTTGTGCTTGTAACTAGAAAAAAAGGGGCTTACTTACTTTTGAAAAAATTCTGTCTTGTTTATATCTAGTCCTGGGTGAATTACTCGCTGTTTGCTTGAATTCTAACTATTCAACCATTCAAACATATCGCGAACTAAAATTAAAAACTTGCCCCGACCGAACAAAACCTTTAACCGCAACTAATGCCGAAAAGAAACATTACCGCCCGTATTGAGTTGATTTCTATTCGAAAAACAACTTTTTGCTCGGCGTAAATCGGCGCACTGTGGAAAACCAAGCCACAAAAATTTAAGTTGTTAAGCCTGTGTATTTTTTTTACAGTACTTCTGTAATTAAAGCGCGTAGTTGTCAGGTGTGTGTTTAGAAACACTGGTAGATATTTAGCTTTAGGTTTGATAAACCAAATCAGAGTTTATTTTAGAAAGCTTCAATAATCAGAGCACATGACCTAACAAACTTCAAAAACACATCATATGTCCTTATCCACGGAACAGCTGATGATAATGTCCATTTCCAAAATGCGGCAGAAATGGAAAAAGCTCTTGTTGAGGCAGATGTTGATTTTGACAACTTTGTAAGTCGATTTATCTTTTTGTGATTAAACTGTTGTGCCTTCAAACTGCATGGGTCTCGATTTAAAACGTAAACAGGAGTCTACAGATGGCTTACATATTATATCCTACTCGCATACTTCGCTAAAATATTTTGTTTCAACTACTATAGTTCTCGAATACATAGGATAATCGTTATTCAAGGTATTGTACAATATTGTAAACCCAGTTTATTGAATTTTACATGTTCGTGTGGTTAGCCCGGAAAAAGTTTTACAGCATTCAACTTTCTCGTATATTCCACTGTGGGCGCGTATTAAAGTTTGCACTACTGATAAGAATATCTTTATTTTGCACTGCTGATAAGAACTCGCTCTCTCGCAACTGTGGCTTTTGTCTCCAAAAACCGCTTGTGGCCGTAGGAAATCTCATAAAGCACTTTGCCAATTGATCAAAATAGGATGTCAATGTATATGTTTGTGTTATTTCAGTTTTATGCTGATGAAGCTCATTCTATTAATTCTGACGAAACTGTAAATAAGCATATATACCGTCAAATTGATCTTCGCCTGTCCCACTGTCTTGGATTGATTGATAAGCCGTACGGAAATCCTAATTGAGTTGTACTTCATTTTTGATTTCACTAGTTTTTGTAATTTTCTGCATTAATTTTCTCAGTTTGCCGCGACGTATCATTGCTAGTGTTAATTTCTAAATTTTTGAATAAAGGTAAAATGGTTGCAGTTTTAGAGGATGCTTTAGCATATGATACTAACTGCAAATATTCGTTTTCTTGAAATACATTTTCCTACACTGCATCATGCTTGGAAAAGAGCCCTTTGTATGATGCACACATTAAAAATGATGAACAGTTGATCAAATTACTGAACCAGCAAAAATCTGCGTTTATTTCTCATCACTTTTAACGATTTTTAGCTTTCGTCTACTCTTTTTGTTCGGTGATTAGTAATTTCGTTTCGTTTGTAATTCGGTTGCGTGCAAAATGCCTATCTTTTTATATTTCAAAAATACTCTACAGTTAATTATTGAAAAAGTATTAAACTAACTATTGTAATTGTAATAGTATATTGCAGCGGTTCCCAAACTATGGGGCGCGACTCACTGGTGGGTCGAGGGCGTAATTTCAGTGGGTCGCGAAAGTCATTCAAAATTTAAATTACTGCATGCTTTGTCTCAAATAATTTAAAAGTGAATTAACATCTTGAATAGATGTTTGTTTTCACTGTACTTTTTTCCAAGTACTTCGAAGTACACGTAGAATTATATGGGACTCGAAAATATATGTTTTGCAAAGTGGGTCGTGACCTAAAAAGTTTGAGAACCACTGGTATAGTGAGTTATGCTCGTTAGTGAGTCTGCATGAAATGCTTATCAGAATTCCACTGTATTAGTTGCTCAGTAGTGTCCGTAGTTTGTTGTTTACTCGACTTCGATTACAATGTCGACTTCTACCGACGCTCTTCAAGTTCTTTTTTTCAATTTTCGGATGTATAAGAAGGTGCAAAAGATTCGATTAGGTGGAAATGCTATATTAGTTCATTTTCGAGAAAGAGCCAATTCAACAATAAACTATATATCCAAACAATTTTTCATCAGAGTACAACGATGATTGCTGTAAATCGTGTAAAGTTAAAAATAAGAATTTACGACTCTTCAAGTTATTATAATGGTGAAAACTATTTCAATGAAACTAATTTTGTTACTTACTTTTTTATACGAATTTACGGTAACGATAGCTTGTTTCAATTCTCATATAAAACAATTTTGCCTTGGGTCATGAAATATTAATGAGTAGAAAAAATGTAATCAAGATCAGACTCTATTGCTTCAGCTGCGCAGCTGCTAATTTCAGTTGACTTTTTACACACCAACGAAGACCAGTTTTAAAAAAATAATCAGAAATTAGTCTAAAGTATTTTTAAAACAGTGATTCATGCGAACGAGTGAGCCAAACTGGTTTCCCTCAAGTATGGACGAAAATATCAAAGGGTTTAGCGAAATGGTTAGCGTCAACGCTTTGAGGCAAACAAAGAGACACCAAAAAGCAAGCTTTAGCTATAATTGGAAAGTGCGGTGAATGCAGTGTTGAGCAGATAACTAATGCTGTCTGCGTTTAAGTCGCAGCTTCGGTATGTACGACTAGTAGGCAAAATTTAAAAGAAAGACGAAAGGGTTGCAGAAACATGGAGAGAATAAGCAAATCCCTGAAATCAATTACTACAATATTTAAAATTAAAATCGGAACTACAATATTTAAAATAGTCATTTCATTTTGGACAGGATGTGAAAGAAAGCTAACCATTTAAAAACTTCTGGAGGATATCCACAGGATTTTGGTAAGGACCAAGAATATCAAACGAATTTTTGAGGTTTTCCTGGAATGAAGCTTTAAGTGGTAAATTTTTTAAAAGATATATATTTATTAAAAATGATCTTTGATAAATCTTCCGGGGGCTCAATTGGCCTCTTTGTTTCCACCTCTTGGTAAGGCTCCATAACCTCTTTACCTTTAACCCGATTTTCCGTGAAATAGACCTATGCTAATTTAAACACGTCAATGCAATGCTTTGCTCAAAATACGATCGATTATTTTAGAGAGATTTATCATTTTTACGCCTTTTTTGCATACAGTTTGGCTTTTAAAATTTAATTGAATCAAAACTTTTATTTTTATAAATGATAAATGATACTGCTGAATTTCAGAAGTAGCCTTTAGAAAAGGAGAAAAAAACAACTAGCACTCCCATATATTCTATTTTTCTTTCTCATATTGAAATTCTAAAAGCACTATCGAATGATTTCGGATATGATACTCTTACGACTTTACGTCTAACCTAGGCTTGATCTGTGGTTCTTACTTTTCTTTTTTTGTATTAACAAATCTGAAAATGAACTAGTGTTACTAAAACTTTCAGCGTATCTGCCAAATCCACAACCAATTAAGTAGCCACAAGCAACAACTCAAAACCGACAGGCCTTTTCCCAAAATCTAATTTTTTAAGTAGACCTCTTCCGAAACTGGGTAATTTAATTGATTTTATTGTCCTTACTTGTCAAATGCGGAGCATCAAGAATAAATGCTTTCTTGAGTTAGGCTAATGTCCCGATAATACTGCCTACAATAAAAGTTGTTTAATTGATTGCTTAGGGAGACATGATAAACTGCTCCTTTTTCAATAGTCTTTGGCAAAAAATATTTTTACTCATATCAAAGGACATATGCGGTTGCGATTAGTAGTTGAGACTCACCAGGTTTTTGGTGCCGAAAATATCGCGTTTGAGTTTTGATTTGAACTTTAAAACGCTTTGCTTTTGAGCTTAACAGCAACACTTTGTCATTGCATTGCCACAAAATGAATAATTCAACGAAATTTATTCAAAGCTTTAGTGTATGCATGTACTTGAACGTTATGGCGCTTAGTTCGTAGTATGAGCATGTTTCAATGCATCTTTAAAAGCGATAAACTTTCGCTAAAATGAATGTTGCTATTTACTTCTATCAGCCAAAACAGGAAATGTACCTATTTATTAGTCACCCGGCAACTCCACAACTACGGTTAACCACAAAACTTTGCTAATGCATTAGCCCCCACTTTGATAGCCCCCGATCTTCAAAACAAACTAGAAATTTTTACCTAAAAATTGGTTTGGGCGAGCAACGTACTTTCAAGTCAGCATTGAATCTAAAAGGACATGAGCAATGGCCGCACGAGAGCGCAAATCTGAGGAACGGGCCAGTATAGCTTCTTCCCAATTTAACAAACGGTAAGTTTTGTGAGCTACCAATAAGTCCGCTGGCTAAATGTTCGTTCTTAAACAGTTTCAATCGCGGTGAGCATACCTCCCGCTTAGTGACGTTGTTGGGCGAGTGTACGACTTATTAGACGATGTAGAGGCCTAAGCACACAACTTCTTTTACATTGCACTCCTGCTGCAACCTCAATTGCCGACGCTGTACAAATATTTTACTCAGAAAAACACCTTACAAGTAACCATGCTTTGTACAGAACTAGAATACAGGACACGCTATGAAATGAAAATGCTCCATATTACATAGTTTGCAAAGTCTTTAATTCCACTCTATACCCAGCAATCTTTCATTTCATTCTTTACTAAAAGTCTTCCATTTTGTATTTCATATCTCTTCCATACAAATGTACTGTAGGTGTTATATCAAACTTTAAACCAATGTTTTTGAAATTGTAAGAAAGGGCGCTTTTCAGGCATAAGAAGTGTAGTGTTTTAAGAAAAAGTGAACTAAAAAAGAAACTAAATCAACAAATACTAAGTACTGTATAAACAAAGACAGCCTCAACAATTTTCTCAGACATTAGTCTGTTGCAACATAATTTCTGGCCTCTGCCAATGATTTACACAAATCACTCTGTATAAATCTTACGTCACTGAATAATCTTTTCATCGACACTTGTTTCATTGAAAGCGCAGGAACTGCCAGGCAAGATGTGAAAGTAATTTGCTGTCTTGTTTAGCCCAGTACTGATATGCACAATCTATTTCCATTTCAATATTTAAATCGAAAGAGTTTATTAGGGATGCAACATGAGGCGGCGACCGGATTCAAACTTCTCTCCTTTTTTTGGACAAGAGCATCAGCTGCGTAGTGAAAAAGCTCAGTTGGTCATTGATACTGCTACTGAGCACTTCTTTAACAAACCACTCTAAATCCTTCTTGTTTAAAAGCAGAAATCTTTCATCCAGGGCTTGAAGCTCAGCTTTGGCTAACTTTCGCTATTCTTCATTCAAGAGCAAACGATTCTCTCGATCAAGGTAAGCTGCGGCCAACGCTAGAGGAGTGTGAAGTAATTTTGCTCGCGCGTTCATAAGCTCCACTAGCTTTGCTGCTAGTGGAGAGGGATTTTTTTCCTAGCGATAACATAATTAGTTTGCTCTGGCCAATTGTTTGACACAGAGTTAGTGTGCTCTCTCAAAGTTTAATAGTCAGTATCTGGTGTCAAAGAATCCACAACCTCCTGCAACTCTTTCCACATTTCTTCCAGATATTTTTGCTCATCGTTTAGCATCCCATTATCTTTGCAAAAACTGAAAAGTTCTAGGAGGTTTTCAAGCATGTTATTATATGTAGAACCTCAACGGGTTTGAACGTCAGCAATAGCAATTGGAAATTTTGTTGTCTCTTTATTTTTATTTTTTTTAAGTTGGACGTCCGAAAAATCCATACTGCAGTTCGTGCTTGTTGAAGGAGAGCTTTGGTAAAAGAGCTTGCTTTAGATCACACATGGTAATTAACTGCAAGTTCTAGTGTGTGCGCTGCATCACGGACAAGTTGAATGCCATATGCGAAGGTTTGAAAGCCAGTGGTTCTCCAATGAAAAAGTTCTTCAGTTTGAGAGTCATCCTTTCTTCTTTACAACTTTCGAGTTGTTCCAGTTCTCTAATCTTATCACCCACAAGCTTTCCAGCTGCAAGAGCCTTTGAACCATTGTTAGTAGTTATGAAGTAGATCTGTGGCATAGTGATATCAAACTCTGTTGCAATATAGTGGTTATCGTTTTCTTTAACAACTTCGTTCCGGTCACACTTGTCTTTATTTCTCTCACTGCTAATATTCTGATGACTATCCCAGTATACGATCATCATGCTCGATGTTCAACCAAAAAAACTTCAGCCAAGCCTTGTTGCCATGTCGGTCTTTAAACGTAACATCTTTCTGTAAGGTCTTGTTTCATTCTATGCTTTAAGGATAAAGCACCCTCCAAAACCATCTCATGCGTTTGAGGAGATTTCACTGAAGTTGACTGTTTGCCTCCTCCAAGTTGTTGTATAATAAGAACAAGAATCTTTGACATTGCAATGTTTTAAAACGTGTTGAATGGAACGCCATCTGTGGTACGCAGCTGACGGATGCATATCTTCAATGCGTCGGCATTCAAATTAAGGACATGTGCACCTTTTTGATATTTTGTTTTTGTAATGTCAACATCCTCACAACTTCGCTTTTTTGGCAAACGTGTCCGTTGCAGTGCTGATTGTAAATCCCAATGTTTTGTGTGCTTCATCTACTCAATTCGAGTACGAGTATGTTTTTGTATATTATCTTGTTGGGATATGATGCCTTAGTTCCTGAATTAAATGTTCTCCTTTCCGGCTGCGCTTTAAACTTTTTCATTTGTTTGAGACATAGTTTCCACGTTTCAATTAATAAACGAAAGTCGATAGTCCAGAACAGTTTGATATCAACTTTGGTGTGAGGTGTGTTGGATTAGTATTTATAATAAGATTCTATTGAGCACAGCATGAAATATCGCAGCTACCAAAACCAAGTTTAACATTCTGAAGGTAATGTACTCATCTCTTAATAAAACACAAATAAAAAGTGTTTCGTGAGTCCATGTCACTTTACAATACCTTATATTTCAAGGACTGTTGAAGACATGAAAACATAACTTATGCTTCCATAAAACAATTGGTTCTAATTTTAATTTGTAAATACCGGTTTCACCTTGCTAGCCTTTACAGTTTCGAGATGTGAGTTTTTGTATAGTGGCATAGACTTATAAAGCACTCAATACTGTACAACAACGAGAGCAACCCAGCAAATCATCAATCTATGGATTCTCTAGCGCACTCACAGCTATAGGCAAAGACCCACTGCGTGAAAACAACAAAAGGCGTTATCGTATTATATACAACCAACGCTTCCAAATTCTCAATATCAAAACAAGTAGTCTCTAGGTTATTAGAAAAGTACAAAAAATATATGGAAGCATGGAAGATTTCATCCATTATATACATGACATTTTTCATTCCATTCCATACTTATACTACTTTATATTCCATTTTAAAATTTTCATTCCATTCCATTTGATAGCATGCCCTGCTAGGATATCGCATTATTTTTTTTTAACCAAACTCTAAGAGCTAACATAAATTTATTTTCCTCATTCAAAAGTTAATAGAGTCAACCAATATCAGTTCCCCTCGTTTGGTGGTAAAAAACTAGAAGAAGATTTAGCCCTAACTGATATTTCATGTCGCTTCAGAATCGAAAATCAATTCATCAACAAGTACAGCTGTGAGCGATAAAGAGCGGGCTTGCAAACAAAATTTGGCAAGTTCAAAGCTCCCTGGCTTCTGCGGCTGTGACCCAGAAAAGCGCTTTCAGGGGATACCTGCTGTTTGTTTGAAATGGATTTGGTAAAAACGCGTTGTGTAAGTAGTACTGATGGCTTTGTTAGAAAATCTGCTAAGAAAATATTTTTTGAAGTTAACATGAGAATAAAGTGAAACCTTGAAGATAAAAAATTGAATGAATAACAACAAAAAATTCTACGAATCACAACAAACCACCAAATCAAACATAATCAACAAAAAGCAATGGTAAAGTAAGTACAGAAAATGCTTCACACAATGAACTTTATTGAAAAAGCGGTTAATCACTGGATGGTGAGTGCGTGATTATGTTTTTAGTTTCCTTTGAGTTTAGCTTGTCATCAAACGGGAAAACAAAAACCTTTTTTGATTGCACTTTTATTACGCGTTAAATATACCTAGCCAAAATTTTTGAAAATTAGATCTATTACCGGGGTGGCCAACCTGCGGCCCGCGAGCGGCATGCAGCTTTTTAGGTCTTTGCCTGCGGCTCTCTTTCGACTCATGTTGTATTTATGTACAGTCATGTAGTGTAGGGTGTACAAGCTGATGTGCGTCACGTTAAGTTTAGGGGCCAGTAAATCCTCAATTTCATGCTGTGGAAATGATGGTTTCCAAAAACAAAAAAGGTCAATACCTTCTATTTGCACGGAGAATGGATCAATTTTAGTTGGAAAATGCGTCATTTTATACTAAGGATTACGTAGCGTCTCGTTTTTGGCTCTTTGTTGCGGCCAATGTGGCCACCCCTGATCCACAATAACTGAAAAGCATGTGATACTTTCCTGTCAACCTTGCCAGCTATGCTTCCTAAAAATCACGCGTACATTGGAAACATTCGTTGTAGCTTACAAATCAGATGCATGGTATGGCATATAGCTATAAAGTCTTGGACTAAAATAGACTTTTAAACATAGTCAGATCATGCCTAACAGTAGGTTGACGCACGGGCGGAAATTGTGATATAGTGAAGAGCGTGCGCTTTGTAAAAAAAATGGCAGCATTAATACAGCTTTAACGAACAAACTTGTTAGAAAAATGAAGTTCTATTTTAGTGTTATTTAGTGTAATTTCAAAAACGGTTAAATTGGCGACAAGCGCCTTAAGTTCTGCAAGTGGCGCCAAAGTGAGTCTAAAGTAAGGGCTTATTGTACTCTGTAATATTTTTATCCCGTGAAAACCTTTTGAAATTAAACAAGTAGGTAAGAGCAAGCTAGTCTTTTGAAATACGCTGAAAAGTAGCTTTTTTGAAAGATTAGAAACAGAATTCCAAATCTTTCTCGCTGGAGGTTTACTTTTTGGAGAACTTTCATAGATTAGATCAACTCCCTCGCAATTCACTTTCAATGTACCATTGACCAAGCTTGAATTATGCAAGTTGTTTTAAATTATATACCGTGGGCTCTGTGATCAGATCATGTTTAAGAAAGCAAGGCTGAAGACATTTTTATCGAGTTTCACTGCATTTACTTTAGTTGTTCTGTTGCAATTTACCTTTTTATCAAAAGAACCGATAACCTGCCGCAATGGTTTTCAGACGCCAATTTTAGGAAACGTTGGTACATTAGGTCAGCTCAATCTTATTGTCAAGAGATAATATGAAATAAGTGAGATCAATTTTCTTTTAAATGGGGGGGAAGAGAAGTACTGAGAAAGAGAATCCTACAAAAAAGAAAATTTTTCCATTTTAGACTGCAAAGTAACATGAATACTTTTTTTGAGATCGACTTTTGAAAAGAGAATTGTGTCTCCAAATACACTTTCTCTCACATATTTTTGCTTCCATTGTACCATTTGAAGACCATCGACCCTAATGCCTATCTCTTCAAATACGCCACTGACCAGAAGACCCGTAGCAAGTCTGAAAAAAACTAAAGCTTCATCTTTGGGCGATAGGAGTTTCCCTTTAGAGTAATAGTGACAACCGTACTATTAAAAAAATTACTTACTTAAACCGGATAACTTTTTTGAATTCCCAACGCCCATTGCCAACTCTTTTTACACTTTGTTGTACACTTTACTTACTTCTTACACACACTTCATCGTATACTTCGAGTGCACCAAAATATCTGCTGACAAAAAAATCACTCTGCAGTTTTGGAGTTCATAAGAACCAGTTGGATGAGGAAATACTCGGTGAGAAATAAAAAGTGCAAAACCATGATTTAGCAAAAATCGAGTAGAAACAGCCTATTTCAATCTGCGAATGTCCATGAAGTAGACTATATCTTAATATAACTACGTATATACCTTCCAAAAACGAGTCATTCTTTCACTTAAAAACTTCAAGACTTCTTCAATCTTCTTATTTTTTCAAAATAATTGATCGGGTAGCTTTAATAACATCAAACATAGTAATGCTACTATTTCGAAAAGGAACTTTGCTCCCCGACCTTTGTTTAATTATTGACAATGATAAATTCCCAAGAGTTAAGAGTCTATTTATTTTTTGGAAAGCATGATAGCTATGATAATATGAATTAAAAATTTATTTTAGCTGACGAAGTACAGCATTTTTATTCGAGAGCTTATTCCAAATTTCTTCAGGTAATTGCTTGTGACAAATCACGTCATGCATCGTAGGCGTAAGCTATATGTCCTGCATAGCCTGAGTCTAAGATATGAAGTTAACAATGAAATTTTTACGCAAAATGATGTCAGAGTATACTCACGCTTTTCCTTGTCTAACTATTATAATCAGCTACGATTTATAGCAGACTCAAGCCAGTTGTTTAAATTCAAATTATGCTTTTTTGTCGGGGCAAGTTTTAAAAACCTAGTTCATACTCGGCACAAGCAACAAATTACAGCCAAAGTCATGGAAGAAACAAAAAATGCAAGTTGTGGAGGTATTTTGTTTGTTTTCATTTTTATATTTCTATCATTAAGAAAGCATTGTGCTTGCTACTTATAGACATGAATGTAAAGAGAATATTATTTATAAATAGACCAAGAAAATAAATCTCACACCAGAAATTCTTTTTGTCCGCATAGATCAGTGATCCACCCCCAGGCGCAAGCGCCGCATGAGGTTTTTTACCCTCATATTGCGACTCCGCGTGGCTTGGGAAAATCTATACCTGAGGCGGTCAACATACGGTCCGCGGCACCGATTCGCGTAGCCTACCTGAGGTTTTCGTTCACTTTCGCAAATCCAATGCTATGAAAAAAAAATTAGCCAAAAGCCCAAAATAGACAAAAAACTACCTTCAAAATGTTTATCCCAAAAAAATGACTTCATCTTGAGAAAGAGCAAAACAGAATTTTTATCTTAAAAAGTATTTGGGGCTCCCAGAATTTTCTTTAGTGTGAAAATCGAGTCCACATTGTTCCTTTGCTGCCAAACAGTCTTCACAATCTGAATCTAAAGCTATTGAGCCTGTTCGAGCTAGCATTTGACCTCCCCAAACTTCCAGTCACTTTAACCTTTTTTCTACTTTCGTAATTTTTGCTGAGCTGCTCTTTGAACGGCGTTGAAATGTCAGTCAATCTTTTTTAATTGGGAGAATTTTTTTCTTTTGCCTTCTCTTTTTATACTGCTTCTTATAATGTAAACTTTCTTCTTTCTTAACCTCATTTTTTCTACCAATATGTGGAAACTTTTGTTCTATTTGTGACTTTAATCTTCATTCTGAGTGCTAATTACTTTGCTGATTTTTAGCCAGCAAGTTCCTGAAATCACTGTTCAGTTTTTGTGCACTCTGCAATGCTCGAGACCTGCCCAGGCTATTTTTGCGCTAACCCCGTCTAACGTTTTGAATTTCTTTTCGAGCCTTGCTACAGCCTCCTCGTCAGTCGAATAAAATCGTCATTTCTCTTTACTTTGAGTCAGCCCTTGCTATTTTTTAATTTTTTTTCTTATGTCCCGCTTTAGCTTCTTCTTCTACCCGTTGTTTTGCTGTTCATATGAAGCGGAATTTTAGGATTTTATTAGGGCAACAATACTCGATTTCAGGAGCATCTTCAATAACAAGTTTGCATTTTCAGCAGCTGATTCCTCTCCCACTGATATGTCCGCCAAAACAAACGGTGCTGCATATGAAAAAAAGAAGAAAAGAGGGTCAAGCGATTGTGGAAAAAGTGTTTGTAAGTACACGAGAGTAGTTTTACTCAGTGGCTGTCCGCAAATCTCAACGCTGTATCTCCCATCCAATTTTGACTAGCAAGAATACTGGTATAAGATGACATTGTCGTTAAATCTTGTTTTCTCTCACTGCTTCCTACATTAGTTTTTGTCAGTTTTGCTTTATTTTGATTGAGGTCAATTCATAAGAAATTTAAGACTATATCACTCTTCAATACAAAAACCAAGAAGATATACGGTAACAGTAGCTCCATAAACAACGTTTGAAGAAACACTGAATTTCAATAAGGTGCTTCCAATAGCTTTACAGAACAAGGCCTTTTCTCATTCCTTTGGCTTAATTTACGGTTATAAATGATAAGCATTACCATACATTTGTTGTTCATGGTTGATCGATATAACGTATTGTAGGTTGTTATAAGATTTGCGCTATTTGCTCTTAACATAACACTTGCTTAGCTTTCACTGGTGTTGAGGACAAAATATCGAAAAGCAACAAATGTTTTGAACGCCAAGACACGCCACATCCACGAGATTTTGAAAGAACTGGTAAGAAAAGTAAAATTATTAAAGAGCTATCCTCCAAAACTGAATTGTGATATCATGCAGCAGTCTACTCATTAAAGTCCGCAGCATCTGGGTAAAGACTAGAAAATATTCGTCTTTAAAATTTCCCAATGTGCCTTTTAGCAATTTCTTATCAAAACAGAAGATCCTCTTTTGTAAGGGCGTGTTGCAAGAATACCCCCCTTTAATATACGGTTCCTCACAGTGACCCTCTGGAAAGACCAGTTAAGTCACATTGTCAAGAAATGTCCAACCGCCCAGTGTGGTTATAATGATCATCGTTTCCCATTCTTTTGACTCTCGAATCACAGCGTGTTAATTACTACATAGAGCAAAAGAAAATAAAGTATTTGTTTCAGTAAAGTGATTTCCCACACACTCGACGCTTTTCTAGCAATTTTGTTTCACTAATAGAAATTGATTGCCCTTTTCTGTTCAATACTTGTTTTGTATCTCCTTATCATTAAAATCCAACTGGAATTATAGCAGTATAAACTTTTGTTTTCACCAAAACTTTGCACGGAAAAATTCTACTTCAATTTACGCTGGCTAGCGGTCAGACATGGGCAGTTAGTATCCCAATTCATTCTTTCCATCACTAATTAAAAATTTACGCAGCTGTTCATATCACTGGGTAGACATATTTCTTTAAATGAGCAAATAGAAAGAAGATTGAACACTCGCTTTTGTGCGGTTTTGTATGGTTCTTTTCTTCCAAGTATTTTTGCACGAAAGTTTTCGCCTGGTGGTATATTTACATGGCATTACACAGTTCAAGTTTTGTCCGCAAAGTACATACACCCAGTTTTGTCTGCAAAGTACAGTAGATAGCAAAAAACTCTTTTGGCAAGAACGAGGAGGACAAAATTAGATATTTGAACAACAGAGTATACTGTAAAACAAAGATTTTCAACCTCGTTTATCCACGTCGTCCACTTATTGAATTTTCGAACCAAGTCTTTGTTATGGTAATCAGCTTTTTTCGAAGTCCACATTTCAGCATTTTCATTTCAAATTGAAAGAGATATTTTTCAATTGAAGCCGTGGCCCACTTGCATTGTCGGTGCTCAGGGCCCTAGCCCACCAGTCGTGAACTTCTTCTGGAAAGGATCCCATAAATACTTACACACATGAAGCTTTTCGTATAAAAATGTATGAGAGAAAAAAACGTACAAAATCGTCAAAAATTTGTGCTTTGTTGAGCCAACTTTTGTTTTTCCTTAAGAAATCTCTGGCAGCCAGAGGAGTGGGTGATTTTTTACACAATACAGTAGGCGCCGCTTATTATGACCACGGATAATATGACCAGCCGCTTATTATGACCAATTTGGTATGGTCCGGAATTTTTCCATTTAAAGTTCTCCGTTTAATATGACCAAATTTCGGACAATATGACCAGCATTTTCTCCATCTCTCTTGTTACGGTACAGTATTTTTTTCCCGCCACGCACTTATAACTTCGTTTTTTCAACATATTGTTACATACTGTACTTAGTTTTACCGTCGCTTGTGCTGCTACAGTACTGTACTTTGTTTAACTGCCAACGTCACACTGTTACTTCGGGTAAACGATGCATTAGACGGTATTTGGACTTCTTGTGGCTTACGGCGTCGATTTAAGAGCTGTTATGGAGGCTTCGGTTTTTATAACCATTCGGATATTATGACCAAAATAGTCTGGCCCCAAGGTGGTCATATTAAGCGGCGTCTACTGTACTATTTTTGGACGTGCACAATTAACGAGTTTTCACGTTTATTTGTTTTACTCTTTCAGCTGCTCTTTCATCATCTGATTAATTTTCTACAAAACTTCGTTCGAATTTCATTACCTTCTTTAAGCATACCAGTCATAAAAAAGACAATTTCCCGAGTCTACATCGAGATCAAGTCAGAATTTCTGAAGTGATTGGCATCAAATGCAGCTATTATTGTGTGCCTGTTCTGCTTGTGATTGTTGTATAATTTTTTGGCTAATTGTAAAGTCTGTACAGCTTTGACACTTTCGCACAACCTTTGTAAATCTAGATCCAGTGATACGCTTTGATGCACAGATTTACAACCTGGGTTACGGATAACTCAGGAGACCATGAAGAATCAAGTTCCAGCGTCGTATAAGAGAAAAATTTATCATTCTCGTTTGGCACAAATTACGCATTGTTTAAAGCCTCAAGCTATTTGTCTGTCATCAACTGCACTGAAGAGACCTGATGCGTAGAAACATTTCTATCTTTGCTTTATGGTTTTTGTTGCTATCAACAAAGAGAACGGAAGGGTTTTGAAGTTTTTAAAAGTCACATGATCTCAGCTTTCGGAAACTCGATTGTCATGGTCATAGTTTTGCATCCACGTTTCGCTATGTTGAAAAACCAAGTTTCAGGTTCAGCAAGTATAAGTTTGCTTTAGTGATAAGATCAACTGTACCAGTAAGTTTATAAAATACGCGTATACTTATAGAATTATAATAGCGTTTAATGAGCTTATCATTTATGGATTAGATTGATATTATTGCTGGACGTGCTAATTTAGTGGCTGCTGGTTAGAATTAAACGTAATATCTAGGCCAAAGTAGGCGCAGCGAGATTTTGTCAGGGGCATCGCTTGAATCAAACAGAAGTAGTTATGGTAGATCAGAACTAGAAGCAGTTATGTTTAGTAAATCACCAAAAAGGTCTTCAATTTTAAAGCAGTCAAATTCAACCAGAAAAAACGTCTTGAGCCACAAGTTTGGCAAAACAATCTTTTCTAAAAGGTAGATCCTCTAAAAAAGGTCTTCAACTTTGATAAGTAAAATGAGTATTAAACAATGGCATAAATCACAGTTTTGGCAAAAACTAACAATTTCAAAACGATAATGTTAAGAAAAGAGTCTTTCAAATAACGTAAATTTTAAATTGGGTTGGGTGCTGCAGAAATTAACAAATTTTCAATTGCAAAGGAAAAAATGTTAAAGCGATGATTTGAGTTAAAGAATTGGATATAAATTCCTGTTGCAAGCCTACTCCTAGCCAACTTATCTTCTTGTGCTTGTCCTACAGGCTATAGCCAAGACCTGCATTTAATGTTTGAGTGACTATACGCTGCTACAGCTTAAGAGGCTCAGCCTGCAATATTTCAAACCGCTTTAGAAAAAATAATAACACTAGATTTCACGGAGTAGAATTGTTTTCAGGTAGGTCTAAAATAACAAACCACATTAGCAGCTCATTTTGTTTTTTCTACGCTAGGCAATCTGCACTACGAACGTTTCAGAACTTAAAAATTAAATTTTTAAACACCTGTGAAATTATGAAGTAAATTGCAACCCTGACAAACAAGATTCGGCTAACATAAATTATGTAAATTTTTCCCTTATTTTGCAATTTAAAAGTATTTCTTCGTTTTTGAAGATTAATAACATATAAAATCAAAACTGGGCAGGTTTTCAAAATTTTGATGCCCACTTAATTTCGTGCTTCGGTGCCTCTTTAACAACTTCCAAAATAAATTGTAGCCTACTTTTCTTTGCATGCGACGGCCGCCAGCCAAATTTGCACCAAAAAAATGCCGCAACATTTTAGAGAGTTCGTGGAACCCATCTCAATTTTAAACAAAAGAACATTGTAATTGAATAAAATAAATCTAGTTGTAGTCTCCCTTCGGAAAAAGAAAAGTCACAAAACTCTGGAGAAATATTTCTTCCCTGCCTGTGAGATTGTTTCCTAAAAGTAAATCTGCAGAAATTTGCCTCCTCCCCTTCTTTTATCCTTAGGACGGACCAGCGTAAGGTTACAATCACCTTTTTTTGCTTTTAAATATTGCAAATAAATCTGCCTCAAATCAGCTTTGCATTATTAAGTCAATTAATTGCTTCTTTTTTGTTTTGCTGCGACAAAGTATGAACAGTGTAAATTAATTGATATTTTAGTCACAAAACGACATCGACATTTCAACGCTATTCTGTTTTAAATTGCTCTGAAAATTGTGCTTTTGCAAAAGAACGACCACTTTAATTTTTTACTTTCTTTTGGCCTAATTATTTTGGCACCACCATCAGGCAAATAAATATTTTATCTCAAAGCTTTCTAGAAATTTTGAAATAAATGCAAACCATCAATGGCCGTAGAGCAGCTAGCGCTGACGGGTACGTCGCTTCAAAAACTGAACTTCTCAGATAAAAAATAAGCGTGCGCACGGAAAAAACTGACAGAGCTCTGTGAATTAACGAACTTATCCGTGACTGTCGCATAGGCTGACTTCTTTTCATGTTTTGAAGCACCTATTGCTGCAAGCAATTTTTTCGCTGATGAAATATTGCAAAGGAAAGCACAGAGGTCATTTATTATCAGATAAGTGTTTGAAAAGTCACTTCGCACTGTCTGTAGTTCAGTAAAAGCAAATATTTCAAAAAACTACAATATCACATTCCACATTTGCAGACTATCGTTGAAGGGAAGCGCTATCAAAAATAAATACGAGTTTATTCTCTTAACTTAAATCACTGTGTCATTCTCACCGTGAAAACAACAAAAGGCGTTATCGTATTATATAGAACCAACGCTTCCAAATTCTCAATATTCTCGACTCTTTCAAAGCTTTTCAATCAATCACATGTCGGACACAAGTGCTTGTCGATTGCATTGTATGTGATTCTTGACCAATTAAACAACTTTTGTAACACATAGAATTTTTGGTCCTTACGTATTATCGGGAGGACCTTAATTTTTGAGTCGTTTTTTTAAAGGTCGGGTTCGAATCTCAGCTGGCCAGGGCTTTAAAAGAAAGGCAGTGTACACTGAAGGGGTAGGCCCGGTATGTAAATGTACGGGGCAGTGTACACTGCAAATTTTTGAGTCGTTTTTTTAAAGGTCCTCCCGATAATACGTAAGTACCGAATTTTTTTTTTAAGAACTTAACGCAGCCCGCGTGAATACTTAAATGTTCGAATTTGGTCGGCCGGCGAAAATGGTTGCCTGCTACAGCACACGCCTGCTATATCGTTAACCGGAATATTTTTCAATCTATAACTGCAACAAGTGAATATTATGACGTCATAGCAAAACTAATTGTTGGCAGGTACTAAGTGAAACAGAGATCCAGTGTGTACAACTTGACAAGCATGAAATTACGTTAGAGGATTCTCTTTTTCTCTTTTCCATCAAAGCAAGATTGTTAACGCATTTTAACTTAACATGTTGACTTTTTTTATTTAATACAATTTTCATGGCTCTTCGTTGTGAGCAGAAAGTTGTTTTCCGTCAGTTTGCTAACATTCCGAGCCAATTAAAGATGCTTCACCAGATTGAATTTTGCTTGCCCTGGTAGCCGATCGACTTTTTTTAAGTTGTTTCTGGTCATAACTATTCGTTTTAATAATGACGTCATAAATTTTGTTCGCTATTTTGAAAATTTGTTAATAAGCCACTGATTCAAGGAGTATAACTGAGTGCTTGCAGAAATTTGGCAAATGATTTTGATGAAAGATTGAAAATCACTGCAAGTGTTGCAACGTGGTCGGGTTGGTTGAAACGCCGCGATGTGTAACAATGGTCGCGTTTGCACCTCATCATGACTGCATAAAGAAAGAACCCTTGCCCATTTTCCCACAAAGCGTTACGCTGCATTATTTTGTAATATTTGCCGTGCCATCGCTGCCGCCAAGTAGCTCCAACACTGGTATAACCGAGAAAGTGATTTAATGACTCCTGTTCATTGACTCATATTTACTCAATTCATTGTTTTCCTGACTTGGGTCTTGATATCTGAACGACTTTACGAAATCAGTATTGTTTTGTTGAAAATATATTTTGTGTTGAAAAATGTATTCACTTTTTTACTACCTTCAGTTCGTGTATATACCAATATTTTCAATTTTTTTGCTGAATACCTTGTTTTTACTTTCAATAAAACTTAAATTCGGTTTAAAACAATGTTACCACTAAACTATTAGGCCCTTTCAAACATGTTTGAGTTTGCTCTGTAGCGCTAAAGATGAAATCGCTTGAAACTTGCTGCGAAATTCTTGAATGTACCTCAAAAATTGCAGGTTGCTTTTTGATTTTTAAACCAAATACAAAATCTAGACCAGGTATTCGTAAACATAGGTTCGATGGAAATATTGGTACAACAACAACACTAATTTTTCGTTGAAAAAAAGCGATTGATTTGAACAGAAACACAGAGACCTTATTTTGAAGATCAATTTTTTCTCGGGGATGATTTTGACTAATTTTCTCCCAAAAGCGACATGAAATCTTCAGTGATGAACCGCTTTTCGGGGCTGATTATGACGTATGCCTTTACACATGTTTCCCCAAGGCAAAATGGAGACCTTTTTTGTAAAGAAGTAGGTCAGTGGTTGGCAAATGCTAGTCTAAGCCGTAAAAAGGTCTGGGCAATCCAGAAACTTAATTTAATGGTCCGTGTTGAAAGAAAGTTTACGAACCACTGATCTAGACTGTCGAGCGATAAACATGTCAACCCAGTCTTGACAAAATTAACATTTGCTCCCTTATGTTTCGGGAGACCGAGAAACTATGCGGTAAACCATTAAACAACGGATTGTGTAAAACGTTCTGCGTTCTACCATTTTTTGATAATGCTCGATGCCGGTTACTGGTAGCCAAATGAAAAAAGCAAAACTATATTTTGTGTTCTGTAAATATATTGATCGAATGCGCGTTTGGATTTGATGATTATTTTTAACTTCTTTTAATGTTTGCTGTTGGGAAACACACTTTGAGAAACATTCTTGTTCTTGTTGAATTTTAACAAGCAGCAAATTTACTATCTTTTTCTTCTTCTTCTTTCGGCTTCTCCCTATTCGGGGTCGCCACAGCGCGAAAGTATTTTCCTTTTGACCCGATCGATTTCGTCTTCCTCCTTAGCTCCGACCTTTTGCATGTCTTCTCTCGCCAAATCCATCCACCTTCTCCCTGGCCTTCCTCTTTTCCTTCAACCTGGCATCGCCCTCTCAATCATCCTTTTTCCCACGTAGTCTTCTTCTCTCCTTTTCACGTGTCCATACTAGCCTAGCCTTGCATCCCGAAGTTTGTCTCCTAGCTTTGCAATTTTCGCGGTCCCTCTTACGTATTTGTTTTTTATCTTGTTCGTTCTCGTCACTCCCAGTGCCCATCTTACCATTTTCAACTCTGCAACTTCCATTTTTCCCACCTATCTTTTCTTCAATGCCACCGTTTCCATTTCATAAAGCAAGGCTGGTCTAACAACACTCTTGTACATTTTACCCTTAACCCTTGCTGATAACTTCGGGTCGCACGGAACTTCAGACACCTTCTTCCAATTCATCTATCCTGCTTGGAACCTTCTCCTCACTTCTCTTTTACATCTTCTACCGCTACAAACTGTCGAACCCAGGTATTTAAAGTTTTCGCTCTCTTTACTTTTTCTCCTTGCAGCTTCAACTCCTCTCCATCATCCACACCCCCAGCCTTCAAATAATTGGTTTTCTCCGGCTCACTTTCAGTTTTCTTCTCTCCAGTGAATTTCTCCAAATTTCCAGATCATCTTTTAGCTCCCCATGATTTTGCCTAGGCAGTACTATTTTATCAGCAAACAGCATATCCCATGGTGCGTCCTTCCTGATGTCTTCTGTCAGCTTGTCCATGATGATGATAAAAAGAAATGGGCTTAGTGCTGAGCCTTGGTGAAGTCCAGCACTTACCTTGAATTCCTCAGTCAACCCTGCTGCACTTCTCACAGTTGTTGTCGCTCCGTCATGCATGTTCTTAATAATCCTTATATAGCACTCTGATGTTTCAGCTAACCGTAAGCATTCCCTCCGTTCCTTTCTTGGTACCCTGTCGTGTGCTTTTCCAAGTCAATAAAGGCCCAGTGCGCTGCGTTCTGCCCTTCAGTCCACTTTTCCAACAGCATCCTCAGACAGAAGATTGCGTCGGTGGTACTCCTTCCTGGCATGAAACCAAATTGTTGCTCAGCAATCGCCACCTCCTTTCTTATTCTTGCTTCCATTTCCCCCTCCTCACAGTTTCATAGTGTCGCTCATCAACTTGATCCCCGGTAATTTCCACATTTCTTAATGTTTCCTTTATCTTTCTACAAAGGTACGAGCACGCTCCTCCCCTATTTATCTGGTGTCTTCTCTCCTCGTAAGAGTCTGTTGAAGAAATTCACTAGAAACTCCACACCATTATTTCCTAGAGCGATCCACACTTTCACTGGTATGTCTTCAGGTCCTTGAGCCTTTCCTTTCTTCATCTTCCTCAAACCAGTCTTGACTTCTTCTCCAGAAATATCTTCCACGTCCCTTTCTCTCTCTTTTCAGTTCTCATTTCTCTTCTCCCTCTAGGGTTTTACAGGTTGAGTAAGTTGTCGAAATACTCCTTCCATCTCTGTTTCACTTTCTCTTCTTCGATCAGCATTTCCCCAGTTTTACTCTTGATTACTCTTACTTGTTGTACATTCTTGCTTTGTCTGTTTCTCTGCTTTGCTATCTTGAACAACTCTTTTTCTCCCTCCTTTGTTTCCAGTTTTTTCTACAGTTCCTCGTATGCCTTGTTTTTCGCCTTTGCCACTTTTCTCTTAACTTGTTTTCTTGAAGTTTTATAGGCCAACTTTCTTGCATCATCTCTTATGGTATCCCATACCTTTTTAGCTTTTCTCTTATCCTTCAGTTTTTCCTGGACTTCCTGGTTCCACCACCACGTCTCTCGTCTACCTGCCGTGCTAATTTTTTCCGATGTTTCACCCAGCTCCATTCTGTCAATGCTTCCTATCATCTCGGCTACTCTTTGCCAGTTTCCCTGTCCACGAAGCATTTCGCTTTCAATCACTTCCATCTTGAATTTGTTCTTCACTTTCGAGTCTTTTAGCTTACAACATTTTATTCTCTTCATTGGTTTTGGTGCTTTCCTCCACTTTGTTCAGGTGATTATCGCACTGACTACTATTTGGTGCTGTTTCGCTACACTTTCATCGACAGTAACCTTTGTATCCACCACCTCCTTGATCCTTCGTCTTCTCACAATAATGTAATCCATCTGCAAACTGCGTCCGCCACTGTTGTAGGTGACTCTGTGCGCTGGTTTCTTTAAAAAGTAGGTGTTAGTGATTGCTAGTCACATTTTCTCAGCAAAATCCACCACTGCTGGTCCTTTGTTGTTTGTCTTCCCCAATCCGTGTTTGCCCATGCATTCTTCATCACCGTTATTCCTTCTCCTACGCGGCCATTCAGGTCTGCTCCCACCACAATTCTTTCATTCTTCGGTATCTCTTCCACTGTCTCATCTAGGTCCAGCCAGAATGCTTCCTTTTCTTCACTTTTGTACCCCACTTGCGGCGCATACACACTGATAGCATTCAACATAACACCATCAAACTGTCTGTCTATCATGCTGTTAGTTACCCTCCACAATTTCACAACCCTGTCCACATGCTCCTTTTTCAATATGATTTCAACATCATTCTTTTTGTTTTCGCTTCCACAGTACCACATTTTATATCCTCCACCTATCCATCTTGCTTTCTCTCCATTCTGGCGAGTTTCCTGCACACACACAATATGTCCACTCTTCTTCGCTGCATAAGATCTGGCACTTCTCTTCCTTTACTGGTCCTGGTTCCAACGTTTAATGTAGCAACCCTCAGCTTGATATTCTTAGCTTTCTTCCTCTCTTCATTTCTCTCCTTCTTTCTTCTCCACTGCTTTCCACCTCTTCTTCGCATCCAAGTAGCATGTCCACCAGTGACCCTTGGTGCCCAGTCACTGTTAACGGTCGTTGTTATCCCGGGCCTCGACCGATCCGGTATGAAGTCAGATACGACGCACATTGAAAACATTTGGCTTGGTTTTACGCCGGATGCCTTTTCTGTCGCAACCCTCCCCATTTATCCGGGCTTGGGACCGGCACCAAGACTGCTCTGATTTGAACAACCTTAGGAGGCTGGATTAGTAAATTTACTATATCAATACCAAATGTATAATTCAAGAAAAATGTTTGGAAACTCCGGATCAGGAGTTAGGATAATTGCCAGATGCTTTGCGTCACTTTCGCTCTCACGCAAGCCTGAAAAACAAATAGGCAATAAATATGCAAACAAGTTTTTAGTCATAATGTTTTGCTTCCATCAACAATTTAGTTAAAAAGTGTTAGATGATAAAATTGCATTTACAACCACACAGCGCCTTGGTGTGGAGATTGTAAAACAAGCTTTATCTTTGAAAGGTTGGGAAGCTTGTTTAATTTATTTTGATTGATTTCATTGGTTTAAAAAATGAGGTCATGGCAATTTATATCTTTCTGATCTGATTTGAAAATTACGTCGCAATCCTCAAAGCTATTGTTGAACAATGTCAGGCTCGGGAATTGGTAAAACGTGCCTTTGGTGGTCTTGTTTATCATCTCTGTAGTATTGACGATTTCTAATTTAATCCCAGCTTCGTTCTGATCAAGAGCAAAAAACAAGTTATGCTATTGAAATCATTGATCTAATATTAATTATCTAACGTGGGCCTCTGTCCAAACTTTTCTACCATGAGGAAAATTAGTACGAAGTCGAGATATTTTGCGATTAAATTGAGCTATACCAATGGCACCCTCCGGTAAAAACACCCAAATTACAACCAAATTTAGGACTAAAAATTATTTTACAGTGAACCAATAAAACATGCGTGCATTGTTCGCTGTGATTTTTACAAAAAACTAAAACATCCAAGTATCATAAAAACAAAAGTGCAGTTTGCAATAGCACAGCTATAAACTGTAACTTTGAAAACGCGGTAGAGCACATTAGCAGAGAAAATATTTTAGTTTGCTGAGGGCATTTTCATGGACAAGGCTAAGCAGACAGACAGCTAGATAGACTATTTAAAAACTCGTGTTCTGCAATCAAAAGCACTGTGCATCATAAATTCACGCGATATTGATCAGTCATCAGCACAGAACCTAATGCTCCTCTGGTTGAGCTTCTTCCTGAAGCTGGCTCAAGTGCGGAATTCTCACAAAACTAAAACAAAAAAACAGAAAAAGACAAATGATCGTGACTTACTTCGGAGTTTTCAAGATACAACATTCCGCTTGAATCAGCCATCTTGAAGCGCTTTTTCAAAAATCCGTTTTCATCGTGCGACTTAATTGCAAATCATGATCTCAATTACGCGCAAAACGCGGAGGAATTTTTCATTAGTAGGACCGGTGCTGTTTAGAACTGATCAACCATATGATAAGAAGAACGTGGTGTTAGAAAGATTGCAATATCACTTGATTGTCTAAACGTCTGCTAATTTGCAGACAATGATATTCGTCAGGGGTGTGCAACCTTTTTTGTAGGGGGCCAGTTTTTGACTTCTTGAATATTCACTGGGTCTGTCAAAATTTGCGGTCATTCAAAATGGTGTTGAAGACTTATTTATTTATTTATTTTTTGGAGATCAACACTGTCAAAGCAACACAACAAAACTTTTTAACCGATCTCCATAACGAAATTGGTCTACACATGTAAGATTAAAAAGATTTGGTACAAATGTTGCTTTAAAAGTGTTGATCTCTGAGAATAAAGTTCTTCACCATCACATTTGGAATCCTTTTCGCCGGTTACAAAATTTCACGTCGCTGGCATCAGGTTTCACAATCCTGATATACGTCGTTGCGGTGGTAGTTTAACACTAGAACGGCGAGAAAAAAACTGCACCTAGAATGGCGGTGGTGTCGAAATCGACACCAGTTGCTTTATAAGCCTGATATGTAAAGCATATGCTTGTATTTTGATACATATTAAGAAAAAAAGCTAGGAGAGCACGATATGACAACATAAACAACAAAAATTTCAAGAAAGTTAGTATAATTACTAATTACAATTAGCATTAGCAACTGCAACGGAAATCGACTTATCCAGAATAGCATAGAGCCGTAAAGGAAAAATTGTTTTTGTTTTGTTTATGCCACTTATTTTGATGAACAAGCATGGCATTCGGTAACCTTGTACGATGCACTTCCACATTTTCCGCATGTGGGTTGTAGACAAAGCCGGCAAGTTGTAACCGTTGCATTATTGCTATTTTTTGAAAAGCATTTTCGGCGTTTGCCTAAACGGCTCTCCAATGGAATATCAACTCGAAAAGATGTGTTTTTTCGCTGTGCCACATAATTTTGTTTTAGGCCTTCTATGAGATCCAAAATGAAATCACGGCGACTAACTTTACTTCCAGTTGTTTTCCGGAAAATGATTCAGGCGTTCAAGGCAGCTATGTCTAGTACGTTGGTCCATACAGCTAATGGCCATCTCCTGCTTGCAGAATGCGTCGTATATTGTCTGGCCATTTGATCGAAAACATCAACCCCGACTTTGTTTTTATTGTAAAAGTGAATTACAAGGGGCTTCTTTTTTTCAGTATTGTCTGTACTAAGTGCATTGTGCATGGTGGATAACAAATTCACATTTTTTTTCTTCTGGCATTGGTAGTTGACAAATAAGCACTCATTCTGTTCATTGTAGTAAGATTTGCTGCCATACATGTCATTTCCACATTTTGTCATTTCTTTTGTCAGGCCCTTGTTGTTGTTTCGTACCGTCCCAACGATTGTAATCTTTTTTTGTTGTAATAAGCTTGCCACATGAACACTAGTAAAATATTGTCAGTAGTTACGTTGTAACCAGCTTTGTTATGAATGCTCTCAGTAAGTCTCATTACAACATCTTCAGCTAAGGGCTTACCGTTGCGCTGTTCTTTTTCAAAAGCACCTAGATAAAGTAAAAGATTGTATACATACTTGGATTCTACTTCCGTCATCACCCAAAATTTCATACCAAATTTGTCCGGTTTATTGGGCATAAAGACAATGAAAGGACATCTATTTTCCATTGGAAATAATTGCTCATCTATTGTAAGACTCCATTGTGGGGTATAGTTGAACATGCAATTAGCTACAAACTTTTCCAGTGGTTCTCAAACATGAACAAACTTGTCATCAGCTAGCCTCTGGCTTCGACAATCTTTGTTGTCAAATCTGATATAACGTTTCACCTCTCGAAAACAATCTCTAGGCATAGTATCGTCAAACAATCTAGGGCCGTATGTTTTGTTCCACAGAAAGTCAATAGAATGATGTTTACCGTATATTCCCCGAGCGTATTGCAATCCAATAAATGCTTCTAACTTGTCCAGAGACCGAGTAAAATCAGGATTAATTTTGGTTGCTTCTCTACAAGTGTGTACTTGAATAGATTTCAACATGTTATTATCCACGAACAATTTCCAGCAGTCGTAAGCACCAGCAGCAGCCCTATTTCGTATTGCTGGATGAACTCCTGTTTTTATACGAAAAATGTTAGGAGCATTTGCTTGTCCCGGTCTGGCTCTAAGTAAAGGATTCCAAGTTACACCATTTTTAGCTTGTTGTTGACCACTTGGATCTTCAGAAGAGGAACTGCAGTTGTCTTCGTCATCAGAGCAGTTAGGCTGTGGAGGGAGAGCTTTTCTATCGCTAACGTTATCACTAGCTTGGCTTTGTAAAAATGCTTCTGGGACATCAACATCGTCATCAGAAATATCTGAATACTCAAGCAAGTCATTCGCTTAGTCAACTGTGTAGAAGCACTGAAATTTGTCAAAAAACATAGTTACTAACCTACTGTATCGCAAAAACACTACTGCTTACAAAACTACAACTGCTCTATTGATTATTACGAGTCGGAACGAGAAAAGAGAAAACAATCATTATGACGCTAACAGTAGGAAATGAAATACAGCGGGAGAGTGCTTACGCGTCAGAAAACATGTCGGCATGATAAACTGCATGTTGTGTCGAATTCGACACCTTCGCCGTTAGAGGTATATTTTTCTCAATTTATATTTTAGAGAGAAAATCTTATTTGAAAAATTTAATCAATTTATCATTTATGGTCACTTTTGATAATTCTCAGGTAATTTTAGAGCGTAACTTCAAAAACAAAGGGAGCGGTTACAACTGAAAAGTAGGGGTCGTGTCGATTTTGACACCTTCGCCGTTCTAGTGTTAAAACGGAAACTTGCAAAAAATGCTCGTTTGCAAATGAAGAAACGTTGGTTTCACTCAGCCATGCAACGTAACTCTCAAAGTGCTTGACCTAAAGTCAGTCTATGACAAGTTTGACGCTAAATTCTTCGCGTCACAATGCAATTTTTATTATTGTTTTGTAGGTGATTTTATTATTGGGCTTCCAAATAATATTATTGTTCAGCTATATATGCTTAGTGCCACGGATGTAGCCAGCTATAAACGCGATGGGCAAATAGTCAATTGCTAGATCCCAAATAGCATTTAAGAAAATTCCTTTTGGAGGTATTCTATTATCTTTTTCATAAGTATCTGTGCTTCAAGGCGGTACTAAACTCAACAATGTTTTAGTAAAAACTCAAAAAGGTTTCCCGTGACTTCCGAATAAAAATACAAGTATCTCTATCAAAACAAGTTGAGTAAATTGACAAATAATTCCATGAAAATTACTTATTTTTTTCATCCTGTGGCAGCGTCTCTGCATCGAGTCAATTTTTAAGCCTGCTTTAAAAATTTTAAGCAATATTGCTTTTATTTCATCAGCTCAAAAGTGTTTGATGTTTTGAATCAAACATCAATTCACTGTGACTGCAAAGCTATGATTGAAAGTGGCAGTGAATTACGGCAAGTCATATTTTGTAAACAAACAGTGCACATTGATTCTCTTTTATGGCCATCAAACATGTGACCGACCAAACGGCAGCAAAGAAATGAATTGATTGGACGAAATCAAACAGCTTTGTTGTTTGCAATCTTTCGATAACTAAGATCTCGTACGATAAAATCTTCTGTTTCTGAAGATTATGGACATGTTGCTAATCAAGACATTTTTAAATCAATTTAGATCAACTCTCAACAATATCTAACAACGAAGCGTCACCTTTCACGAAGCTAAAACGACTTTCTCTTCTATGAAGAGAGGCAAGCGCAAACTCTAATTAACCTTGTCGATAGCATTAAGTGGATGTTTAGAAATATTACTCTAAAATTAGCGTGCAAACCTATTTCATGGATTAATGACTTTACATTTGTGTTTGTTTTTGGCGTGAGGTAAGGCACTTAAAAGCTTGGAAGATTGAATTGTTATGGATTTTATTTTCGCAAATAAAAGCTTGAAAGGCTAGATTCAGGAATTCAAGTTACCCGCTATCTATATCGCTGTGACGATTTGATCCACTTAAAGATGCTTAGCCACAATACATTCAATTTGTTGATTTAGCTTTTTATTGAGTATGTGCATAGCGTATCTATGAATAAAGTGTCATATAATAGGCTTGTATGTGCCTCGTACTTTTATAGCCGTTTTTTCGAAATCAAGTAAGCTTTGGTAATAATTACAATAGAATGTGAGCGAGTATAGAACAGTTTTGACAGACTAACAATCACACAGTAGCTGTTTAATAAGATTACACTCTATGCCATTGCCGTGATGTTAAAATATAGCGATCAACCTTTTCCGTTTTGATTTGCATTGAAGAAGCTCGAGATAACACGGCATGCAACAGCAATAAATCAAAGAGTTGCACGAAAAAAAACGTAACAAGGCAGCTAAGTAGAAAGAGATCAGTCTATTGTATTTTAAATCTGTTGGGTTAATTTCAGCATCTATTAGTTTTCCTGACATTTTGGCTACAGGTACAGAAGCATCAGCAACACTCTCTAAAGCGGTGGTTCCTAAACTATGAGTCACAACCCCAAGTGAAATTGCCTAAAATTTCTGGAATTCGACCGCTGTTTCATGAATAAAAGAAACGCGCCTCTGTTTTTATAACAGCGGTTTAGCGTACAGTTGTTGGCAAGCTTTAATGAAAATTTCGTTATACATGTAATTACATTTTCAAAATAAAAATATAATTGTTGTGTCGAAAATCTTCATACTAGTAGCTATCGCACCAGTAAAGGAATTCTAGTAAGGTAATGTAAACAGAATGTTTGATTAACTTTTTTACATGTTACCGATACTACCTTTTGTAACCATTTAGGCCATGCTCCTCCTACAATTTGTTTAACGGTTAACCAATAACAATGTTTGTTGACGGATGTATTTTTTTTCTTACAATTTTCCATCAAACTTTGAATTTTACTGGTTTCATTTGTATGAAATCTAAAAGGTTCACACAAAGTCATTTCATAAAATTTACAACGTGAATTTCAACCAAAAAACTAAAAACACGTTACTTAAAATATTGCGGATAAATCAGCCCCACATCCCCTTCCACCAATACTTTTCTTGCTTATAACAATAATAAGAATCTACTTTCTCCCTAAAGTCTATTACCAAACTTAAGTTTTCCCGTCCGGTTTAAATTGCAGTAATTTTTCCAAAGAATATAATGATTAGCAATCTCAGCAATCTCCCACTTTCGCACTGGTGAATGACCTGTGATTTACGCAGTGGAAAATACACAATAGCAGACAAACACACAGAGATGCTTTATTTAGGATGGTACTGAGGTAGAAATCTTTCTGCCGTGATTGCAGGGTTCACCGAATGAAGAAAGTAACATCAAGTATTTTCAGAAGCTCATCACGTTATGTCTTAACAGTAATAGGCTCCATTTACATACTTGTAAGGTTAACGTGTTTACGTTCTAGCTACTTCTTGTGACGAATAGTAATTTATAGCATCTCTAAAACTGTTTATTTTGTTGTAATTTAAGTTAAATCTATATTTAGCCCAACTTGTTAACCATATTTTTATTGTAAAATTGTAATTGTTACATAACGTTTGGCCTAATGAGAAATTGCACAAGTTCGTACTTACGACGTCATAGTAATTCCCTTTGCTATTTTTACTAAAATCATCTGTAACATCTAGAATATTTTTCTCTTACTATATATCACCGCAAATCTTTAGAGAGAGAGAGAGAGAGAAATAGATACTGCAGGTAGTGTCGATGTGTATCCGCCTTTGGTGATTCGGCGTATACTTGATTGTTGCTGAAATCCGAAAAAACCAAGTGGAACTGATAATTTTTGTAGTTGGTAGTGCAGTTGTAGTTAATTTGATTTGTAAACATATTTCTTGTTATTATTTTGGTAAATATATTATCGTTCTGTGGTCAACATATTGATACTCCAAATATTTTGACCTTATCTGAACTTGGACACCGAGCAGGGCCGCTGGTCCCAGCAAATCTTTGATTTTCGGAAGAATTTGCCTAAAATAAAGCTTAGGGATCACTTTTAAAGCTACGAGAGTAACGAGCTTTCTGTCTCATTTGGAAGAATCGCATCTACAAAATGAAGTAAGCGCTTTACAGCTCAATCGTTTTCGCACAGGTTTAAAGTAATCAACAATCCATATTTTGGCTTAAGAGTATTATTCAATATCACTTTTTTAGACACTATCTTATACTCTTTCTTTTTCAACAGAACTGTCGTTAACTATTTTGCAGCCAAGTTTAACCTAATACTGAATAGTAGTAAAAAAATTACATGATTACAATAAGCCATCGTGAAGTTTCAACTAGTCCCCTGACCTGGCTTGTTTCTGTCTCTTCTTGATGTAATAGCACAAACTGGGCCAGATGTGAGTTTAAAGCAAGCAAAAGACACGTTTGTTCAGAGTGTCAAACTCGCAGTCTTTAGTGTACAACCTTTACGTTTACCCCATTCCATTGCTGACATAATTATGCATGATCTGTTTCTGAAAGGATTTCTATTTTCCAGCACGCCTAGCTATAATTTTTCTTGTAAATAATTTCCACATTGTAGATAAATAAAAAAATTCTACGTTAACACTTGGGTGAAACGAATCAAGTCAAACTAAATACAATGTGAGTTAACAGTGAGTGTGAATGTTTTTCTAGATCGGCAATACACAGTTTTGTAGGATTTGCATAACATATTAATTTTAATATGGCTAAAGTGTCAGAAAAAAAGGAGTATTCAAGTGGTAAGTCAATAAATTTGAAATTTGCTGTCAGGCACACCCAACACAAATAGTTTAAAATAACAATCAAAACGAATCCGAAGGTCAAGAAGCATAAAGGAAACCTCGAGATTGGCCGGATTCGGGGTCTAATTTTTGAAAAATTTATTGTTCGACAAGCTTTGATTTAGGCAGAATGTTTCTCTTCAGCGTCAGCATTTGCCAAAGTTTTTCGGTCGTCACGTCTAGGAGAATTTTCATTATTTTTGCTTTCTTAATTGAAAGCTCAACACTGTTATTGTCAGAGCACGACGAAAACTAAAGTTGATTGTAAGTGTAAGCTTCATAGGAGACACAGGTCACAACAACAACGTCTAAAAGAGTATAAATATTAAATAATGAAGTCTACTAGTTGAGATAGTGGACTAGATGGGAGAAGTAGATAGCTTACTTCCTCCACCTCCACCTAGACCTGCCATTATTAATAGTAAATCTTGATTTGGTTACAAGAAAGCTTTCGGTTAACAAAGGTTCTGCATTTTTGATAATAATAACTTTAGATTTTTTGTCTTCATGCTAATGCTGCATTTTTTGTCAAAGATCAAAAATAGGTGTACGGTGGAACACTTCAGAAAGCCTTAAGCTTTAATTTTCATTCTGAGATACTTCCTGATATTGGACGACAATAAACCATTAAAAACCACATAAAGTTTTTTTATTAATGCGTATGAGCTCATGCTCTGTTTCCAAGTCTTTTCGTTACTGGGCCATTACCATGGCTAGATTGCGTGGTCCCATAACCTGCCTGCTACATGAAAATAGAAGAATTCCGTTAAATACATCTAAACACAGGCACAGAAAACAAACTAGCCGGAATTCTTTCTACACTGTCAATTTTGTGCTGACGTCATGCTGCGAATACCGTTTTTCCAGTCCTCGGTATGAATGGACGAGAGGATTTGACCGATGTCTATCCACAGCAAAGCGGACGCTCTAACCACAAAACTTTCTCGTAGGTACATACAAATGAATACTTTTGACTGCGATAATATCAATAAAATAGGAAAAACTTGTTAAAAAGTCGCTCATTTTACGTACCGGTAGTGCTATAATCGAAATATTTATGGGTACTAAAGAAATGTTGTCGTGAAGGTAAGGTTGCAGTAGGCCTCCCATCATCACAACAACTTACCTTAGCTTTTGCAAATGTGGGCAATAGCGTAATGTAGAAGTTTTGTTAGCAGAAGAAATCTTATCAAGATCGACTTTAAAATATTTGCCCCATTTCAAAGTAACCAAGACTTATCTTTTTCAGTGTAGTTTCAGAGTAACAAATCTACATTTAAACGACTGGGATTTTATTGCGACTATCACTTCAATATAAAGATCTCAAAATAAGATCATCATAAACATGTGTATGAGCTTATGCTTTGTTTGCGAGTCTTTTTGTTAGACTGGGTCACCATCGTCAATATGGGGTTGAATTCACTCAACAGTTGCAATGTTTAGTTGTATACCGCGTTGCCGAAAATTTTTGTTGTTGTCATTCCCCCTTCTCTTCCTCCGGATGGAGGCACGGCACGAACGGCAATTCAGGTTCATGCCGTCAACCTAACTGAAATTAGGTTAGGGGAAAGATGGCAGCCCATTTTAAACCAGTCATGAGTGACTGGTAGCCCCACCACCAACAAGGCGGACTGCCACTGGTGGTTACCCAAGAGTCGCCTTAAACGACATGCTGGGTTAGAAACTTCACAATTGTAACCCGGTGAAATACGGGTAGGCCACCTGTCTACCGCATAAAGGTGGAAGCATCCCGTTAAGTGCCTTGCCCAAGGACACAATAAGCAAGCTTGCCGGCTTGTTTTCCACACTATCCTTATGTGCTGAGCGCCAATGTAGGAAGCTGTGAATACCATTTTATAGTCTTTTAGTATGACTTGACTTGAGAAATGAACCCCAGGTCTACCGACTACAAAGCGGATGTTCTAACCACTGCGCAATCGCGCCGGTTTCGAAAATCTTTCGTTAATTTTTAGCATATCATAAAAATGTATAATTCTGCTACAGATTCTATTCAAACTCAACTCAAGGCCTCGTCTCACTTGTCACCGGATCACATTTGCAAAGAAAAATCTTACTCAAAATCTTCCCCAAGCAACGGTATTTTTTGTGTTTTTCTATGCGCTGTATCAATTAAGCGACGTAATTTTACTTATTTCAGCTGATCAACGTAAAAGATTGCAACGTCGAGATACTCCAGTGTCACTTGATTTAAGTGGTAAATACGCTATTGCACTTAGCCGCTAGATGATGCGCGGGCGCTAAAAAACCAGAGAAGCTGGATTCGGCAACTCCCATGTTGCTCTACCTCCTCTATTCTTCATGGTCAATTGGATCGGCATTTATTGCTACTGCTATTGGTACCCTGATTGGTTCTTTAATCGACAATTAACTTAGGTTTATTCCTAGAAAAACTGCTGGCTTATGTCTTTTTGTCAACAAAGCACAGTCTTGCCTATCCCTCTGCGCAAACACTTGCGTACGCTTATATCCAAATATTTCTAGAATAGCCTATTTCAAAATCCCGTACAGGTTGTAGCTCAGCAACTTTGATTAGACTATGAGTGCACGATTGGGCAGTGCTCACCCAGTAAATACGCTCAGTTCTTTGTTCATATGCTGTACCTCAATATTTTTTACAGTGGAAAAGCAAAAAGCATTACAAACATCCAAAATAGAAGATCAAATTGCGGAAGAATAACAAACAGAAATAATAATCAATTCAATGTGACGACGGAATTCTTTGAAACATAGTCTTTTATAATGTTTTATTGTTGAATTTGGAAGCCTCGTGCCGGTTTTACTCCTTTCATGCCTTTGAATGAAATGTAGGAAATAGACCTGTCCTCGAAAGATAATGCAAAGAATTTTGTGCTAATAGTTTATTGACAAAAATAACACCAACGGCAATTTTAAAAAATTCATCAAATAAGCTAAAGTAAAACGATTCCGCCATTGGTACCTCCAAGGTCGCACTCAGAGAAAGGGATAGGAGGTGTTAGTGTGTAAAAGATATATGTCTGTAAACTTTCCCTCCTCAAAGTGACCTTATGATCGTTCTTTTAGTGCACTGTTTTTCTTCCGATTGACGGTCGATGTCTTTTTGTAAATTTTTATTTTACCGGTATTGTCTTACCAGTATCAAAATCCATCATTATATCAAGATGAAATTTTTGAATTGCACTGTTTTAAAAATACAAGCCAAGTCTTTATTTGATTCGTTACAAAGCAACTACAATGCTGTTCATAAAACTCAAATACCTTAGCATGCAAATATATCCTGAGCTTGAGGCTGCGAAACGTTGCTTTGTGCGGTTGTACTGTTGCTAAAAGTTGTGAAAAAAATATGTTGAAAACCAAACTATTTCAATTTGAAAAATTGTTGAAAACTATTGAATTAGAATATAGGGGACTGGAAAATCCAAAAACATTATAATCTTTTTCATAATAATGATAGAGTGCTGTCCGTAATTTAACGTCGACATTTTCGAAATAATTTTTGACCTTTTCGTTGTATTTATGCGCAGAAGTGTTAGCTCTTACAAGTCCACTTGGAAGGAGAGCAACATTACCAGAAATCGCGACCTTTTTAAACATAAACTTTGCTTCCTCGTCCATCTTATCTAAATGCATTACGTAATCGTAGGTAATATTGCATGGATAACATAAATCTATTTGCGGAATCCAATGCCTTTTTTCCGAATACTGTAACTTAATGTCCTTGAAACACTTTTCTGAATCCGTTACAAATGCGACAAATTCTTCAAAAGTTGGAAATCTTTGTTGCAAATTACTTGACGAGCTGCGATAATATTTGATTATTTTCTGCGCCAAATAGTGATACAACGGGGTGCTATATCCTTGAATGGGAAGGAATTTGTCTTCATAAGCTGAAACAACACGCTTAAAGGGCTGACGTGCAACCATAAACTTTGTGTACTCTTTCAACACTCTTTCCCGTTCTGTACTGTTGAGATGAAAAAGTAACAACATCGGAACCTGATGAATGCTGCTTGCTGCATTACCGTTAATGATCCCTTCCAAGATAGCAATCGCATTTAACCAATTTGTACTGCCCGCTTTCGGAATCTGGCAGTAAAGCAATTTGTGTTTGTGGGAAACATACATCCATGGCCAAGGCATGCTTCTGCAACGAAAAATTTACACAGCCAAATCCTCAAAAAAATGGCTCTCACATTCAACACCATCATTTGTCATAATAGTCTATGCCAGGGCTGTCAAACTCATTCATTGTTGTGGGTCACATTTATATACCTGGATTTTATACGGGCCACACTCCGTCGAAAAAAATATAAACAGGCAAGGCTATATATCAGCGGTCCCCAAACTTTTTTTGCCTGCCGGCGCAGGAAACCAGTAGATCAAATTTCGCGGCACACCAGCCACGCAAATCTATTCTTATTGATGGCGGGTGGCATTGTTTGGAAATCACCACTTCTCCGGGAAACGATTTCCGGAAATCGTGTGACGTAGCCCGAAATGGTGTTGATCTCCGAAAAAAAAGGTCATTACTTCATGGTAGCATTTTCTCAATTTTGGCAGAAAATTTGTATCAAAATAAAGCATTTTAAAAAGACTGACGACACCCCTGCAAATCTTCCGCAGAGCACAGTTTGAGAAACATTGCTCTAAATATTTACAAAATCTTTACGCGGGCCACAAAATATTACGTCTCGGGCCACATTTGGCCTGCGGGCCGCCAGTTTGACACCCTTGGTCTATGCTCCAGATTAGTAAGACAAATGATATTACTGTATGTTTAAACTGTTTTTGTTGATGTGGTAAACGAGCACAGTATCAGTGAACGCCCTTCATCTTCTTCTTTCTCAAATTACTTACTTCTTTTCAGTAAATTTTAGATGCGCCAGACTGCTGCAGATTACCGGACAGATAAAATAGAATTTAGTTATCAAATAGATTATGGTATAAATCAAAGAGAAGTTTTTCGTATCATTTGGTGATGAACTTGATGATTAGCCTTTTTGGTAGTTAATAGGTTCGCAAAATTGTCTGATGACAAACAACCATAAAGCAAATAAATATTTATTGCAGATACAAAGAAATATTCACAATCATTGATAAATATATCATCTGACTGCATGTGGATTTGATTATTATGGAGTCGTTTTACAATACAAATACTTCGTTGCTTTATATCAGGCCTCCAAATTCCTAAATCCACCGAAGCAGTCACGGCGCATTTGTCAAATCACATTATTTGTTATCGCGGCTTTAACATTTTGAAAAACATATGCTGCTGAACTATGAGTAGAACACCTACTGAAGTTCAAGTGTTGGTTAAAAAACTAAGGAAACAACTTACTGCTTTTGCAAGTTTTCGAAATGAAAGGAATCAGTTTGATCCATTTTTCGACATTCTCGTTGCACATGGGTAATGCGATCAGCAAGTTTTTTCCTCACATTTGATCTTTTGTGAGAAAATTTTTGTTGCTCTTCATCAAAATTCGGCAACCAACGATTACGAACATGTGCTGAGGAAGCCTAAATGTTTGATAAGTCTTGTAAGCATTAATTTGTTTGCGCCTGTTCGAAGTTTTGCAGATGTTTTGCAAACCTGTTAGAAGTTTTTGCCAAAGAAACCTAGATATTTTGCAAGTTCGCGAGGCTTTCAATCAACAGACTTTTTCACCGTGACTTGGCACACGTACATTAACATAAATCACAAGGTTAAATTGCCGTTTAATAGACAGGAACATTGAAAAGATGTACCGGCAATCTGTATGAAGATATTTATAAATGGTATTGTCAGAGAAGTATGAGAGTAAAGTTTGGAAAACAATTTTGAAAAATAGCCTAAATTATACATGAAACAAACTACCTACGACCAAATTCTTAAGCTGACCTTCGATGTATTGACATAAAGACAAAAGTTTGGCTGCATGCCATATGTCACTTCTGGTCCGTTTGCTATTCTGACTGGCTGATAGCGCTCACTATCAATATTATCATTGGTTCAAAAGTAGAGAGGCTGAAGACCCCAGACTTTTTTAAACCCACAGAAATTTGAGAAACAAGCAAAATACTAAGGTTACTTTCCAAATGAGATCTCCAAAACAAGTCTTTATTTTTTCGCGAACTGAAAATAGCAAAAACTTCTGCGAAAAACTTGATCTAAAAAACGATCTTCATCTTATTTAGGAGTTGAAAATAACAACAGTCGCACTCTGAAAAAATCTGATCTCCGAAAAAGTTTTGAATAAAACATATTTTAGGCCCTTCCTCTCTCTAATAAAAGCGAAGTATTTTGCCTATAAAAATCACTTTTACAAATAATACGTAATCTCTCTGGTCGCAAGAAAAATGTACAAATCCAGAACTTTTATGGCGGATGCTGCTTTTGAGTAATTTCCGCCTGTCTCTCATTAAAAATCATCTTTTCATCCTATTTTTGTTGAGTAACTAAAAGCAATTTCGGAAATTTACACAAATTTTTCGCCTGCATATCTAACAGCAACACTCACCGTGATGCATCTGCCAAGGCTGTACGGTAGCCTGGTTAAAACAACTTAAGTTGAGGTCTCTTTTGGAGGTATCAAGGCTTGCAAATTGGTGTAATAACCTACTTCATGCGCTGTGAACCACAAGCAAGTAGCCTATACAAATTGCTGGAAGCGCATTTTCAAAACCGCAACAAATCATTGCGCGGATATATAAACTTGCAAATCCGATGTTGAGAAGCCAGTGTCTAAATCGCGCTGAACTATTATTATATAAGTAAACTAATATAGTCAAGCAAATTGGGGTCGAGTTTGCATCTACATTGATAGTATAAGCTGGTTATTTTAGGCTACTTACCTGAATACTCCTGTAAAAACTAAAAATCGAATACATCACTGCTGATGAAATAAACAACGCAACGTAATGCTTTCTTTTGCAAATGCTATTTTTCATTTCAATAGCTTATTTTAAAATAAAGCTTGCCTATATCATTAAAATATTTTTAAATGCAGTCACTGTATGTAGTAAGCTATCCGAACGTTGATCACCGCAGTGTGTAGTTCACGCTTATCTCGTACAGACCAGCAGATGCAGGCTTAATGGCGCATCCCACAACATTCGCGTCGTGCTGTGAGCACAATTAATAATTTAGAAGGTTGTTATAGATCTTCGACAAAAACTTCAAATTATATTGTTATAGTTTGGTGCCCAGCAACCGTGTAATTTCTTTCAGTTTTGCGAATTTAAGTGAAAATGAAAAAGGCCAACAGACGATTACACTACAATTTAGAATACTGGGCCCAATATCAAATTTAATGAAAAAAGATTTCAACTATTTTAAAAAGATGAGAATGAGAGGGGTTTTGCCCTCCCTCTCCTCCAAATTCGGTCTTCTCGGCCAACCAAGTTAATCAACCAACACACGAACTTGTTTACAGCAAACTGTTCGATTGCTTTCAAACAAAAGATTAATTGCTTAAACATGACGAAGTAACGCGAGTGCTTTTGTTGTCGAATCTTTATTATTCATAAACAATCGTGTCAACACTACCTCCTTTGTGTGTTAACAATTCGAATAAACCGTATTACTCTATTAGATATCTTGTGTGTTTTGTTGGTCAAAAGCTAATTTTACGCGTACTAAAAATGTGCCCAGCATTGTCCGATTTGGATCATTTCCGAACAATTACCATATGATATTCGCTTTCATGTAACACTGCGAAGTAATATCTTTAGCAACTGTAAAATTTATTGTGTAATCGATTTCAGATACTCAGACATTTACCAAAAGGATATTTTATGATACCGTTCAAGATAGAAAAAGTAAAATAGTTCAGAAAAAAGAACAAAATAACCAAGGAGGTGTTGTTATGTCAGTTCCGCAACTTTCAGCCGTGCTCGCTTATTTGAGGTGGCTTGACAGAGTGGAGTCATGGAATGGGAAAAAGTTTCCCTCAACTTTAAACCAAGTGGCTCAAAGAAAAAGAGATATTGATTTATATTCTTGGGGTGGTAATTTTGGAAACCCGATTGCTTTGCCTCAAATTAAAAAGTACACGAATTCGGAAAAATACAGAAGTGAGCAGATTAAGAAAGTCGTGTATGATTGCAATATTAACGAACGAAAAGCTAAAAATATTGCTAATAATACAATTCCTGATAAATCGGCCCCAGATGAGCAACTTTCTTCTCAATTACCTCTTGCAAACTTTTACAAGCTAGAAACATGGAAGCCAAAAGAAAAGGAAGTAGCTCCAAAACTCAAATTTAAATCCGCTCCACCATCTTTAGGAGTAAAGAGAAAAGGAAAACCGTCATCTTTTTATGTTCACGCAAAGCAAGGATTTAGATATTGGCCAGAAGAATTACGAAAAAACAAGCGGCATCCAACACGTTATTCCTTTGGAGAAAGATTTAATCCTGGAAGAGCGGGAGTTATAAATGACCGCATTTACGCAAAACCAAGTAATAACTACCATTATTGGGCTGAATTTGAACAGCACCAAAAACCTATTGCCGGAAACGTGATTGCAGGAAAAAATAAAAATCTAAAATCATAACACAGCATTTTTTGCGCAATCATAACTTATGAAAGCTGCATAAATATTTTTCAATTTAGTGAAAGTTGAAATCACTTGTATCACTCGAATGAATACAATCGGCGTTATCAAACAATACCGAGATTGTTTATTTTTGTTTCATGTTTTGTAAATATTTATTAAGCTTTGAGTAAAAATTTTCTTTTTACAACACGTATGGTAATATGCAAGCTCGTGTGCGTAAGGAGTGCGTTTGAATTCTGCCTGTGTTGAAATTTTGAAAAACAGTTCTCCATTGTATCCAGGGTGTTGTAATAAGGATACACATTTGTGTCCAAGGAGAGGCTGTTGAGAGAAAGGAATTGCTTTTGCATTTTCATCAGTGCTGTGGGCCCAGGAAAATGAAATCTCAATCTTCCTATCCCTTAAGCTTGAAATCATGCACAGGACTATCTCCACTTTATCTCTATTTTGGAGCACGAATAATTACAATAGTGTGAATTTTCTAGTTGTTGTTATTATTTTTCCTTCTCGTTGTCTTACAAAAATTTAGAATTAAACATGCGAAAGTCTTGTTCATTGCTGTCCTCTAACGGACAAGCTTTACACAGCTTTTTTTACTTGGAGCACTAAAAACTGCTGTAAAATTTGGCTTTTGATATCAGCGCATATCGGACTCAATGGCGTACCGAGGGGGTTTCCATGCTACCCCCTAAGGAAAATATTAAATGTTACTTTCAGCCATTATGCCGGTAACGGTAACAAACAAGTCCCCCGATATAGCGCTGTGAATATTGATCTTTAAAAAAAGTCTTCAGTTCACCGCAACCGTGAAATTTCCAAAAAGTCATTTTCGTGCATCCTCAACAAATTTCTGCGAGCACCCTTGACCGGACTGTAATATTATTTTATTTTATTATCATCAATGCGTATAGACTCAGAAAGAGTGATCATATATCCATTTTATATTGTTTTGAAAACAGGCTTGTCTCTGTAGATTCGCCATGATTGATGAAATTTTGCAAGAGGAATTCAACAACAAGTTTTCCTGCGGTTAGAGAAATTAAGAAACTGATCTGGGCCCGGTATCAAAGCTTTGGAGTTTTTGTTGTGCTCTTTGATGCATCTTTCTTTTTGAAGCTCAACTTTTGGAAAGCGATTGTTGTGCTCGGTTTGATCACGCAGATGTTAGCTTATGTTTTTATAGATATTGCTGTTTCTGCCCTTTTTTGACCGAAGAACCTTTCTTTTTAGAGATCAACTTTGTGAAATCGAACATGCTTTCCTTTATTTTTTGACAAGTGCACATTTGGTCCTTTTAAAAAATTCATCGCCCGGGTAAGTAAATAAGCTGCTCCCGTTAACGCTACTACCAGTGGCTATCGATTCGTCTAGAAAACTGAAAGCGCTCTTAGATGCTTAGCCTTCTTGGAGGTGCAAAAGATAATAGCACGAATGAAGACTTTGCTAGACTTTGCTAGATTCTTTGCTTGTCTAAGAATTTTGCGGCAGTATAGATTCAAGTTACGTGGTAGCTTATCTATTTATTTTGGTATATACGGCAACTCATTTAAGCTATTTTAGGACGGCACCCCACTTGACACTTGTTACAAAAAAGTTTTATACAAAGGCTTTAAATTGTAGCCTTGCGTTGGCAATAAATTACAAGTAGATGAGAAATGCTCTTGCTAAATCCATGCAGAAATAACAACCACCCGCTCCTGTCCATCACCAATCACACAGTACACTGATCTACATACATCTTCATTACCGTACCTGCTTTTCCTTTTAGGTGGATCACGCATGCGGCAGTTTCATGATCTACATCAGCGATTTTAATCGAATTGTTTCCAAATTTTGAGCAAGTCAAGTTACATACTTACCAGCTTCTTTAGGTGGCCAGTCACTGTTTCGCACTGACCTGAATGAAACCGGCGCGATGGCGTAGTGGTTAGAGCGTCCGGTTCGCAGTCGATACTCCCGGGGTTCATTACCCAAGTCGAGTCATACCAAACGACTTTTAAAAATGGTATTTACAGCTTCCTACATTGGCGCTCAGCACATAAGGATAGTGTGGAAAACAAGCCGGCAAGCTTGCTTATTGTGTCCTTGGGCAAGGCACTTAACGGAATGCCTCCATCTTCACGTTGCAGACAGGTGGTGGGGCCAAGCAATCTACCCGTCGTGGTGGCCCAGTCTGACGAAAGACATGCAAACCGAGCATGAGCTCATATGAATAAATAAATAAACCTGACTGGAAGATGCATATTTCTGTTCTGGGTTTCCACACTTTTTTCGAGGTTGGTAGGCTATGATACAAGTGAGCCATTTTTTTGAAGATTCTCTTCTCTTACATGGGAAAGCCAACGCAGCTACAAGTCTTTTAGTATTAACCAAAGACACATCAAGATCTTTTTGAATTCGATGTTATTTAAGTATCAACCTTAACAATTTGCGATAGCCGACAGTTTCGACCCTTCTTAGTTCTTAGAAGTCCAATGGAAGCCTCCTAATTTTCTGTGCAGATCTAGAGGCAAATGCATTGTTTATCAGTTCCCATCCGCCATTGATTACCACCGATGAAGAAACAAAACTCAATTTAAAGCTTGCTCTCGTTTTATGACCACTAAACGTTATGTTCACGCATCTTTGCATTTAAGTTGCCATTGTGTTCGAGTAAGTAATGTCACCGTTCACAGTGACATGGCCATCTTCAAACCTCACAATTACCACGGCGGTGTCATGTACTTTGGAAAGGAAAATTTTTTAGTTTGGGGTGGAAGTGCAATGACAGCAGAAGGGTTAACTCCCAAACAGGGTTTGACATCACGATGTTCTGATATGGCGGTCACCAGCAAGATTTCTCGTGCACAAAAGATAAAAATTTTGTTTAGTTTACCACCAACAGGAAATACGACTTCAAAGTTATCGCAATTTCTTCACCTGCTTCCAGTTACTCCGCAAACCTACAGATCCAGTTTCTGATCACGTTTTCACAAAAGGTATAAGTTCCTCACACCTATCTCAAATCCAATGCCAGGAGAGAAGATATGGCGATAAAATCATGATGATCTCACAAGTGGCGACGTAAAACAATGTAGACTTGTAGTGATATGAACCACTAAATGTCAATTGTTCATCACAATCGCTTCATTTCTGCACCAATCAACAGCCGCCTCAACGTGGTGGTGCGGTCACCGACCCCGTTTGGGTTGGATCGAAATGGCTATTGGACCTCCTGAGGGTCCCAGTTACCCCGGGCACTCCCCTTCATTTTTTCGCTATGCTGTCCCCTGAATGACCGCAGAAGGGCAGCACACAGCTTCTTCAAAATCAGTCGCCTGTTTTCACTTATTCTTTTCTCCTGTCTTTCTTCGTCTCCTCATTTTTCTCCTTCTCTTTATGAGCGGTAACGTTCATCCCAACCCGGGCCCCATCTTTCCTTGTTTGTGTGCGCTGGAAATGTGACCTGTCGGGGCAAGTCAGTGCAATGCTGCACGTGCTCCAAATGGGTCCATATAAGGTACTCACAACTTTCCCACTCCAAATTCGGAGCTCTTGGCAACTTTCACTCTTGGAGCTGCCCCCCTGTCGTAACACTGTGACTCCCTCCTCGGACTCCTTCGACATGTATACCTCCACTATACGATCTGGCCCCCATCTGGTAATGCTGCACTCTCGCCTCACCCTCGTTTCCAAACCTCTAACCCCCCATCTGCCTATTTTATATCTTCTCCCTCTGTCCCCTCACCACCGTCCCTTGCTCCTGGCTGTCCTTCTGCGCCTCCTGCTTCCCCTCCATCCCTGACTCTCTCAGGATTCTTCAATGGAATGCTGGAGGTCTTCGAGCTAGGTGCACTGAACTACTTCACTTTCTTTCGTCCCATTCTGTCGACTTTATCTGCATCCAGGAATCCAATCTTAACTCATCTTCCTCTTTCCGGATTCCTGGATTCTCTGCTCTGCGTTCTCATCGCACCCACTCCCGGTCTGGCTTTCTCTCTCCTGATGCCGCGCACGCTAGCGGCGGTGTTGTCACTTTCGTCAGGCAGGGTCTATCCTTTTCTGAACTTTCTATCTCCTCTCTTTCTTCGCTTGATCCCTACTCTAATTATGTAGGGGACAGCATCTCTCTTAGCAACTCCTCCTCCTCGCTCTCTTTGCTTAATGTGTACGTAATTTTTCTTGGAGTCACCTTCGACCGCACTCTTTCCTTTTCTAAACATGTATCTTCGCTGAAGGCCAAATTCTTCCCACGTCTCGAGGTCTTACGCTGTATCTCTGCTTCCTCATGGGGCCCCTCTAAGGAGTCCCTCTCTCTTCTGTATAAATTTTTTCTTCGGCCTTTTCTCACTTACGCTTCACCCGGATGATTTCCTTTTCTAAGCGATATTAATTTAACCAAATTGGAACGCCTCCATCGAGCGGCCAGTCGCGCCATCACCGGCTGGATCTCGTCTTCCCCTATCCCTCTGCTTCTTTACCTCCCCTACGAGTCACCCTGAATCATTTCACTCTTTTATCTTATGAGCGGGATCTTCGTCTCCCAACCTCCTTTCCTATTTCAGGTTTGGCCTGACTTGAAGTGAAACCAAGACTCTGCAGATCGTCCTGGAGAGCTTTTGCGTCCACCCGCTCGCTCATACTTCTTTCTACTTCTCTTGGGGAGGCTCTTTTTGCTTGCCCTTCCTTTTCTCTTTGAAACCTGCCCTCGTTCACCGTGGAGTTCATCCTTTCCTCTCCATGCTCTCGCTCTGATCTTCCTCTCTCTCGCCAAAGTACGGCTTGCGCCCACGTTGACTCTCTCCCACCTCATGATCTGGATCCGTACTCGGGACAGACGGCTCTGTTCCTTTTCCTCCTGACAAGGGCGGCTCCGGCGTTCCTACCAACTGCTCTCTCTGTAGCACTGAGGCCACTCTTTCCTTTTCGGCAGGCCCAGTATGATCAAGTTTTTCCAATAAAGACTGCGCCATTCTGCACGCTCATTGTTGGTATCGGCAGCACTAACAAGTCTGCCATTTCTCTTCTCTTCTCCTACTATCTGACTCTCGTTCTGTCTTCGCTACCCTGTTCTCTCCTTCATCTTTCCTCTTATCTCAAACTCTGTGGCAGATCTGGCAGGCACCGTCTTTTCTTTCCTCCTGTTTTATCAGACTACAATGGGTCCCCGGACACACGTTTCTCCCGGGAAATGACGCGGCTGATGGGCTGGCCAGATGGGGAGCGCTACTTGCGCCCTTTGCAATCCCTTGTAGTCTCCTCTTATCTCTAGTATCCACTCTGGTCTTTTCTTGGACTGGAAGCGTACTGTCTTATCAAAATTCTTCGATACACAAGTTCTCTCAATTTCCACCGAAGAACTTGTGTTCCCTCGTCATGCTTGCTGTGTCCTCTTTCGTCTACGCTGCAACGGACACAACCTTCTTTTATGTTCTTATCTCTCTAGGATTGGCAGAATCGAGAATCCTTCTTGCAGCGCCTGTGGACACTCGTCCCAGGAAACCTCTCATCTCATTCTACACGGTCGAGCTACGGACTCTGCGCCGCTCACTCTTTGGCGACTCTCTGGTACAGACCCTGGGGAGTTGCCAGGCTTCTGGGGCTCCATAGTCTTCTGCCATGCCCCCATCCCTCGGAAGAGGTCGGGTAACCAACAACAACAACAACATCGCTTCATTTGTCCTAAGGCCATGACTTAGTCGAATCAGAATGATCGCGAAACCCAAAAGATTTAGCTTAGAACCCGTACTGATATGCAGGCAATATATTTTTTTCACAGTTCAAAATAAGGTAAACTATATATCCTTTTTCCACGTTGATGCAAAGGTTAGACGTGTTATCTTAATTGTGTGTCTGCTGCAATCTGTTTTCTGAACCAGACTTTTTATTGGGGCACTGCAGCATTTTTTTGCCCAGGGAATACACAAAATAAAAGTGCCATCCTACAATCTAAGTGATTTGTTAAATTTCTATTTGTCTAAATATTACCGCTAAATAATAGGTACAAATAACAAGAATTTAAGAAAACCAGTGTATTAATAGCGAATGCACGTTTATGGTAGTCAAAATAACTAGACTTTGTACTGCTTCCGAAAAAAAATAAAAACAGCAGCTTTAGATATACGACGCTACACATCTAGCAATGAGAACAGCCGATTTCTATTTACATGTCCCAAGCGATCGTTCTACAATAGCAGGGTTGAAACACACAATCGACTACAAAAGTGATGGCAGACAATAGGAGCCAGATGTGATTTGGCCATTCATAGATAAATATCCATCCAAAATTTGCTATCTTTTTCCAAAATGAGATACACGTAGGACAGTTTCGATGGTGAAAGACCCACCTCCGTGCAATCAGCCTAAATTGTTCATTTTAAATATGCCATTCGTCAGGCTTTGTCGCCTCCTCCCACATCTTGAACCTGTTGAATCACAGTTATGTTGTCCCCTTTTAGCATAACTCTGCCGAGTGATCGCCGTGTGTTCCTCTTCGTGTGAACTTCTTCAGCATCATCCAACACTAGATTCATGTACTCATCAAATCCAACAATATGGCCTTCAATGCGAAAGTGAACTTGTTCAAAAACCCAAATCGAAACGCGCGAACGATTTTGTAAATATCGGAAGATCAAATTGATGGGTTGAACCATGACCTTCTGCAATTTTTGTCCTTTGTATGCCATTTTAACCCAAATAATTAACTAGGTAATTTTATGAAAATTATATTCTGTAAAAAAGTAGTTCTTGAGCAAAGACAAAGCCACACGATCATGTAGCTTTAGGTAAACAATCGGTTTACACAAAATCAACTAGTTTCAGGGTAAAAGCAGAACAACTTTCATCCAATTTTCAGAAAAATTTTTTTTTACTTAGGTTAAGACAAAACGTGGGTGAAAATCGTTTTTGCTATGTTCTGCACGTCTGCGAGATGCTGCATTCAGTAGGATGAATGGATAGCTAGCATCGCATGCGTGTACATGTACTATGAACATGGCTACCATCTAGCCATGTTGTGTTAGAGCAAAAACGCTCCTCGTAACTTGTAAAATTAGGTGGCTCACAAATATCCTATTGTGTCATAATAATTGTCTTCCCCACATTGCTGTCAATAAAATTTGACCTTCTTTCTTACACAACTGGATGTTTTTTAATGTTTATAAAACTGTAATGAAAAAACTTCCATGAAGTATATTTTCAAAAAAAAATTATCAAACATAGGTTTTGTTAGATAGATAGTTTTCCATTAACTGGTAATTTAATAAAGCACAAGCCAATTATCTATCAAGGTACATGCTTTTAAACGGAAGTGCAATTTTTCTTTACTGTTTCCTGAGACATTTTTTTGGTAAAGCAGGTAGATTCATATTGAGCACACTTACTGGTGTGTAACTTTTAAGTTCTCAAAAATTTAGAGTACAGATATTGAATATGGAACCTTTTAACACAAGTTCAGTTCAAATTAGTTCAATTTACCAAGTGGTGCACATCATCACGGGCATAATACGTAACAATATAAACAAGGTGAAAGGTGTTTTTGGCACTGTCGCTTAACCGAAAGACAGCAAAAAAAGACGATTGGGCATCAAAGTTGGCGCCACTTCAACAAGTACATTACATTACTCAAAACTAATCTGAAAGCTACAAACAAAAAAAATGCGTACAATCGCACTCAAAAGTTTTAAGACTACAACTCTAATAGTGAATTTCCACAATGATAAAAGTTATCACAAATGATATATCACAGTGCTTTTTTTCTGTAATTACATCGTTTGTGTAACAAATGTTTCTATTTTAATCCTAAGAATGAGCTGCTATTTCTGGAAAACACATTAAAACTTCTTCACGTTTTGATGCTGAAAAAAATGGGGGTTATAAGCTGTTGTGAGGTCAAAAATTGCTACAATACACCAATAGCAATAATCAGAAAGGATAATATCTGTCAATTACAATTTATCAAACAGTCGCCAGAAATTTTGAAATTTTACTTTTAATACCTGATAACCCTCCATTTGTTGACAATTTTTCCAACAGCAAAATTTGAATACTACTGTTTTCGTAACAGTTCATTTTTAAACGTAGTGATAGAAGCATCTGTTACCTAATAGATCAATTACAACATAAAAGGCAACCATGATACAAGATTTCTGTAAACATCCACTGGTAAGCAAGAACTTTTTGAGCTTGAGAGTATACATAAAATAAGACGGAACTTAGAGCTTTAATTGGTTAACACACTCTTTGTACTTGAATCATTATTATCAAAAAAATATGAACAAATCTAAGAAAAGTACAGGGGCTCCGCTTAGTATGGCCATCCAGTATTGTACACAATTTTTGTGGAACAAAAACTGACATTGATTTGTAAAGCATTTATCTCCGCTTATTACGGCCACCTGTTCTGCAGTTTTTTTTACGTTTGTGTTTTGTGTGCGAACAATCGCTTTGAGTCCAAATAAAGTACTGCTTAGGTAGTTTTTGACTCTTGCAATCACTTGTAATTGCAGTCATGACTTTTCACGCACGGAAAGACCGCACTTTTGCAGAAAAAATTAATATTCTCAATGCAGTCAAAAACAGCAAGCTTGGTGAGACTCAAAGAGAATTTGCAAAACGGCTGGGCGGTTTAGCGAACAAATGACTGAAGGAGGAAAGGAAATTGCGTTCACAGTGGGAAGCAGTTCAGCAGAACAAAGACATAAAGGGGAGCCATCTCGGAAAAGGCATTGAATGAGGAAGGACGAGCAAGTTGAACAATGCTTAGCTGGTTTTTTTAGGCAAGTGCAGGGGAAAGGTGTTTCTGTGACAGATGAGTCGCTGATTGAAAAGTAAAAGGCTATTGGAAAGGAGTGAGGCCACGAGTTCAAGTCAACAATGGGATGGTAAAGTCGGTGGAAATGACGTAATGCAATTAAATGAAAACGAAAACATGGCAAAGGGGCACAGGCGGATGACACAGCTGCAGAAGAGAGGGTGAAAACAATACTACCAAAGATTTTTGAAGAGTATCTGCCAAGCAGAATTCACAATGTTGATGAAACAGCACTATTCTATTGTGCAACACCTGGAGTTTGACATTTGCAAAGGCAAAGTTGACTGGGTCAAAGAAGCAATGGACTGCATGGCATTGTTAGGGTGTGTGAATCTGTCATATGATAATAAGCGTCCATTGCTTATCACTGCAAAAAGTAAAAAAACGTGCTTCTTCAAGGGAGTCAACGTCGACAAATTGCCTGTTGTTTGCGGGGCAAATGCCAACGCCTGGGTGATTGGGTTTTGTTCGAAGAATGGTTGTGCCAGTGGGATAAACAATCAAAGGAAAAAATTGTTTTTTTTTTGAACAATTGTATGGCTAATCCGCGGTTAATAAATCTGAGGAATATCAAGTTAGAATTCTAACAAAAGAATACTACATCATTGATCCAATCAATGGATGAGGAGGTAATCAGAAATTTCAAGCATTTTACCAAGACATTGATAAGGATAATTGTTAGTAGCAAAATCTGTTTTCTAATGACATCCAAATTGCAGCAGAGCAGGCATTCAGTCAAATCAATAACAATTACCAATTTTTTCCGTCATGCAGGATTCTGTATCGAATATGATAAGTGAAAGAAAGTGCGAGTGAAAAGGAACAATTATCAAAATCCGATTTTTTGGAAATTGAGGGAGGTGACTGTTTTGTAGCATTGAAAGATGAAGGACAATGTGTTAATGAATGCGTGGACGTTGGCAATGTGCTACAAGATGTTATTGCATCATTTTATGCGGACAACAATTCAGAAGTGACGATGATGATATTCGTTGCCAACGAGTGACAAACGCAGAAGAGAGAAAAAGCTTGCCATTTTTGCATCAATTTATGACCAAACGTGGCAGCTATGAGAAATCTTTGTGTGCTTTTGATGTTAATAAACGTGCCATAGATTTGTGTATTGCAGAGTCCAAACATCAGACAATGCTAGATGAGTTTTTGAATAACTGTTTGTCCGGTGTGAAAAGTTCTGAAATAAATTCAATCAAGTAATTTTGAGTTTTGGCTCTATGTTAGCTAGTGTTTTGGCTCTATGCTTTGTTCTTAAACTGAAGAAGACCTTCAATCGTTATACTCCTAAATAATTTTGAATTTCAGTTATTGTGGCCCTCTGCTTAATATAGGCCACAGCGTTTTGTCCCAAAGTGGCCATACTAAGCAGAGCCTCTTGCAATATTGTTTTGATGTCTACACTGATAAAATTTTGAAAAATAAAGTAAATCTTTTGTACAACAAACTTTGGTAATCTTTTGTGTACAAAAACGATAATTGATTAGAGGCGCAATAATTGATAATTTACTCCATACAAGAAAGGTTTATACATAAAATTTTTGGTAAAAGACTACAAGAAAAAAATTACTTTGCATTATATAAGTGGTATGAAAAGCATTCAAGGAACAGCTTCAGCAATGACAGGTAGATTTTACAACTTACTAAATTTGGTAAAACCTACAAGTTATTAACTGCTGGAGTTGTGAGCTACGTCATTTTATGGTAAATATACCACAGCGAGACTATCTCAAAGTGATTTTCAGTAACAAATTATATCCTTCTGAAATTCATAGCATTTTTTCAACACCTAGGTGGATGTACATCACAGCCACTTAACTTAACACAATGCAAAAAAAATCCAGTTTGGTTGATCTAACCAAAAGAAAACTAATTAAGGTTAGAGGTGATAATAATAAGAAGCAATAATTCAGCCATAATAAGCAACAATTTTTGGCAATGCTAGTTCTAGCAATGATTTTGCAAGGGTGACAAAATCACCAAAATAATATAACACTAGCAAGCAATAAAACAAAATTTTATGTGACAAAATAACAGACACCAAACCTATTGGTATTGTGGCACAATGGACTGAATATGCATTATGTCAGAAAAGACTGCTGATCGAGAGGTTGGAGCATAACATTGCATGGCGACGTGAAATTGAACTTTGCATTAAAGTTCATGTTCTGATTCAAAGTTTGGCTTGAACCACAAAAAGCATGTTTGGGGTATTGCCAAATAAAAGAATGCAAGATTATTTTGCAGTCCCCCAAATTTTGTTGCGATAAAAAGAATAAGTTGCCATCATTATTATCATGTGATGAGACCATTGGCAAACATGTACACTAGAAATATAAAGGCATAAGAATTATTTCCATAAACTTACAGTATTGCACAATTTTTGGATGCGCTCACTAAAAAAATAATCTTTGCCAGTGCAATGAAATCACTTAACTGTCTCACCAAAACAACAGATTTTTTCAAGACAAGGGTTCACAGGCAAGTGACAACAACCTAAAATCAGCAAAAAAAGAAAAGCAATGATAGCATATCCAGGCCAATCTAGTAGGAGTAAATACCACATTGTAAAAGAATTGGTGTTGGTAAGGAGGCTAAGGTACCAGCACAAACTTTTCGGCATCTAACCATTAAGTGCAGGTTAACAATTTGCAACAGTTATATCATCAAGGCATCAATGCTTGTCGTCGTGTTTTATTTGCAACAGTGCACTGCTGCATGTTCCATTAAGCAAAACTATTAGTAACATTCGAGTGGTTAAAATAAGTGTACAATAAAAATATACCATTTAATATGGAGATTGGTGGAGTTGGACGATTTTGTTGTGAGATAATGTTGAAGAAAAATGAAGTAAAAATCTTTGAAGAATAACTAACTGCTCTTAGCAAATGTAGTATACAGTCAACTTCGTATATAAGAGATCTGCCGGGATCAGCTTAATCAGTCTCTTATAACCAAATTCTCTTATAACCGACTTATTGGTTTATATTGAAAATCATTTGGGACCTTTTGCATAGCCCCTTATACACGAAAATCCCTTATATCTGAAGTTGACTGTAGTAGTGATTCAGTTTTTATCTGGTGTTGTCCCTTTAGCAGAGATGGCTGGATTTACCCCATTCTTTCTGCAATTGCTTGCACTCCATCCCTCCACTTGTCTTGTCTCAGGGCATCCTCCTTCTTCAAACCAATCTTCTCTGTCTCCTCTTCCACTTGCTTCCTCCAAGTCTTCTTCGATCGTCCTCGCTTTCTCTTGCCACTCACTTCAAGATTCAGAGCAACTCTCAAAACACTATCGTCATCCCTCCTCAGCACATGTCCATACCATGTAACTCCATTTGCTATCACTAACCAGTCTATAGTTTCCTTCAACCCCAAAATATCCATCTGTTCTTCAGTCGTCTTCCTGTCTACCACTTTCTGACCGCACATGGCTCTCACCATAGCTCTCTCCGTTCTTCTCAAAATTGCTTTTTCATTTTCTTTTAGACATCATGTCTCACTTCCATACAGTATTGCTGATCTTACACAACAACGATAGACTTTACCTTTCATCTTTAGAGGAAACCTATTTCCAAGCAACAATTCTCCACATTCTCTGAGTCTTACCCAACCGATTCTTACCCTTGCTGTAACTGCCGCTTCACAACCACCACTAGCATTTAGTCTGTATCCCAAATAATCTCTCAAAAATCCATTCACTGTCTTCACTTCATCACACAACTTCTCGATCGAATCCATCGTCCCTTCCATTATTTCTTTACATTTCGAGCAAACAAAATGCATTGCCAACCTAGCGGTAACTCTCTTTATTTTTGCACATTTGCCATGAACCCAGCTTCCACATTTTGTGCACAACACTGAATTGGCCATGACTCTCCTCCCACAAACTCCACATGGATCTATCTTGCTTTTGTATAGTTTGCCTTCTGACCCGCTTACCATCAATTTTGTTTGTCTGGTGTTGACCTTCAAACCTTTACTTTCCAGTGCATCCTTTCAATCCCAAAACCTTTCCTTCAAGTCTTCCATGTCTTCGCTCATGATAACAAGGTCATCTGCATATAGCAATTCATTAACCACACCCCTTCTTGCATTTTCTGTAATAATGTCCACCACTACTGCAAACAATAGTGGTGACAGCACAGATCCTTGATGTACACCAACTTTTACTTCGAATTCCTCTGAATATCCAAATCCCATCCTCACTCTTGTCTTTGTCCATACAGGCTCATAACTGCCCGAGCCATTACTTCTGATAGACCCTTCTTTCTCATGGCCCACTCCATCACTTTTTTTGGCACTCTATCAAAAGCTTTTTCCATGTCAACAAAACAGATATACAACTTCTTGTCCTTCTTTTGATATTCCTCCTGCATTCTTCTCACAATGAATATCGCATCCACTGTTCCTTTTCCTGGCATAAATCCAAACTGCATCTCATTCAAATTGACTAGTGTTCGTATTCACTTCTCTAGTACCCTTTCAACAATTTTCATGGCATGTTCTAGCAGTTTCACTCCTCTGTATGATCCACAGCTCATCACATCACCCTTTCCTTTAAAGATAGGTACAATCACACTTGTTTTCTACTCATCAGGCATTCCTCTACTGTCCAATACACGCTGGCATAGTTCCATCATCACTTTAACCCCGATTTCACCACTTGCAACTATCATCTCCACACCTACTTCAGATGTTCCAGTTGCCTTTCCTGACTTCATACTTTGAATTGCTTCCACAATTTCATCACGAACCACTTTTTCTACTGTCCTTCAACTAAATCAGTTTCCACCATGCGGTCCCATTCGTTCTCTTCATTCATGATCTTTTCCATGTGTTCCTTCCAAATTTTTGCTCTATCTTCTTCACTAAAACCCAATCATCCATCTCCTCCTCTCAAGCACCTTCCTCCTTCCCTTCCTCCTTCCCTTCCTTTCTCATTCTTGTAAGGAAGTAGAAAATACTATTAGAATTCTGATATAAATTATTCAATTCCTGATTAGCTTCCATTCTCATAGCTCTAGCCACACTTTTTCTCATTTGATTTCTTATATGTTTGTATTGGAGTTTTATTTTGTTCTGATGGGAATCTGCACAGCTCTTTAAATGCTGCCTTCTTTCTTGTTATGGTATCCTTGACCTCTTCATTCCACCACCACATGTCTCCTTGATCTCTCCTAAACTTCTTCTTCCCACTCAGTTCGTCACATGTCTTTAAAACACCATCCCTAAAAGTTTTCCACAAATCAGGCGCATCTGTGCTTACTAGTTCTTTTACTCTTTTTTCAAATCTCACTCTTGTTTGGTTTTCATTCAACTTCCAAATATGTCTTCTTATGATTCGTTCCTTTCTCACAACCTTTTTTAGAATCTTTTTATCTAGATCTACAACCACCATCCTGTGCTGAAGTTCCCATGGAATCACTTTTACATCCCTTACATACTTTCTGTATTTTTTCCCCACAAGCACAAAATCAATTTCTGTTCCACATCCACGGGCACTATAAGTGATTTTCTTTTTGTCTGTCTTTTTAAACCAAGTATTTGCTACGCACAGCTCTCTTTCATCACAGAACTCCAGCAATCTTCTTCCTTCTGCATTTCTTTTCCCAACACCATTCCCCCGTGTACACCTTCAAAACCCTCAGCATATTTCCCCACATGTTCATTAAAATCCCCCAAAGAAACAATGATTTCACTAGAACTTCCCAAGTCCCACTCACTCCCCATTTCATCATAAAAATGAACTCTCTCTGCATCTGGTCTTTCACTTTGTGGCCCATATGCACATATTACGCGCATCACTTCTCTACCTAAAGTTAGCACAATCGCCATTACTCTGTCACTTTTTCTTCTAACTTCCACAATGTTCCCAGATATTTCCTCTTTCACCAAAATTCCAATCCCTCCAAATCCTGCATCATTTCCTGACCACCACAGTTTATACCTTCGTCCCAAAGTACCCACAAAACAAGCTCCTTGGCCTTTCCATCTTACTTCCTGGATGCAGCACACATCAACTTTTCTCTTTCTCAGTTCTTCACACACTTCCGTTTTCCTCCCACAAAGACTTCCCACATTTAATGCACCAATTCTTATCCCATGACATTCAGATTTAAACCCAGAGATTCTTCGCACCCCCTGCCCATTTAAGAGCTGCCAGGGACTGGGGGCCACTCGTATATTTTTTCTGGTCATGGGGATTTGTTGGAGCAAAATTCTTCTACAGGAAGCATGCCCTTGCTTCCCCCTACCTCAGTTTTCTGCCATGAGTGGTCCAACCAAGCAATTAAGCTGGCAACCCCACCATTAAGTCAGACTGCAATCGGTAGGTACCCAATAGTCGCCTCTTACAACATGCTGGGTAAACAGCTTCACTATTCTTTAACCAGTGAAGCACGGACTATGAAAATATACAAATATGAAGAAAAAAATGTTTGTTATGGGTGAAGACACATGAGAACAAAAAATTGGTAAAACTTTACAACCTAAGCCTATTCAGTGCAGTTTATGTGTTAGTAACAGGTCAAGCAACTAAGCACCTACCATGCAAAGAATGATATCATGAAGTGTCTTTTCTCAGTGCACAACACTGCAATGCTCAAAATGACCTATGAACATGGAATCTAATAATTCCAAATCCACTGCATCATCCTGTTATTTTCAAGGTCATTTGATGTTTAGCTTATTGTTTCTTCATTAAAGTATGTTGCTCATGTAAAACTCAGGAGAAACTGATAATGGCTTTTTTATCAGTTTCACTGGCTTTACAAGATTTGATTGTCAATAAACACTAAATAGATTATATTTAGTATATCGCAATTAATTTCATATTGGTTTTACATTTCCTAGAGAAATAGATTTACCGATTTTGAAACAGAATATGTAAATAATCATTCTCATTGCAAACCATAAACACACTAGCAATAAATATGACATAACCTTACCACTAACTAACCAAATATTCCAGAATAAAACCGTCCAACTACACTAATCTACTTATGCTAATCATGCATTTTCCTCTTGTGATTATTCTTACCAAAATAATTTCTGACAGCTTGGCATGACAGAGCATGTGATGATGTATAACCAATGCAACCAATGCTTGTGTTAAATGTCACCAACAAGAATTCTTGACCAGCACTTTAGGATCAAAAGCTAAAAAGTCAGTGCTGACACTCTAGCCACCATCTTAAAAATTACCATACTTACTGGTAGTTGCACAGAGTGGTAAAAAACTAACCTACTTGCTAAAAGCTCAAAACTACACTTGAGAGTACCAAAAAACACCAATTACAAAAATCGCAGAAATTTGAAAATTTAAAGAAATGCTTCTTCTACCATCAAGTATTTAATTTTACCCAATTGGATGGGTATACTTTTAATTTTTTTGACTACTATAAATTTCTGCAGTTCTTTAATTTGCATATTTCATTGGTACTTTTTCTGTATTTCCTTAACTCTTTCACTCCCGTGTGACTTGTGAAAAAAAATGTCCACAAGGTGGCAGAGCAAAAAAGTGTCATAAATAGTCATTATCAAATACCCCAAGTTTGTTTGTAAGTTATTACTCATATGTTTACTTTTACAGCCATTGTTATATATTATTGAAATCACCATTTCTTGAGGATTTGAAATATAATAAAAAATAATAAAATATTTTTTACTTATGCTAATTACCCCACCCCCCTCTCATAGGTGCTAAATTGCATTTGAAATTAGAGTACCCATACCTCAAAGATCACTACAGATTATATTTTTCTACCAATTTTTTTAGAATTAGCTGCTAAATGACGCTCAGGAACTAAGCCTTTAAAGTATATCAGTCAAAACTTACATAAAAGCTCAAGTTTTCTACAATTTTGCAACTTTCTAAAGCCCATGAACTTTTTGTTGACCAGTACTAACTGGTACTAAATTTTGTTAGTTAGATTTAGACCTAAAATATGATCAGTCATTATCTGCTAGAGGTTAGCCTAAACCATCTAACATTACGTATTTTTGAAAAAGAAATTTCTTCAAGATCCAGATGATATCAAGTTTAAATCGAATATTTTGTCACTAAAAATGAAACAAAAGCTTTTTTACACCCCTCCTAATTGTTGTGAAACAAGAGGATGCAGCAAGTTTTGATATAAAACCAAACTTTGGCTAGCTTTAGAACTTGCTTTTAGGCTTTATCTCCTTGGAAACTTTATACAATACTACAACTTTGGTGGTGAAATATTTGCAATTTATTTTATTTTTTTCAAAGGAAATAGTTTTTCAAAAATTCTAATTTAGTGAACGTAAGACAAAAAACTTTGGGAAGTTTTGAACTGATATGATGTACAGTACCCGTTTTTGATCAGTAAATATATATACTGCTTAGCTAACAGTATTTAAATTTACATATTGCTGGAAAGTAAATTTCCTAAACTTTCACATGAGACTGATATTTAGCAACATGTTATATTTTTTACAAACCAAATTCAATTCTTTTTACTTACCATACAAATGTTTTGGGGGTGTTTTGAGACCCCTAAATAATTTGCAAATTTTAGTAAGTTTTTTTATTATTGCTTAAAATTTTGTCAAAAGATAGCACAAAAGAGTAGTTATTTAACTGTGTTAATGATAAAGACTTTGGTTTTCTGGTAAACATGATATCTCAATTCGATTTCAAAATAGTTGACTCTTGCCAAAAATTTGGCGATTTTTGTCTGCAACAGGGTTCTTGGTCTTTATAACCCTTTTTGAGTAGGAAAATCCAAAAATTATAGCACAAATTTTACATCTTCCAATGCATGAGGAGTTAAGTGTGATCTTTTGAAAATTTTATGAAAATCGGTTGAGAAATAAAGTCACAAATCTATTTTTTAGTTAACTGGTTTGGTAACTTTCAGAAAAAAATTTAAGGGAAACACTAAAAACATGTGGTCATCCATTGATGACTGCAGGAGCAAAAGAGTTAAATTTCCATATTTTTGCAATTTCATGTTTAATACCGTTATGAATTTGTCTATTTAGAACCCTAAATTCATAATTGTATATGAATTTCCAGATTTCTGTAAATTTTAAAATTTTAGTGGTGTCCTATACTATCTCCAGCAATTTATATATCTTTTTTACCTCAAAATTACCTACCGTAATTTAGCAGGTCTATTGATTCAAGTACCAGTAGCTTTTGGTACAAAAAGTTAAATGAAATATCCTGGAAACACTGAGATAAAGCTTGTTTAGGAAGAAAACACCCACTAAATTACAGCAATACAAAAGCTTACGAAAATTCTGGTTAACTGAATTTATTTAGCTGATTTTATTCAACTGGGTGGCTACATTTTTTGTTTTTTTATATTCCATAGCTCTTTATACTTCTGTAACTTTTATTATCTTATACTTGATTTGAAAATTTTTCTGCATTGCTGTAACTAGTACTAACTTATTTAGAATGAATTTCCAAATATTCATGTCTTAGTTTAAATTTCTGCTTTATAATAAGGCAGTGGCTATTTTGCTGTCGATGGCAATTTGCTCTTGGAATCTATTTTGCTGTAATAGTTCACGTGTGTTTATATAGCCAAATTACACCAGTATTACACCAGTGACACTGTGGTGTAGTGGATAGAGCGCTGGTCTTGAGATACCATGGTTGTGAGTTCGAATCTCAGCTGGCAGGGCTTTAAAAGAAAGGCAGTGTACACTGAAGGGGCAGGCCCAGTATGTAAATGTACAGGGCAGTGTACACTGGAAGGGAGTGTACAGGGTGGGGGATAGAGACCTGGGGATGCAAAATTTTTTTAATTGGTTTTTAAAACTGAGCAATCAAAAACGACCAAAAGTCACATGCTTAGTACGTCATCAAGATTGACCAATCACAAATAACTCACGGCAAAATAGTCTCTGAGGGAAAATTGCCGTCGACGGCAAAATAGCCACTGCCTTATAATAATTCCATATTTCAACATGAATTTTTATAAATCTGGATTTCTATAGTTTAGACCAGGAGTTCCCAAACTGGGGTACATGTACCCCCAGGGGTACATTTTGACTTTTCAAGGGATACATTAGATAAAGTAAAAAGATGTTCTTTCCAGAACTTCTACTCTGCCTTAAAATATTTTTGATCACTTGATGTTAATAATTTGAAGACCTGAGTTTAAGAGCTCCTGAGAAAGTGACATTTTCACCTTAGTAAAAGCTCTAACTAGAACTACAGTAACTACCAAGTACACTTTGGTACTTCACATGACTTATTTTGTCCAATCACAGCATGGAAAGCAAAACAGCTTCGTTGTTCTGTTGCTAATATTTTACCTGGTATTGATTAATAAGCTTGTTGCTAAAAAGCAGGCTCATTCATCACATTAGTTAGGATTGCTGGTCTTATTCAGCCGATATACTGTTAGTTTGATTGTAGCATTTGTTAAAGCTTGGATTACATTGTTAGGAATAACACTGTGTGCTTTGGTTAGTTACGGTACCGTTAGTATTAATCACGCAGCCTTTTCATATTAAACTAAAACAGGGGTTCTTAACTGGGGGTAAATCTGACCTGCCTTGGGGGTAAATTTTGTTAGCAAAAAATTCACACTTTTACCTATTACAATAGGCCAGAGGTTCTCAAACTTTTGGTCATGTGGAGACCATGAAGAGATTGACCATCACCTACGGAGCCCCACAATATATTTTCAGAAATAGAAACACATTGACTCTTGCCGATTGATGTCAGCCAACCGTTATTTTTCATTTCAGAACATGCGGGCCCACCTCACATCAATCTTTTACCATACATGGACATCGTGCTCTCTAAAAAAAAAGGCAGTGGCTATTTCACCGTCGACGGCAATTTGCCCTTGGAATCTATTTTGCCGTGATCATTCACGTGTGTTTATATAGCCAAATTTGCTATTATTGCATCAGTGACTCTGTGGTGTAGTGGATAGAGCGCTGGTCTTGAGATGCCAAGGTATCGGGTTCGAATCTCAGCAGGCCAGGGCTTTAAAAGAAAGGCAGTGTACACTGAAGGGGCAGGCCCAATATGTAAATGTACGGGGCAGTGTACACTGCAAGGGAGTGTACAGGGTGGGGGATAGAGACCTGGGGGTGCAAATTTTTTTTTTTGGTTTTTAAAATTGACCAATCAGAGACGACCAAAAGTCACATGTTTAGTACGTCATTAAGATTGACCAATCACAAACAACTCACGGCAAAATAGTCTCTGAGGGTAAATTGCCGTCGACGGCAAAATAGCCACTGCCAAAAAAAAAAGGTCAGCGACTTTATTTATTTACGGAGCACTTTGAGAACCAATGCAATAGGCATTTGTAGAGGTGAAAATATAAAAACATTTGGGGGTAAATTCTACTTATGAAATTTGCCAAGGGGTAAATGAGAGAATAAAGATTAAAATAATCAATTTTAAAGTTCTTAGCAAACTTAGAAGGAATGTAATGGGTTGTCTAGCTGTAGAAAATAAGTTGTGCATCAAAGCAAGTTGAGCTTCGCAGCCAAAAATATGAGAAAATTTTGGGGGTACACGAGCGAATCTATAAATTGTCCAGAGGGTACTGATGACCAGAAAGTTTGGGAAACACTGGTTTAGACTGTAAAAAATTCTGCTGCAAAATTTAAGAAATTTTGCTAAATTCTGCAAACTTCAAAAATGCTGCATGCATTTGGCAGCAATTTTTTTTACAGTGTAGTGCTGTCCAAACACCATTCCAAATCAGGTGACACTATAAACTGACCATAACGTATGTAGATGACAAAGTAGCTCAGTCAACTCGTCACAAAGTGTTTCACCTAAGTAGTTTCCGTTGAAACTAACATTTGTTAGTCCTTTAAAAGTATGTACTACATGGTGGTACAACCTAAACTTTTTCAAAGTTCGTCACAACTGCCAATATACTAAACAAAGAGCAAATTCAAATAAAATTGATAACCGCATGGTATCCTTGTTACTTTCTTTTCCAATAACCAATGTACATCCTCAACACAAACTAACTTTATAAGCTTAAATTTCGATCTCCGCCTATAAAAGAGGTCCAACACCTTACAAAAAACATGCCGCTTGTTTTTTTAACAGTAGAGTTGCCAACATTTTTTAGTGGTCACCGCCGGAAAACAACAGTATTCCTGGATCCAACTTAAACATCATTAAATAGCAACCAGTTTGATGGCAAGCGATAAAATTCGTCAGCTGACGAAGCGGAAAGATGTAAGGAATGAAATTGATCAAATTGTACATATTTCTCAACACTTAACTCAACTTTTTTACACATTCCTAGCATTGGTGTAGCGTAAGTATCACTTGAACTGACAAATATACAATAGGGAGAAAATTTTGCAATTATGAGCCAAGCTAATAGGGGGTTGTTTACTGCTCCTAGTAAAATAAAGTGAGTTTGACGCCTCATTGACATTCGCTTTTTTATGGGGCTGTAACATTATGAGTTGTATTCTTTGTTCCGCACTTTTATCGAAAAACAGCTTAACAGAGCGGAAGGAGCTCGATACCATTTTTGGTTTATTTATTATGACCAAAATCAACTCGTAGGCAAAAACAAATCATAAATGCTGCTTTCTCTTACGATCACAATTACTTCGCACTCGAAAAACAAATTGTTGACCCTATTCCCTCCAATGTATAGAAACTACCCAAAATTATGATAAATATCGACCAAAGCAGCGTTACTGTGGCAGATGTAAAAGAAAGCATTGGTTACAAAGCAGTGCTCCAGTCAATGTTAGCCTGACAAAGCATTATCTACGCTTAATGAAAGCTGCTCAATATGAACAAATAGATTTAGCGAAACTGCTTCAAATGTGAAATATTAATTTATTCTTTGCATTTTTAGAAGTAAGATAATCTGAAATTAACATTATTATCATTACTATCCCGCACCTTGCACTCCCCTATACCTACTCTTTAGGCTTATAAAATAAGTGTTGTATTCTAATTTCGTGATGAATAAATGAATTGCTTGCTTATTGCTAAGCCATCAACTAACGGGAGGCAAGAAGGGTGGAGATGGAATTCATATCAGAACTCATTCATATGGAATTACTTTGGTTTCCCACCTAGTTTGAGGAATCGAAACATACAATAGGGTTACCATATCTACAAGACTAATAATTACGGTACTAACTTATATATGGAGATCACGTCCACACAGTTTAATAATTAAGAGTCATTTATCATTTACAACAAACACAAAGATCTTTTTTCTTGAGATCAACTTTTTTCAAAGAGAGTGTTTCGTCACTTTGATCTCCAAAGAAACTTTAAAGACTTTTTGTATTTGGGATCACTTTGAAAAGAATGATTCTGCTTTTCGATAAGCAAATGCTAAAATTCCGAGCATTGGAGAGTTTATTGAAGTTATTCCCAGACACAAATTTCAGCTCTAAAATAAATGACACGTTACGACAATTTTGTACTTGATGGCACTCTTAATTTAGCAGTTTAATTTGCTTTTAGAAATGGTCTAATAAAAGTCACTCTGTTAATCCTTAAAAAAATTTCAACCTAAAACTACCCAAAATAATTAAAAATCTAGAATGTCATGTTTCAACTAACATTACGAATATAAGGCATCAAACATAGGATACCAACCAAATGCATTTTGTCAGAATGCTGGCTTTAAACTACAGAAATATAATGCCAGTTTCGCAGGCAGCTATATTTTTAGTTGACCACAACAATAATATTGGGAGCAGAAAAGTAAATTTTTTTGAAAATTAGTTCACTTGGACTTGTATTTATATTTCTTATTATCATCATTTCTCATACCCAGTAGCCCTTGGGACCCAATGTGTGGAGTCAACCAGACACGAGAGGTTCTTCATTCAACACAATTTTGCCCTAAGTTTTCACCACAACCCATGGACCAGTCCAGTTTCTATAGATCTTGTTATTCACACACAATTTTTTTCTTGATGTATTTATCCTTTAGACCCAGCAAAACACGGTGATCAGGACCACATTGGAGCTGCAAGTAATCCAAAGTTGGTGCCAATAAAGCTGCTAACGTTGTGCCACACTTCCACAAGCCTAGAGCCAAGTAAAAAATATTTCGGTTAAATACTTTTCCCAAAAGCGAAATAACACAATTTTGTTTCAGGTAAATACGTCGTGGTACTTTATTCAGAGTGGTTGGTTTTCAATTATTTTCGTATTAATTACTTCACTAAAAGGCAGTGCTGGGCACTAGCGGCCTTAAAAATTAGCGACCGCTGTTAGCGTGGCCAATGTTACATCAGAGTTCACTTTAGCACCGCTAATGTCGTCGTGAACTAGCGGCAGCAGTGGTGGGCGTTACTTGTTTTGTAGACTAGCGCTGGTTGAAGCTGCGCTAATTTTTTCAAAAGTAGTTGACGCTAGCGCTAATCCGCCCCTAGTTAAAATAAGCACATTATCGTCTCAAAAGTGCAAAGCGTTCCAAAAATTACGAGCTTCCAGAGCGCATTTTCAGATGGCAAATTTGAAAGGGCTTCTTAAAATTTGAAAGTGTGTTTGCGGAGAGGTGACGGAAAGACAGCAGCGGGGACAAGCTGTAAGAGAACTTTTTCAAAAAGGTACAAGAGTCCCAAAGCAAAGTGACTGTTACGTTGCTCTCCCATGTGAAATCAAACAGGTTTATTGTGTTCAGGGCAGCAGGGGAACGCGTATTTTCTTGCGAAAGCTAAAACGATCTGGGCACAGCAATCAGCAGTGGATTTAAAGTGAGGCGAGTAAGGCACTTGCCTTAGATCCTATCTTTTTGAGGGACCTCCCTTTATGTTTTTACCACTTGTCATAAAGATTTGTGAGTCTTTAGAAAGGAGCATATCCAAACATGCTATCTTTAATATCATCCTGAACTCCTAAGCTTGAAATTGAGGTACTAAACTCGAAGCATAATTTTGAAAACAGCACAATCAACGTAAAATCAATGAAGTTGAAACTGTTTAAAATGAGGCTGCATATTGGGATTTCCCGGACGTCACAAGAGAGAATCTCCACGTATCACTCATTAGTAGGCAATGGAGTAACTGGCCGGTAGATCTTGAATATTTGGGAAGCTCCTTATGAAAAGCCATAATGATTTTGGAACGCTCTTTTTTTTAAATAGCTGTGTTTTAATATTTAATTTTGTGCTGTCTTTGCGAAAGCTACGGTACTGCTTTTTTTAGTGTTATCTACTGGCATGCTTAATTGTATCTTCTCAGCTGCGTTGGGAAAACTTTTCTCTTTAACCTGCACGGCAACATTTTGAGTGATATTCGAGCTTGTGCTCACTTCTTTTAGCGCATTAGTTGTTGGCAGCCGCTAGTTTTTGGAAAGGAATAGCGTTAGCGTTAAAGCTGAAAGTGTTTAGTGGATGACGATAGCGCCAATAAAATTTATGCTGACAAGCAATAGCGATGTCAGTTTGTCACTAACGGGTGCCCACCATTGCTAAAAGACTAGGCTACTGTTTATATTACGCAGAATGCGATATGTCTCAGCATATTACCTATTCTATACCAATCTTTTGTAAATAACCTTCAGACCTTAGGTTACTTTAACTTGCTTGATATTGGTACCAACAAAAGGAAAAGCTTACCAGAAAAGTGCCGGTAAAAGATAGCATTTTTTAGGAAAAAATGATGGTGCATTCCGAAAGATTGACGTTGAGTGTTTCTCTCGCGTGCTCGAAATATGGCTTTGACAACAGACCTGTTGACAGCAAATTAATGAAGAGCTGAAAACCAAAAGGCTGCAAAGTTATTTATCGACGGTGGGCAAAGTGCGGCTTCCCGACCATTTGCTTGCGGCTCTTTTCTTGAACTATAATATCGTAATTTAACAGTGTACAACTGTTATTCATATGTGTTGTTACTCATAAGAGTTAGTTTTAAAGCTATCTGATCGTAATAGCTTGTTGAGTATTCACCTAGGTAGGACGCCATTAATTCTTAATAAACTGTTATTCACAGTTGGAATTAGGTCAAGAGAAGATTTTTAAGAACAGTAGGTGCCAAGTCGGATTATAGCGTGGAAATCATTCATACGTTCATCGTAAGCACTGCAGTGCGAAGTGTGAAGTAGAAATATAGGTTAGACTCAGAAGTGTACTTTAGATTTAATTTACAGTTGTGTGCTATTTCAAACAGTCAGTTAAATATACTGAAGTCGAAGTCACAAGTATATTAAATACGCTGCAAAACGAAGTGAGATGACATCAGCGAATACAAAGAAACAAAGATATGAAGAGGAAAACAGAACTTTTAATGTAGAGTGGCAAGAAGATGATGCATTTACTGTTCATAAAAATAAACTTTTGTGTCTACTTTGTCATAAGTTGCTCGGTCAAAACAAAGGCAGTAATGAAAATCGCCATCATGAAGCGAATCGCAAAATCTTTTCAAGCAAGTTTCCACCAAAATCGGAAGTAAGAAAAAGCAAGGTAATTGAGTTAACATCTGCGCTAGCAAGTCAACAGCGGTTTATGAAAGTATTCAGTAAGGGATCTGATGCGACGAAAGCTTCTTTTTTTATGTCTTGGAGCATTGCTCGTTCTAAAAACCCATATTCTGAGTGTGAATTTGTGAAGAAAAATATAACAGATGTAGCCGCATTGTTGGTTCCCAACAACAAAAAGATTCAGCCCAGCAAATGCGGTGTTCGTGCCGAAGTACACAAAGGCGCATTTCTCAGATAAGTGCAGATATTGCAGTTACAATGCAAAGCGACTTGAAAAGTTCCCCTGCATTTAATATTGCTATTGATGAATCAACAGACATACAGGATAATCCCCAATTAGCGATATTTGTGCCGTATGTTTCATCTGATCGTGCCATCAAAGAAGAGTTGTTGGACTTGGTGGCAATAAGAGAAACAACTCGTGGAGTTGACATTAAAAATGCACTCGACGAAGCTTTAATAAAATTTCATGTGCCTCTTAATAAACTTGTCAGCGTTGCGACTGATAGTGCACCAGCAATGACGGGTAAACGTGTCGGATTAATTGGACTTATGAAGTGTGATCCTAACTTTTCAGAGTTCCTTCCAATACATTGCATAATCCATCGTGAACATCTTGCAGCAAAACACTTAAGGTATGAAGATGTCACAAAAAATGTCCTCGAAATAGTACATTTTTTATGCGTGAATGGGAAAAATCACAGGCAATTCCGTAACTTTGCAGAAGAGTTTAAAGTTAGAAGATGAGCCAAGTGATGTTTCTTTATACTGCATGGTAAGATGGCTGTCAACAAGTAATGTACTGAGTAGGTTTGTGGATTTGTTGAAGCCTATCAATCTTTTTCTTTGCGAAAAGAGAAAATGTTATCCTCAGCTAAAAAATAATGCAAGGATACAAGACCTGATGTTTCTCATTGATGTAATGAAGCTCTACAAATTTTCAATTTAGCACTTCAAGGTGCTGAAAGGATCAAATCAGACCTTGTTCAAACCGTCATTAGTTTCCAGAACAAAATCAAAGTTTTTCAAAGAGACATAATGACAAAAACTCCGTCATTTTCTTAACCTCAAAATGACAGTGAATGCATTTGCAAAAATAATAACAGACAGCAAAGTGGAAGAATATAAAGATAAATTGCAAGGACTGCTGGAAGAGTTTCTAGCGAGATTTGACGATTTGCAGGAGCTTAAGCCATGCTTTACGTTCTTTATAAATCCATTTCACGTCGATGTAATCAATGATGGCTGTCTAGTTTGTCAACCTTTCGTTACAGACGTATCTGCAGCACGGAACTGACCGAGTTACAAGAAGATCTGGCTCTAAAAAATTTTAACAAGTGCCACTCTACAGTGGATTTCTGGCAACAGGTTACGGAGCGTAAATATCCAGAACTTAAAAGGACCGGTGCACGACTGCTTTCTGTTTTTAGCACTACATATTGCTGTGAGTCTTTATTCTCTGTGACAAAATTTGTAAAATCAAAATGTCGTGCAAGCCTAACAAATGAACACTTGAGCGAATTAATTCGCACCGCCTTGACATCATATCGCCCAGATTTTAAGAAGCTCGCTAATAGAATGGAAATCCACAGTTGATCAAATGCTGGTAAAATCGTGCAAAAACTGTAATATGGTGTATTGTTGTGTTTGCTTCTATTAAATTGTTTTGATTAAAGCTTGTTTTGTTTGTTATATTTGTATTAATACTTCAAACGGAATTTGTGGCTCTCCCGTAGTTCTACATTTCCGAACGTGGCTCTTCTACTGAAAACTTTGCCCACCCCTGTTATATGTAGTTATTTCAGAAAATAGACATTGTTCATAGCCTTTAAATCTCAATTGCAAAGCTAAGATCAGCTACCACTTAATTCTATCGTTTAGTTGAACATTTTTAACGATCGACCTTACATGTTTAATAGCTTGGAAAAGTTACCTTGCTTTGTCCATAATCTCTTCGCGAACGAGTAAAAGCGGAAATACAGTATAAGAAGTTACGATCGTTTTATAAAATTATTGCAGTTTCAATACATCATCAAAGCAAGAACTGGCTTATATAAGCGGAGGAAAGTAGTGCAACTTGAATCAAGAAATAATTTGAGCCACATTCCACATCTCCACAAAATCATTTTTGTTAACGGTTGAAAAGTTAAAACAAACTTACGCAAAGGTAATGCGGACCCTTATACAAGAGTATTCTGGGCCATCTTAAATTGGCCAAATGCGCTAATTAACTGACTGTCACAGAGCACAGTTACATTTAGATCAAGTTATAAAATAATTAGTTTAATATAATTGACACAAATTTTCTTCAAAACGTATTAGCCTGTGCTCTAGCTTCGGACAAAGGCGTGGTATATTATGAGCTGACAAGCACTTTGGAACTGCTTGTAAACTACTGTTGGCAAAAGTGTATGAAAATTAATAGCCACTCAGACACATTTTCCAAATTATGCGACGTGCTGGTTCAAATTACTCTGTAGTAGAATTGGGACCACTTTTTTTATTTTGTTTTACTTTCATATTGGTTTTTCACTTCTACTTCCAATTGTTTTTCAAGACGAGTATTGGTGAGAAATTCTTCCATACTGATATCACTGTCAAAAAATATTTTTGTTTAGTGATCACAATTTTTTTATGGGTTTATAAATACACCACTTTCCCCATTATAACAAAAAACTATTGAAAACACGAACGCGGCAATGACAATGGGACTTTCGTCGAAACATAGCTAACGTGTTTTCTTTGATTATGAGGTTTATAGATCAATTTTGATCCTGAGGATTGCTTCGATAAAGTTGCGTTTGGTTTTGAAGTAATTAATTCATGTTGCGAGAACATGTTCAAACGATGGCCACACTCAGTATTAGGTCTTTCATCGTCATATTTGAAATTTCGTTTTGCAGCTGATACCGCAGTTGCCGGTCTTTTATCCACTACGTCATCTAGACAATCCCGTTGCAAAGAATCATTTTTGCTTGATTTTTGCTTGTTCTTTTCTTGATGTTCCGGTTTGGGGATAATTGTTTTTGCTCCATTACCAGCTGGTGATATTTTGCGGTGGTGTGGAAAATGGCGTTTTACTCTTGAAATGAGATCATCGGTGGCCAATTTAATGTCTTTTGATTTTTTATCAGTCAAACTTAAACATAAAAACCCAAAGCGTCGTTCCCGTAAGTTTATCTGGTTTTCAAGACTCATCAAATTTTCGAAGAATTTAGATTTTTCTGGCATCTTGGAAAGGGCTTCTCCTAAAACAAAAAAATAATGAATTAAATTTAAGAATATCAAAAATGAAGTTTATGTAAGGTTAATTCGAGTCAAAGTTTGATGATCTCATAGAAAGTTTGAGCACGTACTCCACCGGGATAGAACCAGCACGATGGCGTAGTGGTCAGAGCGTTTGCTTTGCAGTCGGTAGACCTGTGGGTCACTTCCCTTGTCGAGTCATACCAAAAGTAGTATAAATAGTATCCACAACCTGCCCTGCCTGGCGCTCAGCAAGTAAGGAATAGTGTGGACGACAAGCTGGCAAGTTCATTTGTTTTGTCTTTGTGCAAGGCAGGTGATGGGATATCTACAGCTATACGTGGCAGAGAGGTGGCTTGGCCAAGCAGTCCATCGGCCGTGGTGGCCCAGTCTAACGGAAGACAAGCAAGCAGATCATGAGTTCCTATGCAGTGTACGCACAGCTTTCCAGCATAATGCTCAGCGCGATTGAAAGAAGGCCAGTATATAGTAGTAAGGCTGCTCACTATGCATATGATACCAAGCCATGTTTCAGAACTAATGTTGGAGATTTTTAGAACACTCATTTCTAAAAACTGACATTGGAAATAATCAAGGGCATGTTTTTCATAGAAAATTTTTCTCCAAAAATTACCTCACAAGAAAATCTATAAAATGATATGTCCAAGTTTGCCGGGATCCTCAATTGTGTTGGGTGTGCAAAGATCTTCGGGTAATATAGAATAAACGCTTACCTTTGACTACGGTTTAATTTTTGGGCAAAAGAGAATTATGTGTCAGTTGAGGAGAAAAAAATAAAGTGCATAATAAAATCATACTTTTAATTTATTAAAATTTGTAAACAAATGAAAAATGTATCGAAGGTAAAAGATGAGGAATAAAAAAGGAGGCCATAACTTAATGAAAAACACAGAAAAGGAACTTGGAAAAACTACAGGCAGAAGATCATAAATAAAGAGAATAATTGCTTCTGATAGCAAAAGTTGACGAGATAACGTTTTGCTTGTGAAAGATACGTTGAGATAATGAAAGAAATAGTGGAAATATATGAAGAATTGCAATTTTGTAACCAGGTTTAGTTAGTAAAGCATTTTTGTTGTCAGGGGAACAGATTTTATATTCCACAGATAAAAGTGAGGGAATGGTTACTGCAAGAAAAAGCACTAATTGAATAAAATATTAACCACAAAGAATGTGGCTAGTTTGCTACATGCAAAAAGACTTTCATTGAAGATGAAAGAAAGGATCTATCGCAGCTGCGTGAGGTCGGCGATGTCGCATGATAGCGAGACATTGATTCAGAAGGAAACCGAGATCAAGATTTCAAGAAGAAATAGAAGAGAAATATGTGGTGTTGAATTGATAGAAAAATAAGCTGGTGAAAAATGACCAATGTAAGGTGTGCAGAAAAAAGTCTAGGTAATTAGATAGGTAAGCTATCAAAAGCGAATGCAGTGCGATGATGTGGGCATCGGGCATGTTTGTTTTAGAAATAGTGCTGTGTAGGAAAGAGTATCAAATTTTTAAGTGATTAAAAGAAGAGAGTGAGGGTAATCAAAGATTACGTGGTAAAAGCGATTGGAGGAATAAATTGGAAAGTTTTGGTTAGAGAAGAAAGATGTCATCAGCAGATAAAACAAGCGCTGTTTAAAAAATTGCATGAAATCCGAGGTGAATTTAGCCACCTCGGTTAATGAAAACCGGATTTTAAAAATTTGAACTATCTCTCTCTATGAGTGTGTTTTTCTCTCGCTACAATGGCAATGTACAATTAATGAGTCTAAAGCTCCCACCTCAATTTTGGAAAAAATCTATGTTTTACATACCACATCCTTTGCATATTGGTCAAGCACAAGATTTTATCTACTCGTTTTTTCGACAACTGTGTTTTAAAAAAACTTTCGGTTTTTTGCGTAATTTATTTGGAAATCATTGCTTGAGTAGCCAATATAATATGTGTTCGTTACATACGAATACATTAAAAAAGTAAAAAAATAAAAATTTGTTTAAAAACTTAAATATTATCCTATATTGTACAGTTGTCTGTTTATACGCAACCGTTATATACGAGATCTACAGCAGCTACTGTACAGTATTATTACACAAACATTAGATCAAACCAAGTTTCTAAAGAAAAAAAATAACAAACAAGTGCAATACTCTTCTACCTTTATCTAACATGTCTTTTCGCAAATAATTTTGTAAAGTTTTTCGAATGTGACGCAGGTCTTGTCGTACATCGAGTTCGTAAACTTTTGGAAGATGATAAGCGCATGATGAACCCTTATCTTGTTGAAAAGTGCTTGGATAAGCAACTCTGGACGTTGCAGAAACATTAGCATCATCACTGCAATGTAATGCATTAAAAAATGCATTTTATTCACATAGTTAATTAAGATTGTTTAAGAGAGTGACCAGTTGAGATGATCTCACTGGCTGATAGGGCAAACTTTCATTTGATTCTTACTCAATTCTATACCCTTCATAGTTACATGACAAGCCGGCATGTTACAGAAATTTAGAAAAGCCATTAAGATATCATGCATTCTTCCTACCCCTTATGAGTAGTTTTTACTAAAATCAAGCTTGAATGTATTGCTAATCTGTACAGTACCCTCTCCACACAGAGCTACATTCGTCAGCAGGAAGAGGTAACGCATCCAACATTGTATCAGGAACCGCGGGAGAGCGTGATAGCGTTGGACGTTGCGTCAATCGTCTTCCAGTCAGGTTAGGTCGAGCAAAAGCATGTATTTTTTGATCAAGCTTGGATTGTTTGATTTCATTGATATCCGGTTTGTCGGAAGCTTTATCGCAAAACTGCTCAAAAGTCTGGGTAGACCCTAAAAATTCATAAACTTTGTTGAATTTTTTGTAGATTTAAAAGTTATATCAACAAATATAAGTTGGGCGCAGGTCGGCAAACCGCGGCTTATTTATTTTTCTGCAGTGACTAACGCATATCAAAAATGCAGCGACAGTATTCAAATAAACAAACAATTGTGCTACTTGACCATGCCGATTCATGTAAACTTAGTTAACATAGTGATGTTCATGTCTGTTAGTTAGATACTGCAGCGGTAGATTGTGCCACAATAAAGGGGTTGAGTTTACCATACTGATGCTGGTATTTGAGATATACAGAGAAGGCCCTTCAGCTCAGCGCTTTTTGAAAACAAGCGCGGCGGCGTTGCATCAACCTCTTTAAAAATAAAAATGTACTGCTGCTCATTTAATTCGAAGTCCTGCCAAAACAATAGTGCAATAAGAAAATCGTGTGTAATATCAAAGATTAACTAGCGTAGCCCACTAGTAGGATTGAAATGAAAGTAAACGTGGAACTAACCTAACTTGAACTAACATTGACATTGAACTAAAATAATGCATTTTCTGTAAAAAGACTCTGAACCATAAAATGTAGTTGGTCTAATCATGCAGTACAACTTGCGCGCTGTGCGCTTACAGTGATCTAATGAAATGTGTAAGCGAGAACGCGAAATATAAAATAAAAAAACCCGCTTCCTTAGATAGCATATCAATATACCCACAAGAAAAAGATGGAAGTTTAACTTACCTTCTATATACTTTGTAGCCAGATTGACCTGCCCAATGACATGTTCGCTGTCATTTGTCTGGTCGGTCGTAGTTTTCAACGATTGAGATAAAGGAGAACCATAATTTTCTATCACTTGAAGAGCAGAAGCTGTAAAGCATTTATAAGTAGTACAAACAACTTCTATCCTGTAAAGCGCAATTCTGTCTGTTTTAGCTCCTCTGAAATTACTAGGTGTACAAACATGAAATTTGGCACGATTGATTTTTATTTTGAGATGAGTGCCATCACGGGGTTAATGACGCCATAACGGAAGATAGATTTTTTAAGTTTTCTTTTTTTGACCGAAAAAAGCAGTTTTTTGTATCAGCAAAAGTCGGCATTCGGCCAACCAACTTTACAAATATAATCTTTTGAGAGCTCAACTAAGATGAAATCTTAACTAGGGCAAGCAATTTTAGACCTAAAAAACTTGAAATTTTGACTTAATATTTTACAAATTTTGACCTTATTTTGGCCGATAAGTGTATGCATTGGCAACTTTGCAAAATGCAAAGATTATTAGAAATCAATTCGTACACGTTGGGTAAAAAAGCCTTCTTGTTTCTGATGAAATGAAACAAAAACAAAAAAACATGTAAGACTCAAGCACACTACAGGTAAGAAACGGATAACAAAAGTTGCTTGAAAAAGAGCAGGAGATAAATATACAGTATCTTTCACTATGCTGAAGTCACTGAGAGGATACTGCGTTGTTTTACTTCAATATCAAGTAATGCTTTACGTTATCGCCTTTAAGATTTCTGTGTCTCGCCAGAAGCTTTCCTAAAATAAAGAAGCTTCCCTCTGCTCACGAAGGGGTTGCCTGGAAATTTTGGCAGGCTGTGACTGGACTTAATAACTTTGAAACCTCTCATCCCATCAACCTGAATTTAGTTTGTGGACATTTTACAAACTTATACAAAGCATAAAAAATTTGAATTTGTTGACTTCCGGCTGCCCTAATCATAACTAACCATTGATTTTTAAATTCGTTTACTTCATTATCACAAAAAGTACTGATCGCGCAAACGCGGTTGAAAGCTTTTGTGGAAGATATTGGCAAGCTGCTTCCAATAAAAATAGCTATTTAACAATATTAGCTTTATCGACAAGGCAGCAAATACCTTTTTTTCTTTTTTCTTTCTTAGACACTTCAAAAAAGCACTGTTTTATCACATTACTTTGCTCCCTGGTACCATTTTATTGAAAACCGCAGCAGCTAGCATCTGTACTTATTATGCACTATTAAATAACCGTCATTTTGAAAGCAAACACAAATAGTAAGGCCTTTTACCAATATGTTGCGTGTTCAAGTACAATAATATGGTGCCGCACTAAAGTAGCGGTTAAGATATATTTTTTGATAATATATCGTTGGTAATGCTAGTACGAAAATTATAATAACTGAACTGTAGGTGAACTGCACGTTGGAATATTTTTGTAGTACGGTAACGCTGCGCACCTGAGTTCTCTTAACCCCTAGCACATTTTTACGACGTGTATCAAGGTTGAACATAAACTCGAGTTTTGATGTCAAACCTTGCAGAGTTTTGAAAAAATACCTACAAAAAATATCTTCTTTAGCAAAAAAACTAGGCGGTGATTTATCTATTTAACCGATTGCCTAACTTATGGTAACATTAATAACTGAACTATAGATGCTGAGCTCTGGTCTCTGAGTCAATTCGACTTCCACTAATTGGCCGGGAGCAAGAAGCGTACAACAATTATGACAAAAGTTTAAGTGGTATGCCTATTGCTTCATAGCGTAATTCCTGTAAATACATTAATCAACTTGGCATCGTTTCACTATTTTGAATTTATGCCGCGAAGTACCTAGTCAGATGAACGTTCGAAAGTTTTAGAAATTATTTACTGTTTGTAAGCAAGCACAGTTTTAATTTGTAAGTAGGGACCCAATATTATGAGCAATGAACATACTTTGTGAAATTTAAAGCTTGAGGGAAAATCAATCGAAAAAAATTAGTCAGTAGGTCCACATCACAGTGTGAAGTCATAGTTGCCAAATATACAATCGTACTTTTGGAAAAAAATATTTTTGTTGACATGGACTATTAAACCAACAGGGTGATCGGATCCAAGAGGTAGGCCACAAACTAGCAGTAGCGGATTCAGATACTTTTGGTGAGAGAAATGAAAAGTCTGAATTAGCGCACTACCGTTGATGGTAAAAACGTATTTGGGGGAGAGGTCGACTTTTTCGAAATCCAATTTTTTATTCAAAATTCTTTTTTGAATCAAATACAATAAGTTCATGAAACTAAAACTAAGGAAGGCTGGCGGAAGAATGCATCCCCCTCATCTTCCCCAGAATCCGCTACAGAGGCTCAGCACCTTTTGCTTTATTCCACGAACAAGGCACACCGGTGCAAGCAAGAAGATTGGTGTCTTAAATATTATTGCGATGGAGGTTGCGCCAAGTCGTGAAAAAAGCCTACCAACAAGTAACCTATTTCTGTAATTGTGAAACAAAAATTATGACGGCCCCCACTAGCAACTTTGATTTTCTGTCCCTATACTTCTTTGAAAGAAGGAATAGAATTTACAAAATGACAAAAAGTTTGTGAGTAAAATTATTTCAAATTCACAGTATAATGATGGGGATTAGAAGCATAGAAGCAAAGTCTCCATTCATACCATCTTTTTGTTAATGCTCTCTGAATTGCTATTTTAAGTAAAGCTGACGCGGGCGTTCAATTGACATTTTTAACTCGACAAAACGGATTGGTAACCTTTCCCGGCGACGCCAGCTAATTCACAATCATTAGTCCTACCAGTTTTATTGCCATAGCAAGCACCGCAAAACAACTTGCTGTGTATTTGTTTTCATAACAACCTCACATAATTTTTTGTATTTTTCTTAACGTCCGGGTCCAAATGAAGATGATTTGTAATATATTTGTGACAGCATCGTCATTATTTCAAAATAAAGTAACAAAACACAATAAATATCTTTATCATTTATCTGAGCTTTATGTGTTTTGCACAAAAATCTAAAAGTCGCTATACTGTGTTTTTTTACGTTTTTTGACGGCTTTTCCCTACGTTTTTGGTCCCATACATTGTTGTGTAATAATTTTTATCCGCCTGCATATTTATATGATGCTTCAAAGTATATGTCGTGCGATATTTCAATTTTGTCCTCAAAGTATGCACTAACAGCGTATGTTTTTGCGCACAAAAACATTTTGTTGACAAAATCGTAAGTTCACACAACAAGGCATACTTGCACTAACTTACAGCATATAAATATCAAAGCGGATGAAAGTTTCCGTACGAAAATGCTAGGGATCAAAAAACGTACAAAACCGGACAAAAAGTCGAAAAAACGTATACTGTGTACAGCCGCGATAGATTACTCATTGTTTTCTACCGACTCGAATGAATTCGATAACTTAAATGCAGCGCTTTTATTCATCACAAAAAGTGGCCATTGAAATTCATAAAGCTCGTTTTAGCACACTCAAAATGTTCATTTTATAGATATATTTTTGATCATTCAATTTGAGTATGTATATATATATTTAGTTGTTTTTTTTAGTTTTTGCAAAGAGTCACGATCCAAACGACGTTAGTATATAAAGCGCAATTCTTTCTGTTTTGTTTGTGTGCGTGCGAGTGTTCTCATCCTTCCAAAACCAACGGACGTTCGAGCATGAAACTCGGCACGATTGATTATTATCACCCTGAGATGAGTGTCATCAGGAATTCGTGACGTGATGATAACGTCATAATCAAATTAATTGATAGATACTAAGGCAACTTATAGGCTAACTACAATCAGTTGATTAAAATACCACTTCCACGACCGATTTCGTTCCTATTAGAACTCTTCAGGTGGACTCAGGTATTGAACCGACGGTCACAACCGCATGAAGTATTTCGTGTGACCGTCGATTCAATACCTGAGTCCACGTGAAGAGTTCCAATAAAAACGAAACCGGTCGTGGAAGTGGTATTTTAATCAACTGATTGTAGTTAGCCTATAAGTTGCCTTAATATCTATCAATTAATTTAATATCTAAATAGGCTAACACCAGCTCCTGTAATTCGAGTCATAATCAAAGATATTCTTTTATATGACACTTTTTGACTGAGAAACGCGGTTTTCAGCATAAGCGATACTTAGTATCCGACTTACCAACTTAAATAAATTTTACTTCTTTAGCTTCTCACATGACATCATAATTAACAGTTAATTTAAATTTCGTTTTCTAAACTTACTCAAAAACTATAAATCGTAGAAATGCGATTAGAAGCCTTCTTGAGAGATAGTAACAACGTGCTTTTGATAAAAAGTACTATATAACAATTTAAGCTGAATTGACAACGCAACAAATTGTTTATTCGAGTATTTTTAGTCTTCTAAAGATGCTTCTTACTGTTCCCGCAAGCTTCAACTCTGTCTAGTACGCTATAATGCTTCCTGTTTGTTAACACTCTACCAGAGATCATCATATGATGATTTTTCCAGAAATTGCAAAATCAGTTTAATTAAAAGTTATTTTTCAAAATTTTCCGTCTTTTTTATTTTCCAACCAATTTTTAAAATTTTTTAACAAAATTAAAGGTTATTTCAAGACAAATTCGACAATATATGAATTGTATATTTGCTATTTGCTTTTTTACCAAAACTATTAAACTTTAAACATGTTTTCTAATCAATCTAAAGGTCTACAAGTGAAAATCTCATCTCAAAGTTGCAAACCGTTGCAATACGGATGATTTTTGCTGACTGTTTTTTCCTCTTTTTTCTTGGGATGAAGATAGAACAACTAATCGGTTTTAAATTAGGTATGGATGGAAATTGCAGATTGATAGCCTCTTTGCGAGCAAGGTGGACTGCCATTGATGGCGATAGGTGCCAAAAAGTATTTTCTTACAACATGCTAAGTAAATTGCTCTTTTTTTTGATCCGGTAAATTGTAACTAACATATATCAACTCACTTCCGTGCAACGAGGCTGTGTAACGGGAACCAACAGATTCTCCTGTTATCATTGAGTAGATGTTTTCTATTACGCTTTCATCGCTCTCTAAAAACACTCTCGCGTAAGGTTAGTTTGTTATAAACTGCAAATATTTTCATGTTTAGCGAATTCTAATTTTAGAGAACAAAATTTTATCATTTATATTTTATACGATGATGTACATTCGAGAACAAATCTAAAATTTGGTAGAGGCTCGTTTGAAAATGTAGACCTTCTTATTTTAAAAGAAGTTTTTATAGAACTTTTTCTTTCAATTATTCAAACACTTCTCTACCAAATCATCAGTAGGATCTAGAACTTCAGGCAACATTTAGCGAAAACAAAAATGTAAATAATATTATTACACAACAATCTGTGAAATTATGTATACAACAAGCACCTTGTAAATCATCATTTAATACCAAAGCTGATGGCCTTACATTCTTTATAAAACCTGAAAAATAAATGCTTGTTGATAGTATGGTCACAGAAAAATAATTTGCGCTACGTGGCATCACTATATACCACAAGACCGCTAAAATCACTGAGATTAATAAGATCGCTTAATAAATGGTAATCTTTAGGAGTCTTTGCAATCTTAAGATCTCGGCAAACTTTGTGATTTTATGGATTTTCGTGATCTCAGTGATATTAGTGATCTTCATGACATATGGTTTTAGGAAGTTTAGTGATCTTTTTGATTTCAGTAATTTTAGCGATTTCATCACTTTCAGTGATCTTAGTCATGTAAGCGATCTCGGTGATCTTTGTGATTTTAGTGATTGAAGCAATCTCAAAGATTTTTGTGATTTTAGTGATCTTTGTAATCTCATCGATTATAGAAATTGTAGTAATCTTTTGCAATTTTGGCAATCTTGTTGATTTTTTGCGAGCTTAGCAATCAGAGGAATCTAGGCCATCGTCCTAATCTGGATGATATTGGCGATGATAGTGGTCCCGCTCCAATCAACAGTCCCTTCGACGTGGTGGTGCGGTCCCATACCTTGTTCGAGTAGGGTTGAAATGGCTGTTGGCCTTGCCGAGGGTTCCAGTTACCCCGGGCACTCCCTCACACAAGCCATTTTTTTTGCCCAGATGCGCGCTGAACAGCAGCAGAAGTGCAGCATGTAGCCTCTGTGTAATCGGTCGACTTTTCCTGCCTCTATCTTGCTCGTCTTTTCATTTGTCTCCTTCTCTTGATAAGCGTCAACGTTTATCCTGACCCTGATCCTGTTTTTCCCTGCTCAGTGTGCGCTGGAAATGTGACCTCGAGGGGCAGGTTATTGCAATGCTGCACCTGCTCCAAATGGGACCATGTAAGGTGATCACTACTCTCTTTTTCTAGATTCAAAACTGTTGGCGGCTCTCACTCCTGAAGCTACCCTCCCTGCTGCGTCCCTGGTTCTTCTGGAGACCTCACAACTACCAACATTGTGTCTTCCTCTTTGATCCTTTCCATCTTGTATACCTCCACTGTGTTATATGCCCCCTTTTGCCTTTGCAGTGATCCAATCCTATCCTCGCCTTCGAACCTCTTGTCCTCCTTCCAGCCACTTTGTATCTTTTCCCTGTGCACTCTCTCCATCGCCTCATGTTCCTGATTGTTTTTCTATACCTCCTGCTTTCTCTTCCCCCTGACACTATCAGGGTTTTTCAATGGAATGCTGTAGGTCTCCGTTCCAGGAGCACTAAACTACTACACTTAATTTCATCTCATTTTGTTGACCTTATTTGTATCCAGGAATCTAACTTTAACTCATGTTCCTCTTTCCGGATCCGTGGATTCTCTGCTCTGCAATCTGATTGTACCCATTTTCGGTCTGGCATTCTCTTTCTCGATATCACGCACGCTAGCGGAGGCGTCATCATTTTTGTCAGGCAGGGCTTATCCTTCTCTGAACTTTATACCTCCTTTCTTTCTTTGCTTGATCCCTATATTCTGATTATGTAGGGGTCAACATCTCACTTAGCAACTCCTCCTTACTTTTTTTTCTTAATGTTTGTGCTGACCCTATTCGCTCTTGTTCGTTTGATAGCAGAACCGACTTCTTTTCTCCCTCCATCCTTGCCTCCTCCAGAAATCTCTTCTTTCTGAGGGACTTCAACTGCCATCACCCTCTCGGGGATTCAAAAAGTACTTCTTCCCCCGTGGGGAGGAAGTATTCGTTTGGGTTATCTTTTCTGACCTTCTCCCTCTCAATGACCCTCACATGCCTACTCTTCTCCATCATACCCAGCTCCTCTAGCAGTCGCTCTTCTCCTGCCATCTCCTTTGCTCCCTCCTCTCTCCCCCTCTCTTGTTCCTAGGAAGTGCTGCAGGACTTGGGCTCTGATCACCTACCAATTCTACCAACTATCCCTTTCTCTCCGGTCTTTCGACACAACGAATGTCCCCTTCCTTTAATTTTAAGAAAGCTCTTTGGCATGACTTTGTCTTTTATTTCGACTCTTACTGTCCTTCTGCAGAAGAATATTCGTCTCTTTCTCTTTCCTCGCTGCTGCTCTCTTCATTTCTCTGAAACTGAAGGCCGCCAAGTTTTCCATTCCTTTCGGCCTCATCAAACTTCAACCTCAAACCTGGTGGTCCACTGAGTGGAAGAAGCGATTAGTGAAAAAAGTAAGGCTTTCGCTGCCGCTCATAAAAGTAATAAAGATCGTCAGGCTTGCATCTACGCTTCTCGACATACCTTGTCTCTCATCGCCAAGGCCAAGGCTGAGGCATGCCATGCGACTTCCTCTTCTCTCTCACCAATCCAACCCAAAATCTGTGTTCCCTCTAGCCTTCGTTCGGTCGCTGGCTCTTCTTCCTCATCCAATTTCTCCAAAACTGTTCCTCTCCCAGGGAGTCGGCTTCGGTTATTACCGACTTCTTGAGATCCCACTTTTCTGTTTCCCAGCCAAAAGCACTGCGTAACAGAGCCCGAAGCTACCTTTCCGAGGTCCGCCAAGCCACGTGCCCTAAGGAGTCTCACTCGTTCTTTTTCTCCCTCTTCTCCGCCGATGAATTTCTTGAGGCTGCCACAAATCTCTCCTCGTCCACTGCCACTAGCATAGACAAAATTGCCTATCCCATACTAAAGCACCTTCCTCGTTCTGGCATGAATCGTCTTTTACACATTTTCAATCTCTCCTGGTCTTTGCATTCCTTTCCTTCCACCTGGAAAGCATCTTCTATTTGTCCCATCCACAAGATGGGAAAGCCTCTCGACTCTCCTGCTTCCTTCCGGCCTATCTCTCTCACCTCCTGCGCATCAAAGCTTTTTGAACGCATCATTCTATCCCGTCTTCTCTTCTTTCTGGAATCTAATTCCATTCTCCCTCCCCGCCAGGCTGGTTTCCACCCTGTACGGTCTACTCTAGATCTAATTTGTTATCTTTCTTAGTCCATCTTGGATGGGTTTAACAAACCCAGGCCAGGCTCTCGGACGATTCTCTCTACTATTGATTTCTCCAAAGCTTTTGACTCTGTTTGGTATATCGCCCTCTTCCACAAACTTATTTCGGCTGGCCTACATCCTTGCTTTGCTCATTGGACTCAATCTTTCCTTTCTGATAAGCGCGCTTGCGTGGCTTATCAAAATCACAAAAGTCGTTCCTTTGGATTCCATCAAGGTGTTCCACATGAATCCGTTCTTGACCCTGTACTTTTCTCTCTTTTCATCAATGAATTTCCTGCTTCTCTGCCTTCTTCCTGCTTCTCAGCTGCACACTTTACACTGACTATCTGGCCATTTGGTCCTCCTCTCACTCGGTCCCCACTGCAAGGAGCTATGTTTCGATTGGAGCGCTGGTCTGAGTACTGGTGTCCTCCATCTCAATCCGACCAAATGTAAGGCCTCCTTATCAGTGGATCCCCACCAAGCTAACCTCCATCCCAGCCTCCTCTTACTCAACTCCCGTCTCCGTTTCAATCTGACTTTAACTTTTCTCGGGGTCACCTTCGACCGCACTCTTTCCTTTTCCAAACATGTTTCTTCGCAGAAGGCCAGGTTTTCCCTCATTTTAAGACCTTACGCTGTATCTCTGCTTCCTCATGGAGTCACTCTAAGGAGTCCCTCTTTCTTCTGCATTAAGCTTTACTTCGACCCTTCTCACATATATTTCACCCGGATGGTTTCCTTTTCTAAGCGTTACCAATATCACCAAATTGGAACGCTTTTACCGAGCGGCTAGTCGCGCCATCACCGGCTGGATCTCGTCTTCTCCTATCCCACTTCTCCTCTCTGAGGCTTCTCTACCTCCCATCCGAGTCACCCAGACTTATTTTTCTCTGTCATCTCATGAGCGGGCTCTTCGTCTCTCAACCTTCTTTCCCATTTTAAGTTTGGCCAGACTTGGAGTGAAACCAAGACACTGCAGGTCTTTCTGGAGAGTTTTTGCGTCCACTCACCCGCTCATACTTCCTTCTACTTCCCCTAGAGAGGCTCTTTTTGCTTTCCCTTCCTCTTCTCCTTGGAACCTGCCTTTCTTCACTGTGGAGTCCATCCTTTCCTCTCCATGCTCCCGCTCTGATCCCCTCTTTTTCGCCAAGGTGCGGCTCTCGCTCACCTTGACTCTTTCCCACCTCACAATTTGATGGTCTGGACAGAGGACTCTGTTCCATTTCTCGGCTCTGACGTACTTGCCAACTGCTCTTCCTGTGGCACTGAGGCCACTCTTTCCTTTTCGTCAGGCTTAGTATGCTCAAGTTTTTCCGCTAAAGACTGCGCCATTCTGCAAGCTCTCCGCTGGTCTCGGAAGCACCAACAAGTCTGCCACTTCTCTTCTCCTACTATTTGACTCTCGCTCTATCCTCGCCACCCTGTCCTATCCTCCGTCTTTCTTTTTACCTCAAACTCTCTGGCAGATCTAGCAGGAACTGTCTTCTCTTTCCTCCTGTACTATCAGGCTACAATGGGTTTCCGGACGCTTGTTTTTCCCGGGGATCAACGCGACTGATGATCTGGCCAGACGGGGAGCGCTACTTGCGCTCTTTGCAATCCCTTGTAGTCTACTCTTATCTCTCGTATCTACTCTTGTCTTTTTTTGGACTGGAGGCGTACTGTCTCATCTAAATTCTTCTACATACAGGTTCCCTCGATTTTCACTGAGGAACTTGTGCTCCCCCGTCACGCTCGCGGTGTGCGCTTCCGTCTTCGCTGCAACGAACACGGTCTACTGTTGAGCTCTTATCTTTTTAGGATTGGCAGAATCAAGAATTTTTCTTGTTGCGCCTGCGGACAGCCGTCTCAAGGCACCTCTCATCTCATTCTGCACTGGCCAGCTACAAACTCTTTGCGCCGCTCGCTTATCGGCGACTCTCTGTCTCTTTTCAGCCACTGGTCCGAGCCCTGGGAAGTTGCCCAGCTTCTGGGGCTTCATGGTCCTTTACGATGCCCACTATCCCTGGGAAGGGGTCGGGTAATCACAACAAAAACCTGCTAGTGATCTTGCAGTGTCTAAAGAAGTTTAATCTCACCAATCTTGTGTTATTTAGTGATGTCCGGTCCGCGCTACGCAGCAGCCAAATAGTAATACCTAACTGATATAAATATCTTACAAAAGCATTGACCTGATAATTGTAATGGCAAGGAAATCCTCAGCATGCTAAAAATATTTAAGTAAAGTAAAAACTTGGCCTTAAAATTTATTTCATACCTTGTTGTGCCATATTTATAATTTTTGTTGTTATTTTCTTAAAATCTATCAAGAGTCTTAAACGATGCCTCGTTAATTGCTGCATGCTTGTATCATTTCCAACAGTATTACGACATTTACGCTGAAGCTTCCAAAAAATCTCTTTCAATCGATGCAATCTATTCTTGTCTTCAGTAGAATTAGAATCTGAAAATATTTTTAAATTTTTTCTGCTACGATTTTTCATATTCAATAGCTGAAAAAAATTTGCCGTAACTTTAAAATAAAAAATAAATCAGCCTTTTACTCTCCTCTCAGCTACCCTAGAATTTCACGGCTCTTACCCACAAGAAAATAGCTTATCACCAAGTTTTTCTTTTTAATGCGGTGACGTTCATATTGGGTGAAAAATTTGGGCACATTTCAAGCACCCGCTTGATTTTATCGAGTTCTCAAGACTAGTCCACTATCTTCTATTAACCCAGTATTTCGAAAACTTTGGACCACTTGACTTGTTTAAATCAGTGGAGGGAACACCAGCGAGTTTGTCCTGTTTTTGAAGTAATTTGTCGCAGGGATCCTAAAGCTATTCAAAACTCAAACACTTAAGATTTTAGAGAAACCTTGCGGCTACTCACAAACCTCAGTTTGAGAACCATTATGCTAACCATTTCTACATTATGAACCAGTTATTTGTATAAATGCTTGTATTGAATCTGCATTTATGCTTAATTATGCAAAGTTTTCCGCGGCTTCTGAAATTTTATCTACTGCATGCCAATTAAAAAAGCTTGTAACTGCACCTTTATCAATGCCATTGCAGCGCATTTTTTTTGCCCACTGTTCATCCACATTATCCAAAATTTGTTTTTGAATTCCTATGATAGCATTTTTATATCTGAAAATATTAGTACATCATTAAGATAAAATGAAAACAGTAGGCTAGTCTACACGCTGATTAAATTTGTAAGATTAGCTTTTAACAACCTACTTGCAGTAGCTCCAGTATTTCACTGTAATTCCAGTAAGTCTAAACGCCATACAGTCATTCCATCGGCTTGTAATCAGTCTCATATATTTCAATAAATTAGAATCAAACTTTCTGGCGCCAATTATAAAGTTCTCTTCCTCATAAAGCATTTCCAGATATCTAGCGTGTTTGCCGTGTTTAGACTGAGGCGGAATCTGCAAAAAATGACAATGCTTAATTGTTTTGCTACCCGTAAAATCTACTACTGCTTGTTTCAAAAAACAGGCTTTAACATAGATTATCATAAGTTAGTGCAAAGCAGTGACACCATCTGGAAGATTTATACTTACAAACCAAAATGAGACAAAAAATATACTCCATAATCAAGCGACAATAGAAAGCAGTGCATATTTTTAAGATGCTTTGATTTGAACTAAATGATTACCGATCATGCATGGGGGTCCTTGTGTAGCCCACCATAAATTGCAAATAACTTGAATAAAAGTTGAGCTATCTCCAAAAATGTGTATTACTTTCTGTTTAGTTTTCGTTAAGTAAAGATCCTGATTTGATGGTGAGAAGCAAAAATGTTTCAGCGTTTAATGCAATTTCAAAAATTAAAACTCCACCAAAAAAGTTAAAAAAACATCCAGTTCCTAAACTTTGTCAGGTTACTCAAGAGTAAGGTATCCCCCAACACTTGAAACGGAAAATATCTAATGATACAGTTTAATGTGAAACAAGAATGACGAGGCACACGCGCAGCCGAAATCTAATCCTTAGCCTACTGACAAAAATAATAGTTGCAGTAACTATGTGGACCATGTCAAAAGCAGTGAACTATGTCACAACCGCAAAACAACATCTGTAATAAACGACTTTTTGGTGGGATTTTAGCCACAAATCTAATTGACTGACGCGATGGTACATTTCATGAAAATTTAAAACAAATGCCCAGCAACATTGACAAGGGGTCCAGTGCATACCCACGGGCGAAGCATCTTTATAAGGAGCCAAGATTTTCTGATTTTTCCTCAAAAAAGAACTCTAATTGAAGTTTACCTCTGAATTGATAGACCACAAAAAGTGCGAAACAAGCTTCCCAACTTTGGTAGCTGGCCCAAACCAGCTTATGGACTCCCCTGCAAACTTATGTATTTATTTAATTAAAAATAAATAATCATAATTTACCCACTTGTAATCTAATTTTCAATGGTGGTTCTCTTGCATTGCGTTGATTGATAGCAAATGCTTCTTCTGTTCGTAGTTTGTGATGATCTCCAGCGGTTCGTTTATTTTGTTCAGGAGACTGACGACGACTTATAGGTCTTTGACCTACGTCAGGCTTACAAAACAAAAGTTCCTGCATTCCATGATAACTTTGCTTCAAATAAGCAAGCTCTTCTACGGTTTCACTCAACTTTTTCTAAAATCAAAATTTCCTTAGAAAAACCTTGACGTTAGCACGCTGTTCAAAAATTATTTTACTCAATTCTACACGAAAGTAGACTACATTCACGAGGTTCACTCTCAAAATATCAATTGTTTTTCTGAAAATACCAAAGCGAGTTAGCATACAAGTTGACTTACCACAAATGTATGAAAACAATCAGTAAACACAAGCATTACTTATGACAAAATTTGATTCACTAAAAAAAAATGCAAGTTAATCAAGAAATCAAACGAATGCTTGTTAAATATAAAATCAAATATAAATTTAATACCTTATAAAAGAAATTCTTATCATATGCTTCTTCAAGAAAAACTTTCAAATTTTTATTAGTTCTGAGAAGTTTTTCTTTTTCTTCATCATCAATTCCTTTAACTCTTCTTTTCTCCAATTCAAAGTTCAATTTCTAAAATATTTTCATGGTAAGAATATGATTAAAGGTATAAATTTTCCTCACCATATTTTGGAATCATGCAAGTTTTTCATAGAAACAAAAACTTAAAATTGTCTGTACAAAAGAAAATTTTTCAAAATAATTTTTATAATTCGGCCATATTCTTATATTTAAACTTATGTTTTTGACTTATTTGTAGCAAATAGCATTTTGTTTATCCCAGCTCGTAAGATAAATAACTTCAAGTTGGACACATTTTCTAAAAGAGATTAGACCAATTTTTGTTATTTTCATCAATAACAGCTAATACTTACATCAACTTTGTTCAATAAGTGTCTTATATCTAAAATCGAATTTCTTTGCAATTTTTTCAATCCTATAATTTCTTGTTCTGCCGCATCACACATAATTCGCATCTAATACACAGACATAAATAAAGATAATAATGAACCAATTAATATATAAGCATTTAAAAAAAACGGAAAGCTCATCGATAAGAGTGTTGAGACTTGTAGGCTAACGGGTATCCAACAATTTTCTCGTTGTACTCACACTGAGGGATGACTTGGCATCATTTTATTTGTTAAACATAGGCCAACTAGTAAGTTGGCAACATAACAAAAACGTCACTGTATCAAAAACAGCCAATACAGTTACAAAATTTAGACTTTTATTAGCAGGCTTATGTTTAGGCCTCTGTTTTGATTGCCATCTTTAGTAAATAAGCTATCCATAATGTTCTTGAAAGTTAAAAACTAATGTAGGAGTAAAAACTCCGCTGTGTGAAACGCAGTAATTACAGTAACTAGCCATTTTTAACTTCACATGTAGGTCTATCAGAACCAATGAAATGCGTAATTTGTAGGAGTATTATTCTAACATACATTAATAGCTTTGGCTTTCATTTCCTCAAGCTCGTTTTTCAGGTTTTTGATTTGTGTATTTTTTCCCATGTCAACTTCACTTGAATTTGCTTTTCCAAGTTGATCGTGCACTATAGTTTTTTTCATATTTACAATTTTTCCAACACCTACTGTTATTGCCTGATACAAAGCATCGAAGCCCGCTTTCATCCTAAAAAAATCACTTTGTAAAAATGACTAAGAAAGCTGGATCTTCAGGCAAAAAATTCGGACATCGCAGTTTTATATCCATAGGTATCGATAGCAACGAAAACGCTATCGGAAAAAAATAAAAATCAGAACTCTAGAAACAGCCAGCACTAGACTCTCTAAATAAAAATCAGAACTGTAGAAACAGCCAGCACTAGACTCTCTACATACCTTTCCATTGCAGTATAAACACTCTCAAAATCAGCCGCAGACACTTCAGAATTATGTTTGTAAGTCTCATCTAGGAGAGTTGCCACTTGATGCATTTGGTTATTTTTAAAGAGCATGGATATTTTTTCTCGGAAACTGAACATTAAAGAAAAATAATAAGAGTCTAATAATGTTGAGTAGCACAGAAAAAGACAACACACCTATTTAACATTTCTTCGACTTTAAGAAATTCTTTGAACATCTCAGTTAGCATTTTTTTCTCATTATTTTCTTCCAAACGTTTTGCAACTCTTCTATGACTTAGCGATTTGCGTTTGCTCCTGCAAATAAAAATGCTCTCCAACAATTCATTGATGTTCCTAGAATCAGGTCGTGAAAAATCTTTTAGGGCTAGAAAAGATGAGTCACATCACACATCTTTTATCTAAATTTGCAAACCAACCTATAGGCATTCATTCATCTATAGGCATTCATTTATTCATTAGTATGAGTTAATGCTCTGATTTGCAAGTCTTTTGTTAGATTGGGCCACGCGATGAGTAGACTGCTCAACCCTACCACCAACTGCTCCACAAAGATCGAGTAATCCCATTGAGTGTTTTTGCCACATACACAATAAGAGAACCTACGCTTTTGCGGATCGATAAAAATACTCAATTTTGTAATTTAGCCCATTAAGAAAAGTATTTGAACATTCCCAGGCTAGACGCACAAACATTCCCGGCTAAGCGCACGAGAAATATACTTTCATGTTGGTTGCTGCGTGACGCAACAAACTGAGAGTTCAACGTCCGGTCCGCAAGTAAAGCGCTTAGAACATCACGTTGCAAGAGGTGTGGGCAAGCAAAACCGGCATTAGTTTTCAAATGACTGATCAGGTTTGAAAATCTGTATCGATCGCAAACAAACGTCAGCAAACGATCACTGCTTTAAAGATCAACAGGTTACATCGAAGTCTTCAGTTTTCCATTCATCCATCTTCTACTAGATAAACTGAATAAGTTTTTATCATTTTAAAACGCTTGGTTTTGTCTTGATATTCAATGCCACAATTACAGAATTTTAGGCCCCGGCGCTTGGCTGTGGAAGTTTTGAAACACACAGAAATTAAATAAAAAACAGAATGAAAAGCGTAAATTTCACCAACTTACTTTTCCTCATAAATTTTGACAACACTTTTTTGTTTTTGTACTTCTTTTAACAATTGTTTGCGTTCTTGAACTCCTTTATCAATTGCAGAATCAGCAATCTACAAATAGTGATTCAGTAACATATTTTCATAGTAGGACTTTACTTTATAAGCTAAATAATAAAGCAACTTTTAAACTCCTTTTATCAATGCATCATAGGGTAAAATATCATGAGCCCTTGGACATTTGCTAAATCCAGGGGCAAATCAAAACGTTTGCGCCAAAACCTATCTCGTAAACTACTTTCCTTTAGCCAAACACAGGAGCATAGCTAGGATTTTGATTAGTGGAGGGGAGACAATAGTTTATGTTTATTTAAATTTTAAAATAAAGTTAATGCAAGATTTTTTTCGAGTTCAAAAATGTTCACCAAAAAAGATTGTGTAGTTTTCAAGCGCTAAATTTTTTTTCAGTTTCGATTAAAATGTGAATAACCAGGAAAATTTCGGGGAGGGAAGACATGTTCGTTATACCCCTTTCCTACGCCTCTAATAAAACAAGCACATATAAGTGCATAGTCTTTACCTTAACCGATTTTTGAGATGATTTAATTTTGCCAAAGTCTTTAAGCATCGATGATCTTTGATCAATTTCTTCAGTTTCGTCTTTTACGTCTTCAATGACTAGTACAGAGTCAGACAATGCTTTACGCAGCTGCTTCGCTTCTTCAGCCATGATAACTGAGGATTCAGCTGCTTGTAGAGCGTTCGACGTTTTTCTTGCCGCGTTTTGCTTTTTGGAGAGCGCTGCAAAATGCAAACTTTACGATAATTTCCATAAGCGTTTAGCATACCAAGCGTTCGTTGTTACATCGAAACAGCTCATAACATTGGTTTAACGTACAAGCATTTGTTTTGACACAATAGAACTAATAAATCATGCTTTCTGTATTCGGCTCGAACTTCAGGTTTAATCTCTACGGAGTTCGGTAGATCAAAAACTTGATAATTAGATCAACCGTAAAGATGTAGCCAGTCAAAACTTCAAGGTGGGCAAAAGCTTTTTCGCAAGTTCGCTTTAGGTGAGATTTTCTTAGAAGTGTGGTGCGATCAAGTTTGCGAGATCTATTTTGCAGACGTCTTTAAAGGTTCTCCCAAAAATAGGACTTTTACAAGTTTTTTAGATAAGAAGAGGAAAACGCCTTTCGCAAACTCTATACGATTTTTAATCATATAATGTAGGTAAATTGCAAAGTTCACTTTGTTTTAGTACACAAACAAGTCCGAAATTTTAACTACTTAGAAAAAATATCATTCTATTTTACGCGCTTTTTAACTGCGAGGGATTTTTGGCGCCAGGTCTTTCTTACTCATGATCAAGAAAATTTTGCATCAATTTATTCTCAACGTTGCCTGATCACTGAACCCAAGCAACCGATATATGAATAGGCTAATTTAAATGTCGTTAACAGGGCATGAACACAAATGTAGACTGTTATTTATTTCAAATTGTTGATCTCGAGCAAGGGTGCAGCCAAAGAGAGCTGAAAAATCTAAATTCTCCCTTGGCAAAGACACTTTCCTTCAAAAATATTTAATACAGTGCCGACAACTTTGCCGCCATTAAACCATCACAGTTTTAGTTAGCTCACTCCTTCCTCATTGCAAAAATCCTGGGTGTTTGCGGGACCATGAGAGATATTTGAAGGCAAATCGTAAGTCATATAAAAAAAAGCATACTTACCTTCAGTAACTGCATAAGAAGATGGCGTTGCAAAGTTAATGCTGTTGGAAGTGTCATTTACCAAAGTTGACCCTACTACTGCTGATGCAGACTCTTTCAAAGATGATTTTGAGGTTCTTAAAACTGTTTCTGAACTTTTTGAAGGTAGTTCTGAGTTATTGAAAGTTGGTTTTGTGTTTTGCATAGCTAGTGCTAAATTATTTTTATCTAGTTCAGAAATTTTTAAAGCTGGTTCCGAGTTTTTTAAAGCTGCCTCTGAGTGTTTTGTAGGTGACTTTGAGATTTTTACAAGTGATTCTGAGTGTTTTATAGCTGGTTCCGAGATTTCGAAAGCTGGTTCTGAGATTTTCAAATCCGACTTAGCAGTTTTCAAAATTGGTTCTAAATTTCCAACCACATTTTCTTGAACAGTGCTTACAAAGTCACTTGATTTTTGTCTGCAAATAAAATATATACACTATGTATATTAAAGCATTTGAATTCACGAAAAACTTATCTAATTTAAGCGACAAGTAGGCTACATGTAATTAGACTGTGGCTAATAGGCTACTTCAATATAAATCCGAAGAGCGTTTAGTAAATACCCAAGGGAACCCTATTTTTCGTGGAGCCAGCTTTTTCTTCTCATCGCTAACAATGTGATAAAAGAAAATTTAAAACAATACAATACTATACTGCAACTGCAAATGAACCCTCTGCTTAGTTAGACCATTGGTTTCAAACGGGGGATGTGGGGACCTCCATGAGTCCAGAGAAGATTTTAGTAGAGCTCACCACGTGTAAAAGTGCATTTGTAATGATGAGCGCTCGGAGTAATCAGCAGGTAAAAATATTTTTTTGGCGGGGGGCCACAAACGGAAACTTTTTCAACGTTCAGTCGACTAACGAGTGTGGTTAGTCGGGAATTGGGATGAGTCAATAAGTCGCAGCCCACAACAAGGCATCACGACTTTATTATTAAATGATGACTTACTGCAACACAGAAGTGTCAAAAAGACGAGCCGCATCATTAAAAGTAAGAGGTCAAATCAGACGACGTGATCATTAATGATGATAAATTTTCAAAGCTACATCTCTTCATAGAGAAACGGGGATTTTTGATTTAGACGAATATTAATTGTATTTTTGCACAGCATGTTTATACTTTCTCAAAAATTACTGACAGTTGAAAACGCTATTTAAAGCTTTTAAAGATGTTAAAAAGTTGTTTCCTATAAACAATTGAGGCGATCTGTCTCGCCATTGGGCCACAGCAAATAAAAGGTGATCAATTTCGAGACGCGGGTTCAAAGCCACATCTTGTCGCGGGCGCACATTTTTACCTCGAGGACGACATTTGGCGAGCGGGTCACAGCTTGTTCACGCCTGGTTTCGATGGTTGTTTATGTGACCACAAAATGAACAATGTCGGTGAGTAAATAAATTCAGCGTTATTCTGCTGCTGTTTGCGAGTTTATTTCAAATCTGTCATTCATATCTTGAAATAAGTTGTTTTTCCACTTGTAAACAAATTTATTACAAAGAACTCAGAACTATTTCTTAAAACGACTTACTTGAGTTGTTTTGATTGTGGCAAAAATGTATCAGATTCTGTAATAGAGAAGTCATTGGTCAGTCGAAAGTTAAACTAGTTCAGTTAATTTTTGTACCTATACGGAAGAAAAAGAAATACTAAATTCGCTTTTATTATTTCATTGGCTTCAAAGTTTTCCAAAATCACCATCTACTTCAGGTTGAAAGAATTTTTCTGTCATACAGCCTGGATATACTTTTAAAACGTTTTAATAGAGAAGCCGCCTACCATGAAACCAAAACCTTTTTTGTGAATACAAACATTAGCTAAACATAAAACGCAAAATTATAGCTCTCAGCCGGATGAATCCATTCATGTTCAAACCAAAACCCTGTTTAAGAGTTATCTTGATACAACATAACTTTGCTCAACTTACTTCGTGATGACTGAAAGCTTTGATGTTCTTTTTTTTCAAATTTAGTATCGGATAAAATCTGTAACTGAAGCTTTGGACGAGAAAATTGTTCAATGCTTTCCACTTCGGGTTTGGCAAGATCAATTGCATTGGTCTCTTTCGAATTGGTAGATGGATCTTGGTCAGGGAAGGGTGGATCAATCAACTGAGCATTTTTAATTATCGATTGTTTCATAGAGGAAGAGACCTGTCTAGGCATCACAAAGGGTGTGGGATGCTGTGGTTCAAAGGGTTTTAGAGGCATCTGGAAATATGCTTTCCAGCCTAAATTAAAAACATAAGTAAAATATACTTTGCATGAACACTCTTTATGTTTGTGTAAAGCATCAAGCTGTCTGGCTTTTGTATCATTAATAACTCAAGTAGCAGTTTACCTTCACCATCATGCTAGTAACCAAAATTTAGTAAAGGGGTAAAGATTTCAATAAACCTACAAATTTTTCAGCCTTTTTGGGGCAAAGATGTTTGCAAAAAAAACAAGACTTCTATTTGGCCTTAAGTTGTCTTTCTTCTTCTTGGTTGTGCCCTTGATTGGCAATGATGTATTGTTTCAGCTGAAGTGGTTTTTTTCAAATAGGGTTGCATTAAAACGTTTTGACATTTTAATTTTTCTTTCTTTTACCTGCGACAAGACCTGGTGAAAAAAAATTGTTTATAAAACTACTTAGTTTGGTCCAGAAATAACAGCCAAACATGTAGTTACCAACATATCACAAATATTTCGTCCTTTAATTGGGACTATTGTCAACGTTAAGTTATGTGCGACACAAAAATTGAACCTTGACTACGATTGGGTTTGGCAACCTTATAGCCATTTAGGGCCAATTTTCACGGCAAAACTTCTCCAATATGACGTCTGAACGGGCAGCAAAAAAACAATTTTCGGGAGTTTTAACTGGCCGAAGTTAGGGTTGCCACGTCTGAAAAGGCAAAACCAGCGTCCTAAACACGAATTTTGTTGCAGAAAATTGTCACGGGACTAGTCGCTTAAAAATGATATTCACAGCTTCCTGGCTTGGCGCTCAGCATAAAAAAAGGGATAGTGTGGAGAACAAGCAGGCAAGCTTGCTTGTTGTGTCCTTGGGCAAGGCACTTAACGGGACGCTTCCACCTTTATGTGGCAGATAGGTGGCCTACCCCTACTTCACCGGGCTACAATTGTGAAGTTGCTAAACCAGCATGTCGTAAAAGGCGACTCTTGGGTAACCACCAGTGGCAGTCCGCCTTGTTGGTGGTGGGGCTACCAGTCACTCATGACTGGTTCGAAATGAACTGCCATCTTTCCTCTAGCCTAATTTCAATAAGGTTGACGGCATGAACCTGGATTGTCGTTTGTGCCGTACTTCCATCCGGAGGAAGAGGAGGGGTAATCACAACAGACGGTCGCAGGACGAAAAACTTCTTGCGCTGGCTGCGTTTTGTGCACTCCAGCTCTAAAGGGCATATAAATAGTAAGCAAGCTGGCAAAAAGCCATTATTCAAAGAATGAGCGTGACATGCACCATGTTAAAAAGCGTTGTTATTGCTGAGAAAGGTAGACTAACAACGTTGTGCCAAAAATCTCCATTCTACGTGGCATAGTAATACTAAAATATAATTTCAGCATAGGTCAAGCTCCTATACTATTTACTATTCCAAGAATGATGTTACAAAAACCAAAAAATGTTTAAGTACAACCATTCCGCACAAATTTAATGTACAAGTTAATATCTTGAATGGTGTTAAGAGTAAATTATGAATACAAAATTTACTCCTGACCTTTTTTGATTTCTAATTTTTTTTTGCTCTGAATTAATGTATCTGAAATCGTTTTTTTGCCAAACGTAGCTGTTAGTTGAGGTTTGAGATCCGAAAATTCATTTCTCGAAATTTTTTCAATCTGCAATTCATCTGCCTTTTCATTATCTGATCCTTCTTCCAGTAATTTTGTTAGCAGCTCTTCTTTTCTATCCAGCTCCAACAATGTAAGTGATAGCTCTTTTTCCGTTTCCTCTAGGGTCCCTTTCGTTTTTCTGAATGTAAGGTAAATGTGTTCATCAAAACAAACTAATTCCATATTTTGATATACTGTAAGAAGCATATACTGTATGTTGTTGTTGTTGTGATTACCCCTCCTCTTCCTCCGGATGGAAGTACGGCACAAACGACAATCCAGGTTCATGCCGTCAACCTTATTGAAATTAGGCTAGAGGAAAGATGGCAGTTCATTTCGAACCAGTCATGAGTGACTGGTAGCCCCACCACCAACAAGGCGGACTGCCACTGGTGGTTACCCAAGAGTCGCCTTTTACGACATGCTGGTTTAGCAACTTCACAATTGTAGCCCGGTGAAGTAGGGGTAGGCCACCTATCTGCCACATAAAGGTGGAAGCGTCCCGTTAAGTGCCTTGCCCAAGGACACAACAAGCAAGCTTGCCTGCTTGTTCTCCACACTATCCCTTTTTTTATGCTGAGCGCCATGCAAGGAAGCTGTGAACACCATTTTCAAAGTCTTTTGATATGACTCGACTTGGGAAATGAACCTCAGGTCTACCGACTACGAAGCAGATGGTCTATCCCAGCGGTGTGCAACCTGCCGCCGAGCACATACAATTAAAAATACACGATATAGCAGCAGATGCTGGCGTATATCAACGCAAAACAGAAGAAATGCAAAAACACATTTGTCGAAAGGTTATGTAAAAACTTGATTCGAGAAGTCTGGCAGAAACGCAATTTAATTCTTAAAAGTGATGTCAATGGTCATGTTTCATTTAATCCAGCAGGTGATCGAATTTCAGTAAATTCTCGCTTTTATTTAAAATGAGTTTGTGATCCACGGGTTGGCAGCGTGGTCAATAAATAATTGTTTTTTAGCTGTGCTTCTTCTAAATTACAGGCAATGTAGTTTTTGGTACTGGTTGAGTGGGCGCATATGCAAGTTGTCCAGTTATGGTAAAACGACGAATCAGGGTTGAAGCTTAATTTAAGCTTGTTATTAACAACAAGATTTTCAAAACTAATAGATATTTTTTAGTAGGCATTTGTAATCATTTTGTTTTTAATAGCTGAACTTTGAGTTTTGCATTCATTTACTTTCAACATTGCGTTGCGTGGTGTTTGTTACAGCGATAGTGTATCGTCAACCGTAGAAATATTTTATATATTGTAAACAGTATATTGTATCATGTCGTTGAAACGAAAAAGAACTCTAGGACAGGAAAACAGAATATTCAATTTCCAGTGCGAGTTGGACTGTTTCATGATCGAGACACCAGCACACCCCATGATGTGTCTAATATACAGTTAAGTTGTTAAAACTGTTAAAGGAAATAATGCAAAGCAACATTTTTGTCGTCATACGTCACACGCTTACGCGAAATTGAAAGGCGAGCCCAGAAAAGATCTGTGTAGAAAATTTGAAGAAAAGTTTACAACAGCAGACATCTTTCATGTCTACTTTCACAAGTCTGATAATAATCGCTGCGAAGCTTCTTACAGAGTGGCATATTATCTTTGCGACTATTCATCAATTGCTCTCTCGCGTTATGCGATTCAGCGCCGTCAAAATGATACTGCCAAACAGCTGACCCTTTCTCTGAAGGCAAAGATTAGCATAGAAGCAAGTTTAATTTCACTCGCTGTCGATGAATCAAGGACTCAGCGCAACTACTAGTATTCATACGTTCTCTATCTTCCGTTTTGATCTGTGTGAGGATTATCTTTCCATGGAAACACTCTCTTCTCGCACCAGTGGAGAAGATATCTTTGTTGCAGTGAAAAATATCTGTCTTCGCAATGGATTAGACTTGAAAAATCTTCGTGGCATTTGCACAGATGGTGCGCCTGCAATGATTGGTAACTTACAAGGTTTTGTGGCAAGATTTTCAGAGTATGTATAAAAAGAATATGATAACAAACAGCTCACTAACCTTCATTGTATTATCCACCAAGAAGCACTATGTGTCAAATCTATTGCTTTAAATGCCACTTTAAAAGAAGTGAATCGCATTATTTTATACATTCGCTCAAATGCTCTTCATCACCGGCAATTTCTGGAACTTTTGCAACTGAGCGAAACGTCTGCCGAGGATATTCTCTATCACACCGCAGTTCGCTGACTGTCTCAGGGAGAAACATCTCGCCGTGTTCTGCAGTTGCGCAAAGAAATACTATTCCACAAAAAACAAAGACTGTCCTTTACTGAACAACGACTTTGTTATATCTTTGGCATTTCTGGTTGATTTTCTGACGCACGTTAATAATCTCAATAAAAGTCTGCAAGGAAAAAGAACAACAGTTTGTTTCAAGCACAAGAAAGTACTGGATTTTAAAGACAAATGTCGTCTCCTGAAAAATCATCTTCAGCATCATAATTTCTTCCATTTCCCACAATTGACGGCTCTGATTGTCAGCAATGAAATACAAGTTGACAAAATTACAATCGCTCTCTTTTGTAATGTTTTTAATGCAGTATTGCAGGATTTTTCTGAACGTTTTCAAGATTTTGAGAAAATTTCAAAAACTTTAGGACTTGTTGCTCTCCACATCTGGTGGAAACTGAAAGTGCTCCAATGGATCTTCAAATGGAACTGGTAGAGATAAAGAACGATGAGCAGCTTGTACAAAAGTTTACGGACGAAGAAAATTTGCTGGAAACCTGGAAAAGTGCATTTAGATATCCCATGCTACGAGAATCGGCAAGAGAAACACTTGCTCTTTTTGGAAGCACTTATGTGTGCAAATCAGCATTTTCAAAGATAAAGTATCTGAAGAATGAGTACCGAACTTGATCATTAGACAGTAATTTGAAGTCTGAACAAAGGCTGATAGTATACAACGAGACACCCAATTTTGCGAGCTTATCTGCTCGTATTTAAAACCAAGGGAGTCATTAATATATGATGAATCGCAAACTTTGTAATCAATAAATTCTTTGTATCAAATAAATTCATTTAAAGTTGTTTGATATTGTTTCTCATTATGCTTTTAACTAACGCAACACAAAAGTTTTCAACTTACTGGTGGCCGTACTTTTTAGACGTCATGCGGCGGCAATAGCAAAAAGGTTGCACACTCCTGCTCTAACCACTATGCCATTGCCCCGGTGCATATACTGTATCGTACTGTTGATAAGTAAAATGTTTTGAAAATTTATCACATCAATTGATAACTAAAAACGTGCAAGTAGAATAAAACAAATAAGTCAAAGTGTCGGGCAATGCCAACCAATTGCTAACCCAAGTTTTTTCTGAGCATTTGTCTGAAAATGAAAAAACAATAAGTAATTATGTATGGGATACCGATAGTAAAGCGCATGGTAAAGTAAAACTTTTTAGAGTTTAGGACAAATCATGCATCAGCGATAACGTTTTTTCTTTTCAAAAACAAATCATACAGCAACAAAACCAATTTTACTTTTCAAAGATAAATTATACAGCAACAAAACAATTTTTCCTTTTCAAAAACAAATCATACAGCAGCGATAACTCCGTGGAGTGCCGCCTATAAAATAGTGCTACTTGCAAAATATGTTCGGAAATGTTCTGGGTAATGCGGAACCGTCGAGATCCGGTTTACAATAAAAAAAGCTGGTTGTTTATAGGTAAGACTAGGCTTTGCTTTGCTGTTAAGCGAATGCCGCCGCTTCCGAATCACCACAAACGTTTGCGAGCATATTTTGCACGATGCACTTTTTACAAGTAGCGCTATTTTACAGTCGGCACTTCACTGAGTTTTTGCTGCTGTGTGATTTGTCTTTGGAAAGAAAAAAATTGTTACTTTGCTGTATGCTTCGTCTTTGGAAAGTAAAAATTGTTTTGCAGCTGTATGTTTTGTCTTGACATTTTGGTGGCAAATCTACTACAGAGTTTAAAATCTACAACAAGCAGCTGACCTCATGCCATCTTCGGCTTCGTTTAATGCTTCTTTCAGTGATTGCGATTTCTCTTTGCTCTCAGCAAGAGCAGTTTCCAGAAATTCGACGTGATTTAAAGCTTCTTCTGATGTTTTCTTTTCCTTGTTTAGTTCTCGTTCATACTGCTCACAGAGTTGTTTCATTTCTTTCTCCGCTTTTTCTAATCGCACTTTCAATTTCTTGTAAGCTTCTTTCATTTTTATATTTCGATCGTTGTTATCTGTAGTAGTTGGTGGTTGTTCTTTATTTTGTAGTTGTGAAGCGGAAGCTGCGGCTTCTAAAGAAGAAACTTTGCTCTTCAAAACTTCAATCTGAAAAATAAGCTCGTCAGATGACAAAAATCAGTCACAATTTTACTGGATGTGCGAAATAAACAATAAACCCCTACAGAGTAGACAACACAAATTCCAGAATTCAAAAAGTATCAAAACCACAAATTATCAATTTGCATAGTTGAATATGTTCTTTGCCCCTTCCATCACTCCAAAAAGCATTAAAATCGCCGGATGCAATTAACCACCAAACAAACCCGGTTCTCAAAGCAGAAACTACTTCTCAAAGCTGCACAGAGAACAGTATCAATGAAAAATATTGTAATAACTCGCTCACCGTCATTTCATTTTGAGTGCATTGGTGCGATAGACTCTCGGCCAGCGACTGCGAAGTCTTTTGTTCTTTTATCAGTTTTGCATTCCTTGCTTGAAGCGAATGCACATTTTCTTTCGATTTTCTGAGTTCATGAAACAAATGCTCAGCTTTGTTATTTAGTCCATTGATGTCAGTTCGCAAGGAGAAGTTATCCTTCTCTTTTGTTTCTACCTGCAAAATTGTTCGTAAATTCGATTCACCAAAACTTGTGAGGAGACCCAAGAAGTGAAACGCTGTTCTCTTTTAGGAAATAGATGGAACTCCAAATGGTAGGCGGCCACTAGTTTGGGCAGAGATACACTGTCAAACTCTTCTCCATAGGAAATAAAAAAAAGCGTCATAACTAATAGTGGTTGATGAAATTTATTATTTATTTGGGTTGATATTTTAAAATTGTTGGTGTTGCTGTTACCCGACCCATCCGATGGATGGGAGCATGATGGAAGACCTTGGAGCCCCAGAAGCAGGGCAACTCCTGAAGGCCTGAACCGGAGATCTATATAAGTTGTTCCCAAAATGCAAGCGACGCAAAGAGTTTGTAGCTGGACTCGACAGAATGAAATGAAAAGCGTTTTGAGTTAAATATTCGCGGACGCTGCATGAAGGATTCTCAATTCTGCCAATTCAAGAACGGTAAGAGTTTAACAGTAGGCTGTGTTCGAAGCAGCGACGACGATAGAGGTCACAGTGACCGTGACAAAAAAGTAAAAGTTTTTCAGTCAATACTGAGGAGGCCTGTGTGCAAAGAAAATTTTGATAAAACACACCTCTACACCAAAAGAAGAGATAAGTACCATAAGAGAGGTTACAGGAGAGAAACTACAAGAAACTGCATATGACAGAAGCAACGCTCCTTTAGCCAGTCATTTGACCAAGTCATTCCCCGATCAGAATAACAATTTGGGGCCCACTGTAGCTGGATAGAAAAAGAGGAGGAGAGGCTGTGTAATTTCGTTTATATGTGCTAAGGAGTATGAAAAAAAAGGAAAGATGGAGATAAGGAAAATGTAGCGAGGATGGGGCGAGAGTTTGAGAGTAGAAGAAGAGAAGTAGAGGACTTGTTGGTATTGTTGAGACCATCAAAGAGCTTGCAAAATGACGCAGGCTTTAGCAGAAAAACTTGAACACATTGGGCCTTTCGAATACAAAAAAGTGGCCTCAGCCCCACTAAGCGAGCAGTTTGCTGGCATGGCAGAGCCTCTTTGGCCAAAAAAAAAGAAACAGAGACATCAGTCCAAATCGCAAGATCGTGAAATGGGAGAGACTGAATAAAGGAAAGAACAGCACCTTTCCGAAAAAGAGAAGGGTAAGAGGAAGAGCATGGAGTAGAAAGAGTGAGCTTCACACTGAAAAAATACGAGGCCCAAGAAGTAAAAAGGAAACAAGTAAGAAGATCCTTTATGGATGAAGCAAGAGAACGCATGAGTAAGTGAGTGAACGGGGAATTTTTCCAGTAGGACTTGGTAAGCCTTGATTTCACTTTAAGCCTGGCCAATTCTAAAATAGAAAAAGACGATGAAAGACAAAGAGCACGTTCATAAAGGAGTAAGGAGAAATGAGTCAAGGATGACTTGTAGGGGAGGCAGGGACGCTTCAGAGAGGAAAGAAGCAATCGGAGTGGACAAGAGGGAATCGGTAATGGCGCGACTGGCCGTTCGGTAAAGATGTTTTAACTCGGTAATGTTAGCAACTCTGAGAAATGGTAACCATTCTAGTGAAGAATTGGTGAGAACAGGCCAAGGAAATGGTTTGTTAAGAAAAGAAACGAACTTCTTTGAGGGCCTTTTTGAGTAAGCATAGATATAGCATCGGAATTTGACATGAGAAAAGAACTCGGCTTTCACCAAAGATATAAAGTATGTTAAGAAGAGGAATGAATGCGATCGAAAGTGAGCCCAAGTTAAGCGGGAGTATAATTGAAGCGGAGGGGAGTTGAACTGGGTGAGGCGTGGTTAACAGTTACTTTGGTGAGGATCCACCGCGAACAAGGAGGTCTCACGTTTTCCTGGACTGAGAGGAAGACACCAGCTCTCAGACTAGCGCTCCAGTCGAACCAGGGCTCCTTGTATGGCCTCCACAATAGTAGGTTCCAAGGGGGAGAGGACCATATAGCCTATTCATCAGCATATAGAGAACAGCTGACGAAGGAAAACAGAGATGCATGGAGACTGTCGATATAAAAAGAAAGTAAAACAAGGTCAAGAACGAATCCTTGCGGAACACCTCGGCGAACTCGAAAGAAACAACTTTTGTGATTTTGGAAAACCACTCAAGCGCACCTGTTGGAAACGAAAGACTGAATCTATCAAGCAACGCAAGAATTAGGACCAGCAGCAATAAGCTTGTGAAAAAGAGAGAGGTGCCAGAAAATTCAAGTCTTGGAATAATCAATAGTGGCAAGAATTGTCCGAGAGCACGACTTGGGTTTGTGAAACGTATTCGAAATTGGTTTAGAATGATAAAGAATTTGATGCGCTCAAACAGCTTTGAAACGCAGGAGTGAAAAATAGGTCGGCAAGAACCTTGTTGGTCGAGAGGTTTTCTCATTTTCACAAGAAAGAAAAGGTAAGCAAACACCAGGAAAAATCAAAATGTGAAGAAGAAAACCCATGCCATACCAAGGGAGGTGCTTCAGCATGGAATAGGCGACTCTGTCTAAGCCGATGGCAGTAAAAGAAATGAAATTAGCGCAAGTCGCAAAAAGTTTACAGGAGTCGAAAGGAAAACTGCAAAAGAAATGAGACTGCTTCAGACAAACGACACGGTGGAACTCAGACAGGCAGCCTGGCTTTGCTACGCAGTGCCTTTCACCAAGATATAGAAAAGTGAAACATCAGGTAGTTGGGGTAAATCAGGGGTCGGCAACCTAAGGCTCTTTTCCTCTCAAACGGCGGCTCCGAGTGGCTTGAAAAAATCTATACAATAAACCAGAGTTCATTCTGTGCGTACGTATATAATGGCAAAGGTTTATACTTTGTATCATTGGCAATTTCGTTTTTTACTGGATAAAATGGAAAGCACGTACCCTGATTTCTTGCTATATAATAGAGCTCCTTGGATGCTTAGAGGTGAGAAGCTGAAATGCTTTGTTGCATGTCTGGGAGAGGTGAATACCTTTATAAGGAGCAAAGGGATCATCTTTCCTGAACTAAAACTAGCCAGAGCAGCTGGAAAAGCGTCATTTTATTGTCCACATGACAGTGAACCTGAGTATGCTGAAAAAACTTTTCAGGGAAAAGAAGGTATAGCGCTGCACATACTAGAGGAGGTGTTAGTGCTTGAGCGTAAACTAATAGTTTTAGCCACAGATATACAGAAAGGCACACGGTGTCTGTTAACTTCTTTAAGAAAGTATAAACAATGTTCACAAGGTGAGTAATTCATAGCATTTTCAGTCTGCAATCACCACAATAAAGAATCATTCGGTAAAGAATTCCGTAAGTTCCAGAGAGAAAAATATGATTTTTGCGGGTTCAATTGGGTGTGTCTTTACTGGCATTAAAATTTTTAAGAGATCACAAGTTCAAAATATGTGTTTATTACGTAAATAAAATCTCATTGGATTTTTGTCAATCATGTAATTTAATAGAATGCCAAAACTTCAAATGTCTAAATATGGTGATGCCTTACCAGCATTCTCAATTTCCTTCGATCCATGCTAGCCTCTCGCACGCCAGTAATTCATGATCTTTCACAAAATTAAATCTGTACTAGCCTATTGTAAACTAGTCCATTCACAATGTTTCCCGCATAAAATTCAAATATGCCCTTCTGGGCAATTTCAGATCATGCCATCGATCCATTGCTGCATTACTGCATAGACCTCATATAAGGGCAACGGTTTTGACCTATATCACATAGGCACTTTACATGTCTCAACCGTATTGCGCTAAAATCAACACGCAAGGATAGCATTTGAGTATAATGTCAGCCTATTACAGTCAGTATAACACAAAATAACTACTTGGGACAAGGTTGTTTCGGGTTACTGACCCTCATCAGCTGTATGCTTATTTTCTGTAATACCCTGTACAAAACACTCCAACCAAGCCTCTTTGGTTTAATTAAGGACCAAAGAGCATATTTGTAAATAATGCAATTTAATAGAATGGGTGCCTAGCTCCCCCGAAGCTATCCCAGTATTTTTAATACTGACATTAAAATATTTTATTTATTGCAATTTTTGAGTCCTCCATTTTGTGTTGATATCTTTGCCCCCATATATAGTGTCATCCTCATTTTGGATATCAAAAAGTATATGGGTCCGTGTTTTTTCGTGTAAACCGGATCCAAACAGCTCTTGGCTGATAAACGTTGCCGACTGCTGGCACAACAGCGCGGTTGCAGATGAAAGAGAGGGGTAAATAGAAAGAGAGAAAAAGAAAGGAGTGTTCCGCTGCAAAATGAGAGTGAGAATTGAAATAGGAAGGTTACATTTGACGTCACACATTTCGCGCCAAAAAACGTTGCTGACCAAACGCTGTAATTTATGCTGGAAAGGTATAGAGTGAACACCAACTTTTGGGGTTATTTTGAAAACTAATAAAAATTATTTAAAATTGAAATGAATTATTGCTAGTTGGATCCTCGGAAAGAAAGAAATTTAATCAAAAGCAATTCGGTTAAGATCGGATCTTTTAGTTGGCTAGTCTAAGCTCAGTATTGTGTGCCAATTTAAAAAATTGCCCCTAAGAGAAGTGACATATAATTACCATTTGCTCCTCAGTTAAAAATAACTCTATACCAATTAGGTACTCGTCGGTACATTAGCAAAAATTACCATTATCTGATCATTACTACCGGTACCGTAAGCTTGCCGGAAAGCTTGCTTGTTGTGTCCTTGGGCAAGGCATTTAATGGCATACCTCCATCTTTATGTGGCAAACAGGTGGTGGGGCCAAGCAGTCTACCCGTCATGGTGGCCCTGTCTGACGAAAGACATGCAAACGGAGCATGAGCTCATACGCATGAATAAATGAATCGGTACCGTAAGTTTTTAAATTACCCTTGTTTCAGCAGCCTAGGTGATAGCCCAAAAAATTGTTTAAGAAGTAGTAAGGTCACAAAGTTGCATCTGATATATCAATACGATTGGTCTGCAAGCACTATTGACAAAAAATTACAGATTTTATCCATCAATATCTAATTGAACATATGACAAACGGTACAGAAGTACGGCCTGTCATTTAGGCTACAGTATAATTTAAGTTCACAACTTTTCAGTATGTTAATGCAACTAAATATACTGTATAAGTTGCACATTACAATTAACTTAAACTCAGCATTCGCAAATAAGCTGATTAATCGAATGTGAAACCCTTACAGAACCTGGCTAAAAATAAGCCTGCATGTTTAGCCCATAAAATTAGCCCAACTAGTAGCAATAACAAGTAAATCTTAGCACCACTTATCTTACTTTGACTTCACATTCATTCCTTAATATCTGTGAAACAACATATTTAAGGTTCATTTAACAATTTTGTAGTTTATCCATTTGATTTGCACAAAACGATATCACTCCTATTCAATTCAATGCAAAAACACTAAACGTGGTCAGCCACTTTTTTCGAAAGCGCATTTTGATGATGTTTGATCACGTGCGTACAACCTTTCTATAGGAAGCAACCATTTTTTTGAAAGTTTAAAAGGAGAACTTTCATTGGGATTGGATATTGGAGGAAAAGGAACAGTGAGAATAATGGGGAGGTAATCAGAACCCAAGTACTAAAACACGTCCCAGGAGCAGATTGGGCAAGCCAAGTTAGCAAAAGGGATCTGATGTAAGGACCAACTGCTAGAGAATCGATGCAGAAGAATTGAGATGTCACGGTCATTCATAGAAAGAAAATCTCAGAAGATGACGCAATTGAATATTTGATCTCTACCAGAGCCTGGAGTACCTCTAGAGTTTACAAGAGAGTGATGACCGTTGAAGTCCCTTAGAATGAAAAGATTTTTGACGAAAGGGAAAGTGTAGGAAGAAAAGGTGTCAGATCTAATATCTGCAGAGGAGAAACGAATAAGAAGAACGTAGACGCTTAAGAGAGAAAAATATTTTTCAAGGAAATGTTAATGTTCACGTTGTCAGAGTTGGGGTCAAGCCAAGAAAGAGAAGAATTGGAGAGTTCAAAGCAAGATCTTGTTGAACGAAAATGAAAACTTTACCGCCAGCTTATGAGTTTTCACAAGAAAGAGAGCTAAACCCTGAGTGAGTGCAATCAGATTGCAGGAAAGAGTATCCGGAGACTCTAAAAGCTAAAAAGCAGTAAGGTTTGGACTCCTGGATGCAAATACTATTGACAAGAAAGAGTGAGATGCAGTGATAAAGTTCGATACTTCTGGCACGAAGACCTCCTGCATCCAAAGAAGTACCGTGATTGAGTCAGAAGAGGAGGAGGTAGAAGATGAAAAAGAAGTGTTGAAAGTGGATTATGGTGGAAGAAGACTGTAAAAAAAATATTAGGGATGGGGCAGTGGTACGGTAGGAAGTCAATAAGCAAGGGTGAGAGCTGCGTCCGTAGAAAAAGGTTGGCTGGATTGCTGCCTAAAGTGGTCGTTAATGTGCTGGAGTGCTTCCTAAAAAAAACTGTGTTTGTAGACTGGAAACCTCCGGAAAAGACTGAGATTCACAAGAAGAAAAACTTCATAAGTGAGAGCTGGAAAGTGTGTTCATGTTCATGTGTTCAACTCCGTAAAGGAGAGGAAAGTGCCGCTTGAATATTCCTATTTGAGGCCAATAAACCACTGCACAGACCTGCCCTTCTAGATCACATCGCCAGATCTCATCCCTACCGTATTTTTCACTCACAGAACAACAAAAAATACCGTAGGGATAAACATTCAACTTTTCAGAATTAGTAGAAGACAAAAAAGAGAGAGAGGCAAGAGAGAAAAGAAGAAAAAGACAGTGGACCAGCTTTAGAAAGAGCGCCGGCTGTTCTTCTGCGATCGTTCTGAGGATAGCAGCGGAAGCCAAGTTTGGTGTGGGTAGTACCTGGGGCACTTGGGATTCTTGGATAGGCCAACAGTTATTTCGGCCCAACTCAACGGGGATCACTTCACCACATTGAAGTATCTGCTAATTGGTGTAGATATTTTAAAGTTTGCCAGTAAAGTCACGAACTTTAGTAAAGCAATTAGTTCAATACTCTGTTATGCAGGGATACTTAAACTGGGGGTGCGGGGCCAGGTCTCATAGAAGGCCTACTCCTTACAAAACTGAGGAAATATGTCAAAATTAGGGTTGTGAAGAAATTGATTTCCGAAAAAATGTTATTCATGTTGTTTTGAAAAGCAAATAATCACCACAAATTGATATCCAAGAAATTGATATCCAACAAAAAAGGGCTCTTCTGTTTTGAATAGGAAAATTGATAAAATGACGACCACTTGCAAAAAATCATCTCCAAAGAATAAAGGATTTCAAGGATTGAAGGGGGAACGAGTTGTTGTTGATGTTAACGGGGGTGCCTCTTCAAAAGTTTAAAAGCCCCTGCTATAATGTCTATGTTGAGTTTACCTCGTTCGTCCGAATAGCAAGCAGCAGTGCAATCATTTTATGAAGATACAACGCTCTTCGTATAACCAGCTTTGTACTTTTTTTCAGCATCTTGGTTTCATGAACTGATATAATGATGTCACGAATTTCGTTGCACACATCCTGAAGTATTGCACACATTATTGAATGCTTTTGTACAGAAAGATCATGACTGATATAACCAAGGTTGGTCATATCACGAGCCAAACAACTCTGCCGCAAAACTTGGGTAAAGACTTTTTCTTTAAGACGCTCAATAAAATATGCTCCAACGTTGTAATAATTTAAAAAGGAACCTGATTAGTTTCAGAATTTTTCTTTTAAAAAATCAAAAGACGTGTCTGGAATAATCCCTCCATACAAAAAACCAGGTTGCCTCCTGGTGGGTACCTTATTTCCTCAGAGACCAATGAATTACAAGTTTGTCATTAAGGGTTTAAGAGAGAAGCATCAACTTATCGGGTCGGCAACGTGATCGAGTGGATCGAAACGGGGTTTGTGGCCGCAGTGTTCATGCGTCCGAACCTCACCATAGTGTGTGGTCATATTATTGGAAAAGGAATTTAATGTCAATTTTTCTTTAATATGCTAAAAGTGCACAGTAGCACCAACACTGGTAACTCCGAAACGGGTCTGAACACAAAGACATTCTAGATCAAGATAAAATTAAAAACGTTTACTAATCTATAAAAGGCTTTCAAGATAAAAAAAATACATAAAATAAAAGAGCGAAGTTAGAGCTTACTTGCCAGTTTTTGGATATTTCCAGTAAAATATTCTGCTTTTCATCTTCACTTTCTTTGTGATCCTGATTAACATCTAAGCAAAAACAATTCAAAAACAGTGCTTTCAGTCTGTGACTTCTGTCCTACGATCAGCGCAATATTACACCGATTTGCAATTTAGAAGTTGTACATTCTTAATCCCCGCCTGTTTTCTGCTTGATTGTTCATGGGAAAAGCATCTCCCTACAATTTTCTTATTTGATTGCCCTTTTTGTGAAAGCAATGCACTGTCAGAGCATCAGCCATGCATTCTGACAACTATGAAGTAAAGTTGAGTCGACTTACTTGTCTTGTATTAAACGGAAAGAACATAACAATAAAAAACAAGTTTTCATATATATAGGGTATCTCAAAAAATGCAAACACATTTTAGCAGCTGGTAACTTTTCCGTCCAATCAGGTAAATTGTACAAGAGAGGGGTTTCGTTGAATACCCTCCACGTTCACCAGATCTCATATGACTTAGCTTTTTTTGGAAATACCAAACAGGGAAGGTCTACATTGTGAGATTTGCAACAGTTTTTTAACTAAATCCAAGCAAGCGCCAGGAAATTATTGTATAAAGTGTGCAATTATATTGTATTGCCTTGTCAACACTGTTTGAACCAGTTTGAAAGCAGGCAGTAACAAAACAATAAAATCATGTTTGAAGATTTTATCACATTTTGAAAGTGAAAAAAATTTTGACTCATAAATATTTTGTTATTATTTAAACTGTGCATACATTTTTGGGGATACCATCTATATATGAAAACTTTGGGACAACCTCACGTCATGCGCAAAAACGCAAGTTAGGCCTATCAAATCAACACAAACCCAACCTATCAGGTAATGTAATGAAACAATCAGTAATTTAACTGCTGCACTGCAAAACAGACAGAGAAGCGAGTGCCTGAGACTCAAGGTTAGAACAAACATTTTATATCACCTTAACACGTGATATCATCCCAAAATAGCTGTGGATTAAATCCCACCCGATTTCACCCCAACAATCTTGTCTTGTATAAGAATGACTTACCAAGAGTCATCCGCTTAGCAACAAATAATGATTTCATGTAATTTAACCTCGAGGAAAGGTCTTCCATATCCTCGCACTTTTCAGCCTGCATCACAGCTTCGTGTATATCGTTTTTCACTTGCTCAGTAAATCTTAAAATACATAAAATGGTATTCAACAGTTTAGCTTTGCTGCCATAAAAATTGAGTTGGCAAACGAAGCGCAAAGAGGAACTAACACACGAGAAGTTGACCGTTTGTAAAATACAAAAACCAGGTTCCAGCAATATCTCACTCCCCAGCCTAGTAGACCTACTATTAGGCTTTGCTTATTTTGATTCAACTGATTCCAGGCAAACTTAAGTTAGTAATTGTTTTCGGGATAGGAGAGGATACGCTTAAATTGATGACAAAAGTACCTTCAAAAAAGGTTTTTTGATGCCATGAATCAGGAAAAGGTATAGTCTAATACAGTAGTGCTGAAACTTTTTTTTGTTTTAACGCATTGAAAAGCTGTACTTGCCACGCACCTAACCAACACATTGAGCCCTGTGCCCGTTGTTCTGTGTTTACTCAGTAGGACAACAACAACTGTTTTTAAACAATTTGGATATCCATTTTTGTGGCAAACCCGTTTTCTAAACAAAATTTTGGCAATCAGTATTTGAAATCGATGTACTGGACGTACGAGCATCAAACTTGTCACGATTGATCGCCACCCCGGGGTTGGTGATGCCATAATCACGTAATAGTTAAAGATAACTTTTTTGATATGCATTTCTTGACAAAAGAAAATCTCTTATTGCTCAAACAAAAGTTAGCGTCCAATTTAACAACTCACAAAATATTTTCTCCACATGGGGTCTAAACTGACTTCACAATCAACGTTTAACTGCACAATTTGTTCTCTGCCTTTTCTCAAAACCTACTCATCCTAGAAACGCGATTAAAAGCTTTTTGGGGTGATGTCAACAACGTCCTTCGATAAAAAAATCTCTACAACAATGTAAGCAGAGTGTACAATGCTACAACAGACTCTTTTTTAAGCATTTTAAACCTTCTAAGCATGCTTCTTCTCTTTTTCTCCTGCACACTTAAAACTGGCTCTATGATGTCATAATGCTGTCTGATTCAATGAACACTTTCGCTAACGGAAATTATAATACGATTTTTTTTTCAAAAATTACATTTTTACAAAATCGATTTACCTAAAATCTGCTTTGTGACCTCATTTCTCAACTAATTTTCAAAATTACTTTATCGAATGAAAGGCTATTTCAACGCAATTCCAATAATATGTAACTTGTATTGTTTTTTTATACTAAAAAATTTAGCTTTAATACCTGTAGTGTAACTTTTAACACTTCCACCAAAAAGTGGTAAGCTCAGTAAAAACAGGTAAGTTTGATATTTAAAAATTATGATTGAGTACTAGCTATTGTTGTCACTTTAAAGCTTAGAAAATTAGCTTTCCAGAAATATGTGACATTAATCAGATAGGGTAAAGGGCTAATTGGTAATGGCTGATCAATAATTGGTTACCATACATCATATTCCATTTTTACTTGATCAATTTTCTTACTATACCAAAGAAACTTGCAATTTTCAGTAAATGTTGGTTCTTTGGTACATTTTGACTATTTTTTCTCGCAAGGACGATTCTTTGGCATTATTTATCTAAATTTGCAAAAAGATTCATCAGAAAAAAATTTTGAAACGTAGACTACCGACCAAAAACATCCAAAATTTTGATGGCTGAATATCACAAAATCGTAATTTCCAGAAAAAGTAAGCGCTTTGGTACATTTTTGTTATTCTTCCTCAATAACATAGATTTGGGCATTACTTATTTAAATTTTTAAAAAGATTCAACCAAAAATAAATTTTCTAAAAATTTTAACAAGTAGCCTACTCAAAGCAAAACAATTCGTAACCCCCAACAAAAACATGGAGGTAAAAATGGTACTTTGTTTTCTTTTGCAATAAGTATCGTGCCACATATGATCTAAATGTTGAAGCACTTTTCTTTGCAATAAGGAGAAGCTGGTGGAACTGGCTAATACTGACTAATACTGTATTGTTGGCTGACTAATACTGTATTGCTGACCTTGACTAGTGATAGGGGTCCTTCAACTGCAATAAGTTAACCGTAGGTGCTTCATTTTAGATTAGTTTGCTCTTTGTATGGCAGCGTTTATGCCAGAACCAAGCAAGCAACATGCGCGCAGCCACAGGCTTTAGGTCATACGAACAGGCATACAATTACAAAAAATCGTAAGTAGTGGTCTTAACATTTAATGAGTTGTTCTTGAAAGCACATGTCAATCACTTTGGCTCCCGTCTACCCCACAACTTTGAAATTGTGCTTAGATGCACAACATAAAATGAAGGAATAAAACATTTTGAAATCGTTGGCTGTTTCAATTGTGAGCAAGCCCAGTTGTTAGGCACTAAGCAGGGCAAGTAAACGTAGAGAGAGAGAGAGAGAGAATTTATTTGATTTGCTTTGCGCACCGACACAATAATCAGATTGATAATACACACAAAAAAAATTACTAGTAGCAAAAGCCAGGGAGCATCGAGGAACCTTTCGGTTATCGAGTCGAGATACTCCCTGATCTCAGCAGATTGAGATATAAGCGGGATGTATTAAGTGACACTTATAATTTGAGTACATTATGTAAAAAAAAAAGAGTTGAGTTCAAGTTTTTATCAAATGATAAAAAAGAATAAAAATAAAAAAAGAAAACGGAACAAACAATAACCATAAATATTTTTTACACAATCAAAAGCTTTTGCAAGCGTTAATATTCATTTAATAATTTTAGTTTATACGCTTTTTTAAAAGAAACCCAGTGCATGCTCTTTAATTCGGATTCAAGGTTACCCCACAGCTTTGAACCTCTGTGAGAAAATAGTTTTTGGCTAAATAATTTATTTATTCGGGGGCGGTAGTAAGTAGTCGAATTAATTAATCTCGTTTCATGTTGATGAATAGTATTTAACTTACGAAAAGAATGGTAAAAGTTTTTAGGTAATTGACTATGATGGAGTTGATACATAAATTTAGCTAACTCAAGTTGATATATGTCTTCTACTTTTAATACTTGAAGTTCTTTATACATTTGTGAAGTTGGCGTATATAAGTTTCGAAACAATATTATTCTCAAAATTTTATTAAGCCTTACTCGAATTATTTCTTGTGAAGTTTTATTTGCTGTTGCCCACGCAGTAATTCCATATTAAATTCTGCTGTATACAAGACTATAGTATAGCATGCAAAGGGTTTCTCTTGAAACAAAATTGTGCAATCTGTAAAAGAGTCCTGTGCATTTGGCAAGCTGCGTAGACAAATAATTTATTTGCGACGTCCATTTGAGATTATCGTCAATGAATAACCCAAGGTATTTAACAGTATGCGCTCTATTAATAGTAATACCGTCAAGAGCTACTTTAAAATTACAATGACAAGTTTTAAGGGGTTGCTTGTTTATTAACATGTAGTTAGTTTTTGAAAAATTTAGGGATAGCTTATTTTGACAGAGCCAAAGTGATTAATATGTATAACGTACCGGGAGACTCGAGAAATTTTGGGAGAAATATAGCGGCGTAACCCTTCATAATGTTTTTTGAAGCCTTAATCGATTTCCTTTAAAAGGGCGGTACTTTTGATTTTTTAACGTCAATTGGCTATGTCAACAACATGTTAACTTTTAATTACTATTCTCGCAAAAATCAATTGGAAGAAACCGGCAGAACCGTTATTTTGAACCTCGAAATTGCTGATGGGGTCCCACTGTTGAAATAACTCTACCGTGAGTGTTTGATTTCAGGTTTGTTTGCTCTTTGCCTGGCTTTGTTTATGCCTGAATCTAGCAACATGCGCCCCCCTCCCCCTTTCCCCCAGAAGCGTTAGCCCAAATGAATAGCCTATAGTTACGAAAAAGTGGCAAGTAGTGGGCCTGATATATAACAGCTTGTTTTTGAAAATACATATTAATCACTTTGGCGTCCTTACACAATTTTGACATGCTTTCAAGCACTTGTTCAACTTATCGGATAATAGTCTATTAAGTTAACCCATTTTGGACCATTGTTCCTGTAGAGGAACAAATTATTTGGAAGCTTGAAAAACCAGTCGGTTGTTTTGTATCGAAGAAATTTTTAGACAGAGACCTAGTTTAATGACCTTACAAACATTAATCAAAACAAGTTTTTCTTTAACTTGTCAAATTCCGTTCCAAATGCCCATCGGAAAACAGTTATTTTTCTCAAGTCGGAATGACCTTGATTTTCGAAAAAATGCTGACTCAGCACAAAAGAGTGAAAAAATTTTACTTGCATTTTATGTAACTACAAAGCCTTCAAAAGATAATGGTTAATTAGTTTTTGCGTGATTTTGTCTCTGAAGTAATTACTTTTACGTTTACTTTTTTTGTTCCTCTACAGGAACAATGGTCCAAAACGCTATCACCAGCTAATACCGCGCAAAAAAATTTCGCTGTTCTATTTTCTCTGTACGCACTTTCTATTGCGGAAACACCTCAAATGACATGAAGCAATGACAAAAATACCAGAAAAAGACACAATTTTATCACTTATGATAATCCAAGAGGCTCATAGGATGCAAGCAAACACCACATTCTTGATATTTTTCATTGTGTTTTATTGCAGTTTGAGCAGCGTTATTGAGTTTTAGCGTTTACAGGGTGGTGCAGACCAAAACTGGTGTTTATTATTATTCTTCCATTAGGGTCTGAGGACGTACAACCAGTAGTTTTCAACAAGCCACTTACAATGACCGGATAAATTCAAGAAAATCTAAACGCGGAAAAGTTCCCACGGTGGCATGGAGCCTCCACGCAACCACTTCGGCATCTCTAGATAGTTAACAAACAACGACCAATACCACTTCTTTGCTTAAATTGTTGGTGATCTTTTTCATTTTCATGCTGGCTGTAGCGTTTCGGCATTTTGGTTGGCTCTATGTTGCTGGAATTTGAACCTCGTTGTCCTTTCATCGCTCTACGGACACGTAATCGTCTGAGCGGTGGTCAAAGAAGCCACGCTCCTCTTTTTCAATACCTTTGATGGTCGTGGTGGACACTTTATTGTATGGCCTTCACATATACTCCCAAGAGCCTTGAAATTCTTTTCGTACAAATGTCGCAGTAAATAATAAGATGTAAAAAAATTGTCAAAATAAAGACAATGATAAGCAGGGTTTTTAACCATCAAAAGAAGAGCAGACACAACTCGTGGTTCAAGAGGCTTGCTACTGTCCTTAGTATCAGACGCTCCGGTATAAGTCTCAACCTTGTAAGGGTAGCCATCACTTGATTCTAAAACTCAGTTTTTGTAGCAAAATCTGATCGGCTAGCCACGAATGAACACCCTTGCAGAGTGCCAACCAAAGTATGTTACCATTTGTTTATCAATGGCCAGATCTTTTGCAAACTTTCCAAACTGCTGAAGTGTAGCATTGGCTCAATCCTGTAGAGGTCGAATTTTAGCAAGCTTATCTCCAGCAGGAAGATTATTGTTATCACCAAAATAGGTTAACTTCATTATGTCTTTAAACTTTTTTCTTGGCATTGATCTTGATGTCAGTAAGCAGCTGATATCATCATCTTTGCTCCAGTACAAGCGCTGACGAAGTCGGTTGTTGTATCCTGCCAACAGAAGAATTCCGACAAAAGCTTCAATTTCCTGCGGTGTAAGATGAATGACCTCATCCCATTGAGACGCATATCGCTCCGTTTCGCAAGCAATTAGACTATAGATTTCCTCACTGATTAATAATCGAAAAAGCGCAACTGGCTCAAGCAGGGCAAGATGAGCATGGCTGTCAGCTAAGTGCATAACATTTGCCTCTGATATTTCCTTCAGGCTGCTTTTCTTCTTCTAGAGCACTGCTTCCGCATTCTTTCTCTTTTTCTTTGGTGATGGTTTGTTTTCCTTATTTTGAACTGCTGATACGTAGGAAGCGACTTCGCATTCATCATTACTAGGTACCTCTAAAGTTCCTGAAATATCGTTTGGAAGCAAATGATTTTTATGGCACTCAACTACATCATCTTCCTCTACATCACTAGCGTAAACATCACCTTGGGCTGGTGGCAAAATAACAATATCTGTCTTTTCACTTCCTGTTGACTGTAAAACGTCGTCAACTGCTTTCTGCAGATTTAAATATCTTCTGTGCAACTAGTTATTGGACATATTTAACAGAGAAATAATTCACTATCAATGCAAAGAAACTGTTCCGAAAAAGATAAATTTTGCGGAGGGTTTTCAGAGAAAAAATAAGCACAGGTACTCAGTAACGAAGCTCTTGTATCAAATGCGTTCTGTAGCTTTTCTTTGAAAAAGATAATGTTTGTTTTATCTTCTCAGACAGGATTGTGCATTGCTGCACAGATTTCCTGCTAATAGTTTCGTACGGTAAACTAATACAAATAAGCCACCTCCAGCCTCACTAATTTGCAACAGCTGCACTAAATCTGCAGCAGCTTTGCACCTGTATTGGACTATTGTTCCTCTAGAGGAACATCGCGTTGCTAGGCAACCAAAAGCGGGTGGCCAAATTTTTTTACATTTTTTTCTTAATTAGATCGACAGTAACAAAATACTAGAAACTTGCAAGAAAGTGACTTGTATTTCTGGGAGTGGTCATTAATGGGTTAAAGAAGAGCTATGGTAAAAATAGGGCAAATAAGATGTTGCCAGGGACTAGATAAACTTTGGAGACATGTAGTGGCTATGTGCAAAGACAGATAATGCCTTTTTTAATCGATTGCTTTTCAAAAAACAATAGTTTTGTTTCAGAACAAGATTAGGCTATGGCAAAATCATAAAGTTTTTATTACTGTTTTCACAACTATTCATTGGGTGAAACCGGTTTGGCTGCCTGAATCGTTGTAGTTAACCTCGACATCACTGGTGAGAGACCGTACGGGCGTCGCCGGTAGAGGCGGCATTTTAAATACTTAAAAAATTAAAACTCTTCTGAAATGTGTAAAAATAGTTTTTGTATATTTTAGAAGTGTTTTAATCCTCACATATTTTATCTAATGCTAAATCGATCGCAGTTTCTAGTTTAACCGATCTTTCGATTGGTGTTGCTACAGTCTTCACTTCTACAAAATGCGTTAAATCATTGATCTCACTTTTCGTTTGGAACATAAACTTCTTCTCCTTCAAATAGATGGTTTGTGATTTCTTTCAGTTTCGTGAAAGCTTCAATCGCTTTGTGAACAATCACCATTGTATCATCAAAAGACTTGGAAGTCTCTTTTTCTCGCTGTTTCATCGTTTTTTCAAAATTTGAAAACTGATCAGAACTTCCGTGGGTAACTTCAATCAAGTTCAAGCCATCTTGGATTTCATTCATCAGCCGTCGTCTAAACAAAACTTGTAAAAACCAGGAATTGAAGTAAAACGATAAGTTAAAAGCTAATCAAAGCAAATAAACAGGGAGATTAAGAGTTTGCAAAACGACCGACTTTGCAATTTTCAACGTTCACAGTTACTCATAGTTTAAACCCATAACGTGAGCATGAAGTCAAATAATTTTCGCGGCTAGGCCGCTTAAAACCTTCCAAAAAATCAGACAGCATACTTGTCAAAAATGCTATGGCAACTACTCCGTTAACTCCAAGAACCGGGAAATTGTTCCACAAGTAAAGCATGACTTTCTCTACTGTCTGATCTAAGGTCCTACTAAAATAAATAGAGAAAGAGTAGAAAGATTCAATCTCTGTCGAAATTAAATAAAAATCTTAATCTTTTTAGATTATAACAAAGTTTTGACAAATATCAACAACCACTTTGAACAGCAATGGTTCAAACAATACAAAGGGAGTATGCAAAGAAAGCAAAAAATGTCGAGGAAAACTGCCATACCATTACATCTCAGCAAGGAAGGGAAGAAATTTACTGGTTGCTTTAAACTACACGAGATAGCGTCAAAATTATGTGAGAATAGTAAGCTTCAAATAACCCAGCAGATTTTCAAGTCCAGCGGATTTCTGATGAAGCTCTTGTTGTTGTTATTCTTATCCCACCGCTTCTAAGGGATGGGGGCATGGCGGAAGACCATGGAGCCCCAGAAGCCGGGAAGCTTTCCAAGGCCTGGACCAGAGGTCGTAAAGAGACAGAGAGTTGTCAAAGAGTAAGCGACGCAAAGAGTCCGTAGCTGGACAGTGCAGAATGAGATGAGAGGTGTCCTGGGACGAGTATCTGCAGGCGCTGCGGGAAGGATTCTCGATTCTGCCAATCCTAAAAAGATAAAAGCTTATCAGTAGGCCGTGTTTGTTGCAGCGAAGACGGGAGCGTACACCGCCAGCGTGACGAGGGAGTACAAGTTCCTCAGTGGCAACCGAAGGAACCTGTGTGTCGAAGAACTTTGATGAGACAGTACGCCTCCGGTCCAAAAAAAGACAAGAGTGGATATGAGAAATAAAAAGAGAGAGAGACTACAAAGGATTGCAAAGGGCGCGAGTAGCGCTCCCCGTCTGACCAGATCATCACCCGCGTCGTTCCCCGGGAGAAACGAGTGTCCGGAAAACCATTGTAGCCTGATAGTACAGGAGGAAAGAGAAGACAGTTCCTGCCAGATCTGCCAGAGAGTTTGAGATAAAAAGAAAAACGGAGGATAGGACAGGGTGGCGAGGATAGAGCGAGAGTCAATTAGGAGGAGGAGAGATGTGGCAGATTTGTTGGTGCTGCCGAGACCAGCAAAGATCGTGCAGAGTGGCGCAGGATTCAACGGAAAAACTTGAGCATACTGGGCCAGCTAAAAAGGAAAGTGTGGCCTCAGTGCCACTAAGAGATCAGTTGGCAAGTACGCCAAAGCCGTTTTTACCAAAAGTAGATGGAACAGAGCCCTATCTCCAGAGTACCAGATCGAAAGGGGGGAGAGAGTCAAGGTGAGCAAGAGCCGCACCTTGGCGAGAGAAAGGGAGATCAGAGCGAGAGCAATGGAGAGGAAAGGATGGACTCCACAGTGAAGGAAGGCAGGTTTCAAGAAGAAGAGGAAAAAAAAGCAAAAAGAGTTTCCCTAGGAGAAGTAGAAGAAAACATGAGCGGGTGAGTGGACGCAAAAAGCTTTGGAGAAATCAATGGTAGCTAGAAGAGCCCGGCCTGGGTTTGTTAAACCCATCCAAGATGGACTGAGTAAGATAAAGAATTAGGTCTAGAGTAGACCCCCCAGGGCGGAAACCGGCCTGGCGTGGAGGGAGAATGGAATTAGACTCCAGAAAGAAGAGTAGACGGGAATGATGCTTTCAAAAAGCTTTGAGGCGCAAGATGTGAAAAAGAGAGGCCGGAAATAAGCAGGAGAGTCGAGAGGCTTTCCAATCTTGTGAATGATTAGAAGATGTCTTCCAGATGGGAGGAAAGGAATGCAAAGACTAGGAAAAATTAAAAACGTGAAGAAGAAAATCAATGCCAGAGCGAGGATGGTGCTTTAGTATGGGATAGGCAACTTTGTCTTGTAGCCTCAGGCTCTGCTACACAGGGACTTTGGCTGAGAGATAGAGTAGTGGAATCTCAGGTAATCGGCGAAAACCAAAGTCGACTCTCTGGGAGATGACAGTTGGGAAAGTTAGGAGAGGAAGAAGATGAGGAAGAAGAACCGGCAACAGAGCGAAGTACAGAGTACACAGATTTAGTGTTCGATTTGGGCGAGAGAGAAGAGCAAGTCGTCTGCCATGCCTCAGCCTTGGCCTTGGCGATGACAGACGAAGCACGTCGGGAAGCGGAGATGTGTAAGCATGGCGATCTTTATCACTTCTGTGAGCGGCAGCGAAAGCCTTGCGTCTTTAACTAACCGCTTCTTCCACTTCAGCGGACCACCAAACTTTAGGATGGCGTTTAATGTGGCTGAAAGGAACGGAAGATTTGGCCGCATTTAGTGTCCAGAAAAGTAAAAGAGCAGCAGTAGCAGAGGAAAGAGATAGAGACGAGTATTCCTTTGCAGGAGAGTGAAAGTCAAAGTAGGAGGCAAAGTCATCCCAGCGAGCTTTCTAAAAATTTAAGGAAGGGGGACGTTTGTTGGGGCGAAAGACCGGAGAAAGAGGGACAGATAGAAGAATTGGTAAGTGATCAGAACCCAGATCCTGAAGCACCTCCCAGGAGCAAAAAAGGGCAAAAGGGGAGGGAGCAAAGGAGATGTCAGGGAAGGAGCGACTGCAAGACAAGCGATGGAGAAGAGCAGGTATGTCCGAGTCATTGAAGGCGAGAAGGTCAAAAGAGATAACGCAGTTAAATACTTCCTCCCCGCGGGGGTCGGAAGTATCTCTTGAGTCCCAGAAGGTAGTTAAAATCTCCCAGAATAAAAAGATTTCTGGAGGAGGGAAGAATGGAGGAGAAAAGAAGTTGGTTCTGTCATCCGTATAAGAAGAGCGAATAGGGGGAGCGTAAACATTAAGAAATGACAGCGAGGAAGAGTTGTTTAGAGTGATGTTGACCCCTACATAAACAGAGTAGGGGCAAGCAAAGAGAGAGAGAGGAGGTAGAAAGTTCAGAAAATAATAAGCCCTGCTTGATGAAAATGATGACGCAGCCGCCAGCGTGCGTGGCATCACGAAGGAGAATGCCAGACCAGGAGTGGGTACAATCAGATCGCAGAGCAGGGAATTCAGAGATCCGGAAAGAGGAAGATGAGTTAAGATTGAATTCCTGGATACAAATAAGATCAACGGGATAGCACGAAAGAAAGTGTGGCAGTTCAGTGCTCCTGGCTCGGACACCGCCCGCATTCTATTAAAGAACTCTGAGAGAGTTAGGGGAGGAAGAGGAAGCAAGAGGCGTAAAAGGGCAGCCAGGAGCAAGAGACGGTAGTAAGGGGGCAGAGGGAGAAGATACAAAATGGACGAAAGGGGGATAAGAGATTTGAAGGCGAGGATGGGGCGGGAGTGCAGCATTGGCATAGGGGGCCAGATTGATCAGTGGAGGTATACAGGCCGGAGGAGTCCGAAGAGGAAATCACAGTGTTACAAGTAGGGACGCAGCAGAGGGGAAAGGTCCAAGAGTGAGAGCTGCCTAGAGTTCTGAATTTGGAGTGGGAAAGTAGTGAGCACCTGAATTGGACCCATTTGGAGCAGGTGCAGCATTGCACTGACCTACCCCGCCAGGTCACGTTTCCAGCGCACACTGAACAGGGAAAGATGAGTCCAGGGTTGGGATAAATGTTACCGCTTATAAAGAGAAGGAGAAGAATGAGGAGGCGAAGACTGGCAAGAGAAGAGAGAAAACAGGCCACCGATTTTAAAAAAGCTATGTGCTGCCCTTCTGCGGTCGTTCAGGGGGGAGCACGGCGAAAAAATGGAGAGGAGTGCCGGGGTAACTGGGACTCTCGGGAAGGCCAGCAGCCATTTTGACCCAACCCAAACGTGGTAGGAGACCACACCACCAAGTTGAGGCGGCTGTTGATAGGTGCAGTCTGGTCAAGCTCGAAGTGAAAATTGCAAATAGTAGAGCTGCACTCATATTTACCAAAAAAGTAGCCTACTTCATTAGCCTGTAATAAAGCTATTTTTGACGCGTCCACTTTTAAAAAATAGTATTATTTTCAGGAATTTTAAAAAATCACAAGAGGCAGTAGCTCAACACTACACTGAAAAATTGGGAATATTGGCAAATCATGAGAAAATTGGGAGTAGGCTACTCAACTCCCCGTAAATTTTTCAAAAATCATGTTTACTTGTAGCAAAATGTTCTTGTTTACACAATTATTTTAATCATGCAGTTTAGGACAAAAGCTCACAAAATACTAGCTCGATCGTTGACCAAAATGGGCTTTTAAATAGATTATTTTTGAAAAAGGGGATTTTTTGTAGAAAGCCCCCGCCACTAATGCAAAAATGTGAGATTTGAAAAAAGCACTTCCGTTTGCAGGTTTTAGGGTTAGGGTTAGGACAAAATGTTAGCTGATATCGCTGAATTCAGTGCTGAATTCTATCAATGAATAAAAATTCTAACTGGATAAGAGCGGTGGCGGGGTGTTTTTTTGGCGGGGCTTTCTACAAAACATCCGAAAAAGGTTTGCCAGTTGAAAAAATAAAAAAAGATTTTCGTGATTAACACTGAAAAAGCAATCGCTTCCGAATGGTGAGCTTATCTAGGTTACGATTGCATTCTTGGCTATTGATGCAATGTGGATCCTCCCTTACGGAGCATATATACTAAATCAATCTTTGCTTTTTGACTATAAAAATGAGCCTATTAGTTTTTGCTGAAAAGAAAAAGTAAGCCCAAAGAAGGCTATGACACCGTTTCACATTCGGTACCCTGCTTTAAAGCATTTTAGCCCAATTCTAATTATATTCAGTCTACGCGAATTCTTCGGCTGAGATAAAAAACTCAATTGGCTGGTTACCTTGTATCTACAGAACCTTCAAAGTCTTGCAGAAGTACTTGTACTATGCTGTTATGTCGTTTCTGAGTGAGAGAGTGATTTTTCACTCTTGACTTGTTTGTGGATAAAATGATTGAAGACGAACAAAAATCTTGTTTACTGCTGTTTTGCTCATCATCTGATATGTCTGCATTTTCAAGAGTTTCTCGAATTCTTCTCTTAACATCTTCTAGTTCTTCATTTAGAGCCTGAAAAATGTTTTTCAAATAATCCACAGTTTCCGTCCTCAACATCAATTCAAATATATACAGACTTTCGATATATTCAACCGTGGGCGGAAAATTAGGGCGGTTGTCGCCGCCATTCTACGCGGTTGTCAGCCCCGTGTTAAATGTAAAATAAAGAGCAAAATAATTACTTTCGAAAGTTAATCTCCAAATAAAAAAGATCGTTGTCATGTTAAAAAAATTAATTTCCGAAATAAAATAGTCTTTTAAGTAAAGCCTACTTTGAAACAAAAAACCCTAGACCTTGACGAAGAAAACGAAGAGTTACGCCTTTGTAAGCAAGTTACTATAATGGAATGGTTGGCGTAGATATCTTTGCCGAGCTTAAATTTTTATGGAGACATAAATTAAAATAAAATCTTACCTGAACAGCTTTATATTTATGATAGGTTGTACTTTTATGTAATATGCGAGTTATTTCCTTTTCGTTAATTGGTTCGTTTTTCTTGTAAAATTCTTGCAGAGATGGTAAATTTTCTTTGCCTAAATTTAAATTAAACTTTCTTGCAACCAAAAAACTCATTTAGTTTTAGTTGCCAATAGACCTGCCACGTTTAAAAACAATTTTCCTTTTAATATAACTACCGGTACCTAAAAGTAATTTTTCATTAAAAAAACTGTACCAGTAGGTCTACATGCTTTTCTATCGGTATCCATGGAATTAAACACGTGCCGTCACGAAAGCTATACGTCATAATTGTAAAAAATTTTAATACTTTTAGTGGCAGTACAATTACGTGATTCCAGGGGCTCAAAATTAATCTTGCAAGAAACTGGCACAAGTTGCCGAAAATTTATTTCGTTCCTAGATTTCATGAGGTTTTAGTTTGCCAAAATTACTGGCACTGGCCGGCGTAAAACGTACGACACGTCTAGTTTTTGTTTACGCGATTATTTTTAATATTACGGAAAAATTATTTTGATTAGTCAGTCGATGTCTCCTTGACTGAATTGCATCAGCTCATGTTACACAGTATAAGATTAATTTCTTCGCCGCACTCTGCAGATGATATGATGGCCGGCAAGAAATGGGGAATTCCTTTAACCCTCCTACGGTTATTGGCGTCAAAACTGACCCCAAGACAAGTTAATTTGAAGTATCTTTTTCTATTCTTGATTGTTCAAGTTGTGCCCTCTTGCATTCTTCAATCAGACTGTATTTGTACAAAATGAGAATGATGTTCCCCTCAAAACGCTAATTTTCTTTTTTACATGTTTTCAAAAAATATACCATAATCATTAATTCGGGTCAAAATTGACCCCAATGTGTAATATTATAATATGTCTTATGTTGTATTCTTCAGTTGTTATATTTCACGTTTTTTTGATAACTGCCGAATTATTTTCTCTTTTCCCAACGATTCTTATTAGGTCTTTTAGAAAAAAACAATGGGGGAGAGAAATAGAAATGTTTTCTAGGATGATTATTGTTTACCTATCAGAATTTTGTTGCAGCTTTATTTTTACCAGTTCCTTGTATGAACTAGTTTCTCATTGCTGTTTTATGCATGTAAATTGAATTGAAGTCCTTGTTCAAACGAAATTTCATTGCAAGTTTGTTCTTGTAGTGTTAGTTTTCTGGTATCAAGACTTTTGTTCTACTTGGCACAATTGGTGTGGTCGATTCAGTTTAGTGCTTATTCTATCATAACTTACACTTATGTTCAAATTTCTTACAAATTCACTTAAGATTATATGAAGAGAAATATTGGCCGATGCTATTTTTTGTTTGAATATTGACTCGAAAATTATGCAAAAAGAATTGCTTTGATATTCTTATAGCTTCTTTGATCGATATTTCTAACAAACAAAACATTCATCATTGCTTAAAATCATGATTAAAGCAATTTTAAGAATGGGGTCAAATGTGACCTCTATTAACTGCAACGTTGCAAAACGTAATCAACGTAGGAGGGTTAACGTAGACTTGTCTGAAAGTTTTATGGTAACGATAGTACCGCGTGCTCTCTTACTCAACTAGGTTTGCGGTACCAGATTAGATATATCAGTTCAAATCATGCCCTCAAGCGGAAAGTAATGCATTCCCTCTTCCATTAGATCTCTTGTTAAGACTTGGTGAAACATACATTAAATTTATTACCATCATATTGAAAGCCAGGACTTTTACCAATCATAATTTTGTTTGCTCACCAGTACGCGACAGCCTCATTTTGTAGAGCCCGTCGTGCGGTAATGCAGTAGCTAGAGCATACATACGCTTCGCAGTCGGTAGTCCAAGGTCAAATTCCCTTGTTTAGTCACACCCGAACACTAGAAATGGTATTCAGATTCTTTGCTAGACTCTACACAAGAGGTGTGAAAAAATCCCGTAAAATTGCTTATGTCCTTCATCATAATTCAATGTTTTACATCAGACAGGTGGTGGGTTCTTGCAGTGCACGGTCGTATTGGCAGTCAGACAAAACTAGCAACGCACGAGCAGATACGCACGGATGACTTCCAAGATGATTTCCGCTGATCGGAAGATGTTGAGCAACAAACTACTGATACTACAACACCAATTGCTCGTGGAAGACATACAGCAACAAAAGTGGGAAGCTCTGGTCGGAATTGTTTTACGCCAAACAGCGCCACTACCGCACAACCCTTCGTTTTCATCTTTCCCATGATCAACCTCGTAAAAAGAATACAGAGCTTTGCCCTGTGTTGATACGATTTCAAAACGCCAGGCATCAATTCGAACAGATTAAGTTTAATCTTTGGAAAAAGTAGACTTGATAAAAAACAAAAAAAGCTGAAGCCCAATAAACTTTGTTCGAGTTCTGACCGCATTCAAACCAACGAACATCAAATTTAAACACCATGGTTATTCGTCAAGATCAACGATTCCCAACCGGTGTTACGCGGAAGCCTTCTAGGTGCATCGCGAGCACATCTGGTCAAAGCTCTTAGTGGCAATAAATTGATGGCTGGACTAGAAAGTTAAAAATAATTAGAAATCGCATACCCAACAATATCGGTAGCTTGTTTACTACATCTGTTTTATGATGTAATGTCAAAATTGATTTCCACTGAATTTCGCTAAATCTGGAATAACGCTCTACTAGCACAAATTGTAATATATAGTCAAATGACAAAATGTAGCTTCTCTAAGTAAGTGGTTCGCGACAGCTTGAAAAACTTCCAAATGATACACGGTTGAACAAAGGTTGGGAAACACTGGTCAAAATGTACAAATTAAAATACAAATTTTCCAAATATTCTTGCTTTTCACCAGTTTCAATTTCACAATTTTTGTACACATTTATATCGCGCTATTTCCGGTATAGCGCGACTACCAAACAAAAAAATGAATAAAATCTATAAATATCCAGCTCTTCTCCGCTCGTAAGCTTTCGGATTATTAAAAGAGCCCCGTCCTCTATTTCCCCTCCCACCACCACCGCCTCTTCTTTGAAATCCTCCGCTTCCCCTGTTATTTCCACGATTTTTGTTGCGAGTGAATCGATTACCGAAGTTGTCTCTTCCATCATAATTTGTGTTGGCCCAACCGCCGAAGAAAGATCTTCTTTCCGCTTCTTTCAACTGCGGAAGCGCCTCAGCAAGACGCAGAGTCCGTCCATAATTATCTTTCCAGTTATCCTCGACTTCTGTGGTCCATTCATCAGGCAGATCAAACACTGCTTCCTGAAACAATGATTAAGTAAAGAAAGTAAACTCTCAAATAAACAAGCAGGAAATAGCATAAAAACATGGCGATATGTCTCCAAATGTTTTCAATTAAGGTTAAAGTTGTAAGACGTCATTAGAACGTGTTGTGTAGGCATCTCTTCTTCTTTGGGACGTTTGCAAAGCGTAAAACAAATATCCTTTATCCAGGTTCACACCTCACAGCCAATTTAGGTTTCCAAGTCTTCTAAACCTTACTGGCAAGGTTGGTCGGTTGGTTTACCCCTCCTCTTCCTTGGGATGGAGGTACGGCGCGAACTGCAACCAGGTTTATGCCGTCAACCTAATTGAATTAGGCTAGGAAAAAACTGACAGCCAATTTCGAACCAGTCATCGATGCAATTACTGACTGGTGGCCCCACCACCAAGGCGGACTGCCATTGGTGGGTACCCAAGAGTCGCCTCTTACAACATGTTGTGCGAGCAGCTTCACAATTCTAACCTGGTAAAGCATGGGCCGGTGGCCAATATGAAAACGATCTACAGGAATAACGAGTTCACAACTAATTTCTCTATTTTGTCATGCCTAAGTGAGGCAGCCAAAAAGTGATTGAAAGTAAAACTAACATGCTGCCACCTTGGCAGCTGCCCTAACAGCTACATACCTTTCCGTCAACAGTTAATCTTAGATTGGAGACCATGTTTCTAATTTCTGGGCCCAATTGATTAGCCACTTGACTGTACACTGTGCTCGCCATGATCGGAGTATTGCTCTTGAAATGCCAAGTTCTACGATTCTAAAACGAAAATTTGAATGAACGAGCAAAAGCAAAAATATTAAAATCAAACATAACACTCACTGCTGTTGAGTTAATCAACGACCGACACGGCAGGGAAGTTGCTCCAGACACAAAAGCAATCGCGCCGGCCAACGCTTCCACGGCACCTTAATAAGTAGTTTGGTCAGTGTTGTCTCAATGCGGGTTTAAACAACGCATCGTGATCCATCTTGCATCAATGTCACGGGCAGTTTTCATGCGCGCTTTGGTGAAGCAAATACCTCCACGTCGCTGCAACCACATAGAAGTGAGTCACGTGACTTTGCCAAGAGCGACACACATTATTCAACTCATCGAACACAACATGAACGAAAAACTTCGATGATTGCAAAGTGATCTTCCACCCGTCTGAACCCCAAACGAGCGCTCTAAAATGAACTACGAGTCCACTCGACCATGCAGAATGCAACGCAACGCTCAGAGCACTAAGCCAGCAGAATTCCGCCAACAAGTTTGAGGCCAATACATCGCGCCATGCTACTGACAGAACGTAGAAACCACATGAAGACTGAACGCACGACTACAAGACTTTGTCACGTAGCCTTGCATTCACTTACTTCCCACAAAAAAAGCCTTTTCAACACATAGGAACTACTCAACTGCGTATTTGCCTGCGTCTGAGTTGACAGTAGTTGGTCCGGCAGAGGTGCGACCACAACTACTGAAAAGTCTTACAAAGTAGCTGCAAAAGCTTAAAATGCAAAACTCGTGACTTTAAACTTCAAAATGCAACGCCTACCATGACGTGCGATTGCTGTTGGCAATGTTTAGCTAACACACATACCTCCTTCGAACTCGGAAGCCACGCTTTCAGCTGCATCCATAAACTGCTTAATCAGCTTTTTATTGATCGACTGTATTGAGGTCATTGCATCTCTGCACGATGACTTGATTAGTTCCTAAAACAAATTTGACAAGTGTCTATAGTTTGCACGATTTATGGATTACACGCGTATTTTGTAGTGCAGTGGTTATCAAACATCTTTATGCCTCTAGTTTTACAAATTTGCAAGAATAACTGTACTCTTTTAGTCTTCACACACCTAAAAAATTTTATTACTCATCTAAAAAGGAAGAAGAGTTCGAAAAAACTTCGAGTAATAAATTTTTTATCAGGAGGTAAACTATTTTGATGTTTTTCTCGCAAGAATTGCTAGAAAAAGATGAAGTGGATGCATCATGTAAATTCCTGCAAGTGTTTGCAGTTGAATAGAACCTCCCGGCTAGAAGAATTTAAAAGCTGGTTTCCATTAGGCGTAGATTGCAGGCGTGGCGTGAAAAATTCTTTGTTTCGGGCTACTCCAGCAATCTACGCCTAATGGAAACCAGCTTTAAAGCGCATAACCTAGCGGCATGCCAATCAAACCATTCCACGTACATCAGGTTGAGGTGGGCCTATTCGCTTGAATTTGATCCCAGCAGTACGCTCTACTTTTTGTAGCCCGGATGATTGGTTGGGTTTGTAGAAACAAATGCTAACTCCATTTCGGCCTGCACGACCTGTTCTTCCAGAGCGATGAATGTACGATTCAATGTCCTAAATAAACAGAACATTAACTTACAGCTATATGAACACGCAAATAAAGCATCGCCTGATTTACAAAGGATAAGTTTTTTCGAAGAGGATCTAGATCCCTAGCTACAATTGGGTACAGCACGTAAATCAATGCTCTAGCCTTTCTATTAGAACATTTATAATCACTATATATCGTCTACAAACCTGAGGTGGACTTATTTGTACGACGAGATCTACTTCCGGAATGTCGAGTCCACGAGCAGCGACATCAGTGGCTACTAAGCAATTGATTGTTCCTTTACGAAACGCCTGAGAAAACACCACAGTAAAACTTAGTCTTGTTTTCTAGCTTTGTTTAAATTCCTTGCACATTAGCTTCTATTTGCTTTGACTGACCACTGACTATTTGCTTCATTCAACAGTTCAGTTTATGATTTTTTATCACAAACATGCTAAGCACCGACTGACACTAAACCTAGGCGTCAGCCGGGTTTTAAAACAACTTTGCAATGGTAGAAATTACGCATAACCACACCTTTAAAGTAATTTCTCTTTGTTTCTGTTCGATGTCTCCATGAAGTACTTGCGCCTTCATCACCTGCATCGACTTGCACAATATCAATTCATTCGCTTGTACTTTAGTGTTAGTGAAGACGAGTGCTCTGCCATGCTTTCCACTGTACAATTGAACAACATCACCTGAAATTAAAATACAACCATTTACATCACCTGAAACAGACAGTATTATTCCCGTTGGCTAAATGTTAGTGATCCAATGCATGACCAACTGGCCTCTGGTATGCATCGAAACACGATGTGCAATCAGAAGCATTCCAGAGAGAGCTGAGAACGCCTCACCCAATTAAAACAAACGTTAGAAGTATTTCAAATAAAATTTATAAAACTACTGCTTGCATGAAATACAAAGAAATCCCACGACAAGTACCTAAACATGCGTTTAATTCTGAATCGTTGCACTGAATTGAAAGGTGCTCCACTGTCGTTGCCGTTCGAACTACTGAAGTGCCAATTGTATCGACATGAACTGTATTCTCTGGTCGCATGTATTTCGCTGAGGTTCGCTTTACCCAAGGAGGACAAGTGGCGGAAAACAACAAAGTCTGAGGTTTTTCAGAGCGATCTAAAATGCATACAATTTAAACGTGAAAAATAGCATCTCCAGCGTTAACGAAAACCTTTTTCCCGCAGATAAATAGCAACAGCTGTAGCAAATCAAGTTCCCCAGGCCATGCTTACGAAGGTCACCGCAAGAAGATATTTGCTTCTACTCCTAAGCAACGTGGTGTGGAAGAGCAAAGACTAATCATCTCCACGAAATACTTTCTTATAATGATGAAAAGCTATAAAATTCATAGAATTATTGTCATATTGTAATTTCAAAATAATTTGTTAAAATCTGATGCCACCTACTCAATGAGCTAAATAAAGTCACGAATAAGTATAGCATCAAAATGTCAAAAAATCCTAATTAGGATTGTGGAATAGCAGAAGCAAGCTTACCTGATGTGAAAGCATGACTTAAGATCTCTTCCACAATTTCTGAAAACCCCATATCTAACATCTGATCGACTTCATCCAAAACGACGTGGTTGATTTCGTTCAGCTGCAAGTTGCCCTTTCTGTGACAAAAATCGAGTTTTTCTGCAGATTTGCCTGATAGTAGCTAATAGCAACTGTATGTTTATTGGAGACCTTGCATCAGCTATTTTAAACCGCAAGCGTTAAGTCAAAAATTGGTGTTGAAATGCTGCTTTTTCGTTGATAATGCTGCTACTTACTCTATATGGTCCATTATACGTCCTGGTGTACCCACAACAATATCTACTCCATCTCGCATAGCTTGAACTGCAATTAAAATAACGAAATTAATTACGTTTGACTGAGCACCATAGGAACTGTAGTTGTCAAGAAGAATAATAAAAAAAGTGATGATTCACGTCCATTTCCAGGTGTAGCAGAGGTTAGACCTCATGGCTTAGTGTGAGTCTGTCACTATTCAATTGCCTTTAAACCAGACTTTTTACAGGAGTAACACAACACTATGCCCATACTGATGAATATCAATAGAATTTCAATAGCATTTTGAACTACGGCCTTTTGTCGCGATTGGTCTGAAATAATTACTGCAACTAATAAGGTGTTCAATAATTTTGCTGTCATATCAAAATATTCAACCCATATCTTCAGAACAGAAAATCAAATCAAAGGCATTCTTCTAGATCACAGAATTTTAACCACGAATTATGGAACAATTTGAATTTTGTCATTTGCACCGTAATCAATATGCACTACATCTAAATCTGAACCTCCGAACATACTTTGCGGTAAATACGATGAGCCTCCATAAATACAAATTGAACGGTGCTTTTGCAAGATGTAATTGAAGTCATTGTTGATTTGAATAACCAGTTCACGTGTAGGGGCGAGAACAAGCACCTGGTACAAAATATGTTGCTTAAATACTTTTATTAAAATTGCTGTCAGATTTTATATTGTAATCGACTCTTTTAACTATTTGAGAGACCTTCAGATTCAGTATTACAGTAGAAGTATTGTAACGATAAAAATAATAAAATTTATCTTATTTCGCTGTTACGTGAAAGAAAGTAAAAATTATTATTTTACAATATCTAAAAAGTCTACCGTCCACCACTTTGGCAACAACCTCTAATTAAAGCTAAATTACTCTTATAACCAAAGCATTAGTATTAGTCCTACCTTTGGCCTTCGGCCATTGGCCAATTGCGTCTCAGTCTTCAACAACTTCTCAACCAGAGGAATGGCAAAAGCAAACTACAATAACAACAAACCCTCACCAAAACACTTAAACAAAAAATGTAATAAATATTACGTCATTTTTTCTAAAATTTGCAATCTTACGCGTGGTTTAACGTGCGTCAACCATTTAGTATTCACACACTTTCCAACTAAACTTCGGCTAGTGCCAAACAACGCTTTAAACCAAGGATAAATAACAACAGTATTAAGCGGGTTTTTTTTAAACTCACGAGCTCTTCGTTTCAAAGTCAAAAATAATTACTGATACAGCTGTTTGCCAACAAGCACAACCCTAATCCGATGATAAACGTACGATAAATAAATCTTTACTTACTGTCTTGCCAGTGCCGGTTCCTGAAAGCATTTTAAGCATATTAAACTTAAAAAATCATGCTAACAACAATCAAAAGTAAAATGTACATTTAAACTCGCGTTGTTACAATTTTGAGAATTACACAGCTTAACCCTAAGCAGTTTGAGTCATTGCAATTTATTACTCGTCATTTTACAAATGATCAAGATTCACAGGCAAACTTTGAAGTAACCAAGTACGCTTTTTATATTTAATAAACGAGCATTTGCGTTTTGCCCAAAAGCTAAAAGCATGTATAGCATAGGTATAATTCAAATCGAAAATGCGGTCAATGATAAACTTGCTTCAGTGTTTACTCACTTGCTTGGGCAATCACATCTTTTCCATTAAATACATGATCAAAGGTCTTAATTTGAATTGGAAACAGGTAGGTAACATTCTTTTTCTTCAACATGTTGATAGTTTTCTGAGAAATATTGAATTTCTTAAAATCTCCTTTTTCTTCAGGTGATTCATCGCCGGTAGCCACTGCTTTGCTATCACTGTCTCCAGTTTCTATCTGTAAAACAATAAATGAACGTAAAGTGTTTCCAAATTTTTTAATTAAAAAGGCAAACAAGAAATACCACATCACCTCTTGCCAACACCATAATTATGCTTAAAGGTACAACAATGCACGTTTAAACCAAAGGTACTTCTATCTTTGAGAATAATGAAAATACAATAAAGCAATAGGGTCCGAGAAACTAAGCAACTGCAAAATGGATATAGACATTATCGACAACTCACACTTAGTCTAACGCTGTTCTGGTGTCGGAAAAGTAAAGATCTAACACACAAGTAGATCTAAATAAAAAATATTTACTTTTGTATTATCATTTTGCTGCTCTTCACCACAGACGTCATCAGTGTTTTTACTCGTTCTAACCTGTAATATGTGATAAGTGATAACAACACGTAAAAGCACTATTTTCTTTACCAACACCCACAAACCTGTATCCAAACAAAACAGCCTATAAACCAACATACATCTGTAATGGCATGATAATCATAATCTTAGTTGGTTGTACCAGAGCACAACGTTCCTTATGCAAAAGTCCAATAATGCAACAATACCTCCTTATTTGTTGGGTTTGGTTTCTTTTCTGATGATTTTTTTTTCGCTTTTGAGATCTGGATGATTGGTAAAAAATAATTTTTAAGTTTTTATCAGCAACGTACCGGGTAATTATACAATTTTGCAAGTAACTGCAAAAAGCCAAGTAGTCAGTCAGAATGCATAAAATGGTCAAATGCGTTACCGCAAGCAAATCGTACTCCAAAACTAAAAAATGTTACAAAAAATATAGGCTACTGATTCAAAAAAAATGAGCAGTAAAAATATAGTTGCGCGAACATCTTCAAAAACATCTATTATAATTTGTGTGGCGTGTAGAATATTAACCTTTGTTTTTCCATTTTCCTTTTTCATCTTTTTCGCAGGAGGTTCACCATTTAACTTCAGTTCCTAAAATAATAGCAAATGCAATTAAACTCTTTGCACAGCTAGATCTGAATCAATCAACTTTTAAGTAATCGCCGCACCTCTGGCAGATTCGATAAAGATCGTTTCTTCTCAACTTCATCTTCCATCCCATCTTTAGACTTCTTGATTTTCTACAAGAAATTCAAGAACAAAATTAGATCGACATAGCAACACAAGTATGACAGTACAGGAAACATTAATACGCCACATTTAAACTCTTGTTAGAAAAATAAAGAATTGTAATAGCATGGAGGGCCTGCATACTTGGCAGTCGCGGGCAACTTTCTGAATACCAATGTAGTGATTCAGTTTTTATCCGGTGTTGTCCCTTTAACAGAGATGGCCGGATTTACCCCATTCCTTCTGCAATTGCTCGCACTCCGTCCCTCCACTTGTCTCGTCTCAGGGCATCCTCCTTCTTCAAACTAATCTTCTCTGTCTCCTCTTCCACTTGCTTCTTCCAAGTCTTCTTCGATCGTCCTCGCTTTCTCTTGCCACTCACTTCAAGATTTAGAGCAACCCTCAAAACACTATCGTCATCCCTCCTCAGCACATGTCCATATCATCTAACTCCATTCGCTGTTGCTAACCGGTCTCTAGTTTCCTTCAACCTCAACATACCCATCTGTTCTTCAGTCGTCTTCCTGTCTACCACTTTCTGACCGCACATGGCTCTCACCATAGCTCTCTCCGTTCTTCTCAAAATTGCTTTTTCATTTTCTTTTAGACACCATGTCTCACTTCCATACAGTATTGCTGATCTTACACAACAACGATAGACTTTACCTTTCATCTTCAGAGGAAACCTATTTCCAAGCAACAATTCTCCACATTCCCTGAATCTTACCCAACCGATTATTACTCTTGCTGTAACTGCCGCTTCACAACCACCACTAACATTTAGTCTGTCTCCCAAAATACAATATTAACCTCTAATAAAAACACAGGTAGGCTATCATTTTGCAAAGCAATTTCCATCCGGCAAAAATAAATCCTATGTCAAGACACATGTTAGAAAACAAAATAAAGTCAAATTTGACAGTTAGGCACATTTAATCCTAACTCTCACGACAAAAATTTTTAGCTAGTCAATATGTCAAAAAAATGGGCAAAAAGAAAACACTAGTAAAAAAGAAATACAGTGTTTGGTAAACGGAAATGTAACTCAATCTTATGTCCTCAGCATCATTTATTACATAACTCATAGCTCTAAATTGCGCAGATTATATGCATTTAATAAAGGTTTGCTGTCCAAGGAATTTAGCCAAGAAAGCTTCTATAAACGGTTTATAGAGTATGTCACACTTTTTTCCTCAAACGTTTCAAACCCTTTTTTTGATAATCCATTAAGCGAAAGTCCCATTCATTTTATTAATGTTTCTCAAAAATAACAAGCATTTATGCATTTCAGCAACTAAAAAGTAAATTTCCACACTTGTAAACAACTTATTTTCTACAAATAATGAATACAAAATGCAAAGTCATATTTCAAGATAGACCCTATCAGGGGATCCAGCCAAAAAAGATGGACGCTATCAAAGGCAAAAATCAATATAAACAATAATGAAGTCGACACAGTTGGCAAATAATTTGCGACTGGCTAGTTTCGCCCTATGAGGCTCATCATGAAAATGAAAAATGTAGATACCGTCTACTGATAACAGGCTATAAAAAACACTGATACCAATCACTCCCAAAAGTGCAAAACCACCATTCATGTTGTGAAGTTATGCAAGACTTTTCCAAAATCTGCAATGCTGCTGCATTCCAGTGGCATTGCTGCAATGCAATGGTATCAGCGTTTCACCAACTAGCACTATCAATAATTTGTAGATAAGACATTTATGAAACTCAATATGCTATGGTTTAATTCTGCTCCATCATTCATTATATTTGCATTCACCTGACGTTGGAAACATTTAGATCAAGTCATGCAAAGGACTACATAGTTTCCTATTTCAGTACCCTATAATGCCATAGTAGCCAGAAATAATATTTGGAATGATATGTTGGATATTCATTCCAAACTTCTTAAAAAACTTTCTTTTAACTTTGCATAAGTTTTCAATGGTATATTGCAACAGTAGTTTTATTGGTTGCTACCGTTTGGTAGTTCTAGTAACTGACGAGTGTTTACTTTTCCTTAACTATACTAAATAATTTTTCTGACGATCTATTTTTACCACGATGTGTCACATCGATTTTGACAAGCTGGATACGTTACACCCAATTACAAAATTATATCATTTCATGATGTGCATCTCGAGAATAGAAATGCAGTAAATAAATAATATAACATCTATTTGTAGGAGTAACAACTCTCGAAATACGGTAGTTTGAGTTGACGGTATCAAGATTTTTCATTAGCCTGGTGAGCCATACATCGAGGAAACTAGCTAGTCGCGAATTATTTGCCAACTGTGTACACTGCACCATTGTTTTGAGTCATTTGATAAATATTGATTTATTTGTCGTACATACGAAAAATCGTCGTCTTAAGTGGTGGTAAAGCGAATTATTAGCAAACTCCGGTATTGTGCAAATTTTGATACAACTTTTATCTTTCTGCATCGTATATTTCAAACACTTTGGAAGACTATTGAAAATTAAATGCCTACTAATCACTAGAGCAGACCTGTACACCTGAAAATAGTATATCCGATTGTTTTTCCTATTGGACGCATGCTGACATTTTTACTTAAAAACTCAAGGCTGCCACCTAATTAATTCAAAAAATAAGCACGGTATGACAAAATATTTTTTTCCATGAATTTAAAGGCGAAAAAATTTTTTTGTGTTCTTGATCAATATCCATGCGGTTCGTGCTCACTTACAATACAATCATTGTAAAAGCTCAGTTACGCGAATCTATTGATGAAACTTTTTATTTCGAAGCAGCAGTATCAGAAAAAGATTCCAAATCATTTTGGATTCGAATTCGATTCAAATCTGGATTCTCGAATGGACATCCCTACCCTCTCCTAAGTAATTTCATTAATTTTGCCAAGTTATCAATTTATGCCGTCAAATCAAGTAATTTCAGACAAAAGCTTCTCATCGTTAGCCCCAAGGGCAACGAGGGCTGATAAAATCACTAGGATAAAGATGAGCCCAAAGGGGAATAGGTTCAGCATAATGAAAATTTCAAGGAAAACATAATAGGAGACTAGTGGTACTGACACCATTGATCGAAACTCCCAAGCAGTGTTTCCTTGAAACGCAAAAAAAGTGCAAATTTGCGAAAACATGTCCGGCGGATTCGCAATCAAAATTCAATGACGCGTAAAAGTCCAACAATTTTTGGTAATTTTTTCAGTTTGTTAAAACTCTTGCGATTTTGCTACCAAAATTTTCAACCAATAGTTTAATGCGTGGGAGACAGTAAATAAGAATCCAAGGTTGGCTGACGCTTTTTAGAGCAGTGCAGTTTTTTGTTAATTACAAAAACAAATTTCTTACAGTTGCCAGTTATGAAAATTAGAAATAAAAAAAATACCACTTATTACCAATTTTAGTTTTAAATACCCCAAAATGTTGTTTTTGAAATAAAATGTAGCTAACAGCTATGTGTCGTGATAGATTTACTAGTCATGATTGAAATAAGCCCCAAAACGTAAAGAAAAAAAGGGTCTTGAAAAGTAATTTGTAATACAGTAAAATTTGCCTATAACTTCAGGGGATTGTAAAAAATTACCGTTTACGATTGACCATTCCAAAACTCGTATCATCTAATCACGTATAGCGGTGTCAAGAAAAGTTACTAAACACTCAAAAACTCTAAGAAAGTTAGGCACTACGCAAAGAAACCTTCCTTTAAACTTTAAAGCGTAATTGTGCGCACGCGACTATTGCAGTCTTTTACATCTGCCAGTAGTCAGTGGCGCGGGTAAAGTAGGTGGAGCCCACCCCACAATTTTATGCGCAAAAAGGCAGCCTTCTCGCAAATCCAATAAAACTATGTGGTTTACGTAAAGAATCACCTTATTTTTTTGCGGTAAGCGCCTCTAAGTGAGACCTTGTAGTTTTATGCGCAGTTACAAATATCAGCTTTTCAATTTTTTACAATATTTAAAAGCTGCGTCTACCAAACTCGCGCATATCCACGGCCATAAATTTTTCTGTTTCCTTTATTTCGGTCAAGTTTCGAACGCTTTTCACAAAGATAGAATTCTTTTCACGCATTTGGCCAATGGTAAATTTAGACATATTAGGAACGAAAAATAGTTAGCCAGCTAGGTTGCTGCGTTTACCATCGAGGGTCCCGTAAAAAAGCTTCGTCAGTATTTCAAAACTACCGGTACTTTCGACACAATACCTAGGGAGATAACGACGTTTCGCTATTTTTCGAATTTGGAACAAAACTTTGTGAAAATCAACTCGTTTGTTTTCATGCATGGTTTGTCAAATCAGTTGACAAGACTCGGGAGAAATTTGTCATCGCTTATGAATAATATTGCTTTCTTAAATACGTTTAAGGAAGAAAGCAAGACACACACAGTCAGACTACTACAGCGTACAAAAATCTTAAATTTATCCATTTAAGTTACGCTGCTTTGGTCATCAAATACTTGCAATGTTAGAAAGGAAGTTTACTTGCAATTGCAAAATCCAACTGTTTAATTGATTACGATTGAGAAATGTAACTGCAAATTTTACCATAATCAAGCAACAATTGAAGTTCGCCAGCAATTTTTGTTTTGGTGTCATAGTCGTGGTAACCTACCCAACATCCCATAAGTTAAAAAAAAATCATATTTTTCAGGATCATGTTATTCGTCAGCATAAAACTAAGCTAATATTATTTGCATGCACTGTCAACCTGACATTCTGAAACGTTTACGAATTACTACTGAACAGATCACAGAGTTTCAAGAACCACATTTATAGCTTATTAAACAGAAATAGCCAGGTATTTTGCCGCGGCCTATTAGTAACCGACAAGCTACTTGTTTATGAACTTTTTTCAGGGATGGCATAATCAAGCAAATTATTACGTCATCAGAACGCAACGTCACAGTTTTGCCTCTTCTCCTCCCCACTCCCCGGAAATTTTGAAAACCCTACGCTTACGCCCCATACTATTGCTCTTCGACCTTGTTTTTAGGCCATCTTTGAAAATCTTTGATACATAGCGAACTCCACTTATTGCTGCAAAAGACGTAGCAGAGTAAACAAGCTACAACTCGCAAGCCGGCGGCTTAATCGGATTTCAAAATCATTCGTGGCCGATGATTAGCCTAGATCTGAGATTTTCATTTGGCGGACAACGGTCTTCACGGGACAAGTACTCTGTTTACCCTTGTATCGAGTGAAATTGGAAAACTTTTTTGACAACTAGCTTTTTTATTTTGTAAAGGCCATTCAATAAATAAGGTAAATTTTTGGTATAAGGACTTCTAATACAGATAAAACCTTAATTTTTTTCAATTTTTTTGCTTTACTTCTTTTTCAGATGAGGGAAATTTCTTTTCCAGATTAAAAAAAAAAAACTTTTAAAAGTTTTGGTGATTAAGAATGATGGTAGATAAAGAAGCATGCTCCAGGATTGAACAGCGGTCAGTTATCAAGTTTTTAGTTGCTGAAGGGTGCAAAGCAGTTGAAATCAATAGAAGAATGTCAACTGTGTATGGTGTCACATGTTTCAGCAGAAAAAAACGTTTACAAGTGGGCTAAACTGTTTAACGAAGGACGGAATTGAGGATGAAGACAGGTCTGAGAGGCCAACAGAAGTGAGATCTCTTGAGGTGATCAAATCAGTCAATGACTTCATTCAGCATAACAAAAGGGTGACAAGTGGATGACATTGCAAGGACTTTGAGCTTATCTTTTGGGACAGCACACAAAATTGTCCATGATGACCATGATTACTCGAAAGTGCCAAAGATGCTTACTGCAGAGCACAAACAGAGGAGGGTCTAGTTGTCCCAGCAGTGTCTCTGCCGTTATGAAAAGGATGGTGATGATCTATAATATATTATATATAACTGCTCCCTCATCCCCTTTTGTAGCCCAGACCTTGTCCCTTCAGACTTTCATCTGTTTCGTCCCTTGAAAAAGTTCACGAGAGGCACGAAGTTTGAAAGCGACGATGAAGTCAAAAGTGTTGCGAGCGACTGGATGAGACATCAGTCCAAAAATTTTTATGCTAAGGCAATACGGAAGCTTGTGCACAGATGGAAAAAATGTGTGACATTGCTGGGAGACTATGTCAAAAAAAAAATTAAGCTTTTACCGAAAAATTCACCTTAGTTATTGAATGACCCTCGCATTTGGGCATCCCTGAAATTTACTTGGATAACTTTTTTGAAGTTGCTGGTGAAATGGAGAATAATATATGGTCGAGCCACGTGCCTCTGTGCGTTTCGAAAATGGCCTACATGCCAAAATCGGTTGAAAAGCACTGAACTCGGTTAAAAATGCGGTAATTAAAAAAATACGCCTGAGAAAAAAACAAAGAGTGCAGTTATAGGAAACTTTAAAGCATCCGAAATATTGGAATGCTACAGAAACTGAGGGAAACGACACGTCATTGCAGGCAAGTTTTGACTATTTTTACTGCACAATAAAAGCGTGGAAACAGAGCGCGCGGAACTTGCAAATCGCTGTTGGCTTACGGTCACGTAATGGTTACGTCAGACGCCTAACTGCCTTGAAAAACTTTTGGACGAAAAACCCGAGATCTCAATTGGGGTAAACAGCATCTTTTTCTAGCTTAGCGTATACACTGAACAGCAGTAGGCTACCAAAAATACGTTGCATAGGCAGGTGACTGTAGCGGTTTGTTTAGCAATGCCCATCAAAATTTGTTTGGCGGTTTTCGTATGTTTGCTAGCAATTTCGCATCAGCGCCAGCGGTTAGACACTTACTAAAATCTTAGAGGGAACACTGTTCCAAGTAAATATTAAGACTTGCAACAATGAAAGTGGCGACATGGATTGGAAGAACAGCAGAAATGGTGAAAACATACGCCAAAAGAAACGTTAAAATTGCAGCTCTCCAGAAAGTAAGATAAAATAAGGCTTGTACGAGGCATATTTGAATATAAATTGCTTTACATAGGAGAAGAAACTGGTAGCGGTGGCGTTGGTATACCGATAAAAAAATTTAATGAGACAAGTGACAGAAGGAAAGAGTTATTTCAGAGGAATACTATTTTGGAATTGGTTGGGAATGAGGGCATTGTCTCTGTGATTTATATGTACGGCCTGCAGTGTGGCAGAAGCGACAAGGGAAAGAGTGCTTTTTATGATGAATTAAACGCTGTAGTTGGGGCCAAAAATGAAAAATGCTTTGTCGTGGGAAACTTCAATAAACATGTAGGAAGTCTTACTGATGGTTATGTTGGAGTTTAAGGTGGTAACAGATGGAGAGAGGAATGAAGATGGTGAAAGGCTTCTTGAAAAATTGTTCTCCTACAAATCCGGCAGACATTCCACTGTGGTAGACTATGTGCTTTTCTATAGGAATACACAGAAGAAAATCAGAGATGTCAAAATAATACGCAGCAAAGAGTGTTTTACACAACACAGACTACTAGCTATGGATGTTAAATTGTCAAAAGTGGTATTCAAAAAGTATGGCTAAAAGACAAATCAAATTGTAGAGGCTGACGGATGAAAAGGTGAGGAAAACGATGAAGAGGTGGAGCATGCAAGTTTGCATCAAGTAGAAATACGATACGAATGCAGTGAAGGAATAATGGAGGTGGCAAAGAAAGTGTGTGGTGCAACAAACACTTAAAAAAAATATCCCGGTGGTGAAATGAAGAAGTGGCAGAGGCAATCAAAGAGTAAAGGCTTTTATACAAGCGATGGCAAAACTAGGGCAGGAGATCAAAACAACAAAAAATTGGATCAAGAAGATGTGAAACGCAAAGTACCTTCAGCAAAATAGAAATACAGTGAACGACGGAGAGACTGCTTTCACAAACAGAAGGACTTTAAACAATCCATATAATGGCTCAACAAGCAAGGGAAGACAAAATAGATATTGTAGGGATACCATGCATTTGTGGAAAAGTTGGACATTTAAAAGCATGTTTCAAGGATAAAATAAAGTTTGAGAAGAGTATCTGAAAACACTTCTAAAATTAAAACCAAAAATGGTGTGAACTGCAAGTGGCGAAAGGAGTAGCAGGACCTTGTTTCCGTAAAAAATGTATTATGTCCCATGAAGGCAGCAGGCCCTACTGGGCTCTTAAACTCATGGAGCAAGGTAGTGTCAATAGACTAACGGGTGTAGCAAACGAAGGGCGGGAAGGCCTGAAAACACCTGACAGTTGAAGAAAGAGTGAACTGGTACCACTTTATAAGGGGAATGGTGACACAATATTATGTGGAAATTACAAGTGTCAAACTGCAGGAGCATAAAATGAAAGTAATTGAAAAATATTTGAGGAACAAATTGGGGAGACGGCTTCATGAGATGAGATGCAAATGAGATTTATCCAAAAAAAAGGCATGGATGATACAAATTTTCCAGTGCAACAGATGATGGAAAAAAAGACGAGTGGGCCGGAAGAAAGTTTTGTATGGTTTTTGTAAACATGGAAAAATCTTTCAACCATATCCCAAAAAGGGTAATTTGGTGAGCTTTAGGAAGAAAGGCTTTGTGGATACGAGGTAAAAGCAATTATGGAAATGTACAAAGGAGTCAAAAGAGCTGTATGGCTGGAGGATGAAAGATTAGAATGGTTTGATGTAAATGCTGTGGTTCGCTAGAGATCATTCCTCATCCCTCTTGCATTTGCTGGGCTACTAGACAAAATAACAAAAAATGTTTGAAAAGATACTCTTGAGAGTATCTGTGTGCCAATGATTTCATACTGCTTGATGACAGCTGGTCGGAAGGAGAAGAGGTATGGTAAAAAGTCTAAACAAAAAAGCTTTAAAAATAAATGTAAGCAAAACAAATGCTTTTCATACCGAACCGAGAACTATATCTATATCTACGACTGTTCCTTGAGCAGTGAGTGAAAAAAGAGTGGATTGCAACTGTATCAAGTGGCATGAATGCACCAAATGGGTTCATAAACAATGTACGGGATTACCTGAAAGTTTGTTACATGCAAAAAAAATTTCAATTGTAAAAGTTGCCGAGCAGTTGTTCAGAAGAGCCTTGAAAATGAAGTCAATTTGGATGGAGACACATCTGAGGTTGAGGAAAAATTCTGCTACTTGGGGATGTTACGTGCGCTGATGGAAGACTGTGTGAATCAGCAGTGTTTAAAATGAGAGCTGGATCAAACAAATTCAAGGAGCTATCCAGTATTCTGCATAGAAGGAGGCAATTTCAAAGAACGAAAGGCATAGTCTACAAAATTGGTGCAAGAAATGCAATGTGTTATGGAGCAGAAAGCTGGGCTATGAGAGTCTATGATATCAACAGGTTGGAAACAACCAAAATGAGAATACTCCGAATGAAATGTGGAAAAACCAGGAAGGATAAGATGAGAAGTAAGTATATGCAAGAGCCAAACTGAAACTGAAAGCATTACCATAGTTATAAGAACTAGACTACTAAAGAGATATGGGTATGCAGAAAGAATGACTGAAGGTAAAGCACCAATCATAGCAAGAAAAATTATTGTTCATAGAAAGATCGTCAGACCAAACAAAAGGTGAATAGAGCTGGTAACAGAAGACATCAAGAAAAGGAAAGAGCGAAAGGAGTTGATCTTCGCAAGAAATGCGCTTGGCAAAAGGGTTGCAAAAATTGGTGGACCCCTACTAGCATGGGCAAACACAGAGTCTCTAAAATCTGAAGAGACAAATGAAAGACCCAAGTAATTTGAAAAAGTTTATATTTACTCCACCCTACTTGGCATAACTAATCATCAGCTGCGTTTTGCATCCCCAATAGAACCGATTATCACCTTTAATTGATATTATACATTATAAATAAAGCAACTGTGTTCTTTGATAATAGCAATCTAATGAAAAGTAAATGAAGTTTAAAGTTTATGAAAAATTTACAAAAATGATATAGTTAAGAAGAAATTTTTGCTATTTTACTTAAAAATAACCTACTACAGGCTCTAAACTGAGTCCCAAAAGTTGAAAAAGTTAGAGCATCTTGCCTCACGGCTGGCTAACCATATGGCTACTCATTCTGGATCCAGGGTTCCAGTTTCAATACTGGGTAGGTCCAGCTATGACACGCGGTTTGCCAGTCAAGCAGCCCTGGCTTAAGCAATGCAACATGCCACAATTTTCTTCAAGTGTTTCTTTATTGCAGCTGGTACTAGTATGTAAGTAGGTTTTAGCTTGTACTTTATCACCAATGGGCTGTACAGTAAAGTTTGCCTAAAATAGCACCTCCAAGAGATCGAAAAAAATTGACATCATTGGCAAATATACATGAATAGCCATAAAAGATACCAAAGCTGTCTTTTGTTTGAATAAAAATATGTATTACCAAGTCGGCTTAACCAGTGTATTGAAAATCAAGCAATTGAGGTTACTAATGCATAAAATACAACACCAAGATTTTTATATTAGAAATGTAATTTACACAGTAGGTTGTACGTAATGTAAAACTTCATTATTAATTAGCAAAAATACATAGATCTTCAGTATTCCGATTTTAAGACTGAATTATATATTATTCTTTTTCAGTTTTTTCGCAAATTTTATTAGGTTTCCAGCCATGTAACTGTTGAATGGGCTAACTATTCTTTCTAACGTGACAAATCTCTTTTGTTTGACATTTTACTTGGAAGATTACTTAAAACACTTTACAGTACTGCAAAAAATAATCAAAAGACAACTCACTTGCAGGAGTCCTAAATTTAACTGGATTAAATGATAACTACCATTTGTGACAAAGATGATGACCTAAATTGCGGTTACAAACAAAATTTGTCTGCAAATATATGATTGTGAAATGCAAATTGGCACAATATGCAATGAAGTTATCAGCAAACTTCAATGTAAGAAAAAGAAGATAAAGAATTCTGCGAGGGCCAAGCTAAATGCGACTTAATGGGCAAATTGACATCATAACTGATGTCGTCTCAGATGAATGCCCTTGTATTTTGCAGACAAGCAAAAATATATTTTGTCCAGGGCAGTTACCAAAGAATTTACAACTTAAACATCTTGTTTTATATTTTTATCAGGATTGAGTTATGTAGCCTAATATGATGTAATTGCTTAATTTATGGTGGCAACTGCACGTGCTAAACCTTTGTCTATTGTACATATCACTATACAGTAGCAAGCTTTGGCATATTGAGAAATAAATTGTTCAGCTCTTATACTGCAATGACAATACATATT